>CM040172.1:34500418-35700418 GCA_022606695.1 Vaccinium macrocarpon
TTTATCTCGCAAGAAAAATATCTTGAAGATTTATTGAAGAAATTTCGCATGAGCAACTGCAAACCAGTTTCTACTCCACTTTCTCTAAATGACAAGCTGCAGATGAATGATGGAGCGGAGAAAGTCAATGCTACGGCCTACCGAAAATTGGTTGGTTCACTCAATTATCTCACTCATACTAGGCCCGACATTGTATATTCTGTGAATCTTATTTCCAGATTTATGCACGAGCCGAGCAAGCTACACTATGCCGCAGCAAAACGGATTCTCCGTTATCTACAAGGGACGAAGAAACTTGGCATCAAGTACACAAAAGAAAATGACTGCAAGCTTATTGGCTACACAGATAGCGATTGGGCAGGCTCACTGGATGATCGCAAAAGCACCTCAGGATATGTATTCTGCATTGGATCCAACATTATCGCTTGGAGTTCTAAGAAACAAAAGACAATTGCGCTCTCATCGGCAGAAGCAGAATATATAGCAGCTACCGATGCAACATGTGAGGCTATATGGCTCAGAAGAATTCTTTTGGACATGGAGCATAAAGAGGAAGGCCCAACAATCATCTACTGCGATAATATGTCAGCAATCGCAATGAGCAAAAATCCAGTTTTTCACGGCAGGACAAAACACATTGAGCTCCGACATCACTTTATCAGAGACTTGGTGCAGGATGGAGAAATTCATTTCGATGCGGCCAATACCAAGGGAGCAAAATTTTAGTCGACATTATGACCAAAGCAGTGGCAGCAGAAAAATTCTCACAGTTTCATGAAGTCATGAAGATTACAAATTAAGGAGGAGTGTTAAAAATAATAATAATTTGCAATCTTCTAGAGTTGTGTAGAATTTGTGTTAAAATATCTAATAAAAAATATAGAAGTATGTAGAAGTGTGTATCAAAATATTTAAGTTGGAAGTGTCCAGAAGGATGTAGACATTAGGAAGAATTTTATTGTAACTAGCACATGTAAAACATGTGCAAAATTAAGAGTTTTCTAGAAGAACCTAAGCTAGTCGGTGGAGTGCAAAATTAAGACCATTCTAGAGATGTATGTGTCGGTGGCATGAGTAAATTTGGTGGCTCTATAAATAGAGCAGCTTGTAAACATTTCGTAATAACTTCAAATAGCAATCAGAAAAGCTATTCTATTCATAAGGCCTTCTACTATTTTGTCCTTATTACACCTTAGCCCTTCCTCTCTTATAAATTCAAACTCCAATTGTCTAATTTTTCTCCTACTTTAGACTAGCACCCCAACAAGAGCAAGGTGAACTTTCCATGCCGGGCAATGGCAGCCCTACACCATTCCGTTACGATTATCTCTCTGACTTTGGGCTTCTCGCCGTTAGCTTCGTCATTGTCTTCACGATTATCTCCCTTCTGGTCCTCAACATCGGGACCGTATAGGATTGGACGGCAGAGATCTTCGGTCGTCATCAAAGAACTTTTAGAAATTGATTTGAGGGAGAGAAGTGAGCAATATATAGAGAGATAGCTTTCATCTGTGGGGCTTTTGTGAAGGAGAAATATGAGGCGGAAGATAAGGGAAAATAACAAACGATACTATAAAAGTGGCAAAGCACATACTTTTCCTTCGAACTCTGTGGCGACAGTAGCGTAGCATAATTCTAGTAAAATCAAAGGCTAGCTTTCAAATAACAAAACAACCATCCATCCATGGATACACTAGCAAAATAAAAAGCACTTGACTTACTGTTTTCTTTCTACGTACGGACAAAAATGAAATTGCATATATACAAAGTGTGCAAAACCTTCTAATGTGTGTAGCTCCACATATACTCTGTGAGACTTAATCGAATGGCTAATATTTGCCCGCCAATTTGTCCCTAAACAAGTGGGTAATTGGCCAAAATTTAGTTGGAGGCAAAATTTTCGAGAGAATTCCTAATTTAGCGCCAAAAATTTCTGAAGTCTTACTCTAACATTTGCGGGAAATTTAAAAATTCTAGATACTTAAAAGGGGCACTTAAGTAATAATTCTTTTAGTCACTTAAAATTAGAAAATTATCCTAAGCCTATTTAGGATTTATGTTTCCATCCCGAGATTCAAAAAATTCCTAAAATGCCATTTATCTGTATATAATTATATAAGTGTAATATATTAAGGAATTGATGACTAAATTTAAAATTGCATATTTGGGGGTTGGGTAGTAGACCATTTTCAAATTTATGAGGACCAAGGCCGTAATTTTCGGGATTGGCCCAATCCCCCAATTTACGCATTACCCAAGTTCGCTAGAAACCATTGTCCAAAAATTCAGATCTCGCTGACCTAAAACTTCAGAACTCACTGTCCAAAATCTCCGGACGACTGACTACAGCATCCCAATTCTTTTGCTGTCGTCATTGACAAATGCCCATCCCAAAATCGGTGGCAACGATAACCATCCCAAATTGACGTCGACGATAATTAATCTGGTCTATTGTCGTTGCCTTTTTGATTGGTCCTGTTGATTTGCACGACAAGCTTTTCTCTTTTTTGTTTTTGAAAACAATAACGGTAAATATGTTTTGTGCTTAGATCAATTGCCACTAACTACATGCCTACATCAGAACTCAGATTTTTTATTTTCTTTTCAATTAGTTTCACCATTGAACTAAGAACAAGGTAGTAGAATATGTGGAGAATTTATATCCATCTCAAAATCAATTGGCAATGAGTGGAGAAGTCCCAACATATATTAAGTGATCACCCATTCCACTCCTAAGCAATGTGGGACAATTTTCCTTAACAGAATAAGCTTACATGATTTATGTATAATCTCCTATCCTAGGTTTGAATAGAAAATTTTTTGGGTTCCTGTTAGAAGAGTGTACCACACAAATTTCGAGTCTGCGAAAAAGACGGAAAAATGCTAAACAAAGTTGATGATTTTATTGATTTGAGAATTTAGGGGGTTTACAATCTCTGTAACAATTTCTAATGAAAGAAAATAATCCTCTGATTCTTCTCTTCAAGAGTTTGATTCGAGGGGTTGATGCTTGTTCTCGATTTGAACGGCAAGATCTTCTTTGATCTTTGCGAAGTTGATGGTGAATTTGATGGATTTTGACTTGAGGGCTTTGAAGCCTTTTTCAAGTTGATTTACTTGATCTTCTTCAATTTCGTTGAAAAAGATGACAAATTTTGTGATCGTTGATTTGAGGGCTGTAGAGCTTCTTCTCAAATCGGTCTTTGAAATCTTCTTCAATTTGGTTGAAGGAGATGCAGATTTGTAGATGTTGATTTGAGGGCTTTAGAGCTTAGTCTCAAATCAGAATTTGAGATCTTCTTCAATTTGGTAGAAGGAGATTGTTGACTTGTGGATTTAGCTTGAGCGATCTTCTGAGCTTTGAAGCTTTGATCTGAAGAGGCGCCTCGCGTGACGTGGATTTGAAGAATTCCGAAGGGTTTTAGAGGCTTGATCTTCAGAGCTCTGGAGCTTGTGTGTTGGATAGAGACTTGAATGTTCTTCGGAGCTTTTGAGTTTTGATTTGAAGAACCGTCTTGCTTGATGAAGACTTGAAGCGTTCTGAAGGGCTTTTGGATGCTTGATCTTCAGTACTGTTGAAGCTTCAACGCTTTGATATCTCCATGGAGTTTTGAAGAGCTTTTGGATGCTTGAATCTTCAGAGCTCTGCTTGTTGATGGAAGCTTCAATGTCTTGATGTCCCCAAAATATGAGAGAGAGCACCTCTATTTATAGGGATGTAAGATGGAGAGTTATGACACGACTGCAATTCTTTCCATACCCTTCTCTCTAATTATTTCCTTATTTGATTTAAAGGAAAATAATTAAAATATAATAAATATCTTTCTTTTATTTATTTTGGGAAAGATAATTATGTATAATGAGATAAATAATTTATTTCACCAACTGGCACAATTTGATTGACCGAACTTGATAAATTAATAATTGCATCATTTTGACACGTGGCTCCATTTGATTGGACCCTCCGCATATCTTTGACCTTTGACTTGTACATAGGTGGCGACATTTGATTGGCCACTTATTGTGCTTGGACTTTTGACCTACGGACACTTGGCAGCATTTAATTGGCTTGTCTGTAAAACTTTGACTTTGACTTGTGACACTTAGCAACATTTAATTAACAAATTTATGTGTTTTAGTAACACGTGGCAACTTGTGATAGGCCATAAATTTTACGTGTCTACAAAGAGTTCTAATGGCTGCTAAAAGAACTTTCATGGTCCTATAACAAAAGTATTATATTGTCGAAAAGTTTCAATTTGCCCAACCCAAAACAACAATATACCATGTATTTTTGTAACAATATACCATGTTTTTTCTATATCTTGATGTTATTCATTGTCATAGTTGCGATTTAACTATGGTAAACACATTTTATGTTGATTCTACTATTTCTGTAAGCAATTGGCATAGAGTAAATTTTAAGTATCGTATTGGCATAGCACCAAGAAATGAAGCTCAAGGAAAATCTGACACGTGTTTGATCTCAAGACTTGAGCATGCCAACTCACTATTTGATAACATCCACCAACTTTGAGGGCCACCACATCTCCGCTGATGCCACCCAATTTGTTTTTATAGAGTAAAAGTTCTGTTGTAATGAATTGGTTTTGTGGAATATTTCTTTGTGTTTCTGATAAAAGTAGGTGCCGGGAAAGGTTTGAGGTTTGGTTTCTGATGATGGTAATGCTGAGTCAGGGCTAAAATCGGAAATAATTTTAAATTGAGGAGAATTTAACCCGACAAATAGTAAAAAAATGGCACAATAAATTAACTTAGTAGAACTGCTAGATCTGCCATATTTTCGTATATTAGTCAAGTAATAGACCCCCACTAGTTAAAATTCTAGCTCCGCCTCATTGCAGAATCAAGCTGTTCTTACAAACATGAAGTCAAAAGTCAAGTACATTTATTTTAGATCATCGACTAGACAATGAGACGAAGAATTTCAAGAGTTCACTTGTATGTTCACCATAGTAAGAGGGATGTGTTATGTCTAATGTTGGGAGTTTATACGATGCATCGATCTCGCCATCACTTCTGCTGTGTAGGCGTGCACAAGGCCAAAGCTTTTAGGGAGTATCCACGGAGTCCGCCATATTCGTTGGGCCCAATATACATTAGATCACTCATATCCACTTAAAAGGCTAAACCTTGTAAGTAGTGAGTCATTCAATTATATATTAAGGTCCAACCTTTTTTCTATTTTTCCAATGTGGGACTTAACTTTCACACATGTTCTAACATCTAACATTAATTCCTATATCTACAATGTGAAAGAGGAAAGCCACAACAGCCGTATATGTAGTAATGGTGATGTGTTTTCAGAACTAGTCTACGTGTATACCATTGTGTTCGGAAATCGGAGCAATGGAGTTCTAGTTTGAACGTGGAACAATTGAGCTCCAGTTTGCGGGTTTCAGCTGATGGGAAATAATGTAATAATTAACTCACACCACAAAACCTCTATTTTGTACTCCCTCCGTCCCAATTTTATGGTCCCTCGTTCTATCCTAACCGGATAAAAAAACGATTATATCTTTCCATCGGTAATACATTTTATATGCAATATGGATCTTATTTCATAGATCTTGATTTAATCTAATAAACAAAGTGTTCAAAATCATCTAAAACATTGTAGATTATAAGATATAACACTTTGAAAAGCAGCACAAACTCCCAAAAGGGACTATAAAATTGGAACGGAGGGAGTGTGTCAGTACTCTCACACAGTTACATGCACACACATATTAATTGGAGGGGGAGACCCCCTTGGGGATACCCTGTACTCTAGGTTGGTCAATTATCCCAACTCACGCCACCAATTTCACGCTGTTCTGAATTAGGACCTCCAAGAATCCAATTGATTTTGCGTAACGGGATGGTGATTGAAATGGGAAGAAAGTTGATTTGCATGAGGTACGGAGGAGGGGCAGAGTTAACTACTTTCATAAAAGTAGCCATAATTGGTAAATCATTTTTTTTAATGCGTCCTATATATAAAAATGTGCAGTGAATAAGGATGTTGGGTAACTGCCTCCAAATAGTTTTCCACTTAATATCTTTAACATTTTCCATGATGAAAGTTCTAAATAACACCAGATCATCATGAAAAAAAAAAGAAAAATTATAAAAAAAAAAAATGAGGAAAGGTAGGATCCCTTCTTAGCACAAAAATAGGTCAATTTTGATGGGGCACTCTTCAAAAAGATTGGGTCTTTTGGGTGCTGTGTGCATGGCGAGACAAGACATTTGCGGAAACTTCAACAAGGGTAGCAATCAGATTTGCTACGAGCATTTGGTGTAATGAAATCACCCTAGAATCATACTCAGCTGATATTGTAGGAGCCATCACGAAGCCAATAAATGCTTTCGCTCTTTTGCAGGTTATCTTGCAAGACGTGAGAAATAAGGATAGAAAAACCCTTTTTTAGAAGAGTTGAGTACATTCATGTTCGTTGCAAAGGCAAAGTGGTTGTACACTATTTGGCAAAAAATGCCTGTTATGTTTTTGATATTGTTGTACGGTTGGATGTTGCACCAAGTTTTGTAATTTCCTTCCTAATATTCCTTCAAATTAATAAACTACCACATTTCATTTTAAAACGAGTTTAATTATTTCTACACTCCTCAGTGGTAGCGAAAAATAAAAAGTCCAAATATAAGATGAGACAGTAGGGGAGATTTATACATCAAGCTACCAAAACAACCATGGTTGAGTTACACAGTACATTTGTCATCACTTTAAAGAAAAGGATGCAAATGTATACAAAGTTACATAAACTTGCACAATGATCGATCTATGCCTTTCAAAACGATTGAGTGATTGAATTTTCATTGCGAGCAATAACTTTTTTTGGGAGTAACTCACCTTCATACTTCCACATCTCAAAATTCCTTCAAATTTGAGCTTGCAAGTTTCACCCGGGTTAAAAAACAGTGATTGCAACCACACAAATCATACAGAGAAAACACTCCTAACAAATACTCCTTCGTCCCAACTTTTTGGTCATGTTTGGTTTTCGAAGCAATTTTTAAACTCGTCATACCTTTTAATTTATAATTTTTCTAGACATTTTAAAATTTTGTATAGTAAAACCAACTGAGATCTATCAAATAAGATCTATATTGGACATAAAATACATTATAGATTGAACGATATGAATAGTTTAACCAATTACATTGAAATCCGAACAACACCAACAAGTTTTGATTGGCTATGACTTCAAAAACGAAGTACTCATATTTTGTTTCATGGTTGAAGACACCTCAATTTTAATTATTTGTAATTGCTAAGCTGAAGCCTGGTCCCATGATGAATAGGGATGGCAATATCGGCCGACTCGCCCTGATCCAACCTGTCCCCTACCCATTCGGGGAGGGGATTCGAGGATTTTTTCGGAGATCAGGTAGGGGATGGGGATTATTTTAAAAAAATTTCGGGGATTGGGCAGGGGAAGGTATTGTCAGTCCCCTATCCAATCCCCTCCTTGATCCCCACCCTTCCCCGCATCCCCGTTCATATATATATTATAAGCTTCCAATAAGGGTCCCTTATTGAAAATACCATGCAGACCTAGCCTTTTTTTGTGTTTCCGAACCAAATTTTAATGATCCAAACTGTTCAATGCTTTTAAAATTCATTTTTAAGGGCCTCCACTTGGATTCGTCCAAAGAAAATACCCGTAAGGGCTTCATCCGATCAGTTTTGGTTAAAAATGTTATATATATATATATATATATTTATTATATTATAAGTTTTTAAAATTTATTTTCCACCACAGCCGCCCAGCCTATCTGTCTATATTTATCTGTTCCGGATTTATAGAAAAGTTTGTTTTGATATTTGATTGTACACTCCATTTGTTAATATTAATTTGTGATCTCACACGGTAAACTCTTCTAGGGGATTGCATGTGATGTTATGCAAGTGTTAACTCTTCAGTAGCACGTGATAAAAGTGTTAAATAGCTGGATGAACATTATTTGGCAAAGTTTCAAACAACTCGAGCTTTTGGGACTCTAGCAAACTAATTCGCTTTAAAGTATAAGACTATTAAAAAAAACCTACACATTAAAGATCAACCATTTTTGGATCCCCGATTTCCAGTGGGGATCCCCGTTCCCCGCATCGGGGCGGGGATGGAGTTAAATATAAAATCTCTAATGGGAATCAAGGAGGGGATGGGGATTGATATTGGTTCAGGGATTGGGAATGGAGGTAGTAGTATCTACTCCTACCCTCCCCATTGTCATCCCTAGATGAAAATGCTAATGACACCAAGATGAGACCTTTTTTTATTGATGAATGCTTCGATAATTTGGAGTACTTCTCAAATCCTAACAAAAAAATCCATTAAGCTCATCCCAACTCTGCCAAGTCAAAAAATCCCTTTCGAAACACAAATAACCCCAATAAAAATTTCTAATACCAATATACAAACCAAAGCCCACAAAAAGGCTCGGAGGAAGCCCAACAATAACCCAAGTTCAAGCCCATAACCAAAACTATCAATGCGACCATTAAATGTAGTCGCCGCCGTATCTGACTCTAAGAACACTACCCATGTTTTTTTTGAACAGCAAAAAACTTTATTAAGCTTTGAGAATACAAAGATTAGAAGGTAAGAAGAAGGACAAAACAACAATATTAAGAGAGAACGTAGCTTTCTAGACAAGCCCACAACACAACCCAGAGCAAGAAAAGAGTTAGCAAGATGCCAACAAAAACAAAATAGAGAGCAGATCCTAGGACAACCCCTTGTAGATCACAAATCAAAAGGTATGTCTACAACAACTCCATATCTGAAAGACAAAATCATAAATTGAGAAGTCCCTTTCCCCATACGATGATTTCACCCAAAACACAGCTCTGATCTTCACAAGATCACCCATGTTTGACTTTGAGAACATGGCAGCCGCTGTTGTTAAATATTTCAGCTGTTAAGAAATGTTGTCCCACATTGCTTGAGAGTGGAATAGATAATCACGTAATATATGCTGAGACCTCTCCATTCATTGTCAATTAATTTTGAATTGAATATAAAGTTTCCACATCAACCACCACCTTTTAACCAAAAAAACAAACATCAGTTGTTGCTGGTAAAGTTTAGGCTTGGCATGGTGCCTTAAATGACTTCCCATCAAATTTGGCTGAGAATTGGACGCTGGAACCTTCTCCCATGCTGACATAAAGGACCGTAACTCCCTTTTTCTTAGCGTTGTTCTCACTACGACCTAAACCTTGTTCTTGTGTTGTTACTTTCAAACCCAAAATTCATTCCCCAAATTAGCCTACAAAAATCCCAAATATGTTAGTCCTAGTCCATTTTGTCATGTTTTAAAGTAACTTGAAGCCTTGCCCTCAATCCAAGGTTTTGAAGCATAAATCACGGAAAAGTGCTTTTCACGGCGAAACCGAGTTATATATTATCTAAGTTTGTGTTTTGGGGGAGTATCTGGGTGGTGTTCAAAAAAGTTAACTTCTTCTCCAAATTTACAATTTTGTTAATATTGCATCTCTTTATATAGCCTCGTGGATGATGAATTTATTTCCTTGTTCCCTATCTTAAAAACTATTTTCCAAGCCCTATAAAGAATGAGTAGTGACTTACCATTTTGGGTAGGCAGGATGGGTGCCTACAACCTTTCCATCCTGTAATATAACTCCCGAATTAAGATTATCTCTGAAAATAATATACCAGTTATCTAGAATGATCAATTATATTTTAAATTTGGTTACTTGGTTAGCCTTAAAATCAATTAGCGACTCTAACAAACGTGTGTTCTATAAAGTTCAAAGTTCTTCTCAGAGGTCATTGGGCCCCACAGCAGTAAATATGATTTTAAACTTAAACTACCTATTTATTAATATACCATTTTAATTTTTTTTTTACATATATCATTGTCCCAAAATAATTTTTTTAATTTTCTTTTACCAAAACAATTTTTAAATTTGTGAAATGAACATTTTTTTTATCAATGTTATGATCATTGTGATTTACAAAATCAAGTTCGAAATGGTCTCCATACAAATTTAGGGTCTTGAGGTGATTTGCTTCATAATATTTTGGGCATAGAGGGCAACGAATTCATGCAGAAAAATTCTCATAGAATAGGACCTAACAATTAAACAAACAAAATAACGACTCTCTCTCTCTCTCATCTACAATTATAAATCTTACCAGCTGATTCTTATGTTCAAACCACAATCCAAACTCCAATGAAATGAGGGTGCGAGAGAGAGAGAGAGAGAGAGAGAGAGAGAGAGAGTCATTATTCAATTTGTAGGTCTTCTTCCATGGGAAAGAAATTCTTGCGGGAATTGATTTCCCTCTCTGCACGAAAAAATTTAGAGAGCAAATCAACTATGAACCCTATCTTTGTCTGAAGACCCTGTCAAACTTGAAATCGTAGATCACATTGGGGCCCCAAAAAATTGAGCTAAATTGTTCATTTATGCAATAGTTAAAAAATTATCGGTAGATAAATATTTTGAATGCATTGATGCTCTTACAAACAATTTGAATGTCATTTCAAAAAGAAAGAAAAAAATACAGGGAAAAGAAAAGAAAAACAATTTTAATTCTATATAAATGAGTAGTTCATTGTTTTATTTATCTCCGACCAAAACTGCTATTTTTTAATTGGCAGAGTTTTTCACAATGACGTCTGGTAATTTTATCCGTATTTTAGAAATCCTAATGAGACTCGCAAACTTGATTTTGGAGGGATTTTGAGAGATGGAAAGCATAGAGGTGGGCGGTAATGTTTGGGCTCACTCTAACCCCGAATGACAATTACTTTAATCACTCATTTTCAAGCCTACATAAAAACTTATTCTGCAAATTGGTATACCTATGAACTAGCGGGAAACCCGTGCTATGCACAGGATGAATTTAGATACATGCAATTAGTTTAAATTGTCAAAATTCATTAATCGTTCAACACCTATACCAATTTTTTTTTTGCAATTTAGCAAAATATCTAAAAAGTAACCTTACAAAGAAAGTTCATTTGGAATACTTCAATGCTCATTTACTATTACTCGACATTTCTTATTGAAGGGACAATAACTTATCATATATAGCAAACAGTCACTGTAAGTTAATTGAGATGTGTTTTGGCCTAAAGAGTTAGTTGGCTTATTTTTTCAATTTTATTTGATTTTTTTCATGTTTTTTAGTTTTGCATCAATTTTTTGTGTATTATTGGTTTGTCTCGTTAAAAAATGCATATAACTTTTTCATTTTTTTATCCATATTTTGGCTTTTTGCATGGATCATCAAATTAAACTTTTATGCAGAATTCATTATTTTTGGAGAGAGAAAATCTTGTATAGTATCTAAAAAGTGAAAGTGATTACCTTTGCTGTAAAAATCTGTATGTCTTTCCTTTTACACAATTTATTTTCCTTTAAAAAAAATGTCAACCAACAGAAAGCTTATTGACCAACAAATAAAAGTAGAGAAAAGAAGATAAGATAGTGGTATAGCAAAATGACAACAGTGATAAAAAAATAATTTTGATGTTTTATGTGGACAACCATTCCTTTTCTTTTGTACGAAAGAAAATTTACATTGATTAAACCCAAACCAACTACGCAATCCATCTTTTCTTGGGACCGTTTCACATTCGAATTATTGTTCTCATGATCCATGTTGTGACGTTAACAAAATTTACATAATGAATCACACTCATGAACCACACTTAACAGTGTCTTATGTCCACATAAAGTTAAGCATCAATTGGGATATGGTTTTTGTTAAATGATTTTTGATTTTTACTTTGAACAGATAAGAAAAAAAAATCTGACTTTACTCGGATAAAAAAAATGCATATAACTTTTCCGTTTTTTTATCCATATTTTTTGCTTTTTGCATGGATCATCAAATTAAACTTTTATGCGGAATTCATTATTTTCAGAGAGAGAAGATCTTGTACAGTATTTAAAAATTGAAAGTGATTACCTTTGCTGTAAAAATCTGTAAAAAAAATGCCAACCAACAAAAAGCTTATTGGCCAACAAATAAAAGTAAAGAAAAGAAGATAAGATAGTGGTATAGCAAGAAGAGAAGAGGGAGAGAGATAGCTAGGAGAAATATTAGCTTGTAAATCACGAACTCATGTAAAAAAGCTTAAAATGTTAGAAAAAGAGATAGCTTTATCATTTATATCTTCAACAAAAAAAAGAGTAGAGAGAGATATATACCTAATCTTACCTTCTACGGGACTGCCTATCGTTCAACTTTGGCAAAGCTGCTGAAGGGGAGGATTAGGGATGGTACTGATACGTAGCTCGATTCTCCTTCACTAATGGGGATATGGTTGATGCAAAGCTAGACAATTAATTTGATCATATAATAGCATGTGATTAGTTAGGCAAAGCATGAGATATAGTTTCTTGAACAATTTCCTTATTACTCTCCCCATTTTCGGACTTTCTATTATTCTTCTATGAAATTAGTTAGGCAAATTTCATAAACAAATTCCTTTTCGGAATTTGTTACCAAGACTGTTTTTCCTTAGGAAATTATATTTTCTTAGGAAATTAAGAAGTTTTTTCCTTTGTTAACGACATGTTTTATTAGGAAAGGAGAAGTACTTGTTTCCTTTATCAATGAATAAAACATTCCTTTTGTCGTTAAAAAATATGTACGTATAAGTAAAGAATCATTCCTTTTCCTTTTCTTTTTACCCAAAAAGAAAACCACACACCATTCCTTTTGTCATTCAATTTTTATGGTAACCTAATACAAAAATTTGGGAAAATTGGAAAAATTTCGGTTATTTTATCAGAGAAGAATCATTACGGCAGCAAAGCTTAACTCGGTAAGGAATTAAAAACTACCATTTAGGACTTTGCTAATTGCTTAAAAAGTGCAAAGGATTGGGGGACACGTGGTAAACTCAAGAAGCTCCATTCACCAAAGTCATTCTGCAATACTATAATAAATAAATTCCATCACTTTCTCTAAAATGGATGAATGGTTGATTGTTCACACAAAATTCAACGAATGATTTGCCCAATACACTATTGATAAAGTACAACTTAAGAAAGGAAAGCACGCAACTCCTCAATGAAATTAGGCCTTGGAAAAGCCTCTGGTGTGGTGTTCCATGTGGGAAGTTCGTTTAATTTTGGGATTATTACCTATAGGTCTAGAAAAGAGATGTCTAATTACTACTAAAGTAAGTCATTTTTTCTAATTATCACGAAGATAAGTCACTCTTTTTTAGAGTTTAGGTTTAGGGTGCATTTCCTATTATAGGGTTTTAGTGGTTTAGACACTTTCATAAAGTACCTTAGGATTTTAGGCTCTTTCATAGGGTATCTAGTCATAGGAGTACCCTAGAGTTTACGTTTATGATGCACTTTCCTATTATAGGATTTTAGTAGTGTAGACACGTTCATAGATTACCCTAGGATTTTAAGAACTTTCATAAGGTACGTTAATCGTAGGGTACCTTAGAGTTTAAGTTTAGGGTGAACTTTCCTATTATAAAACTTAGTGGTTTAGGCACTTTCATCAGGCACCCTAGGATTTTAGGCACTTTCATAGGGTACCCTATGATATGACATTTTTATACGGGTTGGGGAGCTAAAGGGAGAGGGGGCTTGACCTAATGGTAATTATGGGATCCAAAGGTGACCTGATGGTAAATGTCTTTAATTTTTCAATGTTTTGGATGGCTTGACTATGTCTTGCGTATGGCCCCCAAGAAAATTGATATGCTCTCCCCAAGACAACCCCCCACACGCCAAATACTATTTTACCCCTCTTCCCCTCCTTTAATTACTTTTTTATTAATTATGCTATTTATATTAATTCATTTCTTTATATAAATTCATTTAATTATTTAATTCATTTCTTTAAATTAATTCATTTAATTATTTCTTTAAGTTAATTCATTTAATTATTTAAATTTAGTTTTTCAAATTATTTATTTATTTATTCAATTTTTTATTTAATTATTGTTGATACCCCCATTTTGCCCCGCTGCTCCAAATTAACAAAAAAAAGCCTACTATTTTTAAGTCCGATGAAGCGAGACGCGTGAAAAGACATCGGCAGTCTCGTATTGTAAAATACACACCACTACATGAAAAATAACATATCCTGGGATCCAATCGGACAACATCGACCGTTTGTTTGAGTCTATACACTACATCGGAATTATTGGTAGAATGGGAAAAAAAAATATTGTCACTTGGCAACTTAGCACATTTATCCACTACACCTTTGTTTGAGTCTATACACGTAATACTGGATCTTACAAATGTGTGGTAGATAACGGCTTAACACCACTTGGCAGTGCCCCAATACTTTATAATTTTTTTTCAAAGAAAATATTTATATTTCTATACTCCTACTTCTATAGTTTTTTTTTTTTGTTTTTCACACTAATTTAAAGATTTCTATTTGCACCCCAAAAAACTCTCAGGTGTTCCACTATCATAAAACTGTTTTTTCCAAATACCGAAACATGTCATTTTCTCACAACACATCATATAAAAAACCAGTTTATTCAAAAAATTGGGTTAGTGGAACACCCAGGCCTTGTTTGGTTTGGGTTCTTAAGAACCGGTTCTCTAAATCATTATTCAATTATTACCCCTATTTTAAAATATTATTCTTATTTTTCTCTCTATCTCTCTTTAATCATTAATACCTATTTTTTTAATTATTACCCCTATTTCTCCCTCTAATCATTACAAAAACCAAAACTCAAAACCAAATCAAACACAACCCCAATGTATGAGAACATTTTGGGTATGGAGAGGGTATTGCCATGAGATGCTCGGCATCCCCCGAGCCTTCCAAACATGTTTTGGACGGGCCATATTTTTTTGGGATAAATTTGCCCCCAAAATATACCCAAAATTTTCTCATGAAGTATAGCCAAATTAAACAATACAACCTGCAAAACGAAAAGTACACAAAAAAATGTGGATGGGAGAGAGTCAATAATTTTTTCATCGCACTAATTAAATAAATAAAGTTATAAGAAAAAAGAGAAAAAAAAAAAATCTGAGCGGAAAAAGGTGTTTTTTTTTTTTTTTGGGGAAAGTCGAGTGGGGCGGTGTGGGGGGATTGTCAAGGGAGGATGGGCGTAACACCTCTCGGCCCCCAATCATGTTTGCCTTCGTGAATATGAAATTTACAGAAGAATTCTCAGTACATTGGGAAACTAAAATCAATTAGGATTCTTTGAGTTCGAAATTGAGAAAAACAGAAAAACGGAAAATTCATGCCCTGAGTTCTCATTATGGACCAGCCAAGAGCAATTTCTTTCATGAATGTGAAATTTACAGAAGAATTCTCGGTGCATGAGGAAATTAAAATTAATTGGGATTCTTTGAGCTCCAAATTGAGAAAAATAGAAAAATGTAAAATTCATGCCGTGAGTTATCATAATGGATTAACCAAGAGCAAGTTCTATTTTCCTATCTTCAAGGTCATTGTCAACATTCTTCTCGAGGATGATTTCGGCGAGGTAGACGTTAACACTAATTGGTGCCCCAAGTATCAAACACTTAAACCAGTTCCACGACTTGTCTCCCTCTTGGGGCTCGTGGAGGTAGTTCGATGCCGACAAAGAGAACAAAGGAATGTTAGGGCAGCCACCAAATTGACACCGGTGTCCTTGTCATCTAGGAGCACGTTGTAAGCCTTCTTAGCAAACACGACTAAGAAAGCACCCCCATTGAGAGCTAGAATGTGAACAAACATTCAATCTCCTTCCATCTGCATGGAAAACAAAAATCCATTAGCTGTGCAATCTACTAGCGTAAAAAAGGAAAGAAAAGGGAGCAGTTGTAGAAATGTAAAACCGAAGATAGAGAAAACAAGGCAAGGACGGCCTCGACTTTTAAAGGGGCCTGAGACAAAACTTAAAGACGGCCTTTCAAAATAAATAACCTTTTCCAATTTCCATCCACAATTAATGTGTTGCAGGGTTTTCAGCCTCCCATCCATTAGCTTCTGCTTTTGATTGATCGACCTTCATTTCTTGGTGCGATGTTAGAGCCTAATACGTAAATCATCATGGGACAAAAAACCATATGATCAATCATTTCGTGGACCATTGAGGACAGATTAATCAAACCATCATATTAGAAGCAAAATATGCCTATAGAAGTTTAAATGCCAGTACCAACTACTAGCTTTGGCTACAAAAGAAAGAGCCAAAGGTCGTGGGAGTTTAGATTTTGCAACACTAGAATCAACTACATGGTAATATTTATGAGAATATCTTATTTACGGATCATCCGTAAATAGGGGGTTTGCGTCGAGCAAATCCCCGCCATCCATCCTAAGATCCAACGGCTCGGAGTCTGTGCACAATTTTTTTTGTTTTACATCTGCAGTGCATTTAAGGAGGAGACAAAGTGTGCACGGCTCCAAACCGTTGGATCTCGGGATGGATGGCGGGGGATTTGCTCGGCGTAAACCCCCTATTTTCGAATCATCCGTAAATAAGATATTCTCAATATTTATAGTCGTCACTGACTAAAGGATGTGTGTGTGTGTGTGTGAGAGAGAGAGAGAGAGAGAGAGAGAGAGAGCTTGAAAATTGTGATCTAGCTTGTTTGATAGGGTCATACTATGAAGCCAAGGTGGCACATCAATTTTTGGCCCTAATCCACGGTAAGAAGTTTTCTTCAAAAATTTGTTTCACTGTCCCAAAAATTAGGGACCAGATGAGAGCATTAGTTTTATTTGGAGACCTATTCACAAGATTTTGTGGATAACATTACCGTCTCCAATATAAAATTGTTCATTTCGAAAATTTAAAAATTATTTTTCTGAAGAATAACATTGGGGAACATACATATTTACCGTCTAACAAAATCCCTAGACCATGTCCAAGATTAGCAACCTCAAAAGGAGTGAGTAGTGGAATTAGTCATTGTTCATTCCAATGGAGGATAAACTAGTGTGGGGTGAGTTGTTCCCTGGGGAATAAACTAAACTTGGTAAAGCAACAGACTCCTAAAGACTAGGACGAACAAAGACTTCTTCAAATTACAAAATAAAAATAAAGTCCTTCCTAACAAGCACTCCTAAAAAGAGTTTCCCATAAACTATTTGAATTGCACTTGAACACTAGCACATTGCAAAACAAGCATGTATCTCTTTCAATGTTTATGGCAAGTAGGGACAAAGAGCCAGCCTATTTGAACAACTTGAATTGTCAAATGAATATGAAAACCGTAAGCCAAATATAGTCCTATTAAGGGCAGCTCCATCTTCAAGGTTGAAGCTTCCAAAATATAGATTTCTATCAAATTTCCATAATAAGAATAGTATTCTCAAGCTGTATTTTTCCAGGTCAGTGAGTAAAAGATGTGTGTGTGTGTGATTTCGAACATAGTTGAGAGAGAGAGAGAGAGAGAGATCATAATGACGTACCAATATTTGTGACCATCACCCTGATCCCAAATTTCCTTGTCCCTTAATTTGTTGCATCATTAATGATTTAATCACATCAATTTTCTCTTTGCAACCTGGCTGCTTTCTCATCGTGTCATCTTGATGCCTCGTCATGCCTCCTTTGCTGCTCCCCGTGCTACTTGCGCCACTTTTGCTCTGCCTCATGGCGCTCCTCGCGCCACCATAGATCATGTCTTGCATATCTCCCCCAACCATGTTTGCCTTCGTGAATGCATAATGTAAAGAAGAATTCTCGGTTCATTAGGAAATAAAAATCAATTGGGATTCTTTGAGTTCAAATTAAGAAAAGCATAAAAATGTAAAATTCATGCCGTGAGTTGTGATAATAGACCAACCAAGAGCCAGTCTTTTTTTTCCTAACTTCGAGGTCATTGTCAACATTCTTCTTAAGGGTGATTTTGACGAGGTAGACGTTAACACCAGCCAATGCCCCAAGTATGGGACACTTAAACCAGTTCCACGACTTTTCTCCCTCTTTGGGCTCATGGAGGCAATTGGATGCCGACAAAACAAAGGAATTTTAGGGCGGCTACAAAATTGACGCCAGAGTCCTTGTCGTCTTGGAGCACATTGTCAACCTTCTTAGGAAACAAGACTAAGAAAGCACTGTCATTGAGAGCTAGAATGTGAACGAACATCCAAGCCACCAGCAGCTGCAAGGAAAGCAAAGATCCATCAAGTGTGCAATCTACTTGCATAGAAATTGGAAGCGAAATGGGGCAGTTGTAGAAATGTAAAACCGAAGACAGAGAAAACAAGGCAAGGATGCCCAGACTTTTAAGGGGCCCGAGGCAAAACATAAAGATAGAATTACAAAATAAACCACCTTTTCCAATCTCCATACATAATGTTGAAGTGTTTTCGGCTCCTCGTCCATCAACTGCCACTTTTGGTTGATCGACCTTCATTTCTTAGTGCGATGCTAGAGCATAGTATGTAAAGCATGATGGGACAACAAATCATACGATCGATCATTTCATCGACCACTGGGGCTAGATTCATCACCCCTTCATACTAGAAGCAAAATCTGCCTATAGAAGATTAAACCCCAGTACCTAATACTAGCTTTGGCTGCAAATAGAAGAGATCGAGAGCAACAGGTTATATGGGAATTTGGATTATGGTTTGCAACATCTGAATCAGGTGCATGGTAAAATTTATAGTCGTCACTGACTAATGGATGAGAGAGAGAAAGAAAGATTGCTTGAAAATTGTGATGTAGTTTCTTTGAATGGGTCATACCGTGAAGCCAAGGTGACACATCAATTTTTGGCCCTATTCCATAGGGGAGAATCTTTCTTCGGGAATTTTTTTCACTATCCCAAAAATTAGGGACTAGATTAGAGCCTTAGTTTCATTAGGAGACCCTTTCACAAGATTTTGTGGATAACATTATTGTCTCTAATATAAAATTGTTTATTTCAAAAATTAAAAAATTATTGTAATGGAGAATAAGATTAGGGGACATACATATTTACCATCTAATAAAATCCCCAGACCAGTCCAAGATTAACAACTGCAAAATGAGTGAATGGTGGAATTAGTCATTGTTCATTCCAATGGAGGATTTATATGTTAAAGCTAGTGCGGGGTGAGCTGTTCCCAGGGGAATAAACTAAACTTGGTAAAGCAACAATCTCCTAAAGACTAGGATGAACCAAGACTTATTCAAATTATAAAAATAGAACTAAAGTCCTTCCTAACAAGCTCCACTAAAAAGAGTTTGCCAAAAACTATTTGAACTGCACTTTGATACTGGACAACACATAGCAAAATGAGCATGGATCTCTTTAACTGTTTATGGCAAGTAGGCACAATGACCATACCTATTTTCAAGCTATATCACCACAAGATGAAAGTCCTTTGGAGTCCAAAGCATTTGCGATGGGGTAAATTCGGTGGCAAAAACCTCTTAATTTTGACTTGAATGGCATCAGTGGCAGAGGAAATATTATTTGCCATAGCCTTCAAGCCCAACACGAATGTATTGCGGAAAAGGTTGGAATTAGGGAGTGTGTGAAGGCTATTTGCGTCTGCTCATGTCCAGTGGCAAACAAAATGGACAAATTCTACTCGCAACTCTTTTTCTACTAAACGCAACCCACTAAAATTAACCAATTTGAGGACAAGAATACCCTTGCTTCTATTGACTAAAATGTCCCCTTAATTAGTTTTTCTTCATACATTCCCACAGTCCAAAACCCTACAATACTACATATAACTACAAACCCTATCCCTACAACCCACCCACCCATCCCCATCCATATCCCTTCCCTTCGTCAACCTATTGGCTGCTGCAAACGCCATCGTATACCTCTCCATTATCTCCCTCCTTCAACCTCTCCACTCCTCCCTCGTAAAACCCTAAACTACAATCACTACCATCCCCATTCCTCACCTCTCCCCTAATGGAAAATCAAATGGAGCAATCAATGGGATGTTCTTCCCCTTTCATTGAGATTTTAAACTTTGACTCCTAATCTCATTTACAGAAATGGAAGACAACAATGGGGCTCGAAATTTTGATTTCAAGATAGAGATCGACAAGGAAGCTAGTGTGATGGAAATGGTGCTTTGGTCGGCAAAAAGAAACACCAAATGGCAACTTTTTGCTTTTCTTGTCCGTAATTCGAATATCCAATGTTGAATTTGGACAATTTTTTCGGATCTAATCAAGTGTATTAGATCTATTTGAAATTATGCATTTGAAGATAATAATGATCCGATGTGGCACCTAACAATATTCAATTGAGCTACTTTTTGGTACAGTAGCAGTACTCGACGAGCTCTAGACCAACATTAATTGAGTTTTAGCTACATGAAAAGGAAGAAGTACTCTCCTCAATGTTGATGGAAGGTGTTGTGACCTTTGCTCTTCCAATCAAATTTTGTGGTTGCTCATGACAATATGAATTACTCCCAACCAACATATTACATTTAGCTACTACAACCTCCTCTGATTGATTGTCAAGTGTTTCTTCCACATTTCAACTTCATTTCCTTCAACCACCATCTTGTCCAATCCCAGGTTTAGTGGCACATCAGTTGCCAACTCAACATTTTGAGCCAACACAGTAGTTTGAGTCACCACATTGTTTTGAGCCACCTCAGTAGTAATTAAGAGCCATCTCATCATTCTTTTCAAATTCATTCTCCTTTTTATCCATTTCCTTTCTATTTCTGTGCTTCTCTGTTTGCCTCAGCTACAAGTATGTTTGGAAACAAATTGGGCTTTATGACTCCAAATGAGTTTTCTTCTTCCACTCTTACAGAGTATTTTGAGCCCAGAAGTTCTAGCTCCATGATTCCAAAGATCTTCTGAATGGATTCTGATAGTTAGTATTCTACCTACTTCATATGACTTCTCCTGCAAGGTGTCATCATCTACTTGTAGAAAGTGGCCCCATTGCTCTCCAATAAGCTTGAAGTTTGGAACAGTCCATCCAAAAAGTGACATGCCAAAGCATGACAGCTTGTCTGGGACATTTTAAGGTTATCAAAAAACAAATATTGGAATATATATATGGTCATCAAAAAGTAAAATGTCAAAATAATTGGCTAAGTTTCTCCATTTATTTTCCTCATCAACTAATTATAATTTGTAGTATATTTTGTGGATGTAACTTGTCTGCCACATTTTAAGGTGCACCTTCTAAATTACCACAAAACTCGTGGCTGCATCGCTCCCCGAGACAATAGATGCTTCATTTGTGGGAAGGGTAAAGAGAATCCAACGCAAAGCAGCCTTTCACCAAACGAATACTTTCTGCATTTGAGTAATTTGGGCAACCAAATCCGCCACAAAATAAATGGAAATTTGTTTTCATCATTTACATATAGACACAAACAACTACAATAAAAATTATGCTAGCTCGTCCCCAACAATATGCCTGAGTTTGAGAAATTGCCTGTAGAAAATGTAATAGATATCCTGGCAAGATTGTCAGTCACGTCGCTTGGACGATGCCGGTGTGTATGCAAATCCTGGCGTTCGTTGATCGCAGACCCAATCTTCATCAACGAACAACTCTGCATCAATCGAGATAGACGACGCATTGATGGCGATCATCACCATTATTCCTACGTTAAATATTCGGACAGAAATATCCACAAGTACGTGTTCGGTAATTCTTCAACTTATCATTCTTCGCGGTGCCACAACACTTGCAGAGAGCATAAGACAATCGAGAAACCCCGGCTCACCGGGGTCTGCACCATTACGAGTTCTTGTAATGGCATCTTATGCCTCCTTCATCGTCACCAAATAGGTTCTGTTTTTTTGAATGCTATTTTTCTATGGAATCCTTTAATTAAGAAAATCAAGATACTCCCGAAGCCCCACTTCCAAACTTCTCCCAGCATTGACGAATCTGTCACAATAGGTTTGGTCCCTCAAGCTAACGAATATAAAGTAGTTCGCCTAAATCTGGCAAGAACATGGGACGACTCTTCTCCGCAAACAATTGAAATTTACTCCCTGAGAAAAGATTCATGGAGGACATGGACCGGGGAGGATATTCAATGGAGGTTATTCGGCGACACTGCAAATGAATGCGTCAATGGATCCATCTATTGGAAAGCAAGAAAGAAGGTGTGCGATGGTGATTCACAATTGCTCGTAATTTCCTTCCATTTGGCGGATGAGGTTTTCAAAGAAATATCTCTGCCCGAATATCACCGTGAGGTTTGGTTTATTTCAGTTTCAATCATACATGAAAAACTTGCTTTTTCCGTTGCTTGTGGAAGCGAGACTCCTCATGGAGGAGGAGTTTTGGAAATATGGCTATTGGAGGAATCATACGACGGTGAATCTTGGACGAAGTTTCGTAACTTAATTTTCCATCCAGACATGTACAAGGTAGATTCGCTGTTTATGAAAAATGGTGAATTTGCTTTGAACAATTCATGCAACAACAAATTGATCGTACTGGACCCAAAAATTCAACTAATTGTTGCTAACCATGGCTGGGAACATAAGGAGCTTACTTGTACAGAAAGTCTTGTTTTGCTTAATGAAGGAGTTGATGTCTCAAGTATGGAAATGTGGAAATTTGCTAGGGATTTTGAAAAGGAGACAACTGAGGCATGTAGAAAAATGAAAGAGCAGAGAAGACAAGAAGGAGAAGAAGAGGTCCATGAGGTGGAGTTGGGTAGAGCAGGAAGGGTCGTAAAAGGAGTCATCGAAATAATGGGGCTTTTTATGGGATTATGCTTTTTGGGTTTAATGGCTATAATGGGTTTATTCGCTATTTTAAATATTTTCTTGACGTTCGAGGATTCTGTGGTCATATGTGTAACAGTTTTATTGACTATAGTTTTAATATTTCAACACTAGATGACAGATGACAAAAATACGATGACAACGGGCATGACATTAATTTTTTGACTTAGTTGGGCAGGTCAACAATAACAACAGGTCATTGTAGAACTGTCATCCAGTTATGTGGATGCTTCCCTATTAGGGCCGTCAATGTCGAAATTCAATAAAATGTAGAGCAAAGTTGGTGCTGCTTTTTTTTGGTTCATTTGTAAGCTAAAGTTAAGTGCAAAAAATAATCGAGTCATCTTCGGTTCTAAATCTAACACACAAACCACTATTGTCAAAACTATCCTCTAAGGAAACCACATCCACTGTTGTCAATGTACTCCCTTTGACCCTATTTAACAAGTGTGTTATTTAAAAAATCTAACTTCTTAAAGAAACATCGTAATTATATTTTTCACATTAAATTTTATCTCTACTTCTATCCATTAACTCTTTATTACTAACTTTTGAAATGGGCAAACTAATAATTGTACAAATTTTTAACTATTAACTTTTCAAAAAGCACTTATTAAGGGTAGCCCAAAATAGAAATGTCAACACTAAAAAAGGGACGGAGGGAGTTGTAAATTACCATCGGTTGATGGTCTTCATAATAAGATGTTTTTCACGAGTTGTCCAGTGGCACAATCTATCTTACGTACAAGTAATCCATCTCAGTACCCAAGCACAAGCATTGAAAGCCATAAATTAACTTGGTATTTGAAAAGTAGTACACAAAAACTTAATAGATTGAAACCATTAAAATAATTCCATTCGACCACAATGAAAAAAGAGTTCTAGTTAATCAATCGATTTGAAACAATAACCTAAAAACCTATATATACACAGAGTTACTTGCAACGGGGCTTCATTTTCCCCCTAGAAAGTGTTTTTCCGGCCATGGAGCCTCTCTCCCACTTTTGACCCACCAATAATGACTTAGGATTTCCTTTTTATAGTGTTCACAACTCTCTTGGAGTCCAAGCAAAAGATTAAGTTTAGGAAAACCAATCTCAACCAAACTCCCCAATAATTCTGTTTTTCCCTTCTGTGGCCCACTTCTAGACCAATTTTGACCTCGACAACGATGGAATTTGAAAAACTCATAAACTAAAACGTTGTAGGAAATTGAATTTCCTTTCCAATACCATAAACCTTGCCTCAATCTGATACTCAAGCTAAAAGATATGGTGAAATTACTAAAGGCTGTTCAGATTCCTTTCCAATTCGGGAGTGAATGATTTTCTTTCCAAGTAGCACTTTATTTGGCTCATTGTGACCTCCAAAGCCAACAAACACATTAAACTAACTAATGCGCAAAGTAATGGACCCACAAGTATAAGTTAGAGGGCTTAATTGGGTACAATTAAGCACCTATCACTATCCCTACATTTTGGAAATAGTTTCTAAGATAATTTTATCAAATAATGGATAGAGAATTTTAAATGAAATAAATTAATTACACATGAGACAAGATTTAGAGAAATGAAATATTAACGAAAATTGTTAAATAAGAGAAGACTAAACTTCTTTGAACAACGTCCAAATACTCCCCTCAAAACACAAATATGACAAATATATAACTCAACCTCACCGCGGAGAACACTTTTCTTTGATTAACACTTCGAAAACTTGAACTGAGGGCAAAGTTTCAGGTAACTTTGAAAATATGACAAAATGGACTAGGACTAATATATTTGGGTGTTTTATAGGCTAATTTGGGAAGTGAATTTTGGGATTGAAAAGGAACAAGAACTTGATTTAGATCTTGAAGTGTGCAATGCCTAGAGTTAAGGTCCTTTATTTAGGCATGCGAGAAGGTTCCGGCCTTTAAATCTTAACCAAAATTCGAAGCCATTGAAGTCACCATGCCAAGCCTGTACCTTCCCTCCAGCAGCCACCATATTTTAAAAGTCAAACATGGCGGCTGCTAACTTTAAAGCTCGAACTGACAGTTTTGGTTATGGGCTTGAACTCGGGTTTGTGTTTGAGCTTCCCTCTAGGCCTTTTCGTGGACTTTGAACTTAGTAGATTTGGGATCGATGGGCTTCAAAATAGTAGTACTTATTTGGTTTATCGGGGTTTCAGAAAAGTTTTTTGAACTTAGTAGATTTGGGATCGATGGGCTTAATGGATTTTTTTAGGGACATGAGAAGTCAAAATTACTGAAGTATTAATCAATATAATGATCTCATGTTTGTGTCGTTAGCATTTTCATAATTAGAGACATATCCTGGCTCTATCCATTCAAAATTGTACGGCTATTTGTTAGGAGTCTTTTGTCTATAATATTTGTGTGGTTTTTTTTTTTGGTCCCATATTTGTGTGGTTCTAATCCCTACTTTTGGAACCCTGTAATCCCTACTTTATGGACCCTGGTAAGTCTTGCAAGCTCAAGTTTGGAGGAATTTTGAAATGTGGAAGTATGGAGGTGAGTTCCTTCCAGAAAATAATCGCCCATAATGATAATTTAGTCAGTCGTATTGTAAAGGCACAGATAATTCTACAAATTGATTTAACTACGTATACACTTGCATCCTTTTTTCTAAAATGAATGACATAAAATTTGTAACTTTAGATCATTCATTGTTCTATTTTTGCTATGCTGTTATTGTTTTTTTTAATCAATTAGTAGGAGACGAAACTTTTAGTAAATTATATCTATAGACGACGAGAAACGATTTCGTCACCAGGTGCTTTTTTACAAGGACCGACGAAATATTTTCATCCTTTATACTTTGGCAATGAAAAACAAGTCATTTGAGACGATATCAATTCCTCACCAAAAACCTAATTTCTTGTAAATATCCCTAGTCAAATCTTGTTTCTTTCCTAACAAAAATGCAGAAAGAACAATCCTAATTAGTACATCAAAAAATCCCCATCTTGCATGAGATTGCCCTTTACAGTGACATTTTTCAAAGCAACCAAAAAAGATCAAAGCGTTCCAATAGTTCTCAAAACCCAAGCCTGCATTGTCAAATTTTTGCCTCGCTGGTTTTAATTTTGATAGGAATAGGATTCCTCACTAACAAAAACAAGGTTTACATTATCTTCCACTTTAACCTATTAACTCTTTATGCATTAACTTTTGAAAAGGGCAAAAAAATTGTAAGCTCCATAGGCCGAGCTCTCTCGTTGTTGGCAATTTCATGTCAAAAACCACATTTATGTATATCCCTTTGTTTATCAAGTTGTCTTTTCTTTTTCTTATTATTTTAGTGTGTTTGTTTAGGATGTGGAATGGAATCAATGTGTCAATATAATTGAGAGGTAGATTGATAGGTTTAGTCAAGTTTTAGATGTTAATTGTTGGAGAAAAGAAGTTTCAACGAAGTTCTCAAGCATTTTCAAGCCACAGGTCCAGCATATGGGTTGTTAGGAAAGTGCTCAAGCGACTTTCAATGTACTCGAGCAGTCGGCAAAGCTTATTAAAGGGCAGCAGCTAGGGTTTCCAAAATAGAACTTTGGTTGCTATAGTTTTTACGTCTAAGAAGAGAGAGAAAGTGGCCTTGTGATTGGTTTCTTCCTTTGAGTCTTGGAGTTCAAGTTATGATCATTCATTGAGCAACACAATACGACTAAGAAGAGAGAGAAAGCAGCCTTGTGATTGGTTTCTTCCTTTGAGTCTTGGGGTTCAAGTTATGAACGTTCATTGAGCAACACAATCAACTCCAAGAACTTTCTATCAACCTAGATTCTTTTCTTGCATCAAACTTCGATGGATTTCTAAAAGTTTTTCAGAAGGCTTGAGAGATTCAAGTTGGTGGCAACCAAGCATGGGGTATGGTGAAGAAGGATTCGGCTATCGTTATTGAGTCAATTGCGAGGATTCTCAATTGCGTAGTAAGTTCAATTGTAACCATACTGTCATGCCGCACCCTACAAATGGCACACGTGGTGGGCCCAAGTCAGTGCAGCCACGTTGCATTCCAACACAAGACCCAACATCACCTTACAAAACTCAGAATAAAAACACAGTGGAAGACTTCATCATATAAACAAAGTGTCAACGTTAAACCACTAACTCAACACCCACAATCGTCTACTCAGAAACAACTTAAGCATTACATGAACTCAAAATGTTTTATATTACAAGCCATAAAAGTACTACGCGACAACGACCGAAGTTCATTCGACACTAACTGCACAACCCAACGTTGACCGGTAGTGGACCCCCCTCTGTAGCCCCTGCTATCTAGAATACCATAAAGGAAAACTAGGAGTGTGTGAGACATAGAAAAGCTCGATAAGATACAACCAAATCAACATCTAAAACACAGCAGTATTGTACAACAACTATCAACATGTATATAACCAATAACATGCAAGTGGCACGTTTGTCACATCCTATGTATCCTAGGTCACTGTGGGGAGCACACCCCCTCGTTGTCACCGGTAGCTAGCCAAAACAACGTACTCGCGGTGTAACCCAATCCACAGCCCATTCACAGATACCAACTTTCACACACAACATACATGCATATCCACATCTAAAATGTCTATTAGCATGATATACATCCATCTTCACAACAACACGTCATCATCGCATGATATACATCCATCTTCACAACAATACTTCATCAACACAGTTATATGTTATTGAACATAATCATGTCAAACACACTCACCTTTGATTCTACTGGAGTATGCCAAACTTATGGTTTCGACACCTCCCAATGACCCGACTTGTCACCTAGCCACAAGCTAAATCATATCAGCATATGATCATCTTTAAATATTAACACAAATGCTTAAGTATGTAAATATAAGGGTACTATGGAATTAATCAACAGTCAACAATTCCGTGAATTAAACCGTTTGCAACAATACACAAAACTTAACAGGGACACAAACACTTGTAAAATCCGTCATAATTAGAATATGCATCAAAATGGGCTAACACTTGGTAGACAACACTACCACATGTCAAAGTTAATCCCCGATTTTTTATAAATTTTTATAAGCAATAGAACCAAGTTGAATTCTTGCACAAACTCATAAATTCATAACAACAAATGTAAAATCCAGCTAGGTAGTTTGCTGTATTTTGGCTACAACTTTCTATAGGTTCAAAATTAGGCTATAAGACCACTACCATTAGAAAGTAGACTTCAAATACATAGATTTCAATGTAAAGTTCACCCTAATTAGAGACCGGATGACCAAGATATGATTCATAGAAGTTACACAATAAAAACACGAGATTATAAACTCTACAAGAACCGTCGCCTTTAATAATTCACCAAAAATCTACTCAACATTTTCCAACGATTCTAACTCTAAAACATCACCAACTTATCAATACATAAGATTCATGAGAACTCGTATCCGTTAATCATGCTTAGCTAAAGAAAATTTCATGAAAAACTCAACTTAAAAGGTTACCCAGATTTCCAGAATTCCTCAACCTCCAACTTAAAATCAAAAACTGCTATTGCCTATAAGAAATCAAGGCACAAACCCTACACAGGATCAAAAATATACAAGTCTAATTTCCAAATCAAAAAGCGATTAACAAAACGGATACCCGAACTATGAGTTATGCCCATTTTACCAAAGAGTGTCAGTGCTGTCTACACAGACGCGAACCCGATAGCAGCTCGGTAGAACATTTTTCATATTTTCTGTGTTTTGAATTAAACTCTGAACTTTTTACACAACACAAAGAACATGCATGGGTAGCTACTGTGCAAATCTCATAAATTTACGAGCTCTGGAACTATATCTAAAAATTTGGCCAAAATCATGGCTAATTCAACTTATTCAAACACTATTTGCGCAACCATATGATCCACGAATTTCTTGAAGTAAGAAACCCAATTTCTAAAGTGTAATCAGATCTAAAAAAATCCAATAATCACATATATTCAAGGTTGAATCAATCCTCCATAACATAAAAACACAGAGCTTACCTCTTTATAGATTTTCCCCAACTTTCTTCTTCTTCTTCTTCTTCTTCTTCTTCTTCTTCTTCTTTTTCTTCTTCTTCTTCTCTCTCTCTTTCTCTCTCTCTCTCCCTCTCTCTCTCTCTCTTCTCTGATAGTCTGATGAGAATCAAACGAAAAAAATAGATATTTACACCAAACTACACTTCACCCCTCCAATTTTGATTTCTATTAGTTTTAGGCCCAGACTCCATAACCACTCTAAAATACGAATTAAAATCTAAATACTCAGAACGGGTATTACACGTACATTTTTTCTATAGTGCTTGATATCTTCCCATGGTTTTTTCACCCATCTAGGGTTTTTCCACATATATCGTTCGTTCATCGTTTCATCGTTTATGTTTTATTCTTATTTATTTGTTTTAATTAATTGGGTAGCAAAATAAGAATTTCAGTTGGTATTAAAGTGGGTCGCTTGTTATATTAGGGTTTATTCCTAGAGTGGATCCTCACTTAAGATGAACACGCACACGCACACAAACATGTATCATTTATCTAGTTGTGTACCGATTTTGGATAGTGAGAATTTAGATTATTGAAAATCCAGAATAAAAGCTGTTATGAGATCAACAGATGAAGAAATTTGGAAGTCGTGTTAAGGGTTATACGTACCCTACTTTTACAGTGAATAATCAAATAGTACCCAAGCCTAGTTCGGAGTTATCTGTTGTAGAAAAGACACAATTACAAGCAAATAATAAAGCCTTGGATATTTTATTTAGTACAGTGGATGTGAATGAACACCGTAAGATATCCAACTGCGAAATAGCAAAGGAAGCATGGGATATTTTAGTCACTTGTCATGAGGGTACTGATGTTGTCTGTTGTGAAATTTTAAAGTACTCGCAAGCGCACGAATCGGATTGAAGTATAGCAATGAAAGTGCGAGGTCGAACCCACAGGGACTCGTATATTTTTTAATAGGAAAAACTAAATAATCCAAAATTGATTAAACCCTAACCTAGTTCCCAAAAGTGTGATTGATTTGTAAAATAAAAATTAAATAAATAATGACACAAGAAATAACTAAATTAACGTAGGAAAAATAGTAGAGATTAACAGTTGAGAAAAGCAACTAAGGTTTCGGAATTCACACACATAATTATATCGATTAACCTTATGTAATGATTTTTCTTTGATTTCTACACAATGATTTAGAAGCTAATCTTATCACCGTGGAAAATATTATAATAAGCACTCTTCTTTTTACGAAATTATGTTCCCCCTCTTCTTCAAAGTTTAAGCCAAAATCATCCACTGTATTCGTAAGAACAAATCACAGTAGATACCCCGTACTTAAATATTAGCTTTAGTAAACCAAGCAATTCGATTAATATGATGATATCAAATCATGGAAAAAACCCATTTATACCGATTGAATCCATATCCGAGTTTCATGCATACTAATTAATTGAGTTGAGAACAGTAAACAATTAAACGCATGCAGGAAAAATCACATATATAAAGTTATTCAATAAAATTTATGAGGTTTCATCCTTAACCCTAGTTTAAAAATTTAGCTCCTCATGGAATTAAAACATAGCAACACGTGATAATAGAACTCCATGGACAAAGATACTGTCTTACAAAGAATAAAATATATCACGAGTCTTCGTCTCTTCCAGCCGTGGCTTTCTCACCCGCAATGCTTCTCATTCTATTCTGTCCCGCCCTTTGTGCCGTCCAATCTCCTCCTTTTATACCTCCTATATGGAGTGCTCCTCCAGCCTAATTAACTTGGAAGCACCAAAACTTCCTTTTCTGCCAACGAAAAAAAAAAATCCCTTTTTGTAAATTTTTTCCCGTTCACTCCATATGCAATCCTTGCCTTCTGTTTATAATGCACCAATTAACGTAATCCCATAAAGGAAGAAAGAAAAATTCTTTCCAATTATCATCCACTTATTCTTTGGAAATATATATTACTGTATATTTTTTTCCACGTAAATTCTTCCAATATTATTTCCAAACCGGCCAGTGGAACTCTTCTCAATATTTGACATATTGCTTTGCACGTGAATAACCGGACCCGCCTCTTTTAATTGAAGTCGCATATTAGCAAGTCCAACGGCCAAAGCATAAGGCATTATCATCTTTTTCCTGGAAATTAATAATTTAATGTAAATAATCAAAAAGATAACAATAATATCTATTTAAGCACGATAAGGGACTAACAATATGCAATTTAGGGATTTCTAAACGTCTATATTTTGGGCTCATCATTGTCAAGCAATCCAAATTGCGAAGGCTTACAACCGAATTTGAGGTTATTAGAATGCAAGAAGATGAGACATTCAACCAATTTTATTCTAAGCTAATCTTTACTGTTAATAGCTGTGAAACTTTAGGTGAACCAATTCCCCCTATTAGAGTTATTAAAAAAATTTTGCGATCTTTGCCTGAAAGATTTAAAACTAAGGTCACTATGCTTGAATATAAACGCAAGCTTAAAAAAAGTCTGTTGAAGAGGTAATTGGTCTTCTTCAAACCTATGAGGCAGATATGTTGCAATCTGAATCTCAGAAATCAAAAATAAAATCTTTGACTAAGTCGATTGCTTTTAAAAGTTCTCAAATTGATGAGACAAATTTAGATTACAATAATAATGATGATGACAATGTTATCGAGAACATGGACTTATTTTTTCAAATTTTGAAAAAAAAAATTAGAAAGAAAACTATTAAAAATGGTTCTAAGGTTAAAAGAAATAATCATAATGGTAAAGAAGATTTTTCTATTAGTAACGAGAAAAATGGAGAGAAAGGACAACCATTAGGGCCAAAATATAGCAAGTGTCATGGGTATGGTCACTTGGCTCATGAATGTATCAACAAGTTGAAAAAGAAGGCGAATTACAAAGCTAACATAACTTGGGATGATGATATTGAGTCTAGCAAGTCTGAGGAAGAACAAGAAGATAACAAAAAATATATTGCATTTGGGGCATCCTTACAATCACATCCCAGTGAGGAATCTTCGGATGACGGGGATGATGAGGAAGAAGGAGATGAGTTTCAGGACAATCAGGAGTCGAGAGAAAAATATGATCAATTATATCGAGAAAGTGTTAAGATCACCAAGATAAATCTTAAATTGGCTGAGAAGTATAAGTCAGCTGTGGCGGAGTTGGCGAAACTGAAAAATCAAGTTGATGATCCGAAAGGGGTGTTAGCCTCCGTTAAAGAAGAGAGAGACATGCTTCAAAAGAAAGTTGCAGGATTGAAAGAGAAAATCAATGTCTTGACTTATCATAACTCCCTACTCGAAATTGAACTTGAAAGTGCTAATGGTGTATTTGAGCGTTTCAATGCAGGATCAAAAGCCTTGGATGATATGCTGTTTATGCAAAGGCCGTCAAGTGACAAGTTAGGCCTTTGCTATCTTGGAGAATCAACATCAATGCAAAATGGAGGTAAAATTAATAAAACGAAGCCTAACAAGGTAAATTCTAAACCTCATGCTATTCCTATAGTTCATGATAACGTTAAGACGACTCATGACATTAATAAGACAAACAATAAAAAAATCATTCTGACATGTCATTATTGTCATGTTAAGGGTCATATTAAACCAAACTACTTTAAACTCTATTGTTATCCTATCCCTAATTATGTTCACGATCCACAAAATATAGATAATTATGTTCAGGTAAGTAACATGAAACCTAGACTTCTTTGTGGGGAGTTTCAGATGTCAAATATTTTACACACCCACTTAGCATATTTTTCCTCACTGGGTGCAATTTTTCCTCACCAATAAAAAAACAAATATTGAAATAGACGTAGTTAACAAAATGTAGAATGTCAAAATTAATTGTCTAATTTTCTCCATTTATTTTCCTCATCAAGTAATTTTAATTATTAATATATATTGTGTGGACGTACAACATTGTCTTGCACATTTTAAGGTGCACCTTCTAAATTACCACAAACCTCGTGAATGGGAGGCCAAACGAATGCTTTATGCATTTGAGTAATTTGGCCACCAAAACAACCACGAAATAAATGGAAGTTTTGTTAACAATTACAATAAAAATTCCGCGAGTTCGTCCCGGACAATATGTCAGATTTTAGGAAATTGCCCGTAGAAAATGTAGTTGATATCCTGGCCAGATTGTCAGTCAAGTCGCTCGGACGATGCCGGTGTGTATGCAAATTCTGGCGTTCGTTGATTGCAGACTCAATCTTCATCAACGAACAACTCTGCATCAATCAAAATAGACGACGTATTGATGGCGATCATCACCATTATTCCTACATTAAATATTCGGACAGAATTATCCACAAGTACGTGTTCGGTAATTCTTCAACTTATCATTCCTTGCGGTGCAAGAACACTTGTAGAGAGCATAAGCAAATCGAGAAACCCCGGCTCACCGGGGTCTGCACCATTACAAGTTCTTGTAATGGCATCTTATGCCTCCTTCATCGTCACCAAATAGGTTCTGTTTTTTTGAATGCTATTTTTCTATGGAATCCTATAATTAAGAAAGTCAAGATACTCCCGAAGCCCCACTTCCAAACTTCTCCCAGCATTGACGAATCTGTCGCAATAGGTTTGGTCCCTCAAGCTAACGAATATAAAGTAGTTCGCCTAAATCTGGCAAGAACATGGGACGATTCTTCTCCGCAAACAGTTGAGATTTACTCCCTGAGAAAAGATTCATGGAGGACGTGGACCGGGGAGGATATTCAATGGAGGTTATTCGGCGACACTGCAAATGAATGCGTCAATGGATCCATCTATTGGAAAGCAAGAAAGAAGGTGTGCGATGGTGATTCACATTTCCTCCTAATTTCCTTCCATTTGGCGAATGAGGTTTTCAAAGAAATATCTCTGCCCGAATATCACCGTGAGGTTTGGTTTATTTCAGTTTCAGTCATACATGAAAAACTAGCTTTTACCATTGCTTGTGGAAGCAAGACTCCTTATGGAAGAGGAGTTTTGGAAATATGGCTATTGGAGGAATCATATGACGGCGAATCTTGGACAAAGTTTCGTAACTTAATTTTCCGTCCAGGCATGTACAAGGTAGATTCACTGTTTATGAAAAATGGTGAATTTGCTTTGAACGATTCATGCAACAATAGATTGATCGTACTGGACCCAAAAATTCAACGAATTGTTGCTAACCATGGCTGGGAACATAAGGTGCATACTTGCACAGAGAGTCTTGTTTTGCTTAATGAAGGAATTGATGTCTCAAGTACGGAAATGTGGAAATTTGCTAGGGATTTTGAAAAGGAGAAAACGGAGGCATATAGAAAAATGAAAGAGCAAAGGAGACAAGAAGGAGAAGAGGTGCAGTTGGGTAGAGCAAGAAGGTTCATAAAAGGAGTAATCCAAGTCATAAAAGGAGTAATCGAAGTAATGGAGGTTTTTGTGGGCTTATGCATAGTGGGTTTAATGGCTATGATGGTTTTATTGGCTATTTTCAAAATTCTCTTCGCCTAGTGGTTTTAATGGCTATTTTCATTATTTGCTTCTTAATTTGAATCTGTCTCATAGGGAGACCTCATTCATCTGTGATGCACCAGATGACATTAATTTGATGACTTAATAAATTTAATTGCATTTGTGATACTTCTTGACTTGAATGTCAAAAGGGAGTAATGGAGTTTTTTGTGGTCTTATGCCTGATGGGTTTATTGGCTATTTTCACTATTTGCTTCTTAATTTGAATCTGTTCTATCCTATAGGGAGACCTTATTCATCGTGTGACACTAGATGACATTAACTTTTTGATCAGCAAAAAAAGAAGTATATTGATAAAGAGAGAAGAAAACAAGTACAAAAACACCTCAAGGCAGAAAGGAAAGAGATAGGAGTCAATAAGACCCGCCATCAAGCAAACCTAAACAAGCCATAGGCAACCACTGAAACAAAGCCCACAAAAAATAACAAAGGAGTTGAAAATAATTCAACTCAAACTGAACTTGAACTTTGCATAAAAACTTGCAAAGCTTCTACCGTAAAGATTGAAACAGTGTGGGAAACCTGAAAAATGATATTATTGCAGGAGAAATACCTTGACCCTTGAAAAGCATAAATCCATCGCATGATTCTGTACTTAATAATTTCTCCTACTGCTACCCAATTAGGCTGAACACCTTGAAAGATGAGATCGTTCCTTAGTTTCCACACGCTCCATATCATGGCCAAGCTAGATAATTCCCAAAGTGCCTTTTTGCTCTTGAATTTCTAACCTTGTCACCATAAAACAGGCTCTTGATGGATGAACACTACAAGAAAATGTGCTTTTGGTGTCAACGTATTTGCGTCAGCAGAGATTGTCGTTGCAAAAAGTTATTTAATTGCGACAACAATAAATTCCATCTCAAAAAATATTAATTTGCGTCAGCAATATCCCGTCTCAAAAAAACTGGTGGCAAATAGGTTATATTTGCGACAGCAAAATAGACCCCGACATAAATGACCACTTATGAGTGCTCAGAAAAATTCCACTTAACACCCACTTAACGCCCCACCAGCTGAAAATTTCACATCATATAGCCCAAACCGACTTGCAATGACAAATAAGTGATTTTCAGATTTTGGAGCTTTGCCACAAAATTTTCACAAGCAGTCATTTGATATCTGAAAGAATGCTTAGAGAAAATAGCAAATCCGCTGTTTTAACCCTTCCCTACATAGCCAACCAACCCAGAAATTTACTTGCATTTGTGATTAGACATGGACAAAAATACGATGAAAACAGGCATGACATTAATTTTATGAGTTGTTGGATCCTAGCTTCGTCGGGCTGGTCAACAGTAACAATAGGTCATTGTATAACTGTGATCAAGTTTTGGGGATGCTTCCCTCAGATGCGCAATTTATGTTCAGAATTCAATAAAATGTAGAGCAAAATAGGTGTTGCTTTTTTGGGTACATTAGTAAGCTAAAAAGTTAACCAAAAAATAATCGAGTCATCTTCAGTGCTAAATCTAACACATAAACCACTATCGTCAAAACTATCCTCTAAGGAAATGACATCCACCCATGGGATTTCTTTCAATGTATTCCCTCCATCCCTTTTAATAAGTATGTTATTTCGTAAATCCAACTTATTAAAGAAACATCGTCATGATACTTTTCACATTAACTTTTATCTCTACTAGCTTTTATCCATTAACTCTTTATCCACTAACTTTGAAAAAAGATAATTGTACAAATTTTTACCTATTAACTTTGAAAAAGCACTTATTAAGGGGTAGCCCAAAATGGAAATGTAAACACTAAAAAAAGGGATAGAGGGAGTACTAAATTACAACTAGTTGATGATCGTCATAATAAGATGTTTTTCACGAGCTATCCAGTGGCACGATCCGTCTTATGTTGTAGGAACCCGTAATTCAAAATCTTAAATTTCTTTATTTCAATATGTGAATAAGATTTTTTTTAGAAACCAAGCCTTTTTTTTTTTTTTTGTGTGTGTGTTCATATGGGTATATGTTCATTTTTAAATTTATTGTGTTTGGATACGCAACCCATGGAACGAGAGTGTTGGGGACCCATGTTGGAGAACTTTTAAAATCAGTTACTAGTAGTGTTTTTATAATTCATGGGTCCCCAGTCTAACTACTTATTAAGATAGAGCTTGAGGGGAGTATATAAAGATGCAGAGGGGGGTACAATGTAACTTTCTACACTTAATACAGCCGACCCAAGTCTTAGAGAAATCTTTTGTTCAAAAGAATCCTTCATTTTCAACCTCCAATCCTTCATTTTCAAGCCATCTAGACCCCGTAATCGCGTGCTAGAGCGAGGAGGAGCTGAAAACTTAGAGAAATCTGGGTTGGCAAAGCTATGGTTTTGTTAGATTTGAGGTTTTGCTCAAAACTATCTTGAGGTAGGGAAATTTCTACCTCTCCTAAATGTATTTGAATGCGTAATGTACTTATTATGACCGTACATGATCAATTTCTCCTCGGTTATGAAAACTTTGAGAAACTCACTTATTTCTAGTCTCTTTTAATTGATTAATCCTTTAGATCTATCTATTGGTAGTTAAATCCTTATCAAGTTGATGATTCCACTCTTATGCATGTTTATTTGGCGTTTGTTGTTGAGAAAAATTAAGTTTGAGTATCAAATTTGATTTGTTGGGTTGAAATTCCATTCTTAGGGAAAAATCTATGAAATTTGTGCACAATCTTTGTCGCTAGTCCAGACCAGGAATTTGGTGGCCTAGACCAACCCATCAGTCCACTCAATTTTTTGTTTTGTTTCGGGTCTTTTCATTATGCTTGGTTAGTTCCTGTTCGCCCATATCTTTGCGCTTTTGGGTGTTTTTCCTTGGGGAAACCCTCCATATCCACTTCACTTGTGACATTGGGGTTATAATACTTGAAATGATTGGAAAGTTAATGACACGTGACAGACACTCACCACAGGAAGTTGATTAGTACTTAATGACAATAGTAATGAATGTGATGCGCATATTTGGTTAACTTGAGGTTTAATGAATGTCAAACAAGAATGAGAAATTTAACGGAATAATACTAGGGCCGTCTTTTGGACATGTCGTTAGGAATGATACTAGAACAGTCATATGGACATGTCGCTAGAAATGATACTAGGGCCGTCTTATGGATGTGTCGCTAGGAATATACCTTGGCCAAAGGGAAGACTTTATGAGGTCATAAGACGCCCAGAATGATACTAAGGTCGTACGTGTCACTAGGAATTCTAAAACTCATAATGATAAAAGAATTGGCGACACCATGAATTAAGTGAATTTGACACATGTGAGTTGTGGGATACGTGACAGATACATATCGAGTACGAGTGGGTAAAAGTGATAAAATCTTGAGACGTGCTCGTTTATATCCATTACATTTGACCCTTGTAAATTCGTAAGCATCCTCTTGTTGTCATCATCCTTGTTCTAATCCCACGCTTGCATTTCATTACATTTAGTATTGTTAGACTTTTCTCTTCTGGACTAGGGAGCTCACCCTAACAATTTCAGGTACCCCTCATGGAGCATGACATGGATTGCTTGAGGTCTGTCCATGCATACTTTGAAAGCTTATTTAGAGGAGTTACATCATCATCTTGTGACTTTTTTTATTTTATTTTATTTTATTTTGTAAGTTCATTTAAATCTTTATCTTTTGACATTTGGAAGTTGTAGTAACTCCTTATATATTCGACTGCTGATGATTATGGGTATGAGTACAGGTACTCGAATAGTGTGAACTATTGATTTAAACTTTATTTCACTTTGACTATTGAAACATCCTACGTGGAAATATTTGTAATTATAATTTAGAAAATTGAGGGCGTGACATACGTATAAGCATACTCCATCTCAATCACCCAACAAGCATTAAAAGCCATTGATTAACTTGGTATTTGAAAACTAGTACACAAATACTTAACAAATTGAAAGCATTAAAATAACTCCATCCGATCACAATGAAAAAAGAGTTCTAATTAATCAATCGATTTGAAACAAAACCTAAAACATATATATACACATAGCTAGTTACATGCAACGGGGCTTCATCTTCTTCCTAGAAAGTGTTTAGCCGGCCATGGAGCCTCTCTCCCACTTTTGAACCACCAATAATGATTTAGGACTTACTTTTCATAGTGCTTACAACTCTCATGGAATCCAAGAAAAAGAATAAGTTTAGGAAGTCCAATCTTAACCAAACTCCCAAAAAATTCCATTTTAGCCTTCTGCAGCCCGCATCCAGCCCAATTTTGACCTCCAACACGCCGGAATTTCTAAAAACTCATAACAGGAAAGTTCTAGGAAATTGAATTTCCTTTCCAATGCCACAAACCTTGCCTCAATTAGATACTCAACCCTAAAGACAGGAACGAGAAGAAGAGGAGTTGGGTACAGCAAGAAGGGTCATAAACGGAGTAATGGAGGTTTTTGTGGCCTTATGCATAATGGGTTTAATGGCTATTTTCAATATTTTCTTCGAGTAATTGAGTTTTTTGTGGTCATATACCTAATGGTTTTAATGGCTATTTTCATTATTTGCTTCTTAATTTGAATCTATCCTATAAAGAGACCTCATTCATCGTGTGATGCACTAGATGGAATTAAGTTGATGACTTAGATTTACTTGCATTTCTGATTAGACATGGACAAAAATACGATGAAAACGGGCATGACATTAACTTTATGACTTGTTGGATCCTAGTCAGGGTGGTCAACAGTAACAAGTCATTAACTGTGATCAAGTTACGTGGATGCTTCCCTTTAGATGCACTATTTGTGTTCATTAGGGCCGTCAAAATCAAGATTCAATAAAATGTATAGCAAACTGGGTGCTTCTTTTTTTGGTACAGAAAGTGTTGTTCCATTTGTAAGCTGAAGTTACTGCAAAAAATAATGGAGTTATCTTCGGCGCTAAATTTGCTAAATTTGACACGTAACCCACTATTGTCAATTTATTACATTTTTTATAATTTCAAAAATTTTGCTTAGTAAAACTAATTGAGATCTATCCAACAAGACCATATTGGATATAAAAAGTATTATAAATTAGAAAATATTGACAATTTTTTAGAGATTCTAAATAAGGAAAGGTGACCATCAAATTGGAACGGACTACGGAGGGAGTAACTTTTCTCAACATACTTATTAAGAGATAGTCCAAAATAGAAAGGTCAACAATAAAAAAGGGCCGGAGGGGGTAATAAATTACAACCAGCTGATGATCTTCATAATAAGAAGTTTTTCGGCATCCGAATATGAACAGTCAGGAAATGAATACCTATATCAGTAAAGAAGTACCAGCGAAGACCAGTTTAAATCATTCTATTTGTAAAAAGAATCGTTGCAAGAGGTGCAAGTACAACAAGGTTCGCAAAACAAAACGAACCCTTGCAAGTAAATGAATTGCAGAATCAAAAAGAATGAGGGGGTGATCAGCACACCTTCATGAATTGTAAATAACCTTGGCTTCAATTCACGTTGAAGCAAGAAAAGAATGACTTGCAATAATAAGGGATCCAGTCTATATAAAGCATTTACTTTACCCTCTCAGAGTTCAAGCTTCGAGCCACCCAATTGACTAAGCAAGATTGCCATATCCATGCCTTGGGCCATTGTTGCCACAGCTGTGTCATATGGACAGTCTCTAGAGAAGCTAACCTTTCCAGATTTTTGTACTTTCTTTATGCAGCGCTTGAACTTCTCATGGCAGTTCACATTTGTCATACCTGAAAGTTTAAATAGGGTAAAGTCGCACATATGATTACGCAAAACAAATTAAAAAGTCAGAATCATTTCACGGCAACAAGAATCTACAAACGAGAAGATAATAATAAAGGCAAGGTAGAAACACCAGATTTTTGTTCAGCTCTGACCCAAGGTGCCATGGCTCTTTCATATCATGCAATGTAAAGTATCATGCTTCAGTTTCACGAGTCACTAGATGCATTACAAAACATATATGCATCAACTAATAGCAGGCTTTCACTCTCCAACTTTCATAACATTCACCAATTTCTAACTACTGTTTATCAGTCATTTTCCATTGGTTCATTAACCGGAGTCTGATATCTCGCAATAAGCAGATACACTCGAACACCTACCAGTTATATACCAACATTCATGTCGACAATAATACATAAATCTATACTGTTACAGAGTGTGAAGCAGGAATTATTATGCTCATGATTCTTCATCAGCTCCTTACTTGTTACTAGCAAAAGACCTTCAACAGCTCTAGCCGCAGATGCTACACCAAACACGTACCTTGGTATAACCTCATTTTCTTATGATCTTTCATGATACTTATAACAAATTGCCCGCTTCTGCATCTTGAGAATTCTAATTTAACCACATCAAAGTTAGAATTCTTTTTACCACACTCCTTCGAAACTCTAAAGAATTAACGTTTTCCCCCTACCTTGAAAAATCCATCTTGAGAATTCTAATTTAACCACATCAAAGTTTGAATTCTTTTTGCCACTCCTTCGAAACTCTAAAGAATTAACGTTTTCCCTTGCCTTGAAAAATCCATATATAACCTCATTTTCCCTCTACCGTACGTATATGGAAGTCCATATATTTACACAGATATTGGCGTATAAATTGTGGCATATCTCTTAATCTTGTTCATCATTAGTGAAACAGCAAAATCCTCATAAATCCAGCGAGCTTGTGTGTTGTGTTTGACAATTCCCTACATTAATGTTCCGGTACATTCCAATTATACACAAACCTAGATCTGTGCAAGTGCATTCCAATTATACAGTGTTCAATTTACCTTTTTTCTCGACACAATCGTCGTGAATCTGGCAGCAAGCATCGAGATCGTCGCAGGGTTTCTCTCCGGGACATCCAGTCCACCGCACTCCGCAATACTTCCCGTACCTAATTCCAACAGCTATTTCAAATATAAAAAAAAAAAATTAATATATTGATAATAGATATAAACAAACGACATATAGGAGAAAAGAAAACTAATAGAATGGAAACTAGAGATCTTTACTGTTGCATTTCTCTGCTACGCATGTTTTGCTGCATCTGACCTGATATTTATGAACAGAGAAACAAAATAATCAGATGAACGTCTAGAGAGAGAGAGAGTTGAGATCGGAATTTGTGACTAGAACCTGAGAATCGTTGGAGCAGAATATCACGGCGATGGGCGCGAGGCAGAGGAAGAATATCACGGCGATTGAAGCTACGACGGCGACACGTGCCCGGCGGGGAATGCACGTGCAGCACGGCATTCTCTCCGTCTCCCAAGATTGCAGTCAGTATTAGGCCAATTAACCTTCTTTGAAAATTTCGTGCTCCAACTCTGAAACACAAAGGGGTTTTTTTCCCCAAAAATGTTGGAAGAGTTTCGCACTAAAGTCGGATTATGTGAAATTTTTTAGGGCCGAGCGGGTACAACTGGTCGTGCGGAAGTGGCGCACTGCGGTCAATCCAAATGCGCCCATGCGGTACCCAACGGGTCAACGTAACCCACGTGGCACGCACCATGCAATACCAAACAGAGGCACCCACGCCAAACAACGTATTTTGATTGGCCGCAAGAAATCATATTCGTCATCACGTGATACCCGCTTGGTTCTAATAAAACTTCTATGTCAAAGTAAACTTCACAGGTTCAACATCCACCTTGTCAATTTTTTGGCATTTGTCGTTTCTAATGATACAACGATGTAAATTATTCATTTTCAGATTTTGTTGAGAGCTTCAACTTTGTCTAAAATCATGTTCACAGAGAAAATCGATCATTATCAGTTAGAATCACATTTTTATCGCAAGAAATAGACTTATACTTAGGATTAAATTCATTTTTATCGGTTTTTTCTCAAGAGAAATGTGTTTCCAATAGATATTCATCGATATCAGATGGACATAATTTTTGACATAGGTAATGTTTTCAATGACCACTACAAAGTGAATAGTTCGGATCATCATAATGAACTCGGCATGAGAGCAAAAGTGGACAAATTGCTCCATTGCTGTCAAGCCAACTCCAATTTTTCACCTTAATTTTCTTTCTAATTAGCTAATCGCTAAAGTTACATTAAAAAACTTCTGCCATATATCTCGAGCCTTTGTGACACAAACCCCTTTAAAATTATACCTCGTGCATTTTCAGATTTTCCACCTATGGTGTTTGGGGGCCAACTATGAAATGGCATCTCCTGTCTAAATACATTTTGCAACTTTAGGACTCAAAATCCAAAAATCAAAATTCGAAATGACTACGTAGTCACACGCACAAAGCAAACCATTTTTCGCCTTTTACTAAAAAATTCGAAATCCCAGATCCTTCTTCAAATTATAATACGCACCAATTGTCTAAACAACATTAAAATTTATCTTCATTAAAAATATTCCAATCTACAATTCAAAATTAAAAAAATAAAAATTGACTCCCAAACACGCCCACGGAATACATTAATTCACACTCCTTACTCTCCATACGGTAGCATGCTCAAGCCCCACAAAAGCCCAACATTCCAAACCTAAGAACCACTAGAAGATTTGTCCGGTCATTAAGGGCCCACAAACAGTCAAGGCATGCAATTAAGGGCCCACAAACAGTCAAGGCGCGCAAGAGCTGGCCCGAACATCGGTTATAAAAAATATATATATGACAATTGACAGAGTCATTTGAAGAGATCTATGGGAAACATAAGACAAAAATCATTACCAGTATACCAGCGAAGATGTCGATCAGTAAAATGCAGATTGGAGCATCACAAGTTGCAGAAGCTTCAACAAGAAAAACAGACTATGAAGTTCACCCATCAGTCACTTCACATGGGTGGGAAAAACTCACCAAAACAAGAGGATTTTTGAAGCGATCCGACATTAATCCATTGACTCCTCAAACATCAAAATTTTCAAAAAGGAAAACAAGAACAAGAACAAAATCTAGCATGCAGCTTGCCGGCGAATTAAATCACCATAATGTTGACAGAAGTCTCTCAACCATCAATCTCTGAAACACATTTTCCAGAATGGTTGTTCTCATGGGTAGTATACTGTAATTGCAAATCCCCTTCCCACAATCTCACCGGCACAAAACCACGCAAAGCACTCCAACCCAAAGAGAGCAGCAATGCCAGCATCCTCAACCTTTAGTTCATTCCGGTTCTTCCACAAATGCTTGACTTAATCAAGTTCCTTCTTGAACGACTCAGCCCTGCCGGGAATACTGCAGGGAGTAATCAAGTAAGCAAAAAAGATGCATTACCAAACACACGAATAAATTGCTGTTGCATCAGTCTAACTTAGAAGCGAAATCTCACAACTAATGACTACAATACACACCCTCTATTTGGGTGTGTATCATATGCACCCCTATAAAAGTTACGAATCAATTAACAAAAGTTACGAATTTTTTGTACAAAAGTTATGAGACAAGCCAAATGTTACGAATCATAGAAAATGTTACGAAACACGAAAAAAATGTTACGATTGCCAATGAGTTGGCACAATATGGACCACACAATGGGTGCATATTGTACACACCTTAAAGGGATGTGTATTGTAGAATTTTCCTGAATTTGAAATCACTCAACAACTAATAAGACAAATAACTGAAAGACAAATGATAATGCCAATTTTATTTTTTTTTTGATATTGCCAAAAATGAGATGACACAATCTGGACCATATAATATGTGCATATGATAAACATCTTTAATTGGTGCGTATTGTAGTTATTTTCGTTGTTTAGATATCTATTGATATTTGATCAGGCTTATTTTTTCTTCAAACACTGTTCTCTATGACGTACACCTCCAAAATAGAGTTAGAAAACTTGAAGCAAATACTCAATTTTTGAGACGATTGGTGTGCTCAAGAGGATTATTAACTTTATTTTTAATACTTTTTCATTTTTTTATTGTATCGATCTCATTTTTAACGCTGATGAAGGAAATTTTTCTTGTTCAATAAAAAAAAAGGGGGGAAAGAAAGTTATAAATGAATGAGATTGGGTCAAGCACATAGAACTTAATGGTTCTTTAACTCATTTACAAAACCCATGACTATAAAACTCCAGTAACAACCTCTCACAATTGTTTAGACCTCTTTATTTTTTCTATTGGGCCTTTTTAGTTTTTTTGTATTGGGCTAAAAGATCTCTACTCAAGCCTACTACAAAAAATTATGAAAGTGCCCCAATTTTTAGGGGTTTTTTTGGATCTGCAGTGCAGAGGTAACCTGGCGCAGGCCAACTCTACCTCCTCTGTAACCTACTCTCTCTGTCCCAATTTGTTTGTTCGCTTTGGGAAACGTGTATTTTTGTAGATGTTAAAAAACGTACTTTTGTATAATATTTTTAAATTTTTTTTACACCAAATTAAAGTACTCAATGAGCACTTTAATTTGGTATAAAACAAATTAAAAAATAATATAGAGAAATATATTTTATAGGGGTTTGAAATTGCACGTATTCTCATTGTGAGCAAATAAATTGGGACGGATGGAGTATTAATTTTTTACCCATTAACTTTTGAAAATGAGCAAAAACAATACTTACACAAATTTTTACCCATTGACAAGGGACGGAAGGAGTAGGTTAGCCCAAAATGGAATTCAACTATTAACAAGGGACGGAAGGAGTAGGTCAGCAAAATGTTTTCAAATTAACCTACTAATCATGCTAAGTTAAACAAAAATAATTTTGACAATCCAAATTTTGATAATCATAATCAAATTCTCGTCTTTTAGCGGTCATTTTGTATGTATTAATATTGAAATATACGTAGTATCAAAAAGTAGAATGTCAAAATTAAATGGCTAATTTTCTCCATTTATTTTCCCTATCAAGTAATTTTAATTATTGATATACTCTGTGGACGCAGAATACTGTCTTGCACACCTTTCTAAATTACCACAAACCTCGTGAATGAGATGCCAAACGAATAGGGCTTTTTGTGGGTGGGTCCTATAAACAAGTCTTATACTTACAAGGTCTGGAACAAATAATGCACATAGTTCACTAGGTCCTGGACATAAGTTTTACACTTTTTTTCCAAAATTACCCCCATTCTGAAAATTAGAATGTACATTTTGAAAATTAGAATATACATTTTGAGTGTTAAAATGTACATTCTAAATTCTAAATATACGGTCTAAATTCTAAAATGTATGGTCTAAATTTTAAAATGTACATTCTAATTTTAGGGTACCCTAAACTATACGGTACCCTAAATTTTAAATATACAGTCTAAATTCTTAAATGTACGGTCTAAATTCTAAAATGTACATTCTAAATTTAGGGTATCCTAAACTGTAGGGTACCCTAAATTCTAAATATACAGTCTAAATTCTAAAATGTACGGTCTAAATTCTAAAATATACGGTCTAAATTTAGGGTACCCTAAACTGTAGGATACCCTAAATTCTAAATATACAGTCTAAATTCTAAAATGTACATTCTAAATTTAGGGTACCTTAAACTGTAGGGTACCCTAAATTCTAAATATACAGTTTAAATTCTTAAATGTACAGTCTAAATTCTAAAATATACGTTCTAAATTTAGGGTACCCTAAACTGTAGGGTACCCTAAATTTTAAATATACAGTCTAAATTCTAAAATATACAGTCTAAATTTTAAAATGTACATTCTAAATTTAGGGTACCTTAAACTGTAGGGTACCCTAAACTGTAAGGTACCCTAAATTCTAAATATACAGTCTAAATTATTAAATGTCCGATCTAAATTCTAAAATATACATTCTAAATTTAGGGTACCCTATGAAAGTGCCTAAATGGTTAGTAAAAACAAAGAGTAACGACGACGAGAATGGGAAAAAAAGTAAAATCTCAAACCATATTTGTGCCCCAGGACCTCTCCAGCAATAAATATTAGCTCAGGACTCAGTGGGCCAAAATTCCAAATAATAGGACGTGCCAATAGATTTCTAAAACGAATACTTTATACATTTGAGTAATTTAGGCCACAAAATCTGCCACGAAATAAATGGAAATTTTGTTTGCCTGATTCATATACAGACAAACAAGTTGAATAAAAATTCGGCTAGTTCGTCCCCAACAATATGTCAGATTTTGGGAAATTGCCAGTAGAAAATGTAGTTGATATCCTGGCCAGATTGTCAGTCACGTCGCTCGGGCGATGCCGGTGTGTATGCAAATCCTGGCGTTCGTTGATCACAGACCCAATCTTCATCAACAAACAACTCTGCATCAATCGAGATAGACGACGGATTGATGGCGATCATCACCATTATTCCTACATTACCTATTCAAACATCAAAGACAGTACCTACATGTTCAGTTATTCTTCTTCGCATCATTCTTTGCGGTGCTCTGAAACTTGTAGGGAGCATAAGCAAATCGGGTATCCCTGGCTCATCGGGATCTGCACCGTTACGAGTTCTTGCAATGGCATATTATGCCTTCTTCATCGTCACCAGATAAGTTTTGGTTATGATATAATTCTATGGAATCCTTTGATTAAGAAAATCAAGATACTCCCGAAGCCCCGCTTCCAAACTTCTCCCAACTTTGACGAATCTGTCGCAATAGGATTCGTCCCTCAAGCTAATGAATATAAAGTGCTTCACCTAAATCTGGCAAGAAATTGGGAAGTCTCTTCCCCGCAAAAAATTGAGATTTACTCCCTGAGAAAAGATTCATGGAGGACTTGGACCGGGGAGGATATTCAATGGAGGTTAGTGGGCGAAACTGCAAATGAATCCGTCAATGGATCCATCTACTGGAAAGCAAGAAAGAATGTGTACAACAGTGATTCACGATTGATCGTTTCCTTCCATCTGGCGGATGAGGTTTTCAAAGAAATATCTCTGCCCAAGTATCACCGTGCCCATCCAAACCGGGAGGTTGGGTTTATTTCAGTTTCAATCATATATGAAAAACTTTCTTTTTCCATTGCTCGTGGAACCGAGACTCCTAATGAAGAAGAAGTTTTGGAAGTATGGCTTTTGGAGGAATCATACGGCACTGAATCTTGGACAAAGTTTCGTAACATAATTTTCCCTACAGGCCAGTACAAGGTACCTTCTTTTTCTTTTAGTACTTTAGAAATATACAATGTACCTTCACGGATTATTGAAAATTATGTACCATCACGGTTTATTGAGAATGGTGAATTTTCTTTGCACGATTCGTGGAACAATAGATTGATCGTACTGGACCCGAAAACCCAACAGATTGTTGCTAAGTATGGCTCGAAATTTAAGGTGGTTAATTGCACAGAGAGTCTTGTTCTGCTTAATGAGGGAATTGATATCTCAAGTAGGGAAATGTGGAAATTTGCTAGGGAGTTTGCAATTCAGAAAAGGGAGGAGTACAGAAAAATGAAGGAGGAGGAGGAGAGAAGAAAGGAGGAGGATAGAAAAAAGAAAGAAGAAGAAGAAGAGTTGGGTATAGCAGGAAGGGTCATAAAGGGAGTAATGGAGTTTTTCCAAGAGTTATGGGATCAATTGATGTCATGATCTAGTTTGGCTACCATTCATGCCTCATAAGGGCCGTCAAAATCAAAATTCGATAAAATATATAGCAAAATCGCTGCTTCTTTCGGTACCGAAAACGTTGCTTCATTTGTAAGCTAAAGTTACTGCAAAAAAAATAACTGAGTCATCTTTGGTGCCAAAAGTGCGGCCGCTTTCATGATCTGTGTCTGAGATATTCTTGGGTTAGATTAGGGCGATGGATCTGCATTCTTCTTGTGCTGTTTGGATCCATGCATGCCGCCGATTGGTCGGGAGGTGGTGTTCTGCGGCGGCAATTAGCAAAGGGGTGTCCAACAGTGGGTGTGGATAGGTCCGTTTTGATGCAGTGATCACTTGGGGTGGTTTGGCTCTTTTATTCCAGCAAATAAGTCGCCAGATCCATGGCAGCGCTTCCGAGCGCTGACAGTGTTGGGTTACTAGAATTTTTTTTAGTTATTTGGTTTTGTTTTGTTGTGTTTTTGTAGCCTCCCTTTGTGAGGGGTTTATCCCTCCCCTCTATAGGAGAGTTTGTCCTTGATTTCATTTGTGCATTTTCTTGGCTCAATTACCCAGCCTTTTCGTTGGCCTGCGAAAGTATGTGCCATTATTTGGTAATTTTGGTTCATTCTATCTTATTGTGACGGAAGTCTATATTGCCTTCGGGCTGTTATAGTTACATTTGTCTCTTCTTCAAAAATCTATGGAGCTAAATTTGAGGACTAAACCACTATTGTCAAAACTATCCTCCAACGAAACGACATCCACACATGGGATTTCTTTTCAATGTAATAAAGCACAACCGGTTGATGATCACAATAATAAATAAGATGTTTTTCACCATCCAAATATGAACAATTAGGAAATGAACAGCTATATCAGGGAAAAAGTACCAACGATGACAAGTTCAAATCATTCTATTTGCAGAAAAGAATCCTTGCTAGAGGTGCAAGTACAATAAGGTACGATGACCAAAAAGAACCCTTGCAAGTTAATGAGTTGCAGAATCGATAAAAATAAGGGGTGATCAACATTGATCACCTTCATGAATTCTAAATAGCATTAAGGTTCACTTCACATTGAATCAAGAAAAGAATGACTGGCAATAAAAAGGATTTACTTTACCCTCTCAGAGTTCAAGTTTCGGGCCGCCTAATTGACTCAGCAAGATTGCCATATCCATGCCTTGGACCATTGTTGGCACAGCTGTGTCAGATGGGACATAAGGTGCATAGAGAGTCTTGTTTTGCTTAATGAAGGAATTGGTGTCTCAAGTACAAAAATGTGGAGATTTGCTAGGGATTTAGAAAATAAGAAAACGGAGGCGAGTAGAAAAATGGAGAAAGAGGAGAGAAGAAAGGAGGAGAGAAGGCAGAAAGGAGAAGAAGAGGAAGAGGAGTTGGGTATAGCAAGCAGGGTCATAAACGGAGTAATTGGAGTAATGGAGGTTTTTGTGGCCTTATGCATAATGGGTTTAATGGCTATTTTCAATATTTTCTTCTAGTAATCAAGTTTTTTGTGGTCATATACCTAATGGTTTTAATGGCTATTTTCATTATTTGCTTCTTAATTTGAATCTATCCTATAGAGAGACATGGTCAAAAATACGACGAAAACAAGCATGACATTATGACTTGTTGGATCCTAGTTAGGGTGGTCAACAGTAACAAGTCATTGTGGCTGTATTCGTTTGGTAGTTTAGTTTAGTTTATTTTTGATGATGTAAAAAAGTATAATGAGCAGAGAGAGAGAGAGAAAGAAATTAGGGTAATGATAATGTCATCAAAACTAAAACTGGAAAACAAACACAGCATGTATAACTATGATCAAGTTACGTGGATGCTTCCTTTAGATGCACAATTTATGTTCATTAGGGCCGTCAAAATCAAGATTCGACAAAATTTATAGCAAAGTGGGTGTTTTTTTTTTTTGGTACAGAAAGTGTTGTTCCATTTGTAAAGCTTAAGTTACTGCAAAAAATAATCGAGTTATCTTCGGCGCTAAATTTGACACGTAAACTACTATTGTCAAACTATCCTCCAAGGAAACGACATCCACAGATGGGATTTCTTTTCAACACTCTCTCCCCGTCTGTTTTTAACAAGTATTAGTTTGCAAATCCAACTTAATAAAGAAACATCATCATTGTACTTTTCACATCAACTTTACCTTGACTTTATACTTTTCACATCTACTTTTATCCATTAACTCTTTAACCACTAACATATCAAAAGGACAAAACGATAATTGTAAAAACTTTTACCTATTACTCCCTCCGTTCCAAAATAATGGTTATTTTTGGGTACTCATGCCACTCAAACAATTGTCAATATTTCACAATTTATTACATGTTTTATAATTTCAAAAATTTTGTTTAGTAAAACTAATTGAAATCTATCAAACAAAATCCATATTAGATATAAAAAGTATAATAAATTAGAAAATATGGACAATTTTTGAGAACCATCAAATTGGAATGGAGGGAGTAACTTTTCTCAACATACTTATTAAGAGAGCCCAAAATAGAAAGGTCAACAATAAAAAGGGGACGGAGGGAGTAATAAATTACAACTGGTTGATGATCTTCATAAGAAGATGTTTTTTGCTATCCGAATATGAACAGTCAGGAAATGAATACCTACGTCAGTAAAGAAATACCAGCGAAGACAAGTTTAAATCATTCTATTTGTAAAAAGAATCGTTGCAAGAGGTGCAAGTACAACAAGGTTCGCAAAACAAATGAACCCTTGCAAGTTAATGAGTTGCAGAATAAAAAAGAATGAGGGGGTGATCAGCACACCTTCATGAATTGTAAATAGCCTTGGCTTCAATTCACGTTGAATCAAGAAAATAATGACTTGCAATAATAAGGGGATCCAGTCTATATAAAGCATTTACTTTACCCTCTCAGAGTTCAAGCTTCGGGCCGCCTAATTGACTAAGCAAGATTGCCATATCCATGCCTTGGACCATTGTTGGCACAGCTGTGTCATATGGACAGTCTCTAGAGAAGCCAACCTTTCCAGATTTTTGTACTTTCTTTATGCAGCGCTTGAACTTCTCATGGCACTTCACATTTGTCATACCTGAAAGTTTAAATAGGGTAAAGTCGCACATATGATTACGCAAAACAAATTAAAAAGACAGAATCATTTCACCGCAACAAGAATCTACAAACGAGAAGATAATAATAAAGGTGAGGTAGAAACGCCAGATTTTTGTTCAGCTCTGACCCAAGGTGCCATGGCTCTTTCATAGCATGCAATGTAAAGTATCATGCTTCGGTTTCACCAGTCACTAGATGCATTACAAAACATACATGCATCAACTAATAGCTGGCTTTCACTTTCCAACTTTTATACCATTCACCAATTTCTAACAACTGTTTATTCAGTCATTTTCCATTGGTTCATTATCCGGGATATGTATCTAAAGTCTATCAATGAATGGCATGTTTCCCAAATCCCAACACAACGTTTTTTCCATTTATAGTCCAACTGAAAGCAAAAAATTGAATAGCAAACATTCCGTATCTCTAATTCAATTAAACAAATGCAAACCCACTACTTCAGTACTATACCGCCTGAAACATTTAACACAAGAAGCAAATGAGCAAACAAAGAAAACCAAGCCTCCTTCTAACAGACTGCTATCGGAACTGTATTATATTACTCAAAACCATCACCTATATTCCATTATGTACACCAACTTCCAAGAAATGAATCGCTTACCTATTTTAGGTTGAAATTTACTTGAACCATAAAATGTGTTAAACCCATTCTGTTAAAACTTCCAATTCCACAAGGAAAGAGAAAAGCTCAATACTGAATACACAGAACAAAATTTCCCAATTTCTAATTAACCGGATCTGATATCTCGCAATAAGTAGATACACTCGAACACCTACCATAGTTATATACCAACATTCATGTCGACATTAATACATGAATCTATACTGTTACAGAGTGTGAACCAGGAATTATTATGCTCACGATTCTTCAACAGCTCCTTACTTGTTACTAGCAAAAGACCTTCAACAGCTCTAGCCGCAGATGCTAAACCAAACACGTTCCTTGGTATAACTTCATTTTTCTTATGATCTTTCGTGATATTTATAACAAATTGCCGGCTTCCACATCTTGAGAATTCTAATTTAACCACATTAAAGTTGAAATTCTTTTTACCACACTCCTTCGAAACTCTAAAGAATTAACGTTTTCCCCCTACCTTGAAAAATCCCTACTTCCGCCACCGTACATATATGGAAGTCCATATATTTACACAGATATTGGCGTATAAATTGTGACATATCTCTTAATCTTGTTCATCATTAGTGAACCAGCAAAATCCTCATAAATCCAGCGAGCTTGTGTGTTGTGTTTGACAATTCCCTACATTAATGTTCCGGTAGAGCATATACACAAACATATATCTGTGCAAGTGCATTCCAATTATACAGTGTTCAATTTACCTTTTTTCCCGACACAATCGTCGTGAATCTGGCAGCAAGCATCGAGATCGTCGCAGGGTTTCTCTCCGGGACATCCACTCCACCCCACTCCGCAATACTTCCCGTACCTAATTCCAACAGCTATTTCAAATAAAAAATAAAAAATAAAAATCAATACATTGATAATAGATATAAACAAACAACATATAGGAGAAAAGAAAACTAATAGAATGGAAATTAGAGATCTTTACTGTTGCAGTTCTCTGCTACGCATGTTCTGCTGCATCTGACCTGCCATTTATGAACAGAAACAAAATATGACGGCGATTGAAGCTAATCAGATGAGCGTCTAGAGAGGGAGAGTGTGCTGAGATCGGAATTTGTGAATAGAACCTGAGAATCGTTGGAGCAGTCGGCGATGGGCGCGAGGCAGAGGAAGAATATGACGGCGATTGAAGCTACGACGGCGACGCGTGCCCGGCGGGAAATGCACGTGCCGCACGGCATTTTCTCCGTCTCCCTAGATTGCAGTCAGTATTGGGCCAATTAACCTTCTTTGAAAATTTCGTGCCCTAACTCTGAAAGACAAAGGGGGTTTTTACCCCAAAAATGTTGGAAGAGAGTTTCGTACACTGCGGTCAATCCAAGACCCGCCTATGCGGTACCCAACGGGCCAATGTAACCTATGTGGCACAGACCATGCAATACCAAAAAGAGGTCCCACACTAAACATCGTATTTTGATTGGCCGCAAGAAATCAATGATATCTGCTTGGTACTAAATAAAACTTCTAGGTCAAAGTAAACTTCAGAGGTTCAACATGCAACTTGTCAATTTTTGGGATTTTGTCGTGTTTGATACAATGATGTAAATTATTCATTTTTAGATTTTGTTCAGAGCTTCAATTATGCCTAAAATCATGTTCACAGAGAAAATCAATCTTTTTTCAGTTATAATCACTTTCTTTTCCTAAAGAAATAGACTTATACATAGGATTAAATTCATTTTTATCAGTTTTTTCTCAAGAGAAATGTGTTTCCAATAGATATTCATCGATATCAAATGGACATAGTTTTTGACAAAGTTGATGTATTCAACGACCACTACAAAGTGAACAGTTCAGATCATCATAATGAACCCGGCATGATAGCAAAAGTGGACAAATTGCCCCATTGCTGTCAAGCCAACTCCAATTTTTCACCTTAATTTTCTTTATAATTAGCTAATCGCTAAAGTTACATTAAAAAACTTCTGCCACATATCTCGAGCCTTTGTGAGCCCCTTTAAAATTATACCTCGTGCATTTTCAGATTTTCTACCTATGGTGCTTGGGGGCCAACTATGAAAAGGCATCTCCTGTCTAAATACATTTTGCAACTTTAGGACTCAAAATCAAAAAATCAAATTCGATATGACTACGTAATCGCACGCACAAAGCAAACTATTTTTCGCCTTTTACTAAAAAATTTTGAAATCCCATATCCTTCTTCAAATTATAATACGCACCAATTGTCTAAACAACATTAAAATTTATCTTCATTAAAAATATTCCAATCTACAATTCAAAATTAAAAAAATAAAAATTGACTCCTAAACACCACCATGGAATACATTAATTCACAGTACTTATTCTCCATGCAGTAGCATGCTCAAGCCCCACAAAAGCCCAACATTCCAAACCTAAGAACCACTAGAAGGTTTGTCCGGTCATTAAGGGCTCACAAACAGTCAAGGCGCGCAAGAGCTGGCCCGAACATCGGTCATAAAAAATAAAAATAAAAAGATGACAATTGACAGTCATTTGAAGAGATCTATGGAAAACATAAGACAGAAATCATTACCAGTATACCAGCAAAGCTGTCGATCAGTAAAATGCAGATAGCATGAGTAAATAACTAGGATTCAGTTGGGTGAATAAATCCTCCCAATAGCTTTCATCTATAACCCCATAGCAGATTGGAGTATCACAAGTTGCAGAAGCTTCAACAAGAAAAACAGACTACGAAGTTCACCCATCAGTCACTTCACATGGGTGGGAAAAACTCACCAAAACAAGAGGATTATTGAAGCGATCCGACATTAATCCATTGATTCCTCAAACATCAAAATTTTCAAAAAGAAAAACAAGAACAAGAACAAAATCTAGCATGCAGCTTGCCGGAGACTTAAATCACCATAATGTTGACAGAAGTCTCTCAACCATCAATCTCTGAAACACATTTTCCCGAATGGTTGTTCTCATGGGTAGTATCCTGTAACTGTGAATCCCCTTCCCACAATCTCACCGGCACAAAACCACGCAAAGCACTCCAACCCAAAGAGAGCAGCAATGCCAGCATCCTCAACCTTTAGTTCATTCCGGTTCTTCCACAAATGCTTGACGTAATCAAGTTCCTTCTTGAACGACTCAGCCCGGCCGGGAATACTGCAGGGAGTAATCAAGTAAGCAAAAAAGATGCAGGACCAAACACACGAATAAATTGCTGTCGCATCAGTCTAACTTGGACAACTTTAGGCAGGAAAAAATAAAAACACCGTGAATCCCTCAATTGGTTTTCAATTTCTGAAATTTATAAGCCTCAAGGGTTGTTGCGGGATACCCAGTGGTTGAGGCCGCATCCACAAACAAAGAGTCGCGTCAAGTCTCCTAGATTCCATCAGAAGAAGAATTTACAAGAACCAAGGATGTTAACCACTAGAATTTGAGTTTCGAGGAAGCAACTTAGTTTGAAGTCCAAGTATAACAACTTCCTAACGTAACACTAGTTCTCCAACCTTGACAACCTATATGACACCGATCATCTGAGATCATTGATTATGAATGACGAGTCTAACTTAGAAGCGAAATCTCACAACTAATGGTTATCCTGAATGAAATCACTCAACAACTAATAAGACAAATAACTGAAAGACAAATGGTAATGCCAAATTTTTTTTTTGATATTGCCAAAAATCAAGTGCATAAAATGTTTGTACTTAGGTGTAGAGTACAAGCTTTTTATGCATTGGAGTTTTGGCACAATGAAAAACACTTTTGGCATATCACTACCCTGAGTGAAAAACTCATTCTTCATAGTGAAAAACAGATAAGTGAAATAAACTCAACAATATGCTATGAAGCACAGATACTCTATTTTGACCTCCGTATCACGTATCGTACGCGTATCGGATACAGATAAGCTCGGATACGCTCCCGATACGTATCAGATACGTTTTTTAGAGTATCCGTAGTTTAAATTAAATTTTTATTATTCGGATACGTTTTGGATACGCTCCGATACCTTACCGATACACTTGGATACGTTACAGATACGCTCGGATACGCTCCCGATACATATCGGATACGTTTTTAGAGTATTCGGATACGTTTTTTAGGGTTTTTTTTTCTGTGCTGTAATGGTGAACTTGTCTAATGAAATTTTAGGAACTAAAATTTATTATATTTATAATATATTTATTTTTATATTTTTATATTCAACGTATCCCCCAACGTATCGTATCCTACTTTTTGGAAAAATCGCGTATCCGCGTATCCGTATCTCGTATCCGTATCCGTGCTTCATAGACAATATGTTACTCAACTGAAACACACTTTTGAGTTGTTTGCTTTACAGATTGAAATGGCTTAACATAATGAAGTACCTAGAAACAACATCTAATAATTAACAATCACAGAGTGGCAGCAAAATCAACAATGAAGATCCAATGTCTCATGATTACATATTGCTCCTAAAACATCAGAGTTGTGGTTATATGGCCAATTTAAAATCCTTCGACATCCAAACACTCAATTCTTTGTTAGTCATATAGTGCTTGTGAAAAAAAAATTAACTTATTCCCTAATAAGATAGGGAACATTATAAGTTATAACTGAAAGTAACAGCTTATCAAACACTGTTATTGAGGCTTTTGAAAACACAAGTACCTTACTTGTCTCACAATAAATTTATTTAAGTATCGGAAAACATAAATACCTTCCAAATATAAGGCACAACCCAAAGACTGTAGAACATAAAACTCGAGTGTCAAATCTAAAGGTAGAGACAATTAACCTAGCAAGACGAGTGTAGAACAATTGCTTGGATAAGAGGTTGCATTTCTCCACAGTAGGTGGCTCCTGAATGTACTGCTTGTTCTGCTCCAACAACTGCTTGTAGTATCCCGTTCCATGCTTCGCCACAAGTTGTTGAACTTGACAGGCCTTAGATTGCAATTGTTTCAATTTTGACGCCATAAGTGACTCAAGTTACACCTACAATCCATCAAAGACAAAATGCAGCAATTCACTTTGTTACCAGATAAGACAATAACCACCTATTAATTGTAGAATCATTTGAAGCAAAATATTGTTGTCACCAAGAATGGTGAAAATGAAGATCTGAGGTACCAAAGTACACACAGAGCCCAATAAGGATAAACATCAAACCCAGGTGGCTGTTTGTAACAGCTCAACCCAGTGTGGGGGGCAATTAAAACTTTTTCAAGTTGTTTTCCACACATCAGCATATTCATAGACAAAAAATTAAGTCACGACAAATGCCCACTAATGCTACTTCGCACAATGATTTCAGATAGGCTCTTGAAACAAATTTCTTGGCATTGAAGACAAAAGAATAGCAAATACCACTGTTTTCAAAGGCAATGTTGAAGCTTGCATCAAGCCTAGCCTATTGAAAACACCTCGAGATCTCTGAATTGTGCATTACCATCCCAAAGATTACTCCTTGTTCATGAGGCGTTCACAAAGGTGAGCCTTTTGCACCTTTTAATGCATTTCAGGTGAGGCATACACTTTTCAGGAATGATAGAACCTATTGACCTTTACAAACTCACCCTCTCTCTCAACCTTTTCAGTCATTGCTTCTAGTCAGAAAGTACCTATTTGGTATGCCTTTTTTTAGAAAACTAAACGTGTACTTATAGTGACAAATGTATTTCTATTTCTAGACAAGCTTCTATAAATTTCACATATCATTCTTGATGTAGTCTAGGTTTACCTTATTTCTGGCTATTTATTTTGTTTTACTTACTTTGGTTTAGGGTACATTTAATGTTTTACATTGTTATCTGCCCTGTCACATTCTACACACGTGTTCATTTAATGTATAGGGTTAGCTAATCGTGAGGTTTAGGGCTTCTTTTATGTTCAGACCGATACTCTCATCTTGGACAAACGATGCATTGAAAGACGACAAAAACCTGCGTCTACTGGTTTTCCTTCTCTACTTTCTCTCTGGGTCTGCTCATTTCTGCTGCTGTTCCTGCTGTGCCTCTAAACAGGTATCCTGCACCTCTATACAGGTATCTCTCATCACTTCTTCTTCTTCTTCCTCTTCTTGGCTACTTTTCCTGCGTTTGGTGCTTCCCCTTCATGGCTTCTTGTTTATTTTTGTTCTTTCCCCCACCTCTAGACTGTGTACCTGATATTGCTTTTACTGTTTGCAACTGCTGTGTTTGCCCCATTCCATAATGCTTGGAGTCCATTGGTTCAAGTAGATTTTTTATGAACATGTACTGAACTAGTCCTTTGTCATCGCACTGTGATTGTGGTACTTAAAGTTCAGTCGATTGGTCTAGAATGCAATTGCATTACGTGGCTGTGATTTATTTTCTGGCTATTGTTACCTGGTTTAAGATATTATAATTGCTCAATTTTAGAGTTAGGCGGTATTTATAAAATTCTCCATTTTGGGTAAGCAATTCATGTTGCCTGAAGATAGAGCTGCATTAATTGTTATAAGATGTGACTTCTGAATAAAGTTCGTATTTACTAGACTCAGAATTGAAGTTCCAAATGCTTATGCCTAAGTTACGCGTAAGGCCCTAAACCTAGCCTCGTAAGGGCTAAAATGCCTCGAATTGCACATGCCCTTAAAAACATTGGTAAATACTGCTCTTTGACGAGCTGCCACTATAAGGCTAAATAAATGACACCTGAACTAAACCTGTTACTGTAAGACAACCACTTCCAGCTAACTATATTCAACTGGTTGACCACCCAGGTGCTATTCTCCAATTAAGCTGTAGATAACCACTGACCAACCAAGGGGACTAGATTTATCCGAACCGACCATCATAGGATATTTTTAAAGTCCTTTATCTCCTTTTGCTAAAACCCTAATAATTATGATAGCCAACAAAGAGTACAAGCATCAACAAACCGAAACCTAACCTCTGACAGGCCGTCATTACAATAAATCAAAAAACCATATCAACACAAACCTAAGTAAATCAAACAGAGATCATACACCCACGCTCAGAACTCAGAAGTAAACACAAACCCAGATATATACATAAATATATATAGTCACAGAAATCTGAAAGCAATCACTCAAAATTCTAGTTTGGGATACAATATATACAACTCATAAAACAGTGAAGATAAGGAATACCACAGTGAAATTGAATTTCAATTTCATCAGCATGATTAACGAAGGGAAAAGCGAAGAGGATCTCTTTTGTCTTCGCTTCTCTCGCCGCTTAGCCTTTTTGTTTGTGATACTTCTGAGCAATTATAGTAGACCTTTACAACCTTTTCAATAATTGTTTCACGTCAACGAGTACTGATTTGTTATGCCTTTTCAATAAGGGTATTTCTTCGATAAGGACATGATATAGGGGACAATCATGCAAATAGGACACAAACTAATTTTTTAACGCCAAGAGGATAAATCACCCCCACTTTCCAAAAATGGCCCCCATAGCAATGGAAGTGTCTAAACCCCCAAAACTGTATGAAAGTGCCTAAACCTGCAAAACCCAACGAAAGTGCCTAAACTTCTAAAACCCTATGAAACCGCAGGATACCCCAAGTGCCTAAACCCACAATACCCTACCCCAAAGAGCCTAAACCCCCTAAAATTGAACCCACTCCAAAATTGAAGAGAGAGAAATCAATTTTGTCCCACGCCATCAATTCATACCCATGCATGAGAGAGGAGAGAGAGAGAGAAAAAAAAAAAGTCTTGATGTCCCATCAAAATACCCACCCATCCATAGTTGTCAAAGGCGCGCCTAGGCGAGAGGCGCAGCGAGGCGCACCCTTTGCGCCTGGGTGTGACTGAAAAAAGGTGACGCAAAGGCGAGAGGCGCAAAAAAAGCGTGCTTCAGTTATAGAACCTCAGGATGCAGATTACACAGTCATTCCATCACTTAATTATGAACTAGAGACCCTTATCTTGGCTCGAATTCCCTGCTCAGAGCACTGGAAATTATGCTTGGTGAACACGAGGTATTTATCTCTTTTGAAAATTGGAGAGTTATTTAAGATTAGGAGAGAGATCGGGATCAAGGAACCATCTGTTTTCGTGGCAGCCATAGGCATGAACAACTGGTGGCTCTGAGAGAGAGAGAGGACATACCTGCTCCAACTCATCAGATCTGATATTAGGGTTCAAATTGGTGAATGTCGGCTGATGAGGAAGAGGTAGCTATATATATATATATATATATATATATATATATATGCTAAATTATAGTTTTTACCCTAAGTTTTTGAGTAATTATAAATTTACCCATTAAAGTTTTAAAAAATTTCAATTTTATCCCTTAAAGTTTAAAAAAAAAATCTATTTTACCCCTTAAAGTTTTTAAAAAATTCAATTTTACCCCTGAAAGTTTACAAAATTTCAATTTTAACCCTAAAAGTTTTAAAATATATTATATACATATGTAAATAAATATATAATTAAATAATTTACATAGGTGTGCCTTGCTTCAAAAAGGAGCGCGCCTCGCCTCTCGCCTTAGTCCCCACACGATTTTGCGCCTCGGTGCGCCTTTTGCCTTTGACAACTATGCACCCATCCTGTTTCTCTCTCATCAAAAAAGTCTTGAAGTCCCATGCATCAAAGTCTTGATGTCGGGGTTTTCGATTTTACTTGACAGAGTGCATGAACTAAAACGGTTTATTACGGGTATTTTTGTCTAGCATTGTCCTTGAGCCCTCAAAAACTTCTAATTCATGTATTAGAGGCTTTAAAATAAGTTAGGTTGGACAAAAACCAATTAAAGGCTCCAAACTTAGCTCTTGGCCAATTGTCCGTTTCTATAAAACTAAATGTTCACTTATAGTGACAAAGATATTTCTATGTTCAAAAAAGCTTCTATAAATTTCACATATCATTGTTGATGTAGTCTAGGTCTAGTCTATGTTATTTCAGGTTATTTGTTTTGCTTCATTTAATTTGGTTTAGGGTACATTCAATAAGGGGGTTGTCCACATTTTTCTCTCACATGCTAGGCAAGTGTTTTTCAATGTTTCGAGTTAGCCAATGGTAATCAGACGCCTAGGGAGGGCTAGGATTTCTTTTATGTTCCGATACATACCCAACTTCTCTCTTTGTTTGGGGAAAAATGGATTGAAAGACAAATCCCAGTGCCTATTGGTTTACTTTCCCCATCTTCCCTTCTAACCTTTCTCTCTCTAGGTGACTGGGTCTGTTCGCTCTTGTGGCTGCTGTTCCTGCTGCTGTGCCTCTAAACACGTATCCTGCACCTTTACGCAGGTATCTCTCAGCACTTCTTCTTCTTGGCTACTTCTCCTGCGTTTGGTGCTTTCCCTCATTCTCTTCATTTTGAATTTAGTTGTTTCCCCCTCCTCTTAATTCTGTTTCTGCAACTGCTTCTGCTGTTTGCAACTGCTGTGTTTATCATAATCCTTGGAGTTCCATTGGTTCGAGTAGGTTTTATGAACATGGACTGATCTAGTGATTCCAGTCTTTTATCCTCGCACTGTGGTACTTTTAAGTTGAGTCCATTGGTATAGAAGGCAATATCTTGCCAATTACGCAGCTGTGATTTATTTTCTGGTTATTTGTTGCCTGATTTGAGATGATATAATTGGTCAATTTAAGAGTGTTTTGGCAGTATTTATAGAGATCGACAGTTTGGTCAATGCAATCCATGTTTTCTCAATCTATGGCTGCATTAATTGATATCAGTCTCCCTATTATGTGATTTTTTAATAACGCCTAAAGCTCGCCTCATGAGGGCTAAAATGCCTCACATTGCACATTCGCCTCAAATACTTTGGCAAATACCACTCTTTGACGAGCTGCCACTAAAATGCTAAACAAATGGCACCTAAACTAAACCTGTTACCGTGAGATAACCACATCCCGGGTAACTTTATTCAACTGGCTGGTTCACAACCCAGGTGTTATTTCTCCAACTAAGCTGTAGATTACCACCCACCAACCGAGGGGACTTGACTTATTTGAACCGACCCATCATAGGATATCTTTTAAAAGTTCTTTATCTACTTTAGCTAAAACCCTAATAATTATGATAGCCAAAGAGTAAAAGCATCAACGAACCAAAACCTAACTTCTTACAGACCGTCACTACAAAAAATCAACAACCCATCAGGAATCAACACAAACCCAAGTAAATCAAACAGAGATCATAAAACCCAGATATATACGTACATATATATATATATATGAAGTCACAGAGATCTGACAGCAATCATTCAAAATTCTGGTTCGAAATATCGTATATAAAATATCGTATATACAACTCAAAAACACAGTGAAGATAAGGAATACCACACTGAAATTGAATTCCAATTTTTAACAGTACGATTGATACACAGTGAAGATAAGGAATACGACACTGAAATTGAATTTCAATTTTACCAGTAAGATTGATGAAGGAAAAACGAAGAGTGCCTCTTTCGTCTTGGCTTCTGAGAAATTGGAAGAGCGAGACAGATGGATTGTCAGTGTCTTGCTCTCCACGATGGCTTGGTTTTGAGCTGGGGTAGTTTCGGTATTTCAGTGTTGAAATATTTTCCCTATGAGAACCGCTAAAAGAAAGGCCCATTTGGGAGTATATTATTATTTTTGAAAAAATAAATTTGTTCATCCTCACTTAAAAAGGTGAACAAAATCATCACTCTCATTAGCTGAAATGGTGTGAATCACATGACAAAGTAATATCATGGTTATCAAACGGTGCATTTTGCGTGAGGGCAAACAAATTTTTTTCAATTGTTTTTTAAATTTTGTATTTTGGATTGTAACTTATTCATAGGTTTTTAGATTATAGTCAAAATAGTTTAGTGGTCCATCGGAGTATCTGGAAGGTAAGTCCAGGATAAATTTTGCAATAGAGTACTTTTTGGGAGTATATCAAAATGAATTTTTTCTATAAAAAATCACAATAGATGTTATGAGGTTTTTAATCTAGATTGCAAAATGATAATGTGAAAGTACCTTTAAGGTTGGTTATAAATTTTAGCTTTCATTGTGTGATTTAGAGAATTTATTATGTTAGAGTATCGACAATGGCCTAACCAAAATTTGGATAATCAAAAGTTACCACATAAACTTTTGGTTATTCATTTAGAGGTTGCTAAAGTTAGCAATGTCAAGTTCCACATTGGTGTTTTTGTCCATAACCAAAAACAATGGACACCCTCCATCACTTATTCAAATGATAAACAAAACTTGCCACATCAATTTTTCAAAACTACAAAAAATAGTTTTGAAATTTTTTTTAAAAAATATTTTGAATTTTCTTTAAGTGCAAAACAGTTTTTAAAAAAACAGTTTTTAAAAATAAACTTTTGAAAAAAACAGTTTTTAAAATGAACTTTTGAAAAAAAACAGTTTTTAAAATGAACTTTTGAAAAAAAACAGTTTTTAATAGGAACTTTTGAGAAAAAAAAACAGTTTTTAAAATGAACTTTTGAAAAAAACAGTTTTTTAAATTAAACTTTTGAAAAAGAAAAACAGTTTTTTAAATTAAACTTTTGAAAAGAAAAACAGTTTTTTACCTTTTTAAATTAAACTTTTGAAAACATTGTTGAGAGAGAGAGAGAGAGGAGAAAGAAGGTTATTGTCATTTTGTGTAATGGTGGGTGTACTTGATTGGATAGATGTGAGGTCCATTAAATTTGGTTATTGGCAAAAAGTTGCTAGTTTTGGTTATCCAAGTGACAAAATTTGATTAGTTGCTAAGAGGTTGCTAAATTTGATTATTCCAATGTGAGCACTTTTTTTAAAAAAACATTCTAGACTTAGCAATTTTTTGTTTTTGATTAGGCTAACGTGAATGCTCTTAGAATGCATTTTACAATTCAGCTCACAGCAAGAATTCGCTAATGCAAAATTCAGAATTAGATAATGAAAGTTCCAAAGGAGGCCCAAAATGGACAAGTTTTGTCTTAGTCCACTCTCACCCGGTAATAGATGGACGGCCTAGTATCGAATTCAGGCCCAACTCGTCTGGTTCATGTCCACTCTAACCTTGTTGGGTTGTAATCCAACAAGAGATCAATGAACGTCTCAGGTTTGATTTTCCTTGTCAACAAATTTTTTGTGTCACTGAAAGTTATGTCCGATTGTTACTTTCAGAGCCCCGAAATGAGTCGAGATGCAAATAAGTTGGCTTAGACCAGTTCTCTTGTACCGATATTGTCATCTAAAGTGGGATTAGCACTCTTTTCTATGTTTCTTTAAATTATAATTTTAATGCAGGGTTGTTCAAGTTGGGCATAGTTTGCCAATTACTGTACATTTTATTAAGGAAATCAACCCGATTTTATCAAATGAGGAAGAAGTTTGCAAAAATCTTAAATTCTATCAAATTTCTTCCTCACTTGATTTTATCAATTGGCAAACTAGGCCTTAATTTATGAGATCTTCGAATAATTTTTAAATGACCAATCACATTGTCTACAAGCGAGACATCAAAAAGTACTACTAGGTACATTTTAGTTGTATTTTCATGTTAGTGTTTTTTTTAAAAAAATTATTTAGGTAGGATTCGTAGAAATACAAATGCATGGAAAAACTTGTTCTAGTTGCATTTTCATGTGTGTGTTTTTTATTTTGGTAGGATTGGTAGGAATACAAATGCATGGAAAAACTTTCTTTCTGGTCGACTAAACGGAGGTGTTGCTACCACAAACTTTAACGTAGCTAAAATTTTAATGATATGTCATGAATTCAATTTCGTATGTAAATAATCCATTAAAGTAGAGAGGTTTTGTAGGAACATGCCCGAAATATTCCCTGAAAATGAATGTGTGTCATGGATTAAGACACATTCATTTTTGGAGAAATTTTTCATGGTCCATAGAGTTTTCCTAAAGTAGATAATGCGAGTATAAAATTAGACTCAAAGCCGGCTCTGAGATTTAGGGGGCCTAAAGCGATTTTTTTTCAAATTGGGCCCTCAACTCTCAATATATTGTAGTTAAAGCTTAAAAAAAAAAACTTTCATAAATAAGTAACTACTACACAGACATATAAATTTGGAGGTCCCAAAAATTAGTCAAAATTTGGGAAGCCTAAAGCTGTGGCTTTACGGGCTTTAGTCCTAAGTCGGCTCTATTAGACTGATTTGGTAAATGTAAAACTATAACTCCATCACCCTTGTCATAAAAGTAAGAGGTAATTCAATAATCATCCGTTTTTTGGACACTATTTAGATTTTCATCACCCTTGTTTTACGGAGTTATGTTTTCATCATTTTCCATTGTGAAATACATTTTCTACCCTTTTACTATGATATAAACATATACAGGATTATATTTTTTCCTAATTTTGTGGGATTCAATACCATGCTAATTTTGTGGGATTCAATAAGTTCCTAATTTTGTGGGATTTAACCATCTTGTATTTTAATGAATTGTTACTAATGTGTGGTGAAATTATAAATAACCAAGCAAAAAAAAATAATTTTGCACCATCAAATATGGTAAAAATGGCATACATGAGCCAAATACCAAGTTTATGGTAAAAATAAATACCACCACAGTAAAGATGGAGAAATTTTGAATAGACATGATAAAAATGGCAAATGTAACCAATGACCAAGTAATGTAGTAAACTTATATAACTAGTCAAAAAATATGGTAAATATAATATACTTTTAGAACACGAATCATTGTAAAAAAAATCACATGCCACAGTTTTTATGGTAATAAAATAATTAATCACTTATAAACATGGTAGGAGTAATAATTTTTAAATTAAGAACTTGAATCATGGTAAAACATATCAACCACATAGTTGACATTTCATGGTAAAAACAAAAAACAAAAAAAATCATAGTAAAAATATCAAAACAAATTCCAGTTTTATGGTAAAAAAACTCTTAATGACTTTTAAACATGGTTATAATTATTAAATTGATATCTTGAATCATGGTAAAAAAAAATGTCAAAAACTATGGTAAATAAGGAAGTCTTACTTAATCCTTACTTAATATGTTCGTGGTACAAATTCTAGGATACTATAGCCGTTGCGCAGGTCTATATAGATGAGGAGTATGTACAGGTACATACTCATTATCTATATAAGCCCGTGCAACGGCTCTCTTATTGAAAACATGGATAAAAAAATCATCACATAAGGTTCTGATAAAAAACAAAAAACAAATATGGTGAAAAATAAAATAATCATGGTAAAAATTGTGCCCACAACATATTTCATTCATTGCGGTAAAAATCAATTGAGGAAAAACAATAAACATGGTAATATGTGTTGATTTAACAACACTACAAGAGAAAACACATTTGGCGACCAAAAAATTTGTCGTCAAAGGGTTGTTTTTAGTCGCCCTAATACTTTGGCGACCAATATTTTAGTCGCCCAGTTTTGTCGCCGAAACGTCGTCTGGGAAAGTATACGCCGACTAAAAATTTGGTTGGTCGCCAAAAGGGTGCCATACGACGACCAAAATATTTTGTCGCCAAAGGGGAGCCATACGGCGACCAAACAATTTTGTCGCCAAAGGGGACGGCGACGAAACAATTTTGTCAAAGGGGACGGCAACCAAACAATTTTGTCGCCAACGGGGACGGCGACCAAACAATTTTGTCGCCAAAGGGGACGGCGACCAAACAATTTTGTCGCCGAAGGTTCATACGAAAAAAAAAAATCTGCCCATGCGCCGCTGCCAAGAATTGAACCCACGACCTCCCACTTCTTAACCCAACACCTAACCACTGCGCTACCTATGCAATTCTGTTCCATTTGTTAGAAACAATTTATATGTATTATCTTTTCGTATATTCCTTTTTACATTAACAAATGTAATAAATTATATATTGCACTATATTTTATTATATATATTATTATAATATATTTTATTATATATATTTTTTGGCACTAACCACTGGACTACCTTTGCATTCAACGTACTACATGCGCCTCTGCCAAGAATTGAACACCCAATACCTAACCACTGGACTACCTTTGCACTTATGTTCCATTTGTTAGAAACAATTTATATGTATTATGTTTTCGTATATTCCTTTTTACATTGACAAATGTATAACATTATTTATCATAAATTATTTATTGCACTATATTTTATTATATATATTATCTTTTCACGTTGTATAGTTTTTGGTACTAAACATTCCCCGACCAAAGCCGATGTTTGGTTGCCAAAGCTATCGCATAGGCGACAAAAAAATTTGGTCGCCAAAGGGGAGCCCATACGGCGACCAAAAAAAGAAGTTGGTCGCCAAAGCCATCGCATAGGCGACAAAAAAAATTTGGTCGCCAAAGGGGAGCCTTACGGCGACCAAAAAAATTTGGTCGCCAAATTTGATCGCCAAATGTGTTTTTTCTTGTAGTGCAACTTGGTTCATTGTGAAAAATATGACCACAATATCTTTTCGATAATCATGGTAAAAAATAGTCTTAGAACATTGAATATTGTAAAATTGTTATTATTTGTTAAGTAGGAATATTGGATCATGGTAAATACATGCCCACACCATAATGATAATGGTAAAAATATGTTAAACAATTCACATCCTTCTCATGGAATTGCAGCAGCTTCATGGTTCGAGCCAAATCTCTTCCCCAAGCATAAGCGTAGAGTCCTTAAGGGAATTGGAAAATCCAAGGGGAGAGCCCTCCCCCAACTGGAGCATCAACTCTTGCCCCAAACGTCCCACTGGTGAAATTTGTTACTAATGTGTGCTAAATCAAGATTTTCCGAACAATTGCCGATGAACCCAATAAGAATTGCGAGTTCCCTTTTTGTAAGAATTTGCGTGAAAGGGACTTCGTCAAATACAAATTAAACCAAAAACTTCATGATTCAATAATGTATTACTAATGATTAACCACAAATTGATGGCTAAAGATTTCTGAGATAAGGAACGGGAATACAAGGAAAAAAATGATTTGGATAGTTTTGCTACAATGATTGAGTTTTTGGATGGCAGGACGACGACGAGGAGTCGATCATTAGAATGGCAAGGATAGCAGCCTACAAATGTGGCATTCTTGATTTGCTTGTCCTTTCGATTCTTGTACTGATGCAAAGGGAAAGGTAGGACCAATGCTAAAGTAAAGGTGAAAGATATGGAGGACAGATGGGGCTAGAGATTTATGAATGACTATTGATTTGGGATTTTTTGTGTTAGATTAGAGATTGATTGAACGAGCGAGATAAGAGGGATCAGGGTTTATCCCCAAATCTCATCATTGCAGTAGAGGACCCCCCCAAACTTTGAATTAGTCCACTTTATATTGCCCCATATATGTAACTTTTAATTTAGTCCTCAATCCCCTAATTCGTTATAAATTATAGATTTATTTGAATTTAGGGATAGAAACATAACTCCTAAAAATGCTCAAGATAATTTTCTAATATCTAGGAAACAAAAGGATAATTATTTAAATGCCCTTAAAAGTAACTACATAATTGAAAACAATACAATAAATTTTTTCTTGAAAAATGTGTCAAGATAATGCGGCTATAATTACTTAACCAATCTTAATTTCTGTCGGCTACACAAATTAAACGAACTAATCAAATAATGAAAACAAAATTACAGTAGGACCCACAGACCCATAGTAGTAGCCACGGCAAATTCTATTGGCTTAGTAGGGTGCACCAATTCTTTGAGGTTTTTTTTTTTTTCGTTTGATTTTAACAACTGACAACCTAGATTTTAGCAAATATGTTCACCAATTGCTAAAATTTGGATTCATTTTGGCCCTAAAATCTGAGTTGATTTTAGTATTTTAGCAACTAGATTGCTAAAATCAAACGAAAAACTCAAAATCTAACTGCTTCCGTAGGACCAATCGCCGAGGTAAAAGTTCATGTGTTATTGTCTTCAATTATGCATGTATTTTAGTATTTTCTAGACTCTGTAAATCAACCATTTTGGGCAAGTTTTCCTAGGCTTGGGTTGTGTTTGATTGCTTCACGACATGTACTAAAAGTCTAAAACTCATGATAATGCCATTTGAATGTGACATAATTATATTGAAGATGAGATTTTAAGAGCGCGACAGGAGTCTCGGTCACGTCCATATGAAGATTTTTGGAGTACAATATTTCTGTTATATGTTCTTTTTGAATGTGACATAATTATATTGAAGTGACCGAATGCTGATGAGACATTAAGAGTGCGACAAGAGTTTCGGCCATGTCCATATAAAAACAGTATTTCTGTTATAGATTCTTTTTTGACATGCCATTACCTTTATAGTTTTGTTACGTGCTTGAAGAAAAAACCTCAGTACGTCCACTCCTTTAAATTATGTGGACAAAATTTACTCTTTCTATATCCTTATAGAGTTTGGTATGAGCACAAGGAACTCATTATCACATTATAATTATCATGCGTCATTCATACAAATATAAACAATATCTCGAGAGTTGGTTCCAGTGCCGGCTCAAAATTTTTGGGGGCCTAAAGTGAACTCTCAACTTCTGAGCCTTTAGTTTTTCGAAACAAAAACTATTATAACATAAGATTTACTTGAACAGATGACAAAATTTCAAAATAATAAAGTATGCTCACAAGACCCATATCTTTGGAAAAAGTTATAAGTAAAAAAAAAAAATAGATCCTTTTCTTAACTACATTTTTAAAAAATTGTAGAATTATAATAGTTCGCTTGATTGTTTGATTTTTAATCTTTGTAATAAAAGAATTAAATCAACTGCAACAAGTGTCACTTAGAGATTGTTTTCCAATTGTGTTATATTTCAAAATTAGTGAAACAGTGATGAATGCATATACTTTTATCGTCCCAAGAAAGAGGAAAAAGGAAATAAATTAAAACAAAAATTATAAAAGGCAATGAAACCTCACTCCAAAACTTGAACACTAAACTTTGTACAAGTTAGGATAATTCTCATGCCACTAATACCAAAGACTTGATATGCTTAAAAAAAGGGGGATTTAATTATACATAGTGAGTTTGAAACATATGGGGCCCTTAGTTTGACCAAAATTTTGGGGGCCCAAAGTGGTTGCTTCTTTCGATTTCCCTCTAAGCCGGCTCTAATTGGTTCTCAAATTTAGTATTCTATTCCATCATGACTGGTTAGCGTTTTTGTGGTCTTCGCCAGTCGCTGGCATATTTTCTTTATATAACAGTGACAACACAATTTAATGGTGTTACAAATGAAGATTTTTCTCTATTGAAAAAAAAAAAAAAAACGACAAACCATATGGTTTATTTTGTCAAAGTAACATGGGTTTTGCACAGAGACTAGAGCGACTAGTACAATTGGCATCTATTGAACATTATTTTGAACCACACTTCAGTGTTCCAACTAGATCTACAATACGGACAGCTGGCAGGAAAATGTTGAATTGCACATTTGCACTCTATGTAGTTCTTGGTAAACTGCCGACAAACCGAGCAGAAATAGCTGCAATACACATTTATTAAAGGTGTGTATATTTTATGTAGTTTTTGGTAAACTTCCGACAAGTCCAGGTGGAAATGACTAATACACACCTATTAAAGATGTGTACCATATACACTTACTATATGGTCTACATTATACCAACTCTCGGCAAGTCGTAAAAAAATTTTGGTGTCTCATAACTTCCAGCAATATGATTCATTATATTTTCTCTATGATGCATAACATTTTCTCTATAATTCATAACAATTTTGTGCATCTCGGAACTTTTATACAAAATATCGTAACTTTTTATTTGTAAGAGATAAGGTTATTGATCCGTAACATTTTTAGGGTTGCATATAATACACACCCAAGAGGCGCGTATGGTAGTGTTTCCAACCATGTTCTAAAATTTATCCGTCTAATTATAGGATGATATCTAATTATTTATCGGCACAATATTATATGTCATTGTATTCGTGCACACCACGTTATTCCAAAGCGTGAAGCCAAAAATGCAAAGCTTTTTGGCAACTTCGCATGAAATGTTGGATCAATTACACTTTCCTGAATATGGGCAATTCAAAATGGGTCCTTCCATTGTCGGCATGGTCGCTGGCAAAGTCAAACAAAAAGAAAAGATAAAAACATAGTACTCCATCATTATACGTTTTTTACATATTTCAATGCGTATTTTAAATAAAGTATTAACCACATAAATGTGAACAACCACAATTCCTTGACTTTGCAGGAATTTTGTCATCTCTGCTGATGATGTTTTGTTTGTCCAGACTCTATTGTACTATAGTATATCATCATCAATGTCTTTTAGATATCAACTAGACTGCCTGAAATTGTTGACATTTTAAACAAGTTTCCATATTAACGTTACATCCCATGCACAAAAGGTCAAACCAAATATAGCCACAAACGGCTTCAATCCATCGGTAGTTAGGTTGATTAGTGAGTTTGTTCTCCATAAAATTGATTATGGTTCAATTTTTTGAGATTCGATTGCAAGAAAGTAATTCCTTAGGAATCCCCGAGTCCTGGGGTGGATAGACATGCTTTTGACCAGACGGGGTGAGCGGAATAGTTGAGACCATGTATGTTAGTCCGGATACCTGATCATTTGAACCAATATATATATATAGACTCCCTCAAACAAAAATTTCGTGCGGACTTGGCCATTTTTCGACTTTTCGGATCAAATTTTGACGATCCAAACCGCTCAATGTTTTTAAAATGATTTTTAAGGGTCCACGCTGAAAATCTTCAAAAAAAAATACTCGGAAGGGCTTGATCGGATCAGTTTTTGTTAAAGCGTTTTTTAACAAAAAAGCGATCCGATCAAGCCCCTTCCGAAAGTTTTTTTTGAAGATTTTCCACATGGACCCTGGAAAATGCATTTTAAAAACATTGAGCAGTTCGGATCGTCAAAATTCGAATCGGAAGGGTGAGGTTCGCAAACTGTTATCCTAAGGGAGTCTTTAGTAGATCATTATCATATATATATATATACACACACACACCATTATCCCCAAAAAGCAAATACAAAATTAAGAAATACCGACGACAATTTCCAAGAGCCGCATTAGAAGAAACCAATTCAGAAGATAATTTAGCTTTATTAACTACAGAGGAAGTTGAGTAGTGCTACAAACCAATTCACTTGGAAGTGCATCTGAGCCATTCATTCCATTTTTCTGGGTAATTTTTGGGTAGAGAGGCACTTAGTGTTCCTGTTTAATTAGCCAATCTATGTTTGAAGATCAGTTTGAAACGTTTCAATCCTCAACATTCGTGAATGCCTTATTCGGTGGGTTCTCTATAGATAGTGGTGTAGGGAAGAGGGGTGCTGGTGATCGCCCCTGGTGAGCGCATCTGAACCGTTCAAAAATGTTTAGACTCAAATGCGCTCACTAGGGGTGCTCTCCAGGGGTGATGTATGACAATAAAAATACTTCCTCACAGTGGTGACAGGATACAATACATGTAATTTCAGTTTAACCACGAAAATAAAATACCTAATTCGTCACAGTACTATTGAGACCAAACCAAAAGGTCAAGGTATATATCTTTCTCAAAGATGGTACATTCTTTAGTATTCAAGACCTTAATCCTCACATCATATTTCAAAAAGTCATAGAAGATAATTGGTGGGGTTCTGCTTGACTTTTGAAGAATTTTTCTAATTAATACGTCCACCCAATTAGTGATACGAGGAGGTGAGGCAGATAAACACGGAATGAGGGACTGGCAGTCTTTTTTTTTTTCTTTCTGCAAGGCGAAAAATGGAATTCATTAACTGAAAGGTTGGTACAAGCATGAATAATGGACTATAAGAGAGCGGCATCACAATGAGAGAGAAACATCCCAACTAGGGACTGGCAATTTTTGATGGTTTGGAATCACAGATGAATAGTTCAGATGGGGCAAGATTTGCCGTCTCTCGAGGATAGTAGCGCCCCTAGGTCCTTCAAACACACAAATGTAGGTTGGTTTGTTGGTGTCAAGCTGCAATAAAGATTTTTTTTGTGATTCCCTTGGTTTAGGAGTGAATGTCTTGCCTTTAATCGGATTGAGAAAATAATTAGTGAAGATGCGTGTAAATTGGCTTCGACACAGATGAATTAAAAATAAGATGCCGTTTTTACTTCTTAAAAGTGATTGCTACATCATTAATAAGGTAAGTCCAAAATTATGTCATCAAAATGTGTCACGACTTAAGAAGATAGTTCTATAACACGATAAGCACGTATCATGTTCTATTAACCTTTTATAGAGGGATTCTCCTTGCATCAAATTGGCCATAGAATTGATTTCACTCCCATTGAAGTTCATAAATTAAGTTCGATTCCCTTTGCCAGCAAATTTTTTAGGTTACATGGGATTATACCCGGTCGTTACTTCTAGGACCTGGAAATTAGTCGTGGTGCGTGCAAGTTGGCATGAACATCCAGCTATCAATATATATATACACGAACCTCCCAGCCAAATGGTCAAGATCCGAACCATTGGATGTGTTTAAAATTTGTTTTCAAAGGCCCACATGAAGATTCGGCAAAAAAAAAGACCAGAAAGGGCTTTATGCAAGCAGTTTTTCATGAAATATATATCCCACGGTTTTTATGAAAAACTGCTTCAACAAAGCCCTTCCCGATCATTTTTTTTTTGGCTAAATCCTTGCGTAGGCCCTTGAAAATACATTTTAAACACATCCAACGGTTTGGATCCTCGCCATTTGGCCGGGAAATGGCTGGGAGAGAGGAGGTCCATATTTTAACAAAGTCAGGGAGTCCTAACTTGATCCGCTCTAATATACAGAGCAGATATATATAGTCTCCTTCCTATCCACACCCTAAAGTTACAGACTCCTTCCAGACTTCATAGTTACGGACCAAATCTTGACTTTCAGAACCATCCAATGTGTTTAAAATGTGTTTTAAGGATCCCCGTGAGAAATCAGCAAAAAAATACTTGGAAGGGCTTGATCCTAACAGTTTTTCATAAAACTGTACGTATACATTTTTTATGAAAAATTGCTCTGATCAAGCTATCTCCGGTATTTTTTTTGGTTGATTTCTTCAAGGGACCCTTAAAAACATATTTTAAATACATTGGATAGTTAAGATGATCGAAATTCTATCGGGATTTATGAGGTGTGGACGAAGTCCACATTTTAATGAAAAATCCTATTCTAATAATGCAACACTTATAGAACAAGAGACCGACACTGAAACCTCAGATTGTTATCCTACAAAAGGATTAGAAAAGAAATCTCATATTAGTTTGGATTCACCCAAAATTGTTGCTTCTATCTTTTAAAATTTTGTTAATACACAAGACACCTCACTACAGTATGATTCTCTTAGATGCAACAAATTGCGATTTTTCGATAGATTTAACATAGATAGGATGAAGTATATAAACAAATATTTATCTGTACATTTGTCAGAGCTAAAGTGGTGTTAGGTCATGATTCAATACATGCAAGTATGCAACCAATCAAAAGTGGTTAATTAATAATTAATTTAGTCAATTTTATATATTTAGGTTGAGTAGCTTGTAATAAATGTTTGAATAAATTACAATGGTAGAACTATCGTGACAGTTGCTCACCGACATTTTGCATGTGCTCCTACATCGGATTGCCGAATCATTTTTGGCAGGATATATATCCTTGTTTTGGTTTGGTCGTGATAATTGTCGTTTTTGTATGTATTATGTCTTTTCAGTTGTATATGTTTGAACTTGGTAACTTGTATTATCTCCTATCAATGAAGTTCTTACGATTCTTCTCGAATTAATTATAAGAAGCATTATAGAAATTGCTTGCGCAAAGCATGCATGAGGATTTATTATATACAATATTTACATCCCAATCAAAAGTCAGTTTGTTCCTTCAAAACAGGATGAATGGACAAAGTCTTGGGGTACTTCTATTTTTGAACTTGCTATGATTTTGACAGCCTCCATCTAGTAATTATTAAATTATTAGAGTTGCAGTTCAATTTTTTACTAGTTTCTACAATTACAGCAACCTTTAATTACTTGTTATTCTGACCCTTTTAACTAACTTAGGCTGGGATCCAAGGGTGCTGGTGATCACTCCTAGTGATTGCATTTGAGTTGTCCATCTCGGCAATCAACGATACAGCTGATTTTTCTATGAAAGAGTTAACTCTTCCATGAAAAATCTTAACCATCCAAAACATTTTCTGACAGCTCAGATTCGATCACCGAGGGTGATCACCAGCACCTCTCTTCCCTTAGGCTGACACTTGGCTCATTGTGATTAGGCTTTAATTTGATATTGGCTCAGTTTAGCTCAAAAGTGGAAGTGACTTTGGTCTTCTCAACACACTACCCCCTCCAAATTAAAAACACAAAAAAATTTGAGTTAAAACAAAACCTTCAGGGGGTAAGATGCAACAAGACGTAATGATTTAAAAATTCTAAGATAAAGGCATTTTTCATTTTGCTTTTTTTTTTTTTTTACTTTTTATATTATAGTCAAAATGTGTTATGAATTTGTAGATTATTTAGAATAGATGTGCATAATGTAGTTTGTAATTACAAGGGTAGTATTGGGAGATATGTGTAAAACATGTTCTGTATGTCTTCCATGCTGAATTAAAAAAGACAAATGAAATGAGAAGTCAAACGCTCATTTTTCCCTCCTCCTGAATTTTCTCTAAAGCCTGTTTTTGAAAATGAATTCTGTGAGTAGAGCATTTCCAGCAGATACTTAAAATTTTATTACTAGAAAATGCACTTTTTTTGTTTTTTTTGTTTTTACCTTATAACATGAAAAATGGTATTTATAACGACTCAAAAGAATCTTCAAATTTTAGTACTAGCAGCTATAATACAAAATCACTATTTGTAGTAGGATTTAGTATTTTGCTAGCAGCTATAGTACAAAATCACTCATTCCTCAAATTTGAATGGTGGAATGTAAAATTTGAAGGGTGATAAGATAACCTTTGAGATTCTTGTTGCAGCATATAAAATGTGACAAAACATTCAACTTTCTTTTTTTCGCTAAGCAAAACATTCAATTTTTGTTGTAGCATTTTGTTGGTATTTTGTGTTTGATGAGTCTTTGGAGTTTGCTCTTACATCACTAGAAGCCAAGACTTAGTGTTGAAGTGGTGTTCCAATCTCGATCTTCATGTGGAGGTTGCAGGTTTGAATACATTCTTTTCTCTTAGAGATCTAGATTTGAGATCTAGACAATAGTAAGTTAATTTTCTATGCAAAGGAACTCTTGGGTATATGCTGACAATCCTAAAATATTGAAAGGTATGTGGGACTGATCCTCATGATTAGTTCAGATGTACGTAAGCTGACCCGGACATCTAAATAATCAACAAAAACAAAAACTGCAAACGGTGGCATGAAATTGTAATAGAAAAAATGAGCATATCTTATTACTTTTATATGAAATAACACTAGAACACATGTTGGTCTTTTGTTAATTACATTTGTATTAGAAGTTGGTGTTCTTGATGGTAATAAATGAAAAATGGATGCTTGGTGTTTGGTAGACTCAAAAAAGAAATACTATCTGTTAGGTAGAACAAATACACGCCCATTGACCCTAAAACATGGTGTCCAGCAATTCAAAAAGAGCAAAAACAAGATGGACCAAACATTAATTGAATCATTTCGTGGGTGCATGACAACAAGTAAAAAGCTTAATCTTGATCGTCTTTTGCCACTACCGCAAACGTAGCTGTCTGAGCCGCGGAAGGTATTTTCAATAGTTAGCTTTCAGGTTTTGAAATTAGTCGAGATCTACAAACACTAGTCCGAATATCTAGTAAAGCTTGATTATGCATTTTCTTTCTTCATTAGGGAAGCATATATTCTCTAACAACTTCATTGAATATCATTTGAAGTTTAATTTGATGCTTTGCAAATCTCGATTCATATCTCATTTGGTGGGATGAGAGTTAGTCTATTCTCTATTGAATCCCAAAATATTCATTATCTTATGCTAAAGAACTCAACATTGCATTTCTTGCTTGAGTTAAATAATGACCAAGTCAAAGGTATTATTACAGATAAACCCAAAAAATAATATTAATAATAAACCAAAAAACTCTGTGTCATAAGAGAAAACTTTTTGCAGCTATATCCTCCAATACAATAATGAGAGTGATATTTGAAGTACATAAAGTGCCATTGCAAAAATAAATTTACATTACAATTCAATCTGGTATACAATATTTTGAGACAAAACCTAAATCTATTCTCATTTAGGCTGAGCTTGCATCATTGATGTGTAAAGAGATTAATGAAAAAAAAGAAATGACCGGGAAAAGGGTAAAAAGAAAAGTGAATATGTTTGAATACCCTTTTCCGATCATTTTCTTTTCCCTTCACAAATCTGTGACCCAAACAAAACCCTAAAGAATGATCAAAATTAAGATCACAAAAACCAAAAATGAAATCTAAGAAGGGAGACTTTTGTTTCTTATCTTTATGACGACGAGTGTATCTGGAGCTTCGTCCAGTAAAAAAAAAAAAGGAGATTCTCACTCCTTATTTTCCTTTCTCTGCTCCATGAAATCTTGTATTCTCTGGAGTGCAACTTCAAGTGTCTTCTCACTCATATTAGCAAAGCAAACCCTAAACCAACCGGGTTCGGAACAATGGCAAGAAGATCCTGGAGAAATATTCAGTTTCATTTCACTAACAATTTTCCCCCAAATTTCCAATTCACTTTCCCAAGTGGGATTTTCCAAGAATGGGCTCAAATTCATCCAGCAAAAAAGCCCTGCATTCCCCTCCAAACACTGGATTCCAGCATTTCTCAAGCCCTCAATAATCATCTGATACCTTTTCCTCAGCCTTTCTCTGTTTTCCCTTATGTAATTCTCTGTAAAAGCTTTATCAGATAACATTGAGGCCAAAAGCTGTTGTGTTTGGGAGGAAATCAAGGTGAAACTTGACATTCTTCTAGCAGTGGTCACCACTTTATCATTGTATGAATATACAGTCCCCACTCGAAAACCCGGGAGGCCTAGATCTTTGGAAAGGCTATAAACAATGTGGACTCTTTCCGAGTCTTTGTAATTTCGTGACTCAAGAACTTCAGCGATGCTTACAAACTCCGCGGGGGAGAAAACAGATCCGGAGTAGATCTCATCGGATACTAGGTGGATGTTTTTTTGTGTGACAAAGTCTAGGATTTGTTCTAGGACTGACCGGTGAATGGTCGCGCCTAAAGGGTTTGATGGGTTTGTTATGAGTACTCCTCTCACTTTAATGTTCATGGATTTTGCTTTCTGGTATGCAGCTTCCAAGGATTCTGGAGTGACTTGGAAATTGTTGGAACTGTCACAGTGGATCGGTACGATTTTTACACCTGTCCTCCACCTCAAATCTCTGTCAAATCTGCAGAGTAAATAACATCATCAGTTAGCATCATCTTGAATACACTGTCAACTCTGTTCGGTATTGTTTTCGTCTTTTCTTGTTTTCACTATCGTTTTCGATTTACGTGTGAATCAAGTTTTTTTGAAAATTCCACAACTTGGAAAGTGGGATTTCATCAGCCAATGAGGTCAAGTAAGGGGAACTTTCGAAAACAGTTCACCGAAAATGTAAAACATAGAAACTTACCCTGGATAGTAAGGTGTAGGAACTAGCAAAGCATCGCCAGGGTCAGCTAAAATGAAGGTCAGCAACTCATTGGCTGCAGTTGCACCTGCTGTTAAAACGACTCTATCTGGGTTGAACTTTGCTCTTCCCCCTCTTATTTGTTCCATGAAACTTGCCATTGCCTAAAAATACACACACACAAAAAATAAAAAATTGAGTTAGAATTGTCCTTGTAGTTTGTGCAATCTGATGCATAAACGCGATATACAAGATTCTTTGTCCTGAAAATCCCGGCTTCTTGATTTTCAATGGATTTCAATTTTTAGGATTTGGTGAGTATCTCGAAACACAGGCATCTCCACAATAGTGTTACGAGGAGAGTATCGAGAAGAGGGGACAAGAATTTTGAGAACAGAGAATCTCATGCCGTATATATGCACTTTGTGGGTACTATATTCTTTTTTATATACCTTTCTAAAAGATTGCAAGCCATGATAGTCTTGGAACAAAGCATTATCTCTAAAGCCAGAAGGCTTATTCCCCCAGCTTACTGCTTCTGAATTCTTCTGCAAGTACTCCTCTACCATGTCAAAGGAAACCTGTTACAAGAAATTGCAAAACAAGGTCACTTGCAGAACAAGGTATCCGGTTTCCGAATCTGTTTTGCAGAAACCTTTTCAGAAACTGTTTTGAATACAAAAACAATCATTTTCTTCATATTAGAAACTTTCTTCATTTCATTGTCTTCACTTGCTGTTTTGATGTTTTCTAGAAATGGGTTCCTTTAGCATTCAACAAAACAAGTTTTCTCTCTATCAAAAAATAAAACTAAACAAAACAGACTTGGTTGCCTCGATTCTTACTTGATTTTCTGCCAATCCCATCTGAATGACTCCTGATGGATTGCTTAATTCATCGTACGGGTTTTCGTCGTATGCTTTCCATCCTGCGAAATATGGGGAGTCTTCTCCATGAGTTTCAGAAACTGCAATTTTTGATAACTCAACTGTTGGTTGCTCAATCTCAATAGGCATAGTCTTTTTGTAGAAGAAGCTACTAAAGTAAAGACTTTAGAGAGAAGAGAGATAGACAGAACAAAGGTGAGAACTTTTTTGTTTTTTGTTTTTTTGATAAGAAGAGGAAACTGTTTGATATGAAATTTTGTTTAAGACCTCCATTATATATAGGAGGGAGCTTGGGGAGAAAAGGGGCCCCATCAACTTATATTGACATGACGAAATGCTCATGAAAATGAAACAATAATTGATTAAGATCAAAGAACACCTTTTGACTAAAATATATAGCTTTCATCTTTTCTGGTGACAACTGTTAGCTTCTGTCATCAACAATCTCCACAAGATCCACACCATAGTATGGTGGTTGATGGGGTTGGAGTTTCATCTTCAAAAATCTCCACAACATTTGTTTTTTTTTATAACTCACGTGTCTAAGTTAGCTTATGCTCGTCTCAACTAATCTTATGGGCAAATCTCACCGAGCAAAGCTCCGTATGAACTAGTTTCAAAGAAGTTGATAGCATCTGGGACCATCTACATGTTGTTACTTTCACTGTCTTGGTTGTTAAATGTTAGTATGGTGGCTGATGGTTTCATTTTCATCTTCAGAATCGATCTCACTTAGTGAATTAGTTTTCCTGTCAAATCTAAATATGTCTACTTTCACTGTCTTGGTACTTAAATGTTTGCAGTTACGGGAGTAATTCAAAATGAATTCTGGCTCGATTAATTTAGACAAAGTTGGCAGGTTTATAATATTACCTAGAACCTTGTTGACCAATAAGCACCCGCATTACTGTTGTGGGTATTTTATAACCAAAGGATAAGTTTAATATTTTCTCTCTTTTTTTGTTACAAAAGCGGAAGTGCACGTATAATACTCCTTTACCATACTCCTTTACCTCCGCCAAGAAATATTGTCCTGTCGTATCCTACCGTTATATGAAAGGACCCCACCGATGTCGGGACCAAGGCTAAGGCCCTATCATGTTTGAGTGGTGTTAGGCGTATGTTTAGTCCCAATAAGTGGCTATGGAGACTTGAACCTGGACTTGTCCAACCAAGTTCAAGTTTTCAACCACACAGATCGAACTATTCAACCGGTTTTGTAACCTGATGAGTTAGAGTGATAAAAAGCCACGGGGTGGGACACATATAGTTCTCAAAGAAAACGACAGGAATCGTAGGATAATTACCCGTATTGTTGGTTTTTAAAAACCATGCTGCTAATAAACAAAATCACTGCTAAAGTATCACTTAAACTCTGAAATCTTTCGTTGTGAAAACCAAAACAAATGTGTTAGGTTTCTTGACTGACAAAGATACTAGTTTTTATTATGATGAAACAAAACAGAAGCTACGAAAAGACATGCTGGACCCCCAACTCCAATTGGCTAATTTTAACTCCTAAGAGCAAGTGCATCAGGTTAGCTAAATGGGTATGTTAGCTATTTAAAGCTAACCAAAGTGGGAAATATCTGCTGCATCAGCTTAGCTAATTAAATGCTTGGGTATCCCTACCTCAGCTACAGTACTTGGGCAAATTCACCTAACCACTATTCATCAGCAGCTATTGTTTTCCTTCTCTCTCTCTCTCTTCTCCCCTGCCACAATCTATGAACGATGGAGCTCTCAATCACCAGTGGGTTTCTTCGACGGCTAGAAAAATGGACCAATCGAAGGAGCGACAACAACGAGGTGGGTTTCTTCGACGGCGACGAACAACGGCAGTGGTTACAAATACCCAGTTCAAATCCCTCTCTTTCTGCAATACCCAGTTCATTAGTTCCGGGATTGTTCGATTTTTGTATTTCCAATTACCAGATATACTACCATGTTTGTACATGCTCAATTTGTACGAATTTATACTCGAATTGACTTGCTTGAATTTATACTCGAAGATATGTATGCCATCTTCTGATCTCCTTTTGCTAGGCTTCGCCGTATGCTACAGTTAACAACGAACGGCGATGTAACGAAGTTGAAGAAGGCGGCGGCGGCGAAGGTTGGGGAAGATGACGGCGACGGTGAAGATTGGGGAAGATGATATATACACTGGTTGTATACATATATACTGTGTGTATAATTTAAAAATGAAAAAAATATAGTATTTTAATAAGAGATAAGGTAAAATGGGTAGTGTTGTTGGAGGGTTGAGAGTGACAAGCTAGCTATATGTACTGTGCATCAGATTTTTTGGCCAAAAATTTAGACAAGTTGTTGGGGATGCTCTAAGCAGAGTTCACAACTTACTTTGGGATTTTGAGTAATGATGGGCTAAATCAAGTTGTAATCATGGGTTATGAATCTTATGATGAGTTATGGATTCGATTCGATTCCGAATAAAAAGCCATTCGGCGCTACCTCTAACCGTCTTTCAGAATCATGTCATGTGCTAATGCAATTATGATGACTTGCTATAAATTAAGTTGATATGAACATTTAGTTAAAAAAAAATTTGGCCCCGTTTATTTTTCAGTTTAATTTTAGTTTTAATTTTGATGACATCATCATTTTCCTCATTTCTCTCTCTATCTCTCTTCACTCACTACACTTACTGATATCATCAAAACTAAACTAAACTATTCAACCAAATATCATTCGTTATTCCTAATCTATTACATGGGGAGGGGGAAATGGGACTTGATCTTGTGATACAATGTGAGACATCTAAGAGTTCTACCGCATGAGTTAGTAACCACTTGCGAACATTTAGTTAATTGGGGTGGTGTTTATTTCAGTATATTTTAGAATTAGTCAAGTTAAGCAAAAGCTGACATCAACACCTGTTTATTGAAAGAAATATGTGCTATGCAGCTTATACGAGTGATGTTTACATACATATGACAACGATCTTTAAAAATAAATATTTTTTTGCACCAATTAATACTCGAACAAATTGTTACCGCTATAATTAGCTAATATACGCATACATTGACCTAAACACCCCGAGACCTTGAGTTATCGAATAAATGGCAAATTCGAACCAGGAAAACCCGCATGTAAGACTTATGAACCGAATGAGACATGGCATGGGCAAAAAGAAGTCGAACATAAGAAATCAATAGATTTACGATTGTTTTTAGTGGCAACTTTAGAGTTTAGACTACTAGGTTACGTACATATCGGTATTAATAGTTTCAAAGCAACACCTAACCCCTCCAACTATGTAAAATACAGACCAAGTGAATACCATTAATGGCAAAAGCTGTTTTTAACTCCACCCAATGATGCCCTAATATCTCCGGCCTCCCCCGCTCTAAAGAAATTCATGCACCTTGCTTCCTAAATCACCATCGCAATTGCAAAACCTAACTCCACCAGTCTACAAACGCTGCACTGCTGCAGTTGCAAAACACAATCTAAAAGGGAAAGGGTGTATTTGTCTTGGTGTTACTTCTTTGAAGTGTGTTTTGAGCTTTGTTGGCTATTTATTTGCCGTGGTTTAGTTTTAGATTTTCTATTTTCTTTTTCTTTCTTTTCCTCCTGGGGTATGCCCCTTGTAGGCTGTATATTCGGTTAACCTTCTTTTCTATTTCAAGCTTTTTTATCCAAAAAAAAAAAAAGGGTGTATTTGTCTTTTAAACTTGTTTGTGATCTCATGTGCAGATGTGCTTGTTACATGATACTTTTAATAGAATACCAATTAACGGATGGAGGGAAGTGCCTAACTGCAAATAGTTTAAGGGGGTTAAGTGTTTGAGTTCATAGATTAGCGGGCAATTTGAAAATAGGTCATAGTTTAAGGGGGTTTAATTTAATTTACCCTTTTAATTACCTCCATTTATTATGCACTAACCTGCTGCATGATGGGTTATTAAAGTAAATATCACAGTTCACACGTGGATTCGAGAATCTGTTGTTTGTTAACCAGGAAAACAAAAGGGAAGCACAGAAGGGGAATATAGAAACAAAAATTCCAGTGGCGCGGGGCTCAAGATCATGAAGATCCATGTGCAAGAAAGAACCCAACTACTCCACTATACACTCTGAGATTTGTCATTAGTAGATTTTAGTTGCACTATATGAAGCACAAAATGGAAACCCAAAAGGAGTGATTTGATGATGATGGTTGGGTGAAAAACATGATGCAAATGGGGTACGGCTGACATGGTGCTTAAGTATGCATCCCGGCCGTCTAAAAATGTTTTAGAAATAGAAACCCAAAAGGAGTGATTTGATGATGATGGTTGGGTGAAAAACATGGATGCAAATAGGGTACTGACGTGGTGCTCAAGTATAGATCTCGGCCATCCAAAAATATTTTAGACGGCCCAGATTTCTCCCTCTCTATCTCCTCTTTCTCCCCTCTTTCTCTCTATAAAATCCGGATAGTCCAATTAAAAAACTTTTAGATGGCCGAGATGCGCGCTAAGTCACATGTGGTACCCAGCTAGCACCCAAATTTTTCTCGATCGATTTCAAACCTCTGCTCCACTAACCTATGTGTACGGCCAAAATACGCGAAAAGTACCGCCGTATTGGTACCCAGCTGGCATTCATGTTCTTGTTGATTTCAAGCTCCTGTTCCAGTGACATGCGTATAATTAGCCAAAGGCCTGTGGGTCCAATATTTGACTGCAATCATTAATGGTTGGCTATATAACTTTCGAAGGGTGTGCAATGTGGCCTGGAGGTCACCGGTTCGAGGTGCAAATCAGCTACTCCACTTGTGTTGTCAATATTACACTCAACCCTCCCCTGGATAACTCTTTCTTTTGTTGTCAATAGTTTAGGAATGTCTCAAATTACACTAATTTTGCGATCCAACGTTTGATGTCGAGGGACACGGGGGGAGAGACAAGCTTTCATGCCTAACTGATAGGTACCCGTTTGTTCTTATTGGGTATCGTAACACATTTTGTAATGTACTAGTTTGTTATATATTCCCTCCGTCCCATTGATCCTCGCTATACAAACGATCTATTCACGGTTGTTCTGTGCATAGGTCTCCAACGCCTAGTCAATCCCTACGGCACCTTGGGAGAACTAGGGATTGATTAGGCGTGAGATACTTATTCACGGGAGAGGGATTAGTTGTGGGCGCCGGAGACCGGATTCACGGACGCAGTATATCAGATCATACGTGTTTTTGGCCCAATCCCATATTTGGTTGCCTAAACTAAATTTCGAGATTAATTTCGTGAATAGAAATGATCTATTCACGGTTTTTCCGTGCACAAGTCTCCAATGCCTAGTCAATCCCTGTGTGGCACCATGGGAGAACTAGGGATTGGTTACGCGTGGAAACTTATTCATGGTAGAGGGATTGGTTGTGGCTTGGGGACTGATTCAAAAAACAGCTGTGAATAAGTTAATCTCTAATTAGAATCCTATAGAATAAGTAGTTGATTAGAACTGATCAGAAGTAGAATTCCCTGAAGCAACCAAGAAGTACAGGACTAAGCCATAAAAATGGAAAAGAAAACAAACAAACAAGGAAGCCAGGACTTTAACTAATTAGGAAAGAGACGTGACATGTTCAGGGTGGTAAATAAGAAAAGGACAAGTTGAAAAGGATTTTCAGAAACATCACTGTACACTAGTATTTTAACCTTAAAATTTTGTTAGGGATTAAACATCAAACAGGGCTTAATTGTCAACAGCTCACTCGGTCGTTGTCTGCCGAGTAAAGTACAATGTAAATGTAGTTCACACTCTAATTGTTGTGGATTTGGACAGCAAGTTTGAAGAATCACTATAACCGGGACGGAGCCAGGATTTCATATTCGAGGGCGCAACATAAACAACAATACTGGAGTTGAAAATGGTGATTAAAATTCTTTTTTTAGGGACCACTCATGTGATGTTTTCGTAAGGTAATTGGTATTTTCAGCATTCTTGGACTACATACATCAACTAATTTGACAACTTGTAGTTTAAAAATACCAAAAATACTGAAAATACCTCAATGGAAACTCAGTCTAAAAGACAAAATTTGTTGGCCCATGAAGTTCTATATTAAAGCTGGGGTTGCCCATCCATAAAATATTTGAATAAGTAGTAAAAAAAAAACTCAATGAAAATTTGCTATTGGGGGGTGGCCTTGGCCCCCCAATAGCCAACAAGTGGCTCCGTCTCTGACTATAACCATTTAAAGCTACTTTCTAGGCAATCATAGGCAAGGCATTAACGTAGGGAGTTTGGAAATTCACAAGAAATGCTTTCTTGCCTGATTGATTCAAGAATCAAATTTTAATCAATTATGTAGAGAACAAACCCACCAACCAAACACGCGGACTAATCTTTTTACGCTCTTTCTAGGCAATTTCTGATCGCAAAGGTGGATTGGCCATGAGGAAGGCTTGCTGCTAGCATTAATTTTGGTGGCTCGAGTTCGAGTGTCAAAAACAATACTACGAAAGGGGTCCGGATTCAAAAAAATTTAGTCGTATTTAAACTTGAATGTGGCAGGAACCTCGTGCATTCAATTGTCGTATTCTTAATTGTGATTTCACTAGTTTGGCTATCTATTGATGCCGAACGTATAATTGCTTCTTCAGTTCTTCTCTTTCTACTAGACACAATAAAAACTACTCCCTAGTCCCTCTGTCCTTTAAAATGTGTTACTTCATAAATTTAACTTATTAAAAAAATATTATTATTACATATTTTACATCAATTTTTATTATCGCTGCACGTAATCCGATCCCTTAACAAAGCCGAACGACAAAAAATGAAAAACAGATTAGTGCAGTATATTTCATTATTTATTTCGGACACAAGACTTGGAGAATACTTCAATAAACACCCCTTCTTTTGGAAAAACATTTATGCCTTTCCGTTTGGTAAATGCTACAACCACTGGCCGACTAGAAATTTGATATAGCAGGGGAACTCAATTGACCATGTCGAGAAAATTTATTTCATAATTGGAAAACACTAACATCAATCCTTAGGATGGAGGATAATGTATAGAAAATGTACCAATATTTGAAAAAAGTTTAATAATATCTGAACTTGTTTGTTATCTTATCTTCTTCCTATGACCGGACGTTAGCAAGACCATTTATAAATCAAACAACGTGATAGAAGAAAATTAATGCACGAAATGAGATAATTCTAATTATATATTTGCAATTAATAGACAAACGTTATATTTCAATTTTTGATGTTATTTATATAACAACACAAAATATATAAAGGCACTAGTGTGATTTTCCAATTTAAGCGGGGGCACATGACCCCACGTGCTCCAAGTAAGTCCGCCTCTGGTTACGCCTCCTTAGGTGAACTGTTACTCCTTCTTTTTGTAAATGTTATGCGTTTTCATGGTTAGAAGTGCACATAGTATTGCACCTTAGCAGGTGTAACACTTATTGAAATGAAATATGTACGTTATGCCTCTTTATGGTAAAATGCGCCACATGTTATATATGCTTCCTTTAGAAAATGTTACCCGGTTCATATTATATCATATACCCAAAAGAAGGTGCGTATTGTAGGTTGACATTGTCATTATTAATTTGTAGGGAATCGTACTTAATTACCTCTCTTTTTTGGGTTTTTTTTCCTTTGAAAAGAATCGTACTTTTTGGTTGTAAACTTAAGTAAGATTAGGTTGGTGTTAGTGGGAAAGCATATAGTAAGCTTTGGTCTTTCACCAACATTAAATACTGCTATTTTAACCTAATAATTTTGTTAGGGATCAAACATAAGAACAGCAGTAATATCCTTTACAGCTCACGTTGTCGAAATATTCCTAGTAGAGGACAATGTTGCTCACTTCTCTGTAATTGTTGTACATGTGGGCAGCAAGTCAAAGAATCCATACAAGTTCTTGTAGTCATTTTTTAGTTGCACAAAGCGTATACACAAATGCGTCCGAAATAATCATTCGATGCACATAATACACAAAACCATAAAACACAAGATGCAATAAAGATGGAAAAGAAGAACGCAAAGATACACACATATTTCCACGATGTATCGAGAAGTTTTTATAACTTAATTAGGGTTTACACTATCAATTATTGCAATACCCCTGTTAAGCTTTGGGGACGCTGCCCTCGTAACCCGCCGTGGAACTCTGCCCTCTGGAACCCCCATGGGCGTTGTGCGACTAGAATCGAATAAGGTTTCACAAGCCCAACAATATATCATAGATATCAAATAAATAGTACAACTGACCAGATACAACCATACAAGCACACCGTAAAAAAAACTACACAACACAACCCGACAAAAAAACACAGCCTCAGCAAAACCAAAAAACAATAAGGCCAGAATAAACACCCCCGCAAATACTCTGAATAAACACAAGCATTTCCTCAATGCAGCACACACGTATTACTAGCAAAATAAGGCTAAAGGACAAAGACGGAGAGATAAATCAATGTAAATCACGGCATTGAGGGATACGAAAGGTGTTAGGGTTGGCAAAGTTGACGAAAACTTGAACGATAGGGGAAAAAAAAAATTAATAAGATGCTTTGATAACAAGAAACGTAGAAGAATGCGTCAAATTTTACTGGACATATTGGACATAACAACGAAGAACAACAAGAATTAATACTTGCACGTAGCCAACCCAAGATATCCGGAGACAATGCTAGATTTGGTTCGGTCTTTACTGGTTGGCAGTAAAGATTATGTTGGGTCTACCATCACTTAGTTAAGATTAGGTTGGTCGTTTTATTCTTTGGGCTCGACACAAAAAATTTATTAATTTTCAAAAAAGAATATGAATATTAAATGGATCAAGGTCACAATGACAAATGCCATCTAAGAATCAAAAAAATAAAGAAGGCAAGACGCTAGCCAAGAAAACAAGGACCGAAGGAAAAATCACCCAAACAAAACACCAAACCCCCTTTGAACTTCATAACCCATCCAAAAAAATAACAGGAACTGTTGGGCTCGGAGTGCCCCTACGGATTTGGTTACACACAATGACACTCCCTAACGGAGACTACTTCAAAAACAGACTTGCGGGTGCGATGTCGAATGTCATAAAAAACATAATTGAAGCCCTTCTTAAAACCAATTAGTTTTAGGAGAGATGGTGGGAAAATGGTCTGACAAGTGGTATCAGAGCCAGGAGGTCATGGGTTCGAGTCGCGGGAGTGGTCATCGTGAAAGAGGGATTGTTGGGCCCGGAGTGCCCCCATGAATTTAGTTAGACAATGCCACTCCCTAACATAGACCGCTCTAAAAGCAGATTTGTTGATGCAATGCCGAATGCCATAAAAACTTAATTAAAACCCTTCCTAACACGAATTAGTTTTATGAGAGATGGTGGAAAAGCGGTCTGACACGAACAACTTCACCAAAAACCAAAACCTTCTGCCATACAGAACACAGCCACATCGGCACCCTAGCTAAAACTAACCAGTTCCTCACACCCAAAAGACTAAAAGAACGAAATAAAAAAAATTTAAAAAATACATATTTTAAAGATATGTTTGGTCATAGTGTTAAAACATACTTAAGCTCTGTAATTACCTATCATGTAATGAGGTAAGAGGACAAGAATAATTTGCAAACAATTTAGGAGAGTTAGAAACTACAACATTGTACCCTTTTGAGAGACCAAGAATCCTACGAAAATTCAACACCTACAAAAAAAAGCCACGGGTACAATATTGATTCCAATAGTAAGATAATGATATTAATTAACAGAGGGGATAATTGTAGAATAATATTGAGTAGGTTGGATGTTAACACTCAGTCTGACTCAATTTAGAGTATGCACATGATGTTCTTATAAGATTTCAAGCTTTAACAATTATTATATTTTTTCTTTCTTCATTACTTTAATTTCTTTCTTTCTTTTTCCGATTATTAATGCATACTATTCAACACGCAAATCCATAAATGTACGATTGATGTATTTAATTATATGGTTCAAACCGTGTTAATTAGCACAAATAATTTTTTTTTTTCCTAATCTCGCATGTATGAGATGTGAACTTTTTGGATATATGACTTCAAGAAAATAATATAAAAACAATAGTTCTTGCCGGTGATTAATTATAATGTCTTTTAAATTGTTTCTTTTTCATTCGATCTCTTTCAAATATCGACATTTGATTATGACGAGCACATTTTCTCAATGGATTATTACACTTCTCTCTCTAGTCCACGTAGTAGACAGGACAATGTCATTAGAAATGATTGAGCACGTCATGGGTCTAATTTGATAATCCAACTCGTTTATTATATTCAGGGCCGGCCCTGTGTAGAGTAAAGGGCCGGATAATTTTCCGATTTTTTGGGCCGTGCAAAAAAAAAAAATTATATATATATAAAAAAATTATATATATATATATATATATATAAATTATATATATATGAAGGGCCTCAAATTGAGAATAGGCCTGGGGCCTTGCGAAATACAGGGCCGGGCCTGATTATATTCATACTTTGGGAGTACTTCATGGGTGTACTTTCATTACAAGTAATTATTCAGTGGTCTCGGGGCACCGTCACAAAAAAGAATTGGATAAGGATGTTGGCGGTGCCCAAGACTTTCTCCATTCACTATTCATTTTGCTTTACAAATCATTAGTTGTACGAAAAAACCCAGACCATTTTGGTGTTAATTTTTTGCGGTTGATAATTCAAAATTTTCAGTTTCACCATATTTTCTTAAAAGAAAATGAACGATTTTTATTTTATGATAAAAAAGATATGTACGTAGCCGTAGGACAATTTACATGACCGTAAAGGAACATTGGACTCGGCACTACCAGGCATTAGTAGGAATTCCATCGCACCTACGTCGGAATGAAAAATTATGTACTTCCACTTGCTCCAAATGCTAAGGAGTAGATTTAGCCCCACCAAAGAGATATGAAGACTTTGAATTCAAACATTGAGAGAGAAAAAACCAAGGACTTAACCACCAACCAAGTGAGATGAGAATGAACAACTTTACTGAAAATTATACTTGGCAACTTATACTTTGGCTTAAAAAGTTAGGTTAGCCTATTTTTTTGTCTTTATTATTTGATTTTTTTTTTTTGCATTTGTTAATTTTGGATCAATTTTTTTTTGTATATTATTGGTTCGTCTTGGCGACAGAAATCCAAAAAGGTAACAAATAATGTCTAGAACTCTCAATTTTTTGAATAAGATTGAAAAAAGTGTAAAAACTGTCTGTTTTACTTATTTTTGTCTTTATTCAAAAAATTTAAGTATCGATCATAATTTTTTACTTTTTTGATTCCCCTCTCCGAGATAAACATAATGCACAAAAAATTGATGCAAAAATAAAAAATACGGAAAAAATTAAATAAAAACAAAAAAATAAACCAACTGACTTTTTAAGCTAAAACACAGTAGTGTCCTAAGAGGCTTTTTCGCTTTTTAGGGGCTTTTTTAGTTTACGTATTGTGCAAGAAAAAGCCGTCCTCAAAAAATGGGAAAAGCCAAAAAAAAAAAAACCCTTAGCGAAACAGGTTTGATTCTTATTCTTCCTTTTTTTTTTTTTTTTCAGTGTTATCTAACTAGGGTGCTCAGCATTTGATTTATTCAACAAGAATTTCGAGAAGGATCGTCGGTAGTGGAACCACCTCATGCAGCTCATCATCAACAGGCAGCATAAAATTTATTATTATTAGTGAGTTTGGTAACCATTTTCTAAAAAAGATTACATTTTCTTAAATATATAAGTATATGAATTTTGAATATGAACGATTAGATCGTCTCGAATCTTGACTCTTTCTTCGAATCCTATATAGGATTTGAACTTTCCACTTAAATAAAAATAAACCTATATGTGCATAAATTTATAAACATAGGGGATATATGGGGGACGGTTCAGCTCACACAACTTTTGGCATAAAAAAATAAATTACTTATTTTGGAGTTCCACACAAATGATCAGAGCAATTCAAGTTATTTAAAACATATTTTTAAAAGGTCATTTATATAATCAACTCATTCAAATATTGGTGAAGGCTTAATCGGTATTTGCGCCTAAATTTGATATGATAAAAATTGAACTAATCGATCAAGCCTTTACTGATATCCGAACAACTTGATTATAGAAGGGTACTCTTAAAAACATGTTTTGAACAAATTGAATGGCTCCAATTATTTATGCGGGGCTCCAAATCATTTATTTTTGTGTCAAATATAGTGTGACCGGAATCGCCCCATCTAGGTATGTGTTGTGTGTTTAATGATCCCAGTAGGCAGTAGGGCACGGCGGTGATTATAATTTCTTGGAAAATTAAAACGCGCAAATGAAGTCATTGTGGAAGAAAGTTCCTAGAGTTACACAAAATTTGATATCATCATTAGTGTGGTCTTGGCTCTTTAATGCTCGTAAGCATGAAATGCGACCACCAAACATCCACGTACATAAGCTTCAACAACCAAGTAAGAATCAAATGCGATTAGTAAACTATTGTTCGGGCAGCCAGGACTGAAAACGAGTCAAATATATCGTAAATTGAGAAGTGTGCAATAAAAGATAAGAAAGATATATTCGAGTAAGTTGACTTAGACATCTAAATTATATATATAAAAAAAAAAATAAGCAAAATTTTGTTTTTTTCCCTAGAAAAAATACTTTCATAAAAAAAAATCTCAAAATGTAGTTTTTTTTTTTGAAAAAAATTCTCTTTGATACTTCTTGTTTTTAAATAAAAAACGGTTTAATTTTTTTAAAAAACTTTTTTAGCTTAAAAAAATTATTTAAAAAAAGGTCTGTTTCATGGTGGAGAATATATACTTAAGATACTACAATCATTTCACGTAAAAAGTTAACACTGTTATCTTTAAAGTAATGGCAGGGGAATCTATCAATTAGTTTGAAAAGTAGAGGAGGACAGTGAAATTTTAGAAAGCATAGGGGAGGTCTCTGCATTTGTCAGAAACCCCAGGGGAGGTAAGTAAAATTTTTTTCCCTTCAATTTGTTAGGTCACTTGTTGCTTAAGTTAACAAGTAATTGATTTGTAACTTTTTGTAATTGATTCATAAGTTTTTAAGATTCAATGGTAGATATCTTGGGTATATATGATACACACCTAAAAAATTAATAGTTTACGAACGCTCGGAGATCAAAAGAGATGTGTATCGTACCCTTTTCTTAGAAGTTACTCCGTAATAGTTTACGAAGGCTCGGAGTCGCTCCATAGACTCGTACTGCCATACCTCCACTTGCATACAGTGTCAGGTATTGCCTTTTTCAAAGGTCTTTTTCTACGCTCCAATGATTTGTAGGCAGATTTCCAATGTCTTCATTGTTGCTTTGAAAAATTTCGTACTGACAATAAGATCACTGTTGCTTGCACTCCCAAAATTGTGATCCAACTTCTTCCACACAGTCTAATACTAGATAAGAATGCATCAACTTCCACTAGAAAATACACCCCTCTTCCTGAGCCGGCCCTGAGATTCTCAAGGCGTAAGACAAACTTGTAAGAGAAAAAAATAATCGTATGACCGGAGAAGGAAGAAGGAAAAAAGAGGCCTTGGACTTGAATGTGTACCTATTGCATAGCAAAACTATGTATTTCAATTGGGCTACCTAGCTCATTTGTCATAAAAGTGCTAGATTAAATATATATTACATACCTGACTATAGCTATCGAGCCCTTAATTTTTGGTCCAAATTTGGAGCTTAAGTTGACCACCTTGTGTGCTTTTAGCTTAGGGCCGCCCTGTAACTCTCTATCTCTATATTAATTGCCTTTTCTCCTAGCTACTTGGATTTATTTAGATAAAAAAAAAATGTATATCCATAATAATTCCAGCCATATGCCAACCATGCAACTGACATTGGAATTCATTAAAGTATTATTCAAATGATCTTTTGAACCTCAAAAAATTGAAACACATATATTCTAATGGAAGGTGATTGAAGACTAGCTATCTAACAAAACCAAGAGTAGCTCGGATCCTCTGTACCCAAATCTCTTCAACAAGATAAGTTTCTTTTGACTCTGATGGGGTGACAAAGAGGGAGTTAAAGATGAGGCAGTAACCATACCAAAGCTACTCGAATTCAGTTTTTCTTCCACTCAATAGAAACTCGCTCAAGATTGGTTGGTTACATAAATAAATTACACAGTGCTTCAATATTTTGTGAAGCTCATTATCACAAATGGGGGCAAGGGGTGACTCGTAGGGGTAGTCGTCCCCCCTATAGTTTAAAAACGTCCTGCCTATTACATTGGAAAAATATATATGTATCACCAAACTATATTGTCCCTTCCCCCATCCATTTTTTCATTTAAAAAAATAATAGTAACAGCTTTAATAGTTTTTGAGACATGAAACAACCTTGTACTAAAATTGGTCTTAACGAGGTTTAATTACAATCCTTTTAATAAAGAAAATAAGGCCCACAATTTAAAAGAGAAAATATTATTTCCACCGCCAGTGGAAGCAAATGTTTCCTTCAAATCAATCACAGCGATCCGTGTGATTATGTAGTCAATGTGATTATGTAGTACACAATCACACAGACTGCTGTGATTGATTTGGAGGAAACATTTGTTTCCACCGCCGGTGGAAATAACTTATTCTCCTTTTAAAAACTAAGGCCGATTGAAATTTTGGAAGCCCAAAAACTCTTTTTTAATTTCTGTAGATAGGATTAGATAAACATTAATACTTATGCAATCTAAGTTGATATAAGAAACATCATATGTATTGGTGTTATTTTGTCTTTTTTTTAGTTAGTAAAAATTCACATCGTTGTCTCTCTTTATTTTAATTTTTTTGTTACATATATTCGTCTCTCTACTCAAAAATCTTGGCTCCGTCCTTCCTCGTTAATTTTTAAAACTAAGTTCAAATAAGTTACTACTGGCACATTCACTTTACTTTTTCGATAACTCAGGATGTACTTGGCCAGAGGCAGCACTACATGATCCAAATTAATGGTTGTCACATAAAATACATTAGAGCATCCATGAACGCCATTTTGCCATTGTCATTGCCAATTAATATTTTTGTTGGAATCAATTTCATTGTCTTTTCTTGAAAATATGATTTGTTCCAGAAGTGATTTATTGTTCTTCACGAGACAAGTCATTCTCTCACAATACATTCACTCAAAAAGCCAACTTAAGCCACTTCCCAACTTAAGTCAGTTTATGAAACAATGCCAACGTGTGGTTTTGTCAAAACAGGCAGGGGTGTTTCACCCATTTTTTACCTCTGTTTTGTTTTTTTGGAAAATTTCGATTATACACCATTTCTAACAAAATAATCATTGCAAACCTAAACAAATTATCCGTCGAAACAAATGACCATTTCCTTTTCAAGTACTGACATATAGTGAATCAATGATCATTTCCGTTCATTTTTCCGGAAAATAATTTGAATTTTTTTGTTCAAAGAAGTTAAAAATCAAATATCGTTACAAATAGTAGACAGTTTCATTATTTGAGTTCAGAATAATCTCTCTCCCTCTTCTTTTTTTTTTTCAAACAAGTTAAAATCAAATATCGCTTCGAATTATTGGGGTTGTTAGGACCTCCTAGTTTCGGACCAAATCTTGATGATCTGAACGGTTCAATGTGTTCAAAAAGTGTTTTTAAGGGCTCCTACGAGAAATCAGCAAAAAAAATACTGGGAAGGGCTTGATCCTAGCAGCTTTTCAAGCCCTTCCGGGTATTTTTTTTTCCTGATTTTATGAGGGGACCCTTAAAAACACCTTTTAAACACATTGGACGGTTCGGATAGTCAAAATTCGATCAAGATCTATGAAGTGTAGACGAAGTCCGGATTTTAAGGGTTTGGATAGGAAGTTTAGTGCACTACTACAATAAACTTAAAAGATCGCAGGTTTTATCCTTGATCTTTATAAATTAATCACTGTTTTAAAGTCATGGTAGATCGGGCTCTTATCAAAATTTCCAAGAATCAATCACGGTTTTTGCTCTTGATTATTGATTAAAGGTATGTCCAAATCGATATGAAAACTCATAAGGCATGATGATATGCAAGATAACATCACAACTTGGACGGAAAACCGTGAATAAAAGGTACTCCATTATAAGATGACGGTTTGGATGTAAAACCGTGGTTAACTATTGTATAAGATCACGACACAAAATTGAGGTTAATTATTGTATGGTTAATTTTCATATAAGATCACAGTTTGAACAGAAACCATGGTTGCATATTGAAGTACGAAGATATATAACTTGTTTTTTTATATATAAAAAAAAAAAAAAAAAACTGTGGTCTTTTTCTCACTTTAAATATTCTTCTCAATTACAACCGTTGTGCAATATTTTCTAACAAGGACGAATTTTAACAAGGCGCATGTAGGTCCTCTGACAATCAACAAACTGAATAAACCATTACATTGGATGGACTCCTTCAAATGATGCAGGACAAGATATACACCCCCATTATTTATGGAAACATTATTTTAGTAATAATTTTTATTTACGATTAGTATTAGGAGATTTTATTTGTGCTGCCTATTTTGCACGTTTTTAGTTTAGTTTTGATTAGATTTTATTTTATTTCCTTTTAGCTAATAGTCTAGGTTTCCAAGTAATACTTTTCTTGGTTGCTACTCTAAGTACTTTCCTTTTAGCTAGGACTTCTACTAGTATAAATATGGATGTAGCCTATGGGCATATTTCAACTTTTAATCAAATATTATTTCTGAGATTTTCTCTCTTTTTCTTGTGGATTCAAGAATTCTCGTGGATTCGAGAACCTATTTTCGTTTGAACTAGTACGCAACTAGTTTCTCGTGAATTCCGCTGCGTCAAGTGGTATCAGAGCGGGTTTTTCCTGGCTGATGGCACCAAACAAAGTAGAAGACACACCCCTCGACGTTGCTCAAGGGCTTGCTGATCAAGGAGCAATAAGGGTTGAAAAAGATCGCGCGGTGGGATTTGCCCAACGCCGTCCTCTTAACCAGAATCGGGAAAGCGCGGTGGGATTTGCCCAACGTCAGCCAAATAACCAGATTGTAGTTGGGAAACACCCAACTAATTGTGCTGATAGTGAAGAATTAGAACCCGATTTCAGGTCTTATGATAATTTGCCTAAATTAAGTGGTTATGAGTATTTTGAAGATATTTTAGACTGGATTTTTAATATTGAAGATTTCTTCGATTATGAGGGAATTCCGTCCGAAGACAGGTGGAGCTTTTTCTTTTTAAAACTTACAGGTTCAGCTCTACAATGGTGGCTAGATATGCAATCTTTAAGAGATAGATTGGGCAAGCGTCGTATTTGCGATTGGTCAAAAATTAGAGAACGTTTGACGGATAGATTTGTGCCATGGAATTATGGGCAACTTTTGGAAGATAAATATATGTCGAAGCAACAAAATACAATCAATGCATCTACCGATAATGTTGATGAAGAAGCTTTTAAAGAGGAGGCAACTCAAGTTGATGGTAAGAAAATTGATAGGGATTTGGATGATGAGAAAAATAATGGTATTGTTATTGGGGATCAAGTTGTTGAGGACCAAACTAATTTTTCAAAGGAGGTGATCAATGCTCCCACCTTATGTGATGGCTACATGGTCACGCCAATATTTCTTAATGGGTCGATTATTAATATGTCAACCAACGCCGAGATGATGATACAAAATCAAGAGAACACACAATGTCAAGTTTCCCTTATTGATTTTCTTGGAGTGCAACAGTATCATTGGATTTCCAATATTCATCTTATTGATCTTATCAATCAATTGAAATATGCTGAGAAGATATCTTTGGAAGTAATTTTTGGTGTGAGACTTTTTTGGAAGAAAATCAAGCGATTAAAGTACTCCAAGTATTTATTTATTTGGCATGGAAGATGGCAGGTTCCTAACGAGAACTCGAGGACGAGTTCTTTTGAAGAAAAGGAGAATGATGCAGGACAAGATATACACCCCCATTATTTATGGAAACATTATTTTAGTAATAATTTTTATTTACGATTAGTATTAGGAGATTTTATTTGTGCTGCCTATTTTGCACGTTTTTAGTTTAGTTTTGATTAGATTTTATTTTATTTCCTTTTAGCTAATAGTCTAGGTTTCCAAGTAATACTTTTCTTGGTTGCTACTCTAAGTACTTTCCTTTTAGCTAGGACTTCTACTAGTATAAATATGGATGTAGCCTATGGGCATATTTCAACTTTTAATCAAATATTATTTCTGAGATTTTCTCTCTTTTTCTTGTGGATTCAAGAATTCTCGTGGATTCGAGAACCTATTTTCGTTTGAACTAGTACGCAACTAGTTTCTCGTGAATTCCGCTGCGTCAGTTAATTTGATTTTTGTTGTTATGTCTTTCCTGTTTGTATTTTGTTATTTTTCATTTATATTTGCTTGTTCTCGGTAGCATTTGATTAATGAATTTCTCTTCAAAAAAAAAAAAAAAACATTGGGCATACCCAATACACCCAAAGATAATTTAAACATTTATGCAGAGGGTCCCTTCCATTTGTGCTTACAACTTCCTTAATTGTACATCAATTTATATTCATTTTCAATCAAATTTCATTTAGCATTTTTATCAACAGCTGTAACACCCCGATTTTCGAAAGCATTAATTAAGACAACTAATAAGAATTAATTTAATAAAAAGAGTTTCCATCAGAGTACATGTTGGAAAACGTGAAGTGCAACCCATTACAAAATACTTAGAACGGTTTGAGAAATTAATATTACAGATCCAACATTAAAAATAAAGAAGTGGGTTCTACAGATTAGGTTCAACTCTGGATTCCATGGCTCCTCCTGAGCCTAGTCTGCTGGAAAACCCTCGGTTTCAAAATAACCGTCTCTTTCGACACCAACAGTACCTGCTTGATCACAGTCTGGCATAATACGTGCGAGTCACGAAGCAACATCATAGTATTATACCAGGGTCACACAAAGTGTAACACCGTGAGCGATAAATCACTCAAAAGCTAAACCCTACCCGAATCCATAACTTACAAATAACAGAGTATATCATGCAAATAAAGTAAAAAGCAATTTCAATTAAATTACTATCCTTTAGCTCAATAAATTCTAGAATCTCATCCTTTGAGAAACATCCTCCTATGTTAACCATTAAAATTACAACTAATCATGATTCCCTCCCTCCTTGCTTACCCTATCTGGGAGCCCAGATGAATGGCCTAAGTGATCTACTTAGTCAGATTCATCAATCGCCTCATAAGGATGAATTCCCCAGGGTCTGCCGATACCTTCTGGGCCCACGAGGAACTATATGTAACCTCGGGAGTATGTAAACCGATCTGATCTATAATACTCCCTCCGTCCCAATTTCTTGGCCCCTTTTGGGGAAGCGGGTTTTTAAGGAGTGTGAAAACTTTGTATTGATTTTTCTATTTTACCCCTAAATCCAGTCAATATTACTGTGACCAAATTTGTGAGGCTAATTTATTATATGAAAGTCAAAACATATTCAATATGGATCTTGTTTGATAGATATCAATTAGTTTTATTATACAAAATTTTCAAAATCATAAAAACCGTTATAAAATAAAAAATAATAAGCTAGCCAATTAAGATGAGAAAAGTACTTTTTAAGGGTAAAATTGGAAAGTGACCCAATTTTGATGGATGTTTTTAGAAATGGGACAAACATTTTGGGACATCCCAAAATGGAAAGAAGGACCAAGAAATTGGGACGGAGGGAGTACAAATTTATAAAGAGTAATCACATATTGCCATAACTTAGGGTTTCCGAAACTCTGGCTGTCTATCAATCATGATATTTCATTTCTCCGAAATCAACTGGTTGTCTGCCGTTCAAAATTCTCAACTCATCAATATCATCTGAAACCATCATTTCCATAATCCCCTATCATCATTCCATTTATACATTAACTTAACCGTCTAGGTGATTTCTAAGTACGAACACCAACCTGGGAACCTAATTGTCCATTCTTATAAGTTATTAGGAAATAATGTAAAATATCAGTCAACCAAAATAAATCATGGAATTGAACTCACATTTCTATGAAATAAAATCTATCTAACATATTAGGCATATAATAAGAAGAGGCATTATGATCAACGCACAATATGCTAAATGTCCAGACTATACTTGCACATGACGTTGATATTCAATATAAAGTTCATAGATAAGTTATATATATATAATAACAATAAAAATTGAGTCAATTGTTGACATTTAACATTTAGAAAATTTCATTATTGATTATTGACAATTCTTAGCTAACTTAGTATTAACAACAAGACTAGTTGGGTGTCAACAGTTAACTCTCAAAAAAAATAATAAACAATAAATAAATAAATAATAATAATCAATTGACCATTATTAAGAAATTACGGCATTTCTAATTCGAAGGACTTACTTTTAAAACTTCATTTCCACTAAACACCATTTCACTTTTGAAACAAAAAAAAAAAAAAAAACAAGGCAAAGAGTTAGTCATCTATGTTAACAAATCTTTTGGACAAAAGACTGATTCATAACATGCTAGTACTTATAAAATAAAAACTACTAGAAGAGTTATAGGAAAAACATTCTATTTTAGAAACATATTGTATACCAAGTTAGCTTGGAATATAAGTATAAGTTATAACTAAACAATGCAATTTAAGTTCACACCTTAAAGTAGGACTATACATACCCATGAAAGATCATATTTCATGAGATACAAAGTTCGTGTGGTTCGGCTGAAAATTTTACAAACTCAATCCGGTTCTTTCTTTTCCATTTCATGCAATGCTTACTCCGATCGTTATATACACATAAACACGTTCGAACCAAACTATGCATAAATGCATTCAATTGCTACGTTAACAAACCAAATACTCATAGATAATTATATTTAGGGAGGTGGGTTTAACTACCTCGATCCTAGCACGTAATGGAGTAAAAAAAAGTGGAGTTGGGTCGACGGTCAAGTCGCACGGCAATGGAGCTCCTCCAGTGGCTGGTTCGGTGCGTTTTTTGGGATGAAGCGGAGCAGATTCGGGGCTGGTTTCTAGACTGTTCTGGAGCTAGTGTATTGGGCTGGTTTTGGAGTCAAAACGGGATTGAGACGGAAAAGAAGAAGGGCAGGTATGAGGCTGTTATAATGGCAGGTTTCTAGGCAGTTTTCGGGATTGTTTCGGACTGTTTTATAGCGATAACCTGGTTTTGAGGACTGTTTATGGGTCAGTTTTAGGGTTTGTTTATAGCTCTAAATGGGGTTGGCAATGCTAGCGAGATGGAGGTATAGAAAGTAGAAAGAAAAGAGGGAAAAGTGGTGACACATTGCTCTCTCTTTCTCTTTGCCGAATTGTTTCTCTCCTTCTCGGCCGTTTCTTTTCCTTTCTCTTTTGTTATCCGAAATATGGAAATGAGGAATTGCTCTTGTTTTTTTAAAAGAGGAAGGTGGAGTGTGGAGGTTGAGATGGAGTGTGGAGGTGGTGTAGAACACATGGGGGAGTAAAGAGGTTGACAAGAGGGGTGATGGTGGTGGGTATTGGCAGAGACGAGGGAGAGAGGTCTAATTTTTCTGGGGTATTTTGTGGTGTGTGGTAGTGGTGTTAGTGGTTGAAGGAGTGGAGAGTAGGGATGGCAATGGGGCGGGGCGGGTTTTTGGCATACCCGACCCGACCCGAAAATTATTACATGAACCCGACCCCGACCCGACCCCACCCAGGTATTTTTTGGGTACCCCCGTTCCCGCCCCGATCGGGGAACGGGTTTATTACACGACGTATCGCTAATATTGACCGTATACGATCCAATACAGGCCGATATCGGCTAATATTGCACCGTATCACTCACACTGTTACGTGTTCCAATACTGCGATTTAAAACCTTGAGTTTCTTCTGCCAAACTGCAAGAAATCATATGAAAAAGTGGAGGAGGCAGGTAACTACTCTCATTGTAGTCGAGAAGCTTAGCATATGCAGAAAAAGTTTGATTGACCAAAATTTTCGAAGTTGCCTAAGTTACAAAATTCCTTAATGTAAAATTAAAAGAAGTCAAGAAATTACAAAATGTTTCTTGAACATATATAATCATGAACCACTACGACAAAAATTGTGAGACCGCAAAGAAAAAAAAACCCATTATCCAACCATTGTACATTTCATACTTAAACTCTTCGTCCAAAGTCCAAAAATCATGTGTCGGACGCAGGATTGCAAATTTTGCGGGAGCCACTCTTCAGTAATTTTACAAGAAAATCTAAATGTGTACTAAAAGTAGGAAGAAAATTGAAGAGAGTGCATGGGCCAAACACCCCGCTACACCCTCTATGTCCGCCCCTGCCTCTGCAGAAGTTCTAATTTCATAAGCAGAATATTGAGTTGCAGACAAAGAGATTTATTGTGGATTTTGTTTTTTAAGGATATTTTGCATGATTCAACTCTTAAGGCATCAAGATTTTCACAAAATCTACATCAAGATTTTCACAAAATCTACCAATAAAATGAAAGAAATATCAAGAGTGGAAGCGTAGCCTACTAATTGTACTGCTTTCTAGCTAATAGCCCATTGAATGAAATCATCAAACTCAAGATTTAAATGTTAGGAAATCAGAATACAAACAATCGTGTGTAATGAAAAAGGGGAAAGAAAAACGAGACACAAGATATACGTGGAAAACCTCAACGCGAGAAAAAACCCCATGAGCCACATCAATCCACTATGAAATCGAAAACAAAAGTACAAGTCTTCTCGCAATCTCTCTAAGATTTGCATTTTCCCTCGCCTCTCTATTTTTCTCTGAAAACTGATAACCCTAAAATTTAACAAATTGCTAAAATAGGTCGGGCACTATGGCTGAAATTACACCCCGAGATCCAAAAATATCGTTTTCGCAGTCTGGTGGGGGCGCTGCCCCCTATACCCTCGGAAAAGACCACTGCTAAAGGTTGCCTGCACCCCAACATTAAACTCACAACTAGCACGCTGAGTGTAAGCATAGTCATTCAGTCTCAATTATAGTATGGAAAAGGCAAATTTCAAAACTATCTTCATTCAAAAAGAAACAAATAGCAAACAGAAAAGTGTAGCCCAGAATTCCTGGCACAACGTCGCGAAATTCTTTCCCACGCAGAAAACTAGAATGATAAATGTCCAAAATTAAGTGAAAACAATGACTCGTACTGACTGCCCCACAACATCGATGCATATGCGAAGGTGTCTATCTTAAAACCTTCATTTGTGCTTCATAAAATTTGCAAGAGTACTCAAGGAATAGATTCTCACAATTCTATGCTTATAAAACAGTAGTGGCATGTTTCAAACACTTGCAAACACATTGAAACAGGTTTTGCCCAATAAACATGTCGCTACTAGTCTTGATTGCGATTGCTTATAGTTGCAAATTTAACATGAATGATGTTGTATAGATATTTGTTTGACACGTAGTGGTGTTATATGATGGACACGCGGACAAATTGAAAATGATATGAATGGACACTTGTAAATTGAGAAGAACGAAATGTCAAATGATAAAGAATGAGATAAGTCACTAGGACACCAATCGGTGTGTTGCTAGGAAGGGTTTCACGAGGCCCATAAGGCTTGGAATAAAGGGTTCCATGATGCCCAAAAGACTCAAAAAGAGGATGACAAATCCTCCAATACTCTGATGTGAATTCGTTCTAACGAATGAAATAAACACGAAATGTGTACATGGATGGAAATGGACACTTGTGGGATACATGGATACTTATGGGACACGTTGGGTACTTATGCAATATTTTTGACACCTAAGGGATATGGTGCTTTCATGTGAGAGTCTTTGGACTCAACTAAATGATTGAATTTTGATATAATATTTCCGTTGTTGTTTTCTTTTATATCATTGACATCCAATGCTCATATCATCACATGGACGGAAATGGACACTTGTGGATGTGTACATGAACGGAAATGGACACTTGTGGGATACATGGGTATTTGTGGGACACGTTGGGTACTTGAGCAATATTTTTGACACCTAAGGCATATGGTGTTTTCATATGAGAGTCTTTGGACTCAACTACATGATTGAATTTTGATATAATGTTTCCGTTGTTTTTTTCTTTTATATCATTGACATCCAATGCTCATATCGTCACATGGACGGAAATGGACACTTGTGGAATACACGAATGAAATGAACACGAAATGTGTACATGGACAAAAATGGACAGTTGTGGGAAACATTGGGTACTTATGCAATATATTTTACTCTTAAGGGATATGTTGTTTTCATATGAGAGTCTTTAGACTCAGCTACATGATTAAATTTTGATATAATGTTTTCATTGTTGTTTTCTTTTATATCATCACATTTGCATTTAGCAATTGTATAAGATTTCTCTACCGCACTAGTGTAGCTCAACCCTTCTATTTTCAGGTACAAATCAAGGAGTATGAGTTGGAGTGTTTGTGTTAGAATTATGCTCCATAAACTAATTATTATTTACTTCTAATAAATTGTTTAACATTTTATTTTGCATTCTTGTAGATTATCATTTTGGGTAACGTTATTATTTAATATCACATAAGATGTGAACGTAAGGCCCCTTGGATAACATTGTACAAAAAGCATGCTAATGGTTAATGAACCAGAGGCGGGGAGTTATGTCTTTCAGTGCCTTATAGACCTAATAATATTCTAGGCTATGGGTGTTGATTGAGTCTCACACCTATTATGGCCTACACTTGTTATGTTGCCATACGATAGGATGATTTACTCCATCATTGAGGTAGTGACCTTAAACAAACAAGTGGATGATATGTAACAAGTACATTCATTGAAATGATCAGTTTAAGAACACCTATGGAAGGAACGTACTGTCATATTAGAAAAGGTAGTTCTACTACAATTTACTTATTTTCTTTGACCTGAGAGGCTTGTATAAATTAATTGTTTATCCATTAAACTTTGACATTGTCAGACGTTGATGCTGAATAAAAGGCTATATATGGACATGTTAGGTTATGCGGGTGATAGTTAATTTATATAAGTGTTTAACAAGGAATCCACCATTCTCAAAGTAAGAATGTATATTCAAGCAATTTTCACAATAATGTTGGACTAGAAAAATAGGACGGTGTGCTTTAGTAAAATGTTTTTACTAATTTATATACATATATACTATACTACAAAAGAATTTTTGAATTGCTTTGGGTCCAACTAGAAAGTGAAAATTAAGAATTCCATGCATAAGCTAGGGTTTTGATGGTGTGAATTTATTCATGCCTATTAGCTTATGGGAATATAAGTTGGTGGAAGGAAATTAGTAGATAATTGTAGGAAATGGCCTCACTTGTAATTCTATATTTTCAGGGGTTCAATTGCAATGTGTTGATGGATATTATTGTGATTGGTGGAAGCTATATAATTATCTATTTAGGTGATAATTAAAAAGAATATATAGGATAAGTGTTATCCTAATACAAATAAAAGAGAACTCTTTTATTTGTTTCCCACAACTGAAAGATAGCGATCCCTAAGGATCCCACCTAATTGCAAACTCTATCTATGTGAGTCTATTTAATAGACGTTAGACACAAAAGATTGGCCATCAGAATTTTTGTGTGTCTCACAAAAGTAAAAACACATAGAGAGAAAAGAGTTGCGCTTGGATCGCTGCAAAGTGAGGAACTGAAGGCAACCAGACAAGAGGTAAAATACTCAGTAAAAAAAATTATGATTATGTATTTGAATGGGGTTATTTTGTTCAGCAAAATTTTTTGATAAACAAGATTATTTTTCAGCAATCCAACAGTTTGAAGTGCATGATCTTTTGAAAAGCATACAAGAGGAGTTATCTGATTATCTCATGAACATTGTTTTTGGGAGATAAATTTGTAACTCTATTTAATCACCTTTTTATTTGGAAGAACAATGAGTTATTGATTTTATGTTTTCTCATGGAATTCGGAAACGTGGTTACTGAACTCAATTGTGGAATATTGGGGTGAGATTATCGGAACTAATGTATGAAGTTATTATGTTTTCTTTTTGGGAAATGTCTATTTCTTATGTTGAAAATCGAGGCGTGACACTATAGCACCCCCTTTCACGCTACACCCTCTAATATGCATCCCAACAAACTAAAAGTGTTTTTAATAGTCTAAATTTTAAATAAACTCTTCCAGAATTCTCTGGAATATTTTAAATAAATTGAAAAGTTCATTTAAAATCTAGACCTTTGATTGAAGAGATGGACAGCGGAAGAGGGAATACAGAGGACTCGTTTCAGGGTACCATGTACACCAAATATGTGATTCAAATTGTGTCACCTCATAAAAATTCATAACATTTTGGTGCATATCATTGACACTATAAACTTGCAACTTTTCAGCAATATGATTCATAATATTTTCGTTATGAATCATAACATTTGCTTCTCGTAATTTTTGAGGAATGAAACTCATAACATTTTCATTAAAAATTATAACATATTATTCGAAATATTTCCATCCCTACATATGGAGCCAGCATCGAAGTCTAGTATGGCAAGTTTGCACTCAAAAGAGGATGAATGTTTAATGACTAGTATCCATTAGTTTTCAGAATGTTCCATGTGGCGACAAGAGGAACAACAACGAAAAAGAAGATCTTATTTTAAGAAGTAGTTTGATTGGTTGGTTAATTGGTCACATTTTCTGAGTTTGTATCCCAGAACATAGGCTCGTCATTTATTTCATGATATTATGGAAAACAGCCGATATGCCTCACTACCTATGTATGTAGTTCTCCCCGATATGAATTGGAAACCTTTTGGTATCGGAAACTTTGTACTAAAAACTCATAACATTTTAGAGGTACATATGGTATAAATCCAAATGGGGGTATGTATTGTAGTCAGTCATAGACCTATTAATTCCATGCAATGTCATGGACCCAAAGGATGATGAAGCATATGATTCACGAAATTTACATCCTCCATATACAGTCACTGTTGGAAATGTATTGAGGAAGATTTGCAGGGTAATAACATGAACAGAATGTCAAATCAAAAGGGTACAAGTGCGTACGGCTAATTTCTATTTTCATATTGAATGCGGCTATTTTCCATAAGTTATTGCTTGTCAAATTCTTAATATAGGAAATAACAGTCCCAAGCGCAAAACTAATAATCCGACGAAGCACAATATCCGGAAGTCCGGAGTCGAATCCTCAGGGACGGAGTCGGTGTTTAATCCTAGAAAACGGGGCACTAGTTTGAATTGGCTCTTAGGTAGCCACCCTTCCGGTTGATTGAGTGTTCAATTAAAGTATCCTAAGGAAAAATTATGGATTTTAAATTAATAAATAAAAGTAGACGCGACCATCGGGATCCTAACACACATAGCTGGTCCCGAACCCTTTCACCCATTCCGTTCCTTAAAAATCAACACTCCATATTAGAATTTTCTCTCCCGAGGGCGAGACACTATTTGCGTAATCCCATACGCCACAGAGAATGCGTTGCGAGACCCATTCCCCGTTCGTGTGGGTTCCGACAATGACAGAGCTCGGCCGATCTTAGAAATCCCAATATGGATATTTCAAACAAATCATACAAAATTAGGCGAACGGACACGGCACCGGCCACAGCGTGTTATTCACCCCATGGCCACATCTAGAAATTACGCTAGCATGATCACAAAAATCAACGTGAAAACCAGAGTCCTAGATCTATGCATGGAATTAAGAACGGCTAGTAATAAAGGTTCAACAAGAAAAATTGATCATAGATTAACAATTAAAACCTCAATTAATGATGGAATCTGCAAAGAGAACAAAATTAAATCAATGAAAACGTTACCGGAAGAAGAAAAACTAGCACTAGCCGTCCAACCTTGAAGAAAAACTTGCTTGAGAAAAACGAACAAAAAACTAAACTAACTCTTTTCAAAATCCGAAAACCCTAATTACAAAAGTCAGCCTATCAACCAACAAAACGACGTAGTTTAAGGTCCTGCCATAAGCCCTCGGTATCGATACCTTTAATAGGGGTATCGATACCGATACCTTATCCTCCTTTTTGACTGGAGCGTTGACCGCGTAAGCCATAGGTATCGATACTGGTATTAGAGGTATCGATACCTAACCTTCTGGAATAAAATTGCACCCTCTTAATTAATTGGTATCGATACGGCTATGAGGGGTATCGATACCTATGTCCTTCAGCATGTACTTTCAAAATTCACTTCCAAGACTCGTTTCCCGCGCCTTCACTCCTTCAAGCCATGCACACCACGCAAGCCAACAGCCATAATACCTGAAAACTTACAGGAAATACCAAAAATACCCTTGTGCACACATTAAACGGAAATCAAACATTAAATCACATATCTAACACATTAATTCTCCTTACTTAGGCGCTTATACTTACAGTATTGCGCGCCTATCAGTTATGCAGTAGCAGGAGACAGAATCCTTACACCCAGAAAAGAACTATTCAAACTCATCCTACTTGTCTTGTATGTTGATTCCTTGCTATTTACCGTAACATGCAACCTCATCGTCATAGAGGGTAAGGGAACTAATTCTCTACTTCAGCCAAATTTTTGTATTTCATAGTACTAAAATATTGTTAAGGCCTATCGCCAAGCCATCTGCAACAATATCAAAACATTTCCTACATAAGGAGCAACATTTCATCTGTTGAAATGACCAACGTAAATCTTGACAGCAAAGTTGGTGTGTTGGATTTGGGTAACCATTTTCTCCTGACCGGAAAAAACTTATGGCATCAGTCTCCTCGATACCTAAATAGTTTGCCACAGTCAGAAGAATTGAATTTACTTTCATTAATTTTGTTGGCCATTTACGCATACACCATATAGCACCTCAAGTAGGAAATATCCTAGTCTGGTTCGTAGCTATAGCTCATTGATAGGTCTCAACAGTACTTCAGGACTCTGAAATACAAAAAATTGACACAAGTGGAGCATTATTTTCCTTACCCTCTTGGACAATGAGGTTGCTTGTGACAGAAAATAACAAAGAAACAACATTCGAGGCAAGGAGGATGACTGTGAAGAGTTTTTATTAGGATATATGGACATTGCTACCCCTACTGTGTTACTTAATTGGAAAATAGCTAAATCCAATATAAAAAATAAAACATAGTAGTGTGCATTTATACCCATTTAATTTAACATTTCATTCCTAGTATAGGCCACCAAATTTTCCTCAGCACATTCCCAAAAGTGAGTGTCTAGCGAACAAAATATTTGCACCAATGAATCATATGCTTCATTACCCTCTGGGTCCAACTTCCAGGAGATTTCTTGCAGAGGAAATTACCTAGGAAATATACACCAAGATCATCAAAATGTCAATGAAGGACTTCCTTTTGAGTATAGGTAAACTCCCTCCATCTATTGCCAATGTATTGAAAACATTGCAGCATTAACCCTGGTAGACAAACCCAAACATCACGCGCATGTACCAATACAATCAAAATCCCAAACACATAATATGCCTGCAAATTTTGCTCAACATATTTCCAAAGGAAGATATTTTGTCAATTTAGTCCGAAAATAAAGTAAAAACAAAGACAAAGGATTTGGAGTACCCGTAGTGACACAAGTCACTAATACCCCTGTAGTGAGCTCAACTGTGGACCATTTGAAATCTGTATCTCGGAACCATAAAATTAATTGAAAATGTTGAGTAAATCATTCATATACAAAATAAAATTAATTGGACATTGGTAGCCATATGATTGGTTACCATTTATATGGATGGGCTATATCATTTGAAGATTACACTGTAAGACATATCCCAAGTGAAGATTTCGGAGGACCCACAATTGAGGTCACTACGGAGATGACCCATGTCAAGAAAATAGAAGTGTCAGGATGGGGAAAAAACACACACACACACATACACCGCACCCAACTCAGCCAATGTATGATCACTGCACCCACTGACTCTGACCACCACACCCGCATGCATAGCCACCAATGTCAGGAACAAGTACATATACAACTATTTCGTCTCCAACCATTTACAACCCCTCATCTACACGTAGGGCCCACACACAATTATGAGTGAGGATCCCACATGTATGTGAGGGGGTTACAAAATAGTAGGAGATGAAATGGTTGTACAAGTATCATTTTCTATGTCAGGAACAAGTACAACGTGAACATCGTGATCAACCACAACAGGGACCCGTTTGATGCTGGAAAAATGCGGAGAATGGATCTGGACCAAGGTGTATATTCGATCTCTTAAAGTATATTGGAAAGGGAAGACAGAAAGGGAAAACAAAAGAAAATGAGGAAAAGAGCAGCAATGCAGGGGGCCTCTCTCCTTGACTTTGTTTCCCCTTGTATATCTTTGACTTTATTTCTCCATCCTTTTAGCTTTGGATTAGATTTGAATTTCTCCAAAACTAATGAATAGGAGGCCCATTAATGGCCCAATTCTATGATCAAATTGGACAAGGTAAAGCCTAGGAGGCCCAACCAACTTCTAATTGAAAATTGCAAATTTTGAGATTTTATCGACGAGCCCAAAATTTGGCCCAAACTTGGTGGGCTGAAGCAAATTCGAGCTGCAATCAAAATCACAAGTTGGGAGGCCCAGCAGCAGCTCAATTCTATGATCAATTAGACCGGTCACAGCATAAGAGGCCCAAACAACATCTAATTGAAAAATGCCAATTTCAGTAATTTATCGACGAGCCCGAAATTTGGCCCAAACTTGGTGGGTTGAAGCAAATCTGCACTACAATCAAAACTCAAAACCTGGGAGGCCCAGTAGTGGCCCAATTCTATAATCAATTGGATCGGTCAAAAACTAGAAGGCCCAAACAACTTATAATTGAAAATTGCCAATGTCGGCAATTTATCGAAAAGCCTAGAATTTGGCCCAAACTTGGTGGGCTGAAGCCAAATCAGGCTGGAATCAATTCTCACAACGTAGTAGGCCCAGTACTGGCCAAATTCTATGACCAATTGTATAGGTTAAAGCCAAGGAGGCCCAAACAACTTCTTATTGAAAATTGCTAATTTCAGGATTTTATCGACGAGCCCAGAATTTGACCTAAACTTGGTGGGCTTAAGAAAATTCACGCTACGATAAAAACTTACAACCTGGGAGGCCCAGTAGCAGCCCAATTTGAGCAGTCACAGCCTAAGAGGCCCAAACAACTTCGAATTGACAATTGCCAATTTTGGAAATTTATCGACGAGCTCGGAATTTGGCCCAAACTTGGTGGGCTTCAGCAGAATCAGGCTGTATTCAATTCTCACAACCGAGGAGGCCCAATAGTGGCCCAATTCAATGATCAATTGGAAAGGTTAAAGCCTAGGAGGCCCAAACAAATTCGAATTGGAAATTGCCAATTTTGGTAATTTATCAACAAGCTCCGAATTTGGCTCAAAGTTGGTGGGATGAAACAGAATCAAGCTGGAATGAATTCTCACAACCTAGGAGGCCAAGTAGCTACCCAATTCTATGACCAATTGGATATGTTAAAGCCAAGGAGGCCCTAACAAATTCTAATTGAAAATTGCCAATTTCGACAATTTATTGACGAGCTCGGAATTTAGCCTAAACTTTGTGGGCTGAAGCAGAGCCACGCTACATTAAATTCTCACAACCTAGGAGGCCCAATTGCTAACCAATTCTATGATAAATTGGATAGGTTAAAGCCTAAGAGGCCCAAACAACTTCTAATTAAAAATTGCAATTCCGGCAATTTATCTATGAGCCCAGAATTTGGCCCAAACGTGGTGGGCTTATGCAAATTCGCATTGTGATAGAAACTCACAACCTGGGAGGCCCAGTAGCGGACCAATTCTATGATCAATTGGACCAGTCACAACCTAGAAGACCCAAACAACTTCTAATTGAAAATTGCCAATTTCGGCAACTTATCGACGAGCCTAGAATTTGGTCCAAACTAGGTGGGCTGAAGAATATTCGAGCTGTGATAGAAACTCACAACCTAGGAAGCCTAGTAGCGGCCCATTTCTATAATCAATTGGACCGATCATAGCTTAGGAGGCCTAAACAACCTCTAATTGAAAATTGCCAATTTCAGGAATTTATCAACGAGCTCAGAATTAGAGCCAAACTTGGTGAGCCGAAGCAGAATCAGGTTGCCATCAATTCTCAAAACCTAGGAGGCCCAGTAGCTGCCAAATTCTATGATCAATTGGACAGGTTAAAGCCTAGGAGGCCCAAACAACTTCTAATTGAAAATTGTCAATTTCGGCAACTTATCGACAAGCTCATAATATGGCCTGAACATAGTGGGCTGAAGCAGAATCTGGCTGCAATGAATTCTCATAACCTAGATGTCCTAGTAGTGGCCCAATCCTGTGATCAATTGGACAGGTTAAAGCCTATGAGGCACAAACAACTTCTTATCGAAAATTGCCAATTTCAACAACTTATCGACGAGCTAAGAATTTGGCCCAAACATGGTGGGATGAAGTAGAATCAAGCTGTAATGAATTGTCAAAACCTAGGAGGCCCAGTAGCTACCCAATTCTATGATCAATTGGACAGGTTAAAGCCAAGGAGGCCCAAACAAATTATAATTGAAAATTGCCATTTTCGGCAATTTATCGACGAGCTCGAAATTTGTCCCAAACTTGGTGGGCTGTAGCAGAATCAGGCTGCATTGAATTCTCACAACCTAGGAGACCAAGCAGCTACCCAATTCTATGATCAATTGGACAGGATAAAGCCAAGGAGGCCCAAACAAATTCTAATTGAAAATTGCCAATTTCGGAAATTTATCGACGAGCTCGGAATTTGGCCCAAACTTGGAGGGCTTCAGCAGAATCAGGCTGCAATGAATTCTCACAACCTAGGAGGCCTAGTAGCTACCCAATTCTATGATAAATTGGATAGGTTAAAGCCAAGGAAGCCCAAACAAATTCTAATTGAAAATTGCCAATTTCGGCAATTTATCGACAAGCTCGGAATTTGGCCCAAACATGGTGGGCTGAAGTAGAATCCGACTGCAATGAATTCTGACAACCTAGGAAGTCCCATAGAAGCCCAATTCTTTGATTAATTGGACAGGTTAAAGCCAAGCAGACCCAAACAAATTCTAATTGGAAATTGCCAATTTTGGCAATTTATCGACTTGCTCGAAATTTGGCCCAAACTTCGTGGGCTAAACCAGAATCAGGCTCCAATCAATTCTCACAACCTAGGAGGCCCAGTAACATCTCAATTCTATGATCAGTTGGACGGGTTAAAGCGTAGGAGGCCTAAACAACTTCTAATTGAAAATTGTCAATTTCGTCAATGATAGGCGCGCAATATTGTAAGTATAAGCGCCTAAGTAGGGGGAGTTAGCGTGTTAGACGTGTGGTTTAATGGTTATTTTCCGTTTAATGTGTGCACAGTGGTGTTCTTGGTTTTTTTGTGAGTTTTCCAGGTATATGGGCGCTTGGTTTGTGTGTGTGAATGCATGGCTTGAAGTGGAGGCACGGGAAACGAGTCTTGAAAGTTGGATTTTGAAAGTGCAAGATGAAGGAGTTCGGTATCGATACCCTTCATGGCCGTATCGATATTAATCAGTTAAAAGGGTGCAATTTTGTTCCAGAAGGTTCAGTATTGATACCTCTCAAACCTGTATCAATACCTTNCGGCTTACGCGGTCAACGGTTTAGTCAAGGGATTTGGAATCGATACCCTTGGTAGCTGTATCGATACCGAACGGTTACGAGCAAGGCTAAACGATGGCATGTTGATGTGTTTTTTGGGTGATTACTATATAAACGTTTTTCTGATCATTAATTAGGGTTTGAACTTTTGATGAATTGTTCAGCAACTTTGGAGTTTGAAAACCCTAGGCACGTTATTCTTCCATTGCTTCTCGATTAAGATTACTGTTCCAGATTCTGTTCAGATTTCAGCTCTTGTTCGGGATTTCGCATATTAATCTAGCGTTCTTTAATCTTCAGATAGTGATTATTTTTCATCTGTCAATTCTATTTATGCATAGTTCTAGGGTTTATGTTTATTTGTTTATGTTTATTACCATGCTAGTGTAAATTTCTGGACGTGGCCATGGGGTGAATAACACATCGTGGCCGGTGCCGTATTCGTTCACCCATTTTCGCATGGTTGTTTTGAAAATCTTCATATTGGGATTTCTAAGAACGACCGAGCTCTATCATTGACGGAACCCGCACGAACAAGGAATGGGTCAAGCAATTCATTCTTCGTGGCGTGTGGGATAACGCAAACAGGGTTTCGCCCCCGGGAGAGAAAATCCTAATATGGAGCGATATCTTTAAGAAATGGAGGGAGGGGGGTGAAAGGATTTGGGACTGGCTACGAGTGTTAGGATCCCAATGGTCGATCTGCTTTTAACTAATTGATTAAAATCTAGAATTTAGTCTTAGCATACAGTAGTTAATCATTCTATTAACTAGATGGGTGGCTACCTAAGAGCCAATTCAAATTAGTGCCCCGTTTTCTAGGTTAAACACCGACTCCGTCCCTGAGGATTTGACTGCGGACTTCCGGATATTGTGCTACGTCGGTTTTATTAGTTCTGCGCTTGGAGCGTGTTATTTCTGTTACTAAAAATCTGACAAGCAGGTAAATTATCGACGAGCTTAAAATTTGACCCAAACTTAATGGGTTGAAGCAGAAATAGGCTGCAATGAATTCTCACAATCGAAGAGGCCCAATAGCAGACCAATTCTATGATCAATTGGACCGGTCACAGCCTAGAAGGCCCAAACAACTTCAAATTAAAAATTGCCAATTTCGGGAATTTATCATCCAGCTCAGAATTAGGCCTAAACTTGGTGAGCGAAAGCAGAATTTGACTGCAACCAATTCTCACAACATAGGAGACCTAGTAGCGGCCAAATTCTATGACCAATTGGAAGGGTTAAAGCCTATGAGGCCCAAACAACTTCTAATTGAAAATTGCCAATTTCAGCAACTTATCGCCGAGCTCTGAATTTGCCCCAAACTTGGTGGACCGAAGCAAAATCAGGCTGCAATGACTTCTCACAACATAGGAGGCCCCATAGATACCCAATTCTATGATCAATTACACAGGTTAAAGCCAAAGAGGCCCAAATAAATTCCAATTGAAAATTGCCAATTTCGGCAATTTATCGACGAGCTACGAATTTAGCCAAAACTTGGTCGGCTGAATCAGAATCAGGCTGCATTCAATTCTCACAACCGAGGAAGCCCAGTAGCGGCCCAATTCTACGACCAATTGGACAGGTTAAAGCCTACGAGCCCCGAACAACTTGTAATTGGAAATTGCCAATATCGGCAATTTATTGACGAGCTCAGAATTCGGCCCATACTTGGTGGGATGAAACAGAATCAGGTTGCAATGAATTCTCACAACTTATGAGGCCTAGTGGCTACCCAATTCTATGATGAATTGGACAGGTTAATGCCAAGGAGTCCCAAATAAATTCTAATTGAAAATTGCCAATTTCTGCAATTTATCGATGAGCTCAAAATTTGGCCCAAACTTCGTGGCTGAAACCGAATCAGGCTGCAATCAATTCTCAAAACCTGGGGGGCCCACTGCTGTCCAATTCTATGATCAATTGGACAGGATAAAGCCAAGGAGGCCCAAACAACTTCTAATTGAAAATTGCCAATTTTTGCAATTTATCGATGAGCCCGAAATTTGGCCAAACTTAGTGGTCTGAAACAAATTCTCGTTGCCATAGAAACTCACAACCTGGGACACCCAGTAGCAAACCAATTCTATGAAAAATTAGACCGGTAACAGCCTAGGAGCCCAAAACAACTTCTAATTGAAAATTGCCAATTTCGAAAATTTATTGATGAGCTCAGAATAAGGCCCAAACTTGGTGAACTGAATTAGAATCAGGCTGCAACCAATTCTCACAACCTAGGAGGCCCACTAGCGGCCCAATTCTATGATCAATTTGAAAGGTTAAAGCCGAGGAGGCCCAATAACATTCTAATTGAAATTCCCAATTTTGGCAACTTATCGATGAGCTCAGAATTTGGCCCAAACTTGGTGGGATGAAGCAGAATTAGGCTGCAATCAATTCTCACAACCTAGGCGAGGCTGCAATCAATTCTCACAACCTAGGCGACCTAGTAGCTACTTAATTCTATGATCAATTGGACAGGTCAAAGCCAACGAGGGCCAAACAAATTCTAATTGAAAATTTTCCAATTTCGGTAATTTATCGACGCACTCCGAATTTGGCCCAAACTTGGTGGGGTGAAGTAGAATCAGGCTGTATTAATTTCTAAAAACCTAGCTGGCCCAGTAGCTACCCAATTCTATGATCAATTGAAAAGGTTAAATCCAATGAGGCCCAAAAAAATTCTAATTGAAAATTGCCAATATCGTGAATTTATCGATGAGCTTGGAATCTGGCCCAAACTTGGTGGGCACAGAATCACGATGCATTGAATTCTCACAACCTAGGAGGAAGAATGGCTAACCAATTCTATGATCAATTGGACAAGTTAAAGCCTAGGAGGCCCAAACAAATTCTAATTGAAAATTGCCAATTTCGGCAATTTATCAACGACCTCAGAATTTAGCCCAAATGTGGTGGGCTGAAGTAGAATCAGGCTGCAATCAATTCTGACAACCAAGGAGGCCCAGTAGCGGCCCAATTCTATGATTAATTGGATAGGTTAAAGCCAAGAAGGCCTAAACAAATTCTAATTGAAAATTGCCAATTTTTGCAATTTATCGACTAGCTCAAAATTTGCCCCAAACTTCATGGGCTGAAGCAGAATCAAGACCCAATCAATTCTCACAAACTAGGAGGCCCAGTAATGTCTTAATTCTATGATCAGTTGGACAAGTTAAAGCATAGGAGGCCTAAACAACTTCTAATTGAAAATTGCCAATTTCATCATATTATCGATGAGCTTAGAATTTAACCCAAACTTAATGGGCCGAAGCAGAAATAGACTGCAATGAATTCTGATAACCGGGGAGACCCAGTAGCCGACCAATTCTATGATCATTTAGACAGGTCACAGCCTAGGAGGCTAAAACAAGTTCTAATTGAAAATTACCAATTTCGGGAATTTATCGACGAGCTAAGAATTAGGCCTAAACTTGGTGAGCTGAAGCAGAATCAGGCTACAACCAATTCTCATAAACTAGGAAGCCTAGTAGCGGCCCAATTCTATGACCAATTGGAAGGGTTAAAGCCTAGGAGGCCCAAACAACTTCTAATTGAAAATTGCCAATTTCGGAAACTTATAGTCGAGCTTGGAATTTGGCCCCTACTTGGTGGGATGAAACAGAATCAGGCTGCAATGAATTCTCACAACATAGGAGGCCTAGTAGATACCCAATTCTATGATCAATTAGACAGGTTAAACCCAAGGAAGCCCAAACATATTCTAATTGAAAATTGTCAATTTCAGCAATTTATCAACGAGCTTCGAATTTGACCCAAACTTGGTCATCTGAATCAAAATTAGGCTGCATTCAATTCTCACAACCGAGGAGGCCCAGTAGTGGACCAATTCTATGACCAATTGGTTAGGTTAAAGCCTACGAGCGCCGAACAACTTCTAATCTAAAATTGCCGATATCGGCAACTTATCGACGAGCTCGGAATTCGGCCCAAACTTGGTGGGATGAAGAAGAATTAGGCTACGATGAATTCTCACAACCTAAGAGGCCCAGCAACTACCCAATTCTCTGATGATTTGGATAGGTTAAAGCCAAGGAGGCCCAAATAAATTCTAATTGAAAATTGTCAATTTCGGCAATTTATCGTCGACCTCGAAATTTGGCCCAAACTTGGTGGACTGAAGCAAAATCAGGCTGCAGTATATTCTAACAACCTAGAGGGCCCAATAGCTGTCCAATTCTATGATCAATTGGACAGGATAAAACCATGGAGGCCCAAACAACTTTTAATTCAAAATTGCCAATTTCGGAAATTGATTAATGAGCCCGAAATTTGGCCAAACTTGGTGGTCTGAAGCAAATTCGCGCTTCAATAGAAACTCACAACCTGGGAGGCCCAGTAGCGGACTAATTCTATGATCAATTGGACCGGTAACAGCCTTGGAAGCCAAAACAACTTCTAATTTAAAATTGTCAATATCAGAAATTTATCGACGAGCTCAGAATTAGGCCCAAACTTGGGGAGCTAAAGCAAAATCAGGCTGCAACCAATTCTCACAACCTAGGAGGCATAGTAGCTGCCCAATTCTATGATCAATTGGACAAGAAAAAACTATGGAGGCCCAAACAAATTCTAATTGAAAATTGTTAATTTCGGCAAGTTATCGACGAGCTCTGAATTTAGCCCAAACTTGGAGGCTGAAGAAAATTGCGCTGCAATAGAAACTAAAAACCATTGAGGCCTAGTAGCGGACCAAATTCTATGACAATTGGACCGGTCACAGGTTAGGAGGCCCGAACATCTTCTAATTGAAAATTGCTAATTTTGGCACCTTATTGACAGGCTTGGAATTTGGCCCAAACTTGGTGGGATGAAGTAGAATCAGGCTACAATGAACTCTCACAACCTAGGAGGCCCAATATCTACCCAATTCTATGATCAATTAGACAGGTTAAAGCAAAGGTGGCCCAAACAAATTCTAATTGAAAATTGCCAATTTCGATAATCTATTGACGAGCTTTGAATTTATCCCAAACTTGGTGGGTTGAAGCAGAATTTGGCTGCAATCAATTCTCACAACTAAGGAGGCCCAGTAGCGGCCCAACTGTATGCTCAATTGGACAGGTTAAAGCCTAGGAGGCCCAAACAACTTCTAATGTAAAATTGCCTATTTCAGGAACTTATCACCGATCTCAGAATTTGGCACAAACTAGGTGGGATGAAGCAGAATTAGGCTGCAATGAATTCTCACAACCTAAAAGTCCCAGTAGCTACCAATTCTATGATCAATTGGACAGGTTAAAGCCAAGGAGGCCTAGACAAATTCTAATTGAAAATTGTCAATTTCAACAATTTATCGACGAGCTCCGAATTTGGCTCAAACTTGGTGGGCTGAAGCGAAATCAGGCCACAATCAATTCTCACAACCAAGGATGCCCAGTATTGGCCCAATTCAATGATCAATTGGAAAGGTTAAAGCCTAGGAGGCCCAAACAAATTCTAATTGAATATTGCCAATTTCGGCAATTTATCAACGAGCTTCGAATTTGGCTCAAACTTGGTGGGCTGAAGCGGAATCAAGCTGCAATCAATTCTCACAACCAAGGAGGCCTAGTAGTGACCCAATTCAATGATGAATTGGAAAGGTTAAAGCCTGGGAGGCCAAAACAAATTCTAATTGAAAATTGCCAATTTCGGCAATTTATCGACGAGCTCAAAATTTGGCTCAAACTTGGTGGGTTGAAGCGGAATCAAGCTACAATCAATTCTCACAACTAAGGAGGCCCAGTAGCGGCCCAATTCTATGATCAATTGGACAGGTTAAAGCGAAGGAGGCCCAAACAAATTCTAATTGAAAATTGCCAATTTCAGCAATTTATCGACGAGCTGCGAATTTGGCTCAAACTTGGTGGGCTGGAGCAGAATCAGGCTACATTCAATTCTCAAAATCGAGGAGGCCCAATAGCGACCCAATTCTATGATCAATTGGAAAGGTTAAAGCCTATGAAGCCCAAACAACTTCTAATTGTTAATTGCCAATTTCGGCAATTTATCGACGAGCTCGAAAATTTGGCTGAAACTTGGTTGGCTGAAGTAGAATCAGGCTGCAATTAATTCTCACGACCTAGGAAGCCCAGTAGCTGCCCAATTCAATGGTCAATTGGACAGGATAAAGCCAAGGAGGCCCAAAGAACTTCTAATTGAAAATTCCCAATTTTGGCAATTTGTCGACAAGCTCAGAATTTGGCCCAAACTTGGTGGGCTGAAGCAGAATCAGGCTGCAATCAATTCTCACAACCTAGGAGTACCTGTAGTGGCCCAATTCTATGATCAATTGGATAGGTTAAAGCCAAGAAGGCCCAAACAAATTCTAATTGAAAATTGCCAATTTCGGCAATTTTTCGACGTTCTCCGAATTTGGCTCAAACTTGGTGGGCTAAAATAGAATGAGGCAACAATCAATTCTCACAACCTAGGAGGCTCAGTAGTTTCCCAAATTTATGATCAATTGGTCAAGTTAAAGCCTTGGAAGCCCAAAAAATTCCAACTGATAATTGTCAATTTCGGCAATTTATCGACGAGCTTGGAATTTGGCCAAACTTGGTGGGTTTAAGCAAATTCGCGCTATGATAGAAACTCACAATCTAGGAGGCCCAGTAGTGGACCAATTCTATGATCAATTGGACAGGTCACAGCCTAGGAGGCCCAAACAACTTCTAATTGAAAATTGCTAATTTCGGCAATTTACCGACAAGCCCAGAATTTGGCCCAAACTTGGTGGGCTGAAGAAAATTCATGCTGTGATAGAAACTCACAACCTAGGAGGCCCAGTAGCGGCCCAATTCTATGATGAATTGGATCTGTCAAATCCTAGGAGACCTAAACAACTTATATTTGAAAATTTTTAATTTTGGCAATTTATCGACGAACCCAGAATTTGGCCCAAACTTGATGGGATTAAGCAGAGTCAGGCTGGAATCAATTCTCACAACCTAGGAGGCCTTGTAGCGGCCAAATTCTATGATCAATTGGATATGTTAAGGCTTTGGAGACCCAAACAACTTCTAAATGAAAATAGTTAATTTCGGCAATTTATCGACAAGCTTGGAATTTGGCCCAAACTTGGTGGGCTGAACCAGAATAAGGTTGCAATCACAAACAAGCCACTCAAAAATTACCACTAAGAATTTCTCTCTGTGTCTCTCTCTCCAAATGCAACCCACCACCATATCCTTTAAATGGTTGATTTGGAACTCCCATACATGTAAAATCTTGGTATTCTAATATTAATAAACAGCTATCGATACTCCCGTGGATATACCTAATTGGAGAACCACGTAAATATTGTGTCTTTGTTTTACATGTGGTTGATCTTAATTGGGCACAAAATTGGGTGGGAGATTGTTGTTATAGTTTCCCTTCTTTTTCTTGTCTTTTCCATAAGATCCAATAAGAAATTAAAGAAAAACAAGAGAAAGAAGTTGATCATACCGATATAACGAAAATCATCCGGAATTGGTTTACCGGCTCCAAACCCTTCTCTGCATGCGATATCTCTTCCTCGTGGTTCTCACTTGGCCGCAACTCCTCTAATCAAATCACAAAGGCTCCCAACTAATTACAAGAACAACAGTTTTCTCTTACATACTATTGTTGGTCTGAAATTCCTTGCAATCTTAATTCACTCCTACATGAATGCATGACTCCTTCAAATTCTGTTCACACCGACCCCCAACAAACGCACTCTACTAATCTGGTTAAGTTTAAAAATAAAATAGGTCGAACTATAAACATTAACTCCCTAACTTTTTAATTTTTCTTTTTTGCTTACACAAGAAGGTGATATGTGGACCAAATTTCTCCATTTCAGCCAATTTTTCATGTTATTTTGGATTAACAGCTGGGCGGGTCTTGTATGAAATTGTCCACCACATTCTTGCCAAGGCAATGCTTTCAAATCTATCCATCTATCTATCAATACTATAAACAAATGTGTGGAGCCTCCTCGAGAAAGTCTCCAATCCACCAATTCTAATTTCCTAGAATTATGTTTTTTATTTTGTGAAACTGATAGACAAGGAGAATTCTGATGCTGTGAATTTCATGGTATATTGTGGAGTAATTCATAGTGGCACCAGATCATTTTCATCCCCTCGTAAATTCCTTTCCTTAATCGCCACGTTCCTTGATTGTCATGGATTCTGATATTTCCTCAAGTACTTCTTGAAAGATCAGTTCCTAAAATTTTGAGACAATTGAAAAACTCTCCCAACCCTCTTCTACATTTGTGACTATGCTACGCATCTCTAGCCTCCTTTCTGCTGCTTCTTTGATGACGAGGTTCTAATTCTGATTAATGTTTTATGGGACAAACACTCTCAGAAGGGGTTGGTCTTCAAGCAATGGTCCAAAGGAGGAAGAAGTTATTGAAGTATATAAGATTATTAAGAAGAACTGACTGGAATTCCTATTGGCTTGTTCTTTCTAAACCTGGTCTCAGGGACAACCTGATTTTAAAGTGTTAAATTACCCAAGAAAAAGCACTTAATTAATTTGTACGATCAAAATAATCATCTATTTTTCTTCTGCAATCAAGATTTAGTCGAGCATAATTACTGTATCGCTTCCATTTGACATGCGAGGTAGGTGGAATTGAGCGCTATAATTAGAAAGTGCAGAAATTCCTCGAGCAGCTGTAGAATATATTTCATCAACTGAACCCAAGTAATGTTATTGTGATATCCACAAGCGAATTATTACAGTAAGTCTTGTAATTAATTTTCCTGATAACAGTTTACGGATGGATAATTAGGACCGTCAATTGTTTATGCCAAGGAGCATTAATGTTTTTCAAGAATGAGGATATTGATCTTCTGTTTTAGCTTTTAACTATGACGGTCCCAAAGAAAACGAGTTTCCAATTCCAAAACATTTGGGCTTTATAGGAAGTTGACACAATGCTGTTAACATTTCGATATTGCATATTCATTTGTGCTAGTTATGGTAGAGAATTGAAAAAAAAAAAGTTGTAAAAATGACTTGGATAATTGAGTTTATATGTCTATCATATATAAATAGAATAACTGTTTCACTTGGTCAACTCTTTTTGTTACCCATCGGCTCTTTTCGTTCCCTCTGTCAAACAACATATCACGTGTGGTGCTATGAATTTGTCTAGCCCGGTGACAAGCACGTGTCGTGCCATGCCTTATTTCCCGAGTTGCCCCTAGTGAAATATATTATGGCCTCGTTTGATTCGGGTATTAAGTACCTGGGATTGGACTATTTGTATCTAATCCCACACAGTCCCTTGTTTGGTTCATGAAAAATCACATGGGATTAACAATCCCACGACAATTTTTGTCCAATACGCATAGGATTACACAATAACAGGGGCTAATATTTACAAAGTTGCCATCCAAGTTGTCTTCTTCCTTTTCTCATTTGATTTCCTTGTTTCCGATCCAAACGATCGCGAAGCAAACACTGATTCTCTCTCTCTCTCTCTCTCTCTCTCTCTCTCACCAGACCTCTGAAAAATTCATGAAATCTGGACAAATTCTAGTTTCCTTGTTCGTTTGCTCGCTTTTTTGGACAAATTCATGAAATCTGGAGATCTGAACATATTCACTGTTGTTGTTGTTTCATTGTTGTTGTTGATTACTGTTGTTGTTGTTGATTATTGTTGTTGTTGTTGTGGGTTTTCGGTTGATTACTCCAGTTCATGAAATCTGCAAAAATTTCGGACTAGTAATTTTGGTTTAATTACTGCTGTTGTTGTGCGTGTTTTTTCTTTTTTGTATATCCAGGCTATTGATCATGATCCACTCATATCATTTCTGGGAATTTTATTCAATTGTCAAGGCCATGAGAATTTAACAACAAAAAAAAAAAAAGAGAAAAAGGTGCAAATAACCATGGGAAATTTAACAACAAAAAAGAGAAAAAGGTGCAATTAATCCCAAAATGTAGTTTAGGGAACCAAACATGGGATTGACCAAAACATGGGATATCCCAATGTTAATCCTGCATGAATCAAACAGGGAATTGTGTGAGATTCAGTACTAAATTAGTCCCTGGACTATCAATCCCAGGACTATTAATCCCACATGTTTTAGTCCGCAAATCAAACGAGACCTATGTGTATGATCATGCGTATTCAAGGTTCGGGGGACGTGTCTCCACCTTAAGATTGAGAAGGGGGCTTTCCGATTGTCGTTTTGGATCTACATGGTGAGTGTGCTGTTTCATTGAAGTGGCAAGCCAAAATTATGCTTACGCTCTGCAGCAAATGTTGAAATACTTTGACTTACAGGAATGTTATTTGAAGAGATTGTAGATGTGAATCTAATTGTCTTAACAGAATTTTTAATATCAAGAGCATGCCATAGTTCTAGTGTTTGGTGGATTCGATTCTTCTTGATGTACACAAGAAGGATATATAGATTATCTGTTTGTTCTAGTTCTTGGTGGATTTGGTTCTTCTTGATGCACACAAGAAGGATGTATAAATTATTTGTTTGTTATACTCAAGCTGAGTATAAAAATTTTTAGAAGATCCCTGATTCACAGGGTATTATTACAATTGTTAGAAATATGTGTGAAGAATGAGTCCCACATCGGATAAATAGAAAAAGAGTTGGACCTTAATATACAATTGGATGACTCATCGCTTACAAGGCTAAGCCTTTTAAGTGGATATGGGGATTCAATGTATATTGGGTCCATGTGATGTGGTGGACTTTGTGCATACTCCCCAGCGAGTTGGGCCTATACGCACATGGAAAGAACCTTAGGCAGATCAGACTCCTAACAAGTGGTATCAGAGTTGATGGCTGACGATCTATGGATGGACTCTCCTGGAAGTATTGGTGGTTATGGGCTTGCACGGAGACTCTTAGAGGAGCAAAAAAATTCATTGTAACTCTTAATGGAGCAAGAAAACTTCCTGGTGCGTGCAAGAGGTGGCTGTCAGCCACCTAAGTGGCAAGCAATGGGGCTCTTATAGAGTATTATGGCTCTTGATGGAGTGGGTGCGATAAATAAGCCTGGGTTTGGACACGATGTTGGAGAGATAGATCAAGAATTAAGGATGAGTCAAGTGGATCAGATCGATAGGGAGTTAGGCCCAATGCATGGTTCACACATGAGGGGGAGATTCTTAGAAACATCTGTGAAAATTGGAAAAAAAAGAGTTAGACCTTAATATACAATTGGATGGCTCACCACATACAAGGCGTAGCCTTTTAAATGGTTATGGGTCATTCAATGTATCTTGGGTCCATGTAATATGGTGGAATTTGTGCATACTCCCCAGCAGAATGGGCCTATGCGCACATGGAAAGAACCTCAGACATATCAAACTCATAACAACAATTCCTGTTTGCAAGGGCAACAACCCTATGGCTTCTTGAAAAAATATTCTTGCTTGCCTTGCAGTTTTGTGAAAAAAATTATGTTTTTGCCATGTATGATTGAAAGTTTTACTCGATCCATATTTTCTCTTGTAAACTTGTTTTATGCTGTCCTCTAGAATGAAGAAGTAACATTCACCAAACCATTTCTACCAAGGTTCTGAGTCCCGTCCTGGCCAGGGTACCGGATTTCTTCTTGGTACCGGTACCGGATACAATTTCAAATTTAGCGATACTAGATACATGTATATACATATATATAAATAAAAATTATTTCCCATATCATCCAATTTTTCATATAATAAACTGTAATGAGACAACAAATATCATAAAATGGACTTCAAACAAACAAACAATTGTTTAGGATAACAAAACACACGTAATGCTCTCCAAAAGAGACACAAAGTTTTCCAAAAGCCAAAAAGGACACAAAATTCTCCAAAAGAGACTTAAGAAGTACATATAAAAAGACATAGGATGTCATTCAACATAAACATAAGGATCATTTTCTCCTCCAATATTCTCAATTGGAAAATCATCAGCAACATCATCAAAGAAAGGTTGATTCTCCAAAGTCGATCCTTCTAAAGATGGTGGTTCAATAATCTCTCATGCAATATCCTTATCTTTATCAAGTAGACTAGATTCTTCACACACCCAATCATCCAACACATTTATGTTCTCAACACTAATCGGATCAAGTGTATCTTTCCTTCACTTTATAAATCTACAAAGTAATTATCACTATTCATAAGATCCATGTTCGAAACATTAAATACAAATTGAACAACATTTTTTGAAATAATACCTTTCTCAAAGTTTCAAATTTAATGGATGTAGACTAAATCATTGAGTTTTTTGTGCTCTAGTCTATTTCGGCTTTTAGAATGAATGAACTCAAACGTGCTCCAGTTTCCTTCACATCCAGTTGCACTACAACATTGACTAAATACTCAAATAGCAAACTTTTGTAGATTGGGGCAGTCATTTCCAAATTGCTCCCACCATGGACCTAAAATTTGGAAACTCGCCCATTTACTAAACAAAAATTTAACTTGCAAGACAAGATGTAAGGTTAACAACTAAAAACTTGAAATAGGCATGTTATAGATTTTAATGATATATAAAGTTTACCTGGATTTAGTTTCTCTCGTTGACAAATAGCGAGGGGCAAACCGAAGTCACCTGTTGATTGCTTGTATTCCTCTATTTATGAACTTATTTGCTTTTGCATATGAATATGATCATCTGGCACCTAGACTGTAAGAGCTTGAATCATTCCTCCAGCAACTTCTTTTTTATGAAAAAGGGCCTAAAATATGTCTCGGGATTGAGAAAACTACGTGCTGCATGAAGAAGGCTATAAAGCTTCCTATCCTATATGGCCTCCACCACTCTAGTGTATGGGTTGTATAGAGAGATCCTATTGTTTAAGCTCACTTTAATTACTTTTGTTGCCTCATCCATTGCTCCATAAAAGTACCCCATTGTAGGCTTTTCATCACCACCCATTAGACGAATAACCCTCACTGAGGGTGTAACACACAAATTCGAGTCCTGCAATAAAGAACAAGAAAAAGATGCACAAAATACAATTTTATTGATTTTTTTGAATTAAATGTGAGTACAATTCTCTAATAAATGTTCTTTCAACAAAGCGAAAGAACAAAATCCTCTGATTCGATCTCCGGAATTGATGGCTTTCCAACGGCTTGAATGCTTGTTGTTGAATTGTGCAAGCGGTGACTTTCTTTGAATCTTCGAGTTGAATGAACTGAAGAACAAAGTTTGAACAGTGGTTTGAACTTTGAAAGAACTCCAAAGAAATCCTTCGAAAAGTGATTGATCTTTGAAAATTTTCAAGAGTTTTGGTTTGTTGAATGATTTTAGGTGAAAACTTGCAAAGAAATCGGCACGTTGTTTGAGTGCTTGATGATTCTTTGCAAGTTGTTGAATGTGGGATTTTTGGGAAGAACTTTGAGAGAGAATGACTTGTGAATTGCTTGGATTCTTGAGAGTGTTTGAGAGCTCTTGTAGAATGATAGCAAAAAGGTCCTTTTCTCCTTCTATGAACCTCTATTTATAGGCAAAGGAGAGTGGTGACAAGTTTGGTAAGATTTTTTTCTTGATTGATTTTCTTTCCAACTAACATAGGTCAATATCAAATAAATATAATATATGAACATATATTATAATTATTCTTTTGACTCAAGAAAAATTGGACTGGGCCCGTAACTTTGGGTTGGCCCAAATCTACGACCTATTTCGTAGGCTAAGTCGGGCCATTTTCTTTTGGTCCTGTCCATAATTGAGCCCATACTTTTGTGAACCCATTTGGCTAAATAAATTAGCCCACCTTATTTTGGTCTTTACCGTATCTCAAATGGATTGAGCCCATTATTTTGGCGGGTCCAAATTTATTTGAAAGTTTTGACCAGCTTTGACTTTAATTAATTCAGACAATTTTATTTGTCTTAATTAATTTGGACGGCGATTAAATCGCATCAAAATTTTAGTGTCTACAGAGGTTTCACTAACTTTCACCACAAGTTGACAATTTGACCAAAACTCTCCATCCTCCAACATAATTTTAGCAACTTTGTTCCCAACATTATCTTTAGCAAATTGAGACCCAAGCCATTTATCACAAGTAAACATTTGTCTAAGTTCCTTCTTGAAATTCATAATGCATTAAAGACTTAAAAAGTTTGTAGCAAACCTTGTGACACCGGTGCAACGTCACAAGTCTCTACCATTTGTGAAGTCTTTCCTCATTAAGTTCACAAACCATGCATGATTATAAATGTATTAAGTTTTCTGCAAAAGTAATAATCACAATTCTTAAGATCGGTATTAAATAAAATTGAGCAACATTCATAAAATCATAAATATAAATGTATTGAAATACCTTTATAGCCTTTTCGATGGTAGCATCTATGTGCAGAAAGTATTTAGGCTTTGCAAAATTCTCTACCATCAAGTCCAAGCAATGAGCCACACAAGGAGGCCAATAGAAGCATCTGTAATGTGCTTGAAACTTCTTTCCCACCGCTTTATAAGCAACCTCGTTATCCATAATAAATTGCACAACATTACATGGTCCCTTCAACAACCTCATTAAAAATACCAAACAATGTATCTGAGTCTTTAACAAGCCATGATGTATCAATGCACTTGAAGAACATAGTCCCTTTAGGACAATAAACAATAAAAAATTTCACCAGCATTTGATTTTGGCTCAACCATCCATCCAACATGATTGAGCATCCATAATTCTTCCATGAGTTTTTCATTTCACCAAGTTACTCTCTAATTTCACTAACACAATTATTAAAGAGAGGGCATCTCAAGTCATGATATGAAGGACCCTTGAAACCTGGTCCAACGGCTAGCATTGCCTCAATCGCCAGTTGATAATATGGAGATAAAGTCAGATTAAATTAAATGGAAGGTTAGCAGCATACCACCATCGAGCAACTACCATTCTTTCTTCATCGACAACTTCTTTTTATGCACCAACCTCATATTTGTGTACTACATTTGAGGACCACGGGAGGTGACATTTTGCATGTACCAATCCAACATGCTAGGTGGAGTCCATTCCCATGCACATTTCATGAGATTTCGTTTCAACTATTTTTTTACCATTAGTAAGTTTTAGGATATGAAAATGACAAACAATATATTTGTTTACTATGTGAAGCTAATGTGATTTATATTTGTTGGGCTATTCACATGGCATTTGGTATCGGCAGCTCACATGTGGTGGCCCACAAACTTGGTCAATGTCATGTTCTACCAGTTTGCTCCATTTTCCAGGTTTCCTCTTTGGTTGGTAACTCATTGTTCCCTAAGTAACTAAAATTTGTTTTATCTTGCGGACGTGGCATGACAACAATAATGGGTTATTGGGGAATATGTCCAATAAATGTTTAATCATGATATTCTTTTATGTGAGTTTCATCTACCAAACAATTGTAGGCTTTTTATTTCAATATTTGCCCTATCTTTCGCCTTTATGTTAGTTTTGGAAAAAGTTGATAACAACTCAACAAATTGGATTTGGAAAGAACAGCCTCGGTTTTTTATCCTTCGATATGGATTGGTTTTCTTGAAATACTTCAACAGGTGACCCTTTGGCAACACGGTTGTAGTTACTTTAAATCTTTTGGTTGGTTATTTCACGACTTTTTTGATAGCCATTCCGACTGTGTACTGGTCAAATTCTTTTGAGACTAGAAAGATCCTGATGATGTTCATGGACCCTTATGATGCCTACGAACATCCCTATAATATCAGTAGAGTATTGTCTAGTAACGGAACTTTTAATGAAGCTGGCTATAGAGACTACATTAAAGGTTCGCATTTGAGTGGTCTCTGTAGCCTACTTCATTAAAGGTTCCGTTGCTATGAACAACTCTACTGATATTATAAGGATGCCCGTAGGCATGATAAGAATCTGTTGACATCATCGGGATCTTTCTGGTCTCAAAAGGTAGACCAGTACACAACTGGAATGGCAATGAAAAGAGTAATGAAAAAACCAACAAGAAGATTTAAAATGACTACAACACGTGTTGCCAGAGGGTCACTTGCCAAAATATTTAGAGAAAACCAATCGATACGAAAGGATAAAAAACCGAGACCGTTCCTTCCAAATCCAATTTCCTGGGCCATTATCGACTTTTTCCAAAACCAACATAAAGGGTAAAGATAGGACAGAGATTTAACGAAAAATCCTGTAATTGTTTGGTAGATGGAACTCACAGCAAAGAATATCATGAAAAAATATTTATTGGACATATTCCCCAATAACTGATTATTGTTGTCATGCCTCGTCCTCAAGACAAAACAAATTCTAGTTATAAGGGAACAGTGACATCCAACCAAAGAGGTTACCTTCGGAAAGGGAGCGAATTTGTAGAGCACGACATCGACCAACTCTGTGCCACCACATGCGAGCCGCCAATACCAGATGCCATGTGAATAGCCCAACAAATATAAAGTATATTAGCTACACATAGTAAAGGAATATATTATCTGTCCATTTTCATACCCTGAAACTTACTAATGCAAAAACAAGAGTTGAAACAAAATCGCATGAAATGTGCATGAGAATGGAATCCACCTACCATAACGGATTGGTGCATGCAAAATGCCACGAATTGGTGCATGCAAAATGCAGTGCCGGCCCCAATATTTGGGTTGCCCAAGCCCGACCTCTAATTTGGTTGCCCAATTAATATTAACTCATAAAAAATTAAAAGATATAGAATTAAAAAAAATTCAAGAGTTATTCAAGAGTTTTTTAATTCTAGATCTTTTAATTTTTTATAACTTAATATTAATAGGGCAACCAAATTAGGGTCGGGCTTGGGCAACCCAAAACCCAAATATCGGAGCCAGCACTGATTGTAAGGCACAAGTGAAAGTTAGGAAAATAGCACTGTTGTTATGATTGTGAGAAGAACCCCACGTCAATATATAAGTAATAGAATACTAGCCATAATCTGTTATGTAACAAATCACTCCTATTATTTTGCAAGAGTTATAGGAGAACAAGGATAGTGGTATAATAATCTATTGGAGTAAGAATAGGAGACTAAGTCAACGGTAAAAACAAACTCCCATATATCTCTCCAATGTTAATTACTGTATTTGCTTATGGATTTCTCCATAAAATATAAATGTATTGTAGGGGTCCGGATATACCGAGCACCTTTATTGTACACAGAAGCGAAGGGGATACCTCTTTGTAGTCACCGAAAGACTATCTATGAGGGACTCTTCGGTGAATGGTTCAAACTGTGCGAAACAGGCGATTGGGGCTTCGACCCCTCTTCTCGGATTGTGCCAAGACTTTTCATGTTCGATCTTATGATGAGAACCGTTTGCCGACAGACTCAGTGCTGAGTCAGCAGAGCAGTTAATGCTGCATATGCCTGTAACAAAACGGAATCATGATGAGTGACGTCACCCGAACGGTCGAGACACGTGTAGCGCTTACACTGGAGACGTGTGATCGCGGAATATTCTTTCAGGCTCATCATCGTGACGTCACCCGAACGGTTATGTCACGTGACGAGCACAGCTATGCTTGGAAGCCAAGCACAGGGCTCAACTATAAAAGGAACACTTCATCGCTGAAATGAGGTATGCAATACTCACTCTACAAAACCCTAGATCTGTGCATTCCATCTTCCATCTACTTACTAGACCGTCGGAGTACCATTCCGGACTCAACGGTCCGGTCTGGTGCTAACGGTTTGCTCAGTGTGCAGGCCTAGAGTTCCACCTGAGAGTTTATACCATCTCCGTCGTTTACCATCACCAGGAGGATCAACCAGAGAAAGAGGGCTCCACATGTATATTACTTAAAACAACAAAAGTAAAATATTAAATTAGAACAACAGTAGGTGAAGGGGTTATAAATAGTGTATGTGAAGGAGTTGTAAATAGGTGAAACCGAAATGGTTGTACATGTAGCATAATTCGGTAAATAAATAGCCCAACAAAAAGGAGTATTTTGTCTTCGATCACCATGCGATGGAGGGATTCGCTAGGACGGTGAGAGAGAAACAAATGGATGTTCGTGGCATTGCTCCTTTAGTTGGGAACTCATTGAGATGAAATCGAAAAACAAATACTAAAAATTAGCTCAATCGGATAACTCATTCGAATAGGTTTTTTTTTTCTTTTATCCCTTAAACTATCTATTCTATCTCGTAAAAATAAACTCAATCGAATAATTCTAAGTGTTTGAGCCAATCTTCCATTTTTTTTTTATAACTCTACACACTTAATTAATCAAAAATTAAAATGCAGTCAGATAGTTGAGGGACTGAAAACAATTTGCAGCCTGACATTTTTCCCCAAAGCCTCCATCGTACTCTCCTACTCACCATCATACCAAAAAAAAGACCCAGACGAAAACTTTTAACTTCTATCACGGTTTCAAAGAACTGTGATCAAAATGTCACGGTAATATTTGTATCACGTTTTTTACAAAGTCTCTGATCTTTCTCATTTTTTTCCCCTAACTTCACAATCACAGATTTTGATGACAGAGATTACAAATTAATTCATTCCATCATTGTGTTTAATAACAGATTTTAGATGACTGATGTTAAAGCTCCATTTCATCTCGGTTTTTATGTATAACTGAGATTGAAAATATAGTCTTTATTTTTTGATCACGTTTTTACAAAAACTGAGATCTTCTTCATTTTGGAAGCATGATCTTTTATGTTACTATTTTATACTTTGACCTATGGTAAAGGTCATCAGTTTTCAACTCAAGCTTGAACAATTTGATCGGCTTGTTTGAGTCTTCTATCGGCTCTAATTTTAGAGACACCGGAACAAGGGAGAATTGAGATACAGAATGTGATCACGCATCGAAGGGCTGATTGCACTTGTTTACTATGGGGTGCATAGACATTGGGTTGCCAAGGGGTTCAGGCCAAGCTTATAATACGTATAACAAGATTTGTGCATGCCCAAGCTTATAAGATGTAATAACAAGACTTGTGCTTACCCAAATTCGGCCGATTAATGCACACAAGCCTGATCCTCTTAAAGTTTCATTTCTCAAGTCCGTCCAACTAATCCGTTTATTTTTCTTAAGCGTAACACCTCAAGTATAAATTAATTAACCCCAATTATTAAAAATTAGAGTTCACCACCATATATATGCTTTTTTTAAAAAGGTTATTTTGCATATATATAGATATTTTAGTAGCCTTTTTTTTTTCCTTCTCAATATTTTTTTATAGCGTAAACATATAATGTATGTCACTGTTAGTATTTTATATACGTTGGGTCCGGCTTGATTTTAGAAGATATTTTCAAGCCCATCCCATTTAGGCATTTACTAAATGGGCTAAAAAACTCAACTCAACCTAACCTAACCCATAGGGCCTAAATGCATATCCTGAACCCTTAAAGAAAGGAAAATGCTAAATATCAAAAAAAGTTACCCAAAATTTGAAAATGAGTGGCTCAGATTTTGGGGCTCAGATTCACTTGCCCAAAATCTAAGCCACTCATTTTCAAATTCTGGATACTTTCTGGGTGATTTTTCTATGCATATTGCACTCCTGTTAAAGAAACGGGTAGGTTGGGCAAGCCGAGTGGACTATCAAACCGCTATACACCGCTCATTATGGCCTACTTTGTGTCATGAATCGCCAAGATTAGGACTAACTGTTGAAATTAAAATGCCAACAAATAATAAATAACCAAACTAGCAAATTAATGTTAGTAGATAGAAGTTAGAATAGCCTGTGAGGTGATGGTCGAGACACGTGAATAGCGTTCTCCTTAGGAAAGATATACCCCCTTCTTCACGGGGTTGAATGGCACTCATTTTCCAAGATACAACAACTTACAAGGCTCCTGTGCAGCGAAGCAAACTTACACACCAAATATTTCCCAAAACTCAAAATCCGAATAAAACCTGTAGCAATTAAATGTATATGAAGAAGTGAAGTAGGTATATATGATATGGTGCACTTGGATATGGGTTAAAGAAAAACAAAATATATAAGCCAACTATATCAGGAGAGAGAGAGAGAGAGAGAGAGAGAGAGAGAGAGAGAGAGAGAGAGTTATATCACTTTGTTGCTGTAAAGGAAAAGAAAACCCAAAGCATGAATTTATAGAATACGTTAGTTGCTAGGTGTTGTTCTGATTTTGTGGAGAGATAATAGGAATCAACCAATTAACGTTATCAGGAATGGAAATCTAAGATGAAATCTGTTTAACAAAACCAACAATTCCTATAATATAGGAACTGCTATAGTTAAAGTAGGATAATGTTGGGTTTGTTAGAGAATAATAAGGAGACCAAATCAATGTAAAAAACTAACACCATAAATCTCTCCAACATAATTATTTTGAACCCGGGGGCCTGCTGTCCGTGGGGGTCGGCAGGCCCTGCCAACCCCCATCCGCGCCGTCCGTTTGGTATATCAACGGCTCGGATTGCATCAAACAATGGATGGCTCGGATACAATTTAGAGAGATAAGATCTGAGCCGTTGATACGCGAAACGGACGTCTTAGATAGGGTCGGCAGGGCCTGCCGACCCCACGGACAGCAGAGCCCCCCATTTCAATTATTTTACTTCAACAAAATATAAATTGTAATATATTAAATTAAAACAACAGGTGGTACAGTTTAAAGGCAATCCAATATGTACCGACCGTTATAAACCGTATTCAAAACCTTGGATTTCTACTTTTCTCAATCCTTGGAGAACTGGATTGGTCCTGTAGGATTTTCAATATTTAACAGTTCCAAGATCTGAGAATCAAAAACCTAACCAAGTAACCATTACTCAAGTGACACTTAACCAAAATTTAGTCATTCTCATATTCTGGTTGAGAGCTCGGTTTTAGCCTGTTAGAATCAAAATATTGCACATAAACATAAAATTGCGAAGTTGTTTATATAAGGTAACTTTACAAAAATACTACATTTATAACCATTTCCGCTCCAACTATTTACAACCCCCTCACATACATGTGGGGTCACACACAATTATTGGCGTAAGTTGATTTATGTCCATTTCCGCTCCAACTATTTCACATTAGAAGCTTAAAGTGCACCTAACTTCTGTTAAATTTGATTTATGTTCATGCTTTATTTTGTTTGTTAAAGAGATGTGTGTTGTTGCACATAGGGATGTAAACAAGCCCAATCGAGCTGATACATATGATGTTCAGGTTTGTTGGTTTAGATTTTAACTGAAGTTGAGCCGAGTTTGCCTAGGTTTGAATCAAACTCGAGCTTTTATATTTTATTTTGTACATAAATAAGTACATACATATGTAAAATTATAAAATCATATTAAAATGTAATTTTATAGTACATTTAAAACTTTATACATGGATAAGTTGTATAATTTTCACGATGTATGTTTAAAAGTTTAAACATATTCAATCTTATCTGTAATATTCTTATGAGATATTCATATATACTACAGGTTTGCGAGCCTAATCGAACCGAATATTGTCAGGATCAAATTCGCCTCATTTATTAAACGAGCCTAAAATAAAATTGAGGTTTAGGTTTGGCTTACTGGTCCTTGTACCATGATTACAAAACTTGCGCTATTTGCCATGATATCAATTTTTCTACTTTTTATGTTGTCTCTTGGTTTTGTGATTTTGTCCAGGCACACTTGTATTATCCTTCATTTAATTTATTTTTTTATGAAAACATTATTATTATAGTTTAAAAATTATAACTTCGCATAATGGCCAGTTGTGGAGATATTACTATTATGTTCTATTCTTTTGAGACATCATTTTTGTACTTTAAAAGTTACTCCATCCATCCTAGCTCAATTTTTTAATAGTATATTGCGTTTATATCAAAAAACATTTAAATTTCAATTTAAACATAAGGGTACTTATGGAATTTTCCGAAGTTTTTATAATTGAGAAGATATAAAAGCATATATTCAAGAATTGGTGACATTATTTTTTAAACAAGATCTTCTCATGTGATAAATCTTCAAGTGTTCCCTCATGTGACGGAAAGAAATTGAGCACTAGTTCATTTGATCCTAATAGCTCATTCCAACCTTCAATCAACTTGATTTTTTGCATTAATATTCAAAGCATTGAGACCTACTAAATGAACGGGTCAGATTGTGGAATAAGACCATATTAAGTCCTATTTTTCTTACATGACGAACCATGTCACATACCATTTATATGTGATCCAATAGTACAAACCCCTTACAATAGAGGAGTAAGGGAATTTGGAACAAGGGATCTGGTTCCGTCAATTAGGTAAAGATATATGTCAAGCCGTCAGGTTATCATCACCTACTTTGAGGGCATTTTCATTCTTTGTTTCGGCTTGGCTTTATAAAAACAAGGATTGGTTTTAAAAATTTACATGTGACCAACAGTCCAAACCCCCTTACAATAGAGGAATAAGGGAGTTTTTGAACAGGGGATCTGAAACCCTTATTGACTTCAACTTCTACCAGTCTTAAACATGTTGCAGCAGACATGCATTGAATGACACAAAGACTTTTCAGCGCAAGGTGAGTAAACATATATCCCAGTTTTGGCATGGTAAGTCATTCTAACATTGTCCCAATAAAAATAAAGAGCCTTGATTAACCTTGTAATATGTGCAGTACACCTCGCACCTGAAATAATAGAATCACAAATGAAACTTGTATGTGGAAGCAACATGGATAAGGTAATTCAAAAGTTACAACAGCTTGTAGGGCCGCTCATGGTCTGGATCGGATTGAATTTCTATGAATCCAATCTTACTCAGCGAGTTACAATATCTAGAAAATCTAATCCGTGTCCTAACCAAAAGTCCCACGGTCCAGTTCCAATCCAATTAGTGAGTCACAAATTGATATCGTTTTTATCCACAGGTTACATGTCACAAGGTACAAGGCCACGTGCTTTGCACGCATTGTTTGCCCATTGATGCTTGAAAGAAATTTATTTAGTGTAACAAGCAATGTATTGCTAGTTTGCTACTATACTAACCAATATTCTCTACTCGAGTTTTGGTCATTTCAATTATAAGCACTGCCATCAGGCTTACCTAATTAATCCAACGGCCATGCCAGTTCTGTGTTTTCAGAACAGAACATGCAAATAGTGTTTGCCATTCGATACATGGATACGCACTCCACACAAGGGTTATGCAAGTGCCAAGATTATCTGAGCCGTTGATTGCGCAATCAACGGCTCAGATGCCGCACTACAACCTTGTAGAGCAACACCGCGCTACAAGATGCCCTCTCCCTGGTTACAAATGGGAAAAATTTCAGGCATACGTTGGAAAACAAAAGCAACATTTTGGGCTTAAAAAGCGACATTGAAAATGTTAAGGCAGATCCATCATCCTTACACAAGTAGCAAAATTTATTTTTCAAAACATTGGGAAAAAAAAACAATTGTGCCTAAAAAGTGGAATTTTAACTAAAGAACAGATAGTGATAAAAAAAAAAAACTAAAGAACAGATGACACGCGTGTCCTTTCTTCCAAGTGTAGAGTCCTCAGTGAAAGGTAGCAGCACAGGGAACTTTTCCTTCAGTATCTGAACTCCTTTGTTCAGTATCTCCAAATCTGCCATAAACAAGAAAAACGTAAATGTGACACATGGAATGAACAAATTAAGAAAAATTCAAAATTCTAATAAACTACACAAGAAAAGTTGGGCTAATGCACAGAATAAACTTGAGGAAAGAAAGAGATTAGAGTGCAGAAAATGTAAACATGAAACTAATATTAGAACTCTACATTTTGCCATGGTTACCCGACAAGGCCATTTTTCTCAAGTCTAGTGGACCAATTGATAGCTATCTCAAAATTCCCACAATTGACTCCCTCCACATATTTGCTGCTTGCAAATAGTGATTCACTGTAACTCCATACCAAATGTTGAAATCAAGAACAAAATCAAAGTTAAAGAAAATATTTGGGCAAGAAGAATGAGACAAAATTTCATTTGACAAATCCATAAAATTCAAATGCAGTGATGTATTAAGGTGAAAAAATCACCATATCCATATTTATTTGACGACATATGGATTTTATTTATCCAAGCAAGATGTAAAATCACCATACAAGTGAGTTGAATCCTTGCATAATCAAATTAGATAAAAACTTGCAAGATTAAGAAATAAGAACAAATACTCCATCTAAGTGAGTTGATCTCATACTCCATCTAACAACAGTATCCTTACTTGATTGCATTTGGGTCGCTTGGCCCTGACTATAGGAAAACATATTTGTTTCACAATCTGATGGTAGTTACCAATTAGGCTCAAAATTAGCAGATCGATACTGAACAATATAATACGTACTAAACCAAAGTATCAAAGAATAAGAAGAAAAAGTGCATACTCGTCACTTTTCCTCTGGCTGTTGATCGATCCTTGAAAGCATAAAGCATAGGTGCTGACTACTAACCCATGAAAGTGTCGAAGAAAGACACTTAAATGTCGAACGCTGCTACGTGCACAGATGCACATGTATAAATGGCGTACTGACGCCGTCGTAGGTCCCATTTGGTCAATCCAAGCCGTTCATCCTCCTCAAAATCAAATTCCGAGTGGGCCCTCGCGGGAATCGAGGCAATCGGACGGTTGTATGAGCTCGATCTAAAATCACCCCATTTCATTTTCGGATCAACCAGATGGGACCCACGACGGCATCGGCGACGCCGTTGGTACGTGGTCGGTGCAAGGCAATCAGTCCCCTTATCTTTATTGTAAATGTCTAACCCATCACCCATGCACCCGTCACTTTCACACTCACACACAGCCTCTGTATCTCTAACTCACCTGTCCCTTTTCTCTCACTCTCTCTCTCTCTCTCTCTCTCTCTCATGCATGGGTGGAATAAAATAATTCTCTCTTCAATTTTTAGATTATTTTGGGGTTCAATTTTGGGGATTTAGGCTTTTGGGGATAGGATATAGTGAGTTTAGACATTTTGGGTTTACACACTTAGGGTGCACTTTCCAATTATAGGGTTTTAGTGGTTTAGGCACTTTTATAGGATATCCTAAGGTTTTAGAGTCCATAGGGTACCATAGGGTTTAGGTTTAGGCACTTTCATTAGGTTTGGGGGTTTAGGCCCTTTCATAGGATTTTTTTTTTTTTTTTTTTTTTTTTTTTTGGGGGTTAGGCACTTTTATGGGCTAGCACGGGTAATTTTGGAATGTGTAAGTGATTTGTCATTTTGGCATTAAAAAATTAGTTTGTTTCCTATGTCTATGATTTAACTCATATACCATGTTCTTGTCGAAAAAAGACTCTTATGGGAAATAGGGAGAGCCTACCTAGTCATTTAATTCACCAAGAAAAACTAACGATAGCTAGTTCAAACTGGATTCAACTCCATGCAGGGGGTTTATGTGAAATAGGAAATATTTTTGTCTCCTATAGTTCAAACTGGATTCAACTCCATACCAAACCAAACCAAACCAAGCCTTATGTCCCAATCAATTGGGGTCAACTACATAAATTCTTTTTCTCCATTAAGCTCTATCAAGTGCTATTTCATCGCTTAAATCTAGTATACTCAGATCTTTGCGTACTACCGCATCTAATGTCAATTTGGGTCTTCCCTTCTCTCGTGCGTTTCTACACAAAGCTATCTTATCCACTCTCTTAACTACTGCATCCGCTGGCCTACGATAGACATGTCCAAACCACCTTAGCCTATTTTCCCTTAACTTCTCCTCTATAGGTGCTACACCTACCACCTCGCGAATTGTTTCATTTCTAATCTTAACTTGTCTAGTCTTACCACACATCCACCTCAACATTTTCATTTCCACTACACTTATCTTGTTCACTTGTTCCTCCTTAATAGGTCAGCATTCTATCCCGTAAAGCATCGCTGGTCTAATGGCAGTTCTATAAAATTTTCCTTTCAATTTAGTTTGTACCCTCTTGTCACACAGTACACAAGTAGTGTTTCTCTACTTGAACCACCCCACTTGGATCCTATGAGTCACATCATCTGCAATCTCTCCATCTTGACAAATAATAGAGCCTAAATACCTAAAATGGTCACTCTTTGGTATCTTCTGATCTTGGATCATCACTCTTTCCTCATACACACTTCTGGTATCACTAAACTTGTAGACCATACATTCAATTTTACTCATACTTATCTGAAAGCCCTTAGACTCTAATGCTTCCCACCAAATTTCTAATTTAGTATTTACACCACTAGTCGTTTCATCTACAAGGACAACATCATCTGCAAACAACATACACCATGGGATATCCTCCTGAATCTGCCTAGTCAATTCATCCATAACTAACACAAAAAGGTACGAGCTCAACGCTAACCCTTAGTGCAATCCTACTGTGATGGGAAATTCACTCGTTTCTCTTGTTGGTGATCTAATGGCAATGACTGCACCTTCATACATGTCTCTGACCACGTCAATATAGCCTCTGGTCACTCCCTTTCTCTCCAAAACCCACCATATAATGTCTTTAGGCACCCTATCATAAGCCTTTTCCAGATCTATGAAAATTATATGGAGATCCTTCTTCGTTGACCTGTGTCTTTCTACCAATCTTCTTAGTAGGTAAATAGCTTCCATAGTTGATCTCTCAGGCATAAACCCAAACTGTTTCTCCGACATCGTAGTTACCATCCTCAATCATGCTCAATAACTCTTTCCCACAAGTTCATCGTATGACTCATCAACTTAATACTTCTATAGTTTTTGTAATTTTGAATATCTCCTTTTATCTTATAGATAGGTACTAAGGTACTCCTCCTCCATTCGTCTAGCATCCTCCTAGATAAAATAATCTTGTTGAACAATTTTGTCAGCCAAGTCACCCCCAAGTCACCTAGGCTTCTCCACACTTCAATGGGGATACCATCTGGTCCTAAGGTCTTACCCGGTTTCATCATCTTCAAAGCCTTGGCCACTTCAAACTTTTGTATCCTCCGATAAAACTCGTATTATATTTTCTCGCTAAGGACATCAACTTCCTCCTCACCAAAGCTTCCTTCATGTTTCTCATTTAACAACTTCTTAAAATACATCTTTCATCTATCCTTGATCTCCTCATCTTTCACCAACACCTCCGAAGTCCGAATCACTACCTTTTATACACTTAACTTGAGATAAGTCTTTAGCTTTCCTTTCTCTTAGCTTGGCGAGTTTATATATATTCTTTTCTCCATCCTTACTATCAAGCCTAACATAAAAATCATCGTAGGCTCTCAACTTAATCTCACTAACAGACTTCTTAGCTTCCCTATTACATAGGCATAGAGCAAAAAAAGTCGAGAGTGAGGTGAGAGGTTAGAGAGAGAAAGTGCTCTGCACTTTTCTCTTTTAGGGTTTCTCACATCTCCTTCCCCCATCCAGCCGCCCCACCCCCTCTCCTCTTCTCTCTCTGGTTTTTTACTCTTACGAAGAAAAAGCATTAAAAATTCTAAATTTTGAGCAAATTTTAATGTTTGAATGTGTACTATCCTCTCCAATTAGTACTAAAAAATTACCAACCTTGAGAGAGACAGAGAGAGAAATTGAATGACAAACAGGGGGACTCAAACGTGTGACACACCTGTGAAAGACAACCTCACCACCAGAACAACTAAGGGGTCCTCCGGGTAAAAAATAAAAATAAAACGCGGTTTGGGGTTTTTTTTGTCCTTGTTCAATTTTTTTTTTTGAATTTGTTAGTTTTGCGTCGATTTTTTGTGGTTTCTTGGTTCTTCTGGACAAAAGGAATCTACAAAAATATAAAATTGTTAACCAAACTTTAAGTTTTGTGCATAAAGACAAAAAAAAATCCAAAATTGTGGTTTTTGGGCCAGGCTTATAGATACATAATAACAACACTTATACATACCCAAACTCAGCCGATTTACTACTCTCAAGTTTGATCCTCTTAAAGTTTCATTTCTCAAGTCCATCCAACTCATCTATTTTTTCCCCTAAAGCATAGCACCTCAATTATAAATTAATCAACCCCAATTATGAAAAATTAGAGTTCACCACCATATATATATATATATATATATATATATATATATATATATATATATATATATATATATATATATATATATATATATATATATATATGCTATTTTTACAAAGTTATTATGTATATATAGATATGGTAGTAGCCCTTTTTTCCTTCTCAATATTTTTTTATAGCATAAACATATAATGCATCTCATTGTATACGTAGGGCCTGGCTTGATTTTAGAAGATATTTCCCAACCCATCCCATTTACTAAACGGGCTAAAAAAATCAAGATTTGGCTAATTTGAAAAAACTAGTTTTTTGGTTTTTTTTTTTTGTTTCGTCCTTATTCAATTTTTTTTTTTTTTTTTGCATTTGTTAGTTTTGATCGATTTTTTGTGGTTTATTGACTTGTCTAGACAAAAGGAATCTAAAAGTATAAAATTATTAGCTAACATAAAATTTTGTGAATAAAGACGAAAAATAATCCAAAAAGCTTGTTTATTTTGGTTTATTTTCGGTTTTATTCAAAAAACTATTACTTTTGACCATAATTTTATACTCTTTGGATTCGTCTTGACCAGATAAATCCAAAAACTACAAAATCTTGAAGTAAAATTAACTAATGCAAATTTTTTTTGAATATGAACAAAACACAAAAAAAAATCAAAAAGTCAATTTTTTTAAATTTAGCCAAATCACAAGGTTAGTAGCTAGCACTATTAGAGTTATAATTTAAAATAAAATACAGAGAGAGAATACAATTTCAATAATGATTTTATCTAAGCATTACTTTGGACACTGAGGTTTCAGGAGGTCCAGCTCTATAGTTGTATCAAATCATTGTAGGAGTATTTGTTGCTGAGCATTCTTCTGCCCCTATTTGTGCACCTTCTTCAACTCTTCTAAATGAACAAAAAGTAGTATCCTATCTATAATTCCTAATTACTTCAACCTCGAAATCGTACTTGAACAATGAATCTACAAGCCAAAAGTGAAATCAATATTCATCATCTCCGTCATCATCATAATAATTATGATCAACTACTTCGTCCATATATGGTTCTTCGTCGCCCATCTCTTCCGCATCTCCATTCTCCTCCTCCTGCTCATCACCATCATAATCAGTAAACGCTCCGTTTCGTTCTTCGTTGAACTGTTTCCCATCAATGTCACTAGCATGCGGTGATTCAATGTGAGTTCTTTTGGTATCAGGAATAGGCTGCAAATGGGATTTAATAAGCATACTGCAAATGATATGGAAGAGTCTAATCATCTGTTAAAAAATGTGGAATAAATAAATAAATACACAAAACACCGCCAAAACCATCCATCAGAGGTTATGAGCATTAGACTTTTGTGATAGCAACGTTAGCAGGGATTTAGAAAACTTAAACTTATTCTTGTTTTCACTTATCATTTTTCATGTTCTAGATTATTAAGGACACCTGGTGAGGAGTGATTCAGTTATCTTTACCAGCACTGCAATTACATGCCCATCTCGTTTTTGTTTCCCTCTATTTTTCCTCAAGAATTATTTGGGCTTGGGTTGGCAAACACCAATTTGAACATGCCACCAGTCGTGTCAATAAGCTTGAGGGAAGCTCTTTTATTACCACTAGCGCTTAGGAGCACTGGATGAGTGTGCGTTTTTAATTAAATTATGTTGATAATTCCTCACAGCCATCTTTGAGGAAAGAAAATGCGGTGGGTTTTGGGAATTCTGTAGGATTTGGTAACTGAAGCAGTTGGGTTTGGGTGCTTCTGATAGAAATATCATAATCACCCCTTGCAGTTACCAGATGCTAGAAGCGAATCGGATGGGTAATTATGGAAACTAAAAATGTCAGCCAGCGTAAAATTTGAGTCCATACCAAAAGGTGTCCTCCTTTCATAAATAGAAGCAATATTATAAGCCATCGTGCCCGTAAACTTATATTAGCGATAAAACCAAGCTTGAGACAAATCCCGGAATCAATACGAGGAATGCCATAACCCGATTAAACGGGAATCAAACATTGCTAGCTGGTACAAATTCGTGGGTGAATCTGGTTATGTGAAGCTCAGTAATTGATTGTTACGGCAAGGTTAATAGGCAACTATGATTATTTCAAAGGTTGGTATTAGGAGCATAGACTTCTGAATTATCAATCAATTTGAGTGATAAAGAAGCACATCTGAACAGGACATACCTGTTCATCGAAGAGTTTATCGAGTACATCATAGTTGATCTTCGAACTCAATCCCTGCTCAAAATAAAAATTTATTGAAAAAGGAAGATGACAGAACACAATCAACTGCTTAAAAAGGAAGGAGAAAACGCAAATGGAGTCTGACGATGCCAACAACTATAAAGGAATAGGAAGGGGTCGGTCAAGAAATTACTATTCAAATAGAAGACATACCAGCTTATATGGTAAAACAAGTTTCGTGGGTCACTACACAAACTGAAACAAACTTGCATGTACTAAATTTAGAACTTGATTTTACCACACAATACCTTCTTTGTTAGCATTTGGCGTGTTGCTTCTCCAGCAGTTTGAGCAGGATTGCCATTTTCTAAAGCTCGTTTTTTTTGCCGCCGTTCCTGATTCACAAACCAACTCCAAGATTGAAGTTCAAGTGTTCAACAGTAAAAGGCAATAGAGTATGCAAATGAAGGTGCCCACTTAAAGCCTCTTCAATGAAATTGAGTAGAAAAGTGCAGAATGGGATCTTTTTCTTATCAGCAGCAGAATCTGACATCATGGTGTAAACTATTTCCCTATGCTACAGTAACAGGGGAGACAAAAGGAAGGATTTATGGTTCTAGTTTCCAAGTTATGTCTTACCCATCTAAACTGGAGACTCCATATGCAGCAAATTCAGATTTGTTGCTTCGGAACCTAAAACCAAGTCACGTTACCCATAGTTCACGACCATGTTATCTTATACATATTGCACTACAGACAGCCTTTAGATCTCTAAAAGGCATTCAGTTTGTGGGCTTAAATATGTATGAAGGAATCTAATAAGCTATGGATTTTCAGTTTAGAGTTACCCGAAGAAAACTAATTGTTTAGAGATCTTTACATTTGGATTAGAAGTATGTTAGAGCGAGACCCGGAGTAGTCATCATGTATTGATATCACATCCTATAAGATCCACCGATATACGTCGAATGTGGTTCGCCAATAGCAAGATTAAGAAGTTTAATTAAAGTAAAAGGGTATTTACCTCCCTTGATTTTGCTACGGCAGCATTAGTTGCTGCAGCAAGTTCTTGAGCACTACATATTTCATCCGGAGCCCCGCTAAAGTCCTTCAAAGCAGCTGCTGCTGCTGCTTCCTTCGCTGCTTGTTCCTAGGAAACTATGCAGATCAGTAAAATCCGTGACCAATAAAGTCTACTCCATTAAACATATGTTGCGAATGGCTTGAAAAGGATATCCAAATCACTAGAGAAATCTTCCACCTGGAGATATTCTTTGTTCATTTCTTCCCATATAATCTTCTTATAGTAACACTCCTCCTCATTGTTAAGGTAGCCTTCTACCTATGAGACAATAATGTTAAAAATACTAGCAAAAGGAGTACAAAAGAAATAAAATGCAAGAATACTGTTAATAAAAAGATGGAAGAATTCGTAAATAGAACATCAGAACAAAATATGATTGGTTGTTTTCATAAAAGCATAAAGTGCCCAAACCAATTAGGTTAAAAAGTTCAACGATTGCTTTTCTAAATTTCTAGAGGCAAATAGAAGCCTTGTGTAGAGTCCACGTCCAAATTATTATTCATTATGGGATAAAAGGAAGTCTGTCCCTCAATTTACACGACTTATGGAGAACATGTCAAAATACTTTGTAAGCCTGACTTTGCAAGGAAATGTCGATTTAACCAAGATGCATACCTCATCGTCATCAATATCTGAAAGTCTGTCTGGTTCGTCAGCGATACTATCTGTGTCATTAGACTTCTGAAACATACCAGCATCATCACCAATTCTGGCCTGATCTTCTACTGAAGCTGCAGAAACAGAGTGTTTTCAGAAGCTCTAGAGAATACTCCACATTAAATAAAAGACTTGACCTTGACAAGAGTACAAGACACCTTTTTCCAATAACATAGCACTTACAAAAACAAGCAGCCTCGGTGAAGTTAGCTGTCTCAGCTTCAGTGACATTTTGGTTGGCTTCAGTGGAATGTTCCAATTCCTAGACAAATGATATGCCACAGAAGAAAGAATAAGCAGAATCAGGGGTGCAAATACAAAGCACTCGCATTTTAAGTCCATCTATTTTACACTTCTCATACAAAGAAGCACAATAAGAGAGTGGCGCAATACTGGCGGGCAAATGATGTAGGACTGACCAGCCATATAATCTGACAATTAGCATGATTTTATGTTTTCCTACCCCATAATTTCTCTTCATCAACGAAATCCAAGTCCAGCAGCCCTTTAATCTATTTTTTTAATTGTTAAACATCTAAAAGTGTTGTGGAATGAATTTGCCTACCTCGGTATCTAAAAACGTGTTAAACAACCAAGTTTCAAGTTTCAAATGTTGTTCTGGAAATAAGTGTAACGTCGCTTAGTTGTCTAAAAGTGGCACAAAAAAAAATGTATGAAAGATAAAAAGCCTCATATAGCCAATTCAAACACATCTTTTATAAGTCAGTTAAATTAGTAATATATTTCTGTAGTAGTAGTGGTGTTCAAACCCTCGTGTCCGCTCCAACATAGTCCCCATCTTAGAGGCCTAAGACAAATAGTTGCAACAAATTAGACTTTCAATATGAGAAGCTAATATTAGGCAAAAACAGAACAAAGGACTGGAAGCCAAGATATCAATTGATGTAGAAGCTAACAATAGCTCAAATTCGGCACAGATTGCGAGAGTTTGTCTAAACTGTAGGTAATCATTCTTAGTAGTTTATCTCACCATTTGTCAACATAATAAGAACAAAGAGATTTAACCATTCATACTTACCACTTCACTGACATCCTTGTCACTGCTTTTGTGTTGGTGAGGCTTCAAGACAGAACTTGAATCTGTAACCCTCTCAGAAGACGCTTCGGCTAATCTCTCTCTTTCTGCAATCTGGAAAGCAGGAGGGTCTGCTCCTCCATGGAGACCCCCAGATAGTGTAATGAACTACAAACACAGACCAAAGTGTGAAGGCAAAACAGAAAGGAGGATCATGGAAAAGGAGATAGAAAGAAGAGAGAGGAGCTACATCTTCACAACAACTTTTGCACATGCCAGCAAAATGAGGCTTTTGGTCTTTGTGTTGACAGAGCACTTCCATTGTGTCAGAATTTCGGGAATTAACATCTGACAGTTTGCTTAAATGATCCTCCTCCTTCAGCACGTCAGCATTCTTAATGAACTCTTCAATCTAGCACATACGTGAATTATAATCACCAATAAGACAACAATTCAAAATATAGGAGATACTGACTTGAGTCAAATCACATTGCCCTGACTAGCTAGGCCTAAAAACTTAACGAGCTTCAATAATCGGTTCGAACTTGCATTCTTTATCTTTTTAGTCAATCTCAAGCAAGCTTTTTACGGAGCCAAACACAAGTAGGGTTCAAGAAGCTCATTCATGTTATAGTCCTATATAAGTGCTTTTTTCATGGAATCTAGTTTGATATACTTATTTTCTACAACAGAAATGGGATCCTGGCATATTGAAGTTCAACGAACATCTCATCTAAAGTTGAACAAATACTTTTGGTTGGTAAAGTAACTACTCCAGTTTTGATAATTCTACATGTTAGAGGATAAAATATTACATTCCAGGCTGTTGGTTAAACTAACATGGACACGAAAACATTTCAAAACAAATTCAGAAATATTTGCAAACGCTTCGGATATCAACTATAGGGTAATTGATTGGGAAGTTACTGTTAAGCTCCCAGAATCTGTATTCTCAAATTCTATCAGCCGTTTTGTCAATGTTGCTTCACACACATGAACAGCTTTCACCTGGAAAAATACCAGTACACATCAAGCAAATTAGAAAGCATTGGTCCATGGAAATTATCTGGACATGAAATTGAAGCAACACGCAAAATCTTGTGGTATTTAATAGATAATAATGGAAGGAACATGAGAAAGGAAGTAATGAGTTATGATCATGTAATATACAACTGATAAATGATAAATCCATAAACTTGTATTGTGAAAATAAGTTCTGTAGAAATCCATATCTCTGTTATTCCATGATTTAATGCGAGGATAAACCATATAGAATCTGTCTGTGTATGTTGTAGAAGAACCAGATTGCTACTCCATACATTCAGTAAGAGAATCAATAGCGATGTGTTCCCACCAAGGCTTTTGGAAAGGGCTAGTGCTATGTGTTGTGTAACAAGCTAGGTACAATAGTTATCAATACTCTAGCTTGAGTGTATTGAGAATTATTTCACATTGCCAGGGGCAAGCCAGGAATTTTGATTAGTGGGGTCAAATATTAGATCATACGCAAGATTTGTTTTCTATGTACTAATCCAAAGTATAACGAAATTAAGACCTTAATCATAACTTAAATATATACTTATAAATCTAAGTTTGTTTTAGAATTGGTCCCTAATGCTTATTATATTCTGAAAACGATGCCAGATAGCCTCAAACTCTCAAAAAGAAAAGAATGCTTGGGATTTCTACACATTTGAAGCAAGTTGGGGCAATTTACAGATTTATGTGCAGTCAAAATAATAAAAATTGGCTGCAAACTATCCTTGTGAGAAACTAAAATGAGTTGGGTAACTTTGGAATTCTATCCATTCCGAGTATTAGTATGAATATAGGAGCTAACATATGTCGTTTCTACCAACAATCCCAGCCAAAGCTGTAGCTTGCCAAGGGGGCACAACTATAATCAAGCCTCCAAGGTGTTGAAAATAAAGTCAACCCAGAGAAGGCTCTAAAATGCATAAATTGAATCAGAAGACAGACGGATTAACCAAAAAATGGGAACTTGGAAATCGGGACCCAAACCAGCATAGAGTGAAGCCGGCATATTGAAGGCTCTAAAATGCCAAGATTGTGATCTTAAAAGTCAAAACTAATTGGATGGCAGAAGGAACTAGAAAGATGGTCCCTAATTCACACACCTCAAATCCTATAAACCAGCCAGTAATAGGTATGAAGATACAGGCTCCTTTGCAATCAAGACAGAGAGTACAAGAGCATTCGACACCATAAGCCATTTGGTTGCTTATTCAGAAGAACTCAAAGAAAATATTTTTTCTATATTTTTTCAGGGACTTCCACTATTCGAAATTCAGGCCACATAGTCTTTGGAAACTAAAAAGGATGTTTGTTAGTATTGGCATTTTCCGGATTCTAACAAACCATTAGAATATGTATTTTGTTCTTTTTCCATTTGGGTTTGGGTGGTCTTTTAGTGTATTGAGTCTAGATGCTCCGCCCGAGGGATCAACATTTGTTGAAAAGCCATGGCCATGAAGATTGCTCGGATTTCGATAACGAGAGGTATTTGCATTTCATTTGCATTTCATGTTCAAGTTTTTCCATGCATCATATTGGTTAATTTGATTATAGGTCTCATTTGGAAAATCTTGTTTTATATGGCATTGGAATTCTTTGTTTGCCTTTGGATTTAATAGAGAAAAAATTTCTTAGGCTTATACCTCTTTTAAATGATCTTCTGCAAGATGCGCTTGTCTTTTTACCTTCTGGCGCTTACTAGCGCAGTGCATTTTAGGTTTTCTCAAACTTCTGCAAGATGTGCTAGATAGCGCTTGTCTTTTTACCTTCTGGCGCTTACTAGCGCAACGGCTTTTTTGCCTGAAGTCATGCATGGCATCATATGCATATTCCCGTTGCGCTTGTTAGCGCTCGTAGCTAGTTTTCTAGCACGATGACTAGCGCAACACGATTTTTAGGGGTTTGTGGCATTTTCTCATTGGTCCTCTTTTAGGGCTTTGTCCTTGGCACTATATAAACAAATTTTGCACTCTTCTAGGTCAGATTTTGAGAGCATTAGCCCACCTTAGAGAGAGAAACACCTCTTCTTCATTTGTTCATGGGGTTCTATGCTTTAAAGGTGATTTCTATTTTGTTTTGATCATCTTTTATTCATTCTAGTGCTATATTCTAATATCTATGTATATGCTCTAGTTTGATTCTTCTCAAAATCTTTATTGCATCATCAAAAAACATTCTTTTCTTATATTCAGGTCTTTAGATGCTTTTAAGTATGATTTAAACTTAGTGTTTGATCATTTTCCTTGTCAATCTAGTGCAGTACTTTTGTTCACCATGTATTTGCTCTAGATTGATTTTCTTCATCAAAAACCTTTATTAAAAATCAAGTTTTTTTTATCTTTTATGGATTCTTGATGAATTATATGATTTAAACCTTGTATTTGATCATTTATTTTGTCAATGTAGATTAATTTTCTAATACTTATGGATTACATCTAGGGGTGCAAACCGGCCCAGTAGCCCGCCCAACCCATCCCGATTTTTTTAAGGTTTAATACTTAGGCCCATAGGCCCGGGCTGGGTTGGCATTTTAAGCCCTGTTTACTAATTGGGCTGGGTTTGGGATATTCTTTTGAGGCCCAGCCCAACCCGGCCTGATTTAGATAATATTTTTGTTTTAATACTAATATATATATATACTACTAGAACCTAACTACTATTGTTTATCTTGATGAAGAGGTGCATCTACTCATCTTTTATCTAGTAAGATCTACTCATCTCTTATTCAAGAATACGATCATCTTTATCTACTCTTTAATATCTCCTCTTTTCTTTTTAACATTTTTTTAATTATTTTTCTTGTTGAATCTCCTTGATCTTTTGGTTGTAGGTATTCTTAAATTTTTGGTTGATTAATTTATGTTAGTAATACCATGCGTTAGAAAAATAAAAGGGATTGTTGGACGGGCTTTGGATAGTAAAATTTTAATTGGACCGGGCTTGGGCATATTAAATGAAGCCCGATTATGAATGGGCTGGGTTTGGGAATGCACAAATCTCGTTATTATCTAGTATGAGCCCGACCCGAACACGTCCCTGCCCAATGTTTGTGCACCCGTAATTACATCTAGATTGATTGTTTTTCGCAAAAATCTTCATTCCTTATCATTTCATTTATACGATCGTTTTTGCCATGGTTCCTACGTGAGCCGGTTGGACCGGTACGGAGTTAACTTGGAGATCAAGATGGGTGTGCTTGTGGAGTCCATGGAATCAAAGAGGGGTACGGGATACTACATCAAGAATTGGAGCTAGGTGTCACAAGGGGCTTGTTGGGTAATTTCTAGTCTTGTTAATTCTTGTAAACATTTCAATTTATCGAATACATAAGTAGGACTAGGCCGTGGTTTTATGCTTAGGCCTTGTTCGGTGAGGTTTTCTAAACCAGTTTTCAAAACCGGGGCCTTGTTCGGTTTCCCCTGTTGTACCTGCCTTTATCTTTCATACATCTGATTTCCTCTTATATGTGGGGCCACCAACGTTGGTGGCAGGTTCTTTTCTAAAGTTTTGTTTGTTTGTTTGTAGAAGTATTACCAATATGTCCCATCCACATACACCAGTTTCTTCTTCTTTTTTGGTTGCGTTTTTTTTTTTTTTTTTTTTTGGGTTAAAGTTAAGAGGGACCCACCAGAGCCTGTTTTTAGAAGACCAATTTGAGACCTACTTTCAAAAAAGTTTTCAAATCTGGGTTTTAGAAACCTAAACAAACACAACCTTAGGGTGTTTAAACCCTAAGTAGTTTCCAAGTATATCTTGCGTCTTGTCTCTTTACTTTAATTGCCTTATATCTTGCAAATTAAATTGTGGCAATTTGAACGGAGCAGGAATGATTTTATATCTCTTAATTAGACTTAGGGGGTGTTCCGCTAACTGGTTTTTCACGGTTTTTTATGTGATGTATTGTGAGAGAATGACATGTCTCAGTGTTTGGAAAAAATAGTTTTTTGTTAGTGGAACACCTCCTTAATTTTTTATGTTCCTAGGACTCGTTAATGCATTGTATTTGTTTTCATGTGACATCACACACCCTACAGGGAACAACTGGGAGGACAAACAGGCCAGTTTAAAAATAGAAAACTAAAGAAACTTCGTTTAAGGTGCTCAATAGTACCATTTTCAAGAAGCAAAATATGCCCTGAACCCCTTATCTTAGGAGTCGAACAAAATGCCTAATGGAAAATAGAAACAAACAAAGCTACACTTACAATGTCTGACTTTGAACATCTGAACCCATGCGAGAGAGCTGAGATATATACTGCTGCACCGCATAGCCCACTGGGTTTTCTTCCTGTCTGCAAATGAAGAAGAATGATCACGAGCAATCACTAAAAATACTCACAGGATTCATAGCTAACCCATAAGAAATTTACAGACCAAATAGCATTCATCTACAACATATATAAGAAGGCGGCCAAACCTGCATCCAGTCCCGCTTCATGCTGGCTATTATGAGCAACGCAGTATCAGTAATCTTGCACAACGCAGTATTAGTAATCTTCTTATTTTCACCACCCATTAATGCTGCATGCAAGTTATGTTGCGTTATGAAGCAAAAGCATTAAAGTACATGCATGTTTAGAGAATAGGCTGCATCAAGCCATTCTATGAAATAATAAACTATGTAAATCAATGAAGGTTATAAGCTAGATAAAGTTAGGTATACATTAACTGCTGCCAGGGAACACCTCTACTAGGCACTTTATCAGAATATCATGATTCAGGTTAGTGGACAGAAACAAGGAGCCCCGAAGCACATGTCCTCGGCACACTACTGAGCATGTGTTAAAGCATCCAACTCAAAACCAATTGGCAATGAGTGGAGAGACCGCCCAGGCTCAAATACTAGACTCGGAGGTTATAATTAACCAATGTGGGACAAGCTCTAACACTCCCCCGCACGTGCGACCCCTGACCCGCACGTTGAGAGTTAAACAATGGATCCGCAACATTGAGATCACAATGAAACAAGGTGCACTTATGGCACAAACGGGGTAATAACCAAGAAAGTCTTGTCCAAAATCCTCCAAAAGCCTAACTCTGATACCATGTTACGATGTAGAGGAAGAAAGACAGCGTGAATAATCTGAGGTGCTAGGGCTCCCCCTTCTCATATCAATGTATATATATGGACAATGGTACATGTACAAGAGTACCCTTAGCAAGAAATAAATCTAACATATACATCCCTAACTTAACAGCATGCAATCAACAACAGACCTCCACGAACAAGATAAAGTATAAGCACAATTGACAAGGATAAGGATACAAAGAAAATGTAAATAAAGGACACGAAACTTCCTCAAACTCACTCTCTTATTATCACAATTTGCTCATTTTCCGAGAAGATGAAACAAGCATAACTGCAACATCTAGATTATCTAGATCTACTCAACAGAAATATACAACAAGTAATGACTTCTTGTAGCACCACATGCAGCACCCCAGTTCACGAGTCAATGTCCTTGTCCACTTCAACTTCAATCAGACAATATCCATATTGATAAAGGTCAGAAAGCTTTTCTCATAACTGATTGCCTTTTCTCAAAGTTGAACCAAGCTAACTAGAAACTCTTGCTTTTGCTATCTACTAACCCATCTGAAAATAGCTTTGATTTCTTTCCCTTCGAATTAAATTACCAGTTCCAGACACTGGCTGGGTAATTCTGAAAGCTAATGGTCTCTAAGTGTGATAATTGTTCCCTTATCTTAAACATTGAATTTCCAAAATGGCAAAAACAAACAGGGGAGGAAGTATGACAAAGCAACAACAAACCTATTCAAGCATGTTACAATAAACCAGAGTTGGACTTGTCGCCTTTATTGACAAACTAGAAAGAAATTTCCAACTCATCAGCATTTTAGCTCACAGAGATGAAAAGGCTAGGATCGACCAATAGGTAAAGAGTGTAATCAAGCTTTTACCATTCGTATATCGACTAATGAAAAGGCTAGGATCGACTGCCTTTTGAACAATAGGATGCTCTTGGAGACTTAACAATTGGCAAAGCTGTAGAAAGACTGCACCAAGTACATACCTAAAGAATTTAACAGCACCAATAAAATGCAAGTAAATAGTGGAACCAAAATCAAGACCTGGACATTAGAATCAACGTGTATGATGAGATAGGTGCTTTCTTACACATTTATGCCCAAAACAATGGAAAAATCAATAAGTAGAAAATGCTTTTTTTGGTCCCTGCAAAACAACAAGAAAACCATACATAATTTGTAAGCAATTGCTTCCGAATAGTGGAAGTAAATTGTTCTATTTTTGATAAGTGCTTTGCGAAATGCTAACACTTATGCAATTGTAACCACAGAAGAAAGGGGAAAACATTCTATGTAACAAACACAATAAGAAAAAATTAGATCACACGCGTATCATGAAATGTTACTTATAAGGAAAACAACAAGTTTAGTACTCCTTTGATTCTAAAGCTCCACACAAAATTACACTGCCAACAGAGTGCAGAATACTCAAATTGTCCAAGCTGTTTCCGCAATTTTTCAAAGATCTAAAAGACTTTCCTATTATCTTCAGAAACAATCTGATCGCAAGGTTCCAAATCATTGAATACCCTCTACCTCTCAAAAATATATATCTTAAAAACAAAAAAAGTCCAAAAAAATTCAATCCTCGCCCTTGAATAGAATCTCATAAATCATAGAGCTCGCGATAGTCTCGATGAACATACTACAGCCAGTGAGTGTTGTAGTTCTTCGTAGCCTGAACTTGGAACATTTGTTTCAATTTTTGTTCTTGAGAGCCAGAACCATCGGATTCTAACAAAACTAACAGACCTTCCATATTTAGGAAAGGTCTAATCCATAAATACACTCAGAATTCATCTATTAGAGAAAGCACAATACACATAAGACCCCAGTTCATGGGCTGAAAACTTGGTCAGTCCTTTACATGAATGGATGAAGTGGTTCCCAAGAATGACAATTTGCAATCATTTTGGCCATCATTGTGGCCACAACATTAACATGTACGCGACCAGTTAACAGAATATAAAACGTGCAAGAGCTCTTCAAGCTGATGTTCGCAACTTAGTCAAAGAGGACTACCAAAGCCATTTACGGAATACTACAAAATAAAGAACTCGTTAAGATTCCAGTCAAAGATGTTAAAACCTAAACATGTTAGTTAAAACAGCATATAAAGTCAAAAACAAATAGCTAAAATGACGTACAAATTAACACACTGTTGGTGTCTTGACAGTCAATATCAATTCCAACTATGACCAAGGGTAAAACAACTCACCGGCATGCAATATAAAGGCAAGCTGCTGCAACTTGGTCAGTTCTCCGCCCCTTGGTAAAACTACGCTCAACAGCTATCTACAATAATGAGACAATAAAACTCCATTGTTATGTAGAAACTAGTAGGAGGAGGAGCACATTTATAAAACCAAACCTTGTAGAATGCATTAGCTTGGTTGGTGGTACTACCATCCTCTATACTGAGCGATACTGCCAATTCATGGATTTTTTGCTTCCCTGCATCATGATTTCATGTAGTTTAAGACAGTGAAACTATCCACTCTTAGAATAATACTCCAACTTGCTCCTGGTATGCTATATGGAATACCCACTAATACAAGCAATATGCCACAAAACATTTAAATGGAAAACATAAACTTGATAAGTACATGGAGTGTACAGAACACTCTCCTCAAAAGACTTGATTCCAATACCAATTAGGCAGTAAGGATGACTCTTTGATTAGTCTATTTATGGTGGTCAGGACAATGAAGAAATGGTGCACAAGTTTTTTGATGGTCCAAGACTCCAAGAATAGCGCAGGCATTTGGAATTAGGCATTTGAGAAGTGCAAGTCGAAGGCTGCTGTCAGACTTTTGGGATATTCAGAATTCAGATATACAAAACTGATTTGAAGAGCAGACGTAGGAGCGCAAAACGTTGGTAATAAATATCATGAGAGCAAGAGTGTTTACAAAGCGTCTGTAAACAAGTGTAAAGAATACTTTTTGTTATTAACCAAAAATAAAAATTTCCTTGAATAAACTGGAAGTCATTGACTTCATATCTGTATCTTGTTATACCCAATTTAGACATATACATCCTCTAATTATATACTCCCACAAAAATATGTTTGGACCTACAAATCCCTTGAAGAGTTTGATGTTATACACTTCAATGTGCAGAAAAAAAAAAATTATCTATTAATCTTTAATCACAATGAGAGTTCAATAGGTGTTCCGATAGTCATACGTAAATTTAGTGAAACATTTCTCAATATACTAAACTTCAAGTTAGGAATGTCTGAATATGGAGAATGCAGGTTCACTAGATACTTGTATGCATGTTCATGAAACATAGATTGGCACAAACGAAGGGAAAAGGACTTCAAGTGTGCAAATCCCCTAGCCATAGAAGCCACCAGATAAAGAACATTGATGACGATCTAGACAGCACTTAATAGTACGAAGAGAAAAGAAGTAGACAAGCAACCTCTATAGTAACATTAACAGCTCTTTAATGCAAGATTATATTCTGTATTGCATTGGCTCTTCTGAAAGTACTCTTGTTGGACACTTCAAACTTAGAGAAGGATAGCAGATATGTTTCCAATTTAGTAGTTGGACACTCGCCAAAGACCAAGCCAACATATGTAATCATTCAAGTGTACCTTATACAATACTCATACACTGACATGTCATTAATGGAACGCTATATGGTTCCTCATAAATGCCATCTAATCTAGAAAATCAAGGAAATAATCAAAAAAATTTCAAACTTAAACAAATTTTTGTATCCAATAGAGCTGAGTCGGTGCATGCAAGCTCTATTCTCCAGCATGAGATATGTCTGAATAAGATTGCTTGTGAAATGCCAAAAACATACAGCATGAGCACAGAATCAATTTCCCTTTCTACATAAGTCAACGATGAATCATGTATTTACCTCTAAAAATTCCATTGCTATAAGATGCATAGTTCTGTTATTAGTTTCAAAGGATTAAATAAAACTAAAAAAGAAACAAAACTAAAGATCAAAGAACTTCTTGATACCTTTGTCTAGGGTCCTTCTAAATGAATCTGAGTAATCAGATAGAAAACTCTTGACATAACTACCCGCTAATCGGCTCTGCACAAAGATCAAAATCATTAGTAGCAAAAAAAATAAAAAGGAGTAAAGAAAGGTAGAGCAAAGCAAGATATTTCAGAACTTCACTACATGATAATTATGTACTACCGTCTATTCTAATTGTAGATAACATTTTAGCAGGTTCTTAGTATAAAACCTACATTCAGAGGGATGTATAATAAAGCAACATCAAAATTAACAAGAAGACAGTTTACAAATATCCTTGCCCACGTTGATGGACACCTTTGCCTTGAGAGATGAAAAGCTATGTTGGGGGTGTTGTATTCTTTTTTTTTTATGAGTAACAAATTTCATCACTCATCAGTGTGTTTTGTTTTCCTTTATTTTATCTTTCCTGAGAAAGAAATCTCAGTATGCAGTTTTCAACTTAGAATTAGCAGCAATATAAATTTAATGCCGTCAAGATTCATAATACTGTGTGGTGTGATTGGTCATGTTCCGTACATACATATTTGGATCCACTGCACACAGATAGACGGAAAGCTAATTTTCATACAGGACTTCAACCATTTTGGCCACAGAAATCGTATACCTCTCCGCATATCACTTAGCAACATAACCATGCCAAGTATTCTTAGTTTAAGAAGACAAAAACGGTAACCATTGCAAGTTCATGGACCATTCCACGGTGTGATCAACTTCTGAAAAGGGAGGAAAAGATAACTGCTAACCCCAAAAATAAATTGGATTGCATATCTTGGACACTTCCAAGATATAGATGGATGCATCCAGAATCCTTCACCTTTAATCAAGTGATGAGAAAAATAACCCACATGGATGATACCTAAGTCACTATAACATGAGACTTGTTTCCAGACAAATTCATGTATCTTGGCTTTTTTTTCTTCCCATCAACCATATAAACAATTTATAATCAAAAAAACTTGCAAATTATTTCCTTCATTGTTAACAAAATCTTCAGTTCAAGTGGTGCCACTTTTTCCCCTTGATATCCCCGAAGTCCAGGCCACTTTATTTGCACCATACCTAATCCTGGGACCAATCAACCGTCCACTAGCGGGGTTCCAACAAAAGTCGGACAAAGCCAGTAAGCAAGGCTTCAAACCTCAGACTTAGACTTCGGAAGGTTACGTTGTGCTGCCTATGAAGATACTGGATTACAAACCCAATTCCTAAAGTTTTAATTTTGCAAAAAAAGAAAAGAAAAAATGCAGTACAAATCATAGAATATCTACTAGTTCAAAGTATAAACAAACCTCTCCTCCAGCGCCCTTAACAAAAGTAGGCTCTTCAGCAAACTCGTCCTGCTCAAGTACTCTTCCACAACCACGACAAGATCTGAAAACAAACAATTAGAAAGGCTTTCAGTAATCAGCTAAACCAAGCGACATGAGATTTCAATTTAAACCAACAATAGAACACTTGACATTAGTACTCAAGAGTGACTAAAATCAAAATTGGGAAAGGAAATTGATGAGCAGAGATAGTTACATCATGCCGGTATCAGGATCACGTTGTGTGGGGTAATATCCCACGCAGTGTTCGCACCGCAAGCTACCCATGTCGAGGTTGAAGTTTCAAAGGAATAGCTCCGTCCACCGGAGATGGCGGGGGAGAGAGAGAGAGAGAGAGAGAGAGAGAGAGAGGAGCCGTCGTACGAGCCAAGGGATAAAAAGAGAAGGGAGAGAAAAAGAGAGTCCAAACGTCATTCAGTAAAACCCGCGCCTGCAGAGTAAAAACCGCAGGTGACGCGTTCCGAGAAGACGCTACTTGCTCCCCCCAGCGTCAATTGATATGGCGTTACCAAAGTGGCGCCTTCCGAGAAGACGCTACTTGCTCCCCTAGCGTCAATTCATATGGCGTTAGAGAAATGGCGCCTTCCGAGAAGACGCTAGTCGCTGCCCTAGCGTCAATTCATATGGCGTTAGGAAAGTGGCATCGTAAAATAGTATTCTCTGTCTTTAACGTTTTTGAGTCCTGCTAGGGGTACAACCCCTTTGGACACCGAAAATGCACCCCACCCCTCGGGGGTCCACTTTTGGGTCCAACATGAGTGATCCGAATCGTTCATTGTTGTTAGAATATTTTTCCGAGGGGGCTCACAAAAAATCAGCTCAATCGGACGGTTAAAAATACTTGAACAAGATTCTCACTGTTTCAAACCGTTTCAAATAAAAAACTTTTTATTTGAAACGGTGAGAATCTTGTTCAAGCATTTCTAACCGTCCAATTGAGCTGATTTTTTGAGGGCCCCCTCGGAAAAATATTCTAAGAACAATGAACGGTTCGGATCACTCGTGTGAGACCCAAAAGTAGATCCCCAAGGGAGTGGGGTGCATTTTCGGTGCCCAAAGGGGTTGTGCCCCCAGGTTTTCCATTTTTGTTTTTGTTTCCACAATTTTATACAGTATAGGAGAGATAACAATAACTTAGTTCATACGGCTTCTGTATATTTAAAGGTTTCACAACTATTCTAATCAAAAAAATAAGCGAGCACATTTATTTTATTTTTATGAAATTTTACACAGCTGTTGTAACATTAAATAACGAAGTGAACTTATGGTGAAAAATACAACAAAACTGTGGTGTAATTTACAAATTTGAGATCTTGGTTTTGGAACTTGTCCAATATACGTGTAGAACTTGTCCAGATTCAAGCCACAAGACCGAATTGGTTTTGGATCAGTTCTGGTTCTACCTTGGAACACTTTTTGACAACACATGAACACAAAAAAATATTTATAATTTGAAGCACTAAACAACTCATAAAAAAAATTATAGGATTTTATAAGATTCGAAACCAAAAATTTACCTTATTAAAGACTTCCCAACAAAATGAATTTTTACTCTAAATAGACACGGAAGAATACCTTACTGGGAAAAAAATATTAACTTACCAAATCAAGATACATAATTATGTATACGTATAAGATACTAATGTATATCTATTAATATTATGCGGTCCGGTCTAATTCTAACCGTGGTTGTTACAGAATCTATAACCGAACCATAATTATCGATTTTTATTTTTTTTAAAACCATAACCGGACTATTGAACCGCATAACCAAAAGAAAAAGAAAAAGGAATCTCCGAGCTCGGTCTATTCTATTGGTGGTCTTCGTCTCTCCCTCGCTCAATGGCGAGACCTGGGGATTCATCGATTTCCATGGCTTCCCCTCCACCATCTTCTCTCTCTCCACCTCAGATTCCAATGGAGCTTCACGAAATCAACAGAGTCAAGCTCCTGAATTCCCTCCAAGAACACCTCTCGCTCTCCTCTCGCCCTCTCCAAGGCTTCGTCTTTCTCCAGGTAAAGTCTCCACACAATACTCTTTCGCAATTTCAACGCTTCGGATCATTCATTTTGCAATCTGAATGAATGTTATTGTTTTTTATGCATCGATCGCATCCGATGAAGGGTGGAGAAGAGCAAACTCGCCATTGCACGGATCACACGGAACTCTTCAGGTACTTCATTCCGTATACATAGTTGCTTACTCTTATGTTGATGTGTAACCCATACCTCTATGTCCATGTAAATCATTACCGAAGGTTGTTCTGTCGTCTTGCTATTTTTGTGAATTTTTTTTTGTTTTGGTTGCAATCATTGTTACAGTAGAGCCCTCCGCTCGCGCTCTCAATCCTCGGACTCACAAATTATAGTTTTTTGGGATATTGCTAAAAGACGTGAGCGCTCTTGCTCATGCACGCTGCCGGCAAAAGGCTTTCAGGTGACCGAAGTGAACTCCTACAATTGGCCTCATAAATTTTTCTACGAAAATAATCAAAAGATAAAATATATCCATGACGAATTCATAGCATTGGAGTAATTGTTGTCTAGTATAATTCCCATGGAAAGAGAGCTGAACTTGACAAAACATTCAACTAGAACAAAAATTGGATCAAAGTGAGGGTGAAGCAAATGGAGTTTAGTTAAAGACTACTATTGGACTTACTTCTAGTTAGATAATGGGTATACAAACTGAAGTCCACCTTAAAACACTTGTTGAAGTCCACCTTAAAACAATGAAATACCATTTTCACTCTCTCAAGCAAAAAGGTGTGTGTGTGTGTGTGTGTGTGGGGGGGGAAGCTAGTTAAAAATCAGAAAACTCATAAATGCACATCTGTTTCAAGGTTAGTTAGAAGGCCTTCAACTGTCCATAAGTAATTAATTTGTTTCAATCCTAATCTCTACTTGCAACTACCAAAAATCAGGGCCCCTAATTCGGGCTAAAAAAATAGGGGTCTTGGAAGCTGCTTCAGGGGACTTACTCTTTAAGCCAGTACTGCACGCAGACAAACACACATTATATTTCTTAGGTTGCAATCTTGTTAATTATTGCATGGTAGCAAACTAGTAGTAGAGAATCTCACAGAGATGGCGAATAACAGATGGAGGAGGGGAGAGAGAAGCAAACTCTTTAAGCTCTGTTCTTTATTTCTTGTTCCACTCCAATAATGATCACCACAGGAACAGAAGTATATGCACTGATACAAGCACCGACACATTACTGCATACCGAAACTGGGAAACAAAATGGAAGCTAAAATTCACTGCATACAGTACTGCATGTGCTTTCTGTTTGTGCTGGAATGTCTGGTGCATTTGATGAATTACAGATGCAATTTCCTAGACACTGCTTCTTTTTAAAGAGCCGGAAAAAATTGCGTATAGATGATCATTGGTCACATTAAATACAACTTATTGCATTATTTGGTATTATCAAATGCTTTATCTTTTCGTTCTATGAAGTTTATAAAAAAAATTCATTCCTCACAAAACTAGCTGCAATTGATTGGTTCTTGGAAATTATTGCCTGGAATCGGGAATAATGGGGAAGATTTACTCATTGCTGGTTTACCTGATTTATAGGCAGGAGAGTTATTTTGCTTACTTGTTCGGGGTGAGAGAGCCTGGTTTCTATGGAGCTATTGTAAGTGTTGTTACTTTTTTCAAGAGAGAGAGAGAGAGTGTGTGTGTGTGTTTGTTGTCCGTACTAAGCATTGGCATCCTTCACAGTTTTCAAATATATTTGGGTATCTTACTCTTTTCAAAAATTTCAAAAATATGTTTGGGCATCAGTATCCTTTTCACAATTTTCAGAATATATTTGGGCACCAGTTTCCTGTGTATACTGATTAAATATCCCTGATGTTTCAAATGTGCCAGAATCTTTAAATTAGATAAGCACTGTTTCTAGCGCATTGGAAACTTGAAGTTTGTTTTTAAATTGGTACAAACTACGACTGTATATCACTCCCAGTTTACTGTGGATGCAAGAAGTCTACTGAGGATTGGATTTTGTGATTGGTTTTTTTTTTCCTCATCTGATAACTGACATATGATAAATTTTTTATCGTCATGTTTCATGAAGGATATAGCAACTGGGGATTCAATTCTCTTTGTTCCCAGGTTACCTGAAGATTATGCTGTCTGGTTGGGAGAAATAAAACCATTATCATTCTTTAAGGTGAATCTGCTCGATAATTCATGCCTCTGACATGTCACTATTGCATGTATGGGAGTCAGCTTATCTGATATCTTCTTTTCACAGGAAAGGTACATGGTTAGCTTGGTCTTCTACACTGATGAGATTCCAAAAGTTTTGCATGATCGCTTCCAGGGTTCAGGAAGACCTTTGTTATTTCTCTTGCATGGGCTCAATACTGATAGCAATAAATTCTCAAAACCAGCTGATTTTGAGGTTCTTATATCTATTGTTTCTCTTGTTCTGAATTATCTGTTGATGAGCAAGAATTTTGCATGACTTTTTGAATCCATTTTCCTGTTCTTTAAACGGTGATACTATTTATTTGTAAATCATTCTCTAGTTTCAATGAGACGTGTTACCTTAGCAATTGGTAGAGATGGATTGTTGGATTTATTGCTTTTTTCCCTTGTAGGCATTAACGAACATATCATGACAGTGGCAGTTTCCTGTTTCTTGTAGTGCACGACAAAGTGGGCCTTAGTCAGTTTAGAGTGTGCCACTTCACGTCTTGCAGGAGGTGCCACTTCTCATATACCATTTGACATGCAGTAGGAAATATTCCATATCTCTAACAATCTTCATTACTCTTCAGTCTTCACCTCTTATTATTCAAAGTGGTCGTTGTCAGACCTTGCAGTTAGTTAGAAGTTGGGCTTGCGCTAAATGGTTTGGGTTGTAGTTAAAACCATAGAAGGGGTTATGGTGGTCTTCAATGCTGAAACTTTGATGTGCTTTCTTGAAGTCAAGAAAATCCTTGCCATAACAGTGAAGAAGATGAATATGAATGTTAGGGTTTTAGAAGAGAGGATGGAGAGAGAGAGAGAGAGAGAGAGAAGAAGCGTTATTTTAGCTCCCACCTCCCACTGGTCTATATATACTAAAAGCACCAACAATATTACAAGAATACCCTTAGATAACATAAGAAGAGAAACAAGGAATAAAAATAACATTCTAACACTCCCCCTCAAGCTGGAGCATAGATATCAAGCATGCCCAGCTTGGAAATCAACCGATGAAACGACGTACGAGCTAAGGGCGTGGTGAGAATATCACCCAATTGATCCTCAGAGCGAACATATGGAGTAACAATCTGTTTCTGCATCATGAGATCCCGAATAAAATGGCAGTCAACCTCTATATGCTTGGTGCGCTCATGGAAAACTGGATTACTAGCAATAAAGATCGCAGCTTGATTATCGCAAAACATCTTCATAGGAGGAGGAACAACTATGCCAAAGTCCAAAAGAAGGGAACGAACCCACAACATTTCAGAAGCAGTATGAGCCATAGCATGATACTCGGCTTCGGCACTAGAACGGGCAACCACATGTTTCTTGTTGCGCCAAGTAACAAGATTGGTGCCGACAAAGGTACAATAGCCAGTAGACGCCCGATCGGGCGATTACCCGTGATTAAGCGTCACTAAACCCGGTGATAGACAAGGGAGTTGAGGTCGATACAACAAACCGCGGCACGGGGGCACTTTTTTTAAATAGTGTAAGATCGGCACACGGCCTCAAAAAATGAGGATGGCGAGGAGCATGCGTATGCTTGACTCCACAACACCCACAACATATGTGATGTCAGGACGAGTAACAGTGAGATAAATAAGTTTCCCAACAAGACGCCGATACCGACCTACATCATGAAAGGGGTCACCTTGGGTACCATCAAGCTTGACAGTAAAGTCCATAGGAGTAGCAACCGGTCGAGCACTGAGAAGACCGGTTTCAGAAAGAAGATCAAGAACATATTTCCGTTGAGAAAGAAAAACACCCTTAGAGGAACGAGCAACTTTGATCCCAAGAAAATAGCGAAGAGAACCGAGGTCCTTAGTGTGAAATTGTTGACCTAAATGATGCTTCAGATCAGCAATACCGGTAGCATCATCCCCTGAGATAATAATGTCATCCACATATACAATCAACACAACAGTGCCAACCGAAGAGTGGTGAACGAAAACGGAATGGTCCGAAGTAGAACGTCGAAACCCATAGGCAATGATAACGGAGCTAAACCTGTCAAACCATGCACGAGGAGACTGCTTAAGACCATATAGTGCCTTGCGCAAACGACAAACAAGATGTTCACTACCAGAAGTAACATAACCAGGTGGTTGATCCATGTATACTTCTTCTAGAAGAGCACCATGAAGAAAGGCATTTTTAATATCAAGCTAATACAAAGGCCAAGAACGACTAGCGGCCACTGATAGGAGAATGCGAACAGAATTTAGTCGAGCCACTGGAGAGAAAGTCTCCAAGTAATCAACACCATAGGTCTGAGTACAGCCTTTAGCCACCAGGCGCGCCTTAAGACGCTCCACAGAGCCATCGGGAAGATACTTTACCGCGTACACCCAACAACAACCAACTGAATGTTTCCCATGAGGAAGGGCAGTAAGTTCCCACGTTTGATTCTTATAAAGAGCACTCATTTCCTCATCCATAGCATTTTTCCATCCAGACAAAGACATCGCTTGTTTATAAGATGACAGAATAAGAATAGAAGACAACGTGGAAGCAAAGGAATGAAGAGAATGGGAAAGACGATCATAAGAAACAAAATTAGCAATTGGATATTGAGTACAACTACGTTTACCTTTGCGCAAAGCAATGGGCAAGTCAGCAGAATCTGGAGTAAGCGAGGAAGAAGGAACCTCTGACGGTGAAGATGAATTGTTTGGGCCATAAGAAACGACTTGTCTATTTTGTGATCTCCAATATACCTGTAAAGGAGGAATAGTAGACAAAGGCAATGGAAGAGTGGACGAGGAAGGAGGCATAGGTAGAGTAGGAGAAGAAGAGGGAGACTCCCCCTCTCGACAACCAATGAGATCCGAAGATAGATCACGACCGCTGGAAGTAAAGTATGATGTCGACTCGAAGAACGTAACATCAGCACTCACAAATGAACGACGAGACTCAGGATGGTAACATCGATAACCTTTTTGTGTACGAGAGTATCCTAGAAAAACGCACTTGCGAGCCCGGGGAGATAACTTATCACGGCCAGGATCAAGATCATGCACAAAGGCGACACAACCAAACACCCTAGGAGTCGGAGGAAAGGGTGAAGCATCAGGATATAACAAGGAAAAAGGAGACTTACTATTGACCACCACAGATGGCATACGATTAATAAGGTAACAGGAAGTGAGAATAGCATCACCCCAAAACTGTTTAGGTACCTGCATTTGAAACATCAAGGTGCGAGCCACATCTAATAAATGACGAAGCTTAAGTTCAGCAACACCATTCTGTTGTGAGCTGTGAACACAACTAGTTTGATGAATAATACCACGTTCAACACAAAATGAGTCAACACTAGATTGCACATATTCCAAAGCATTATCAGACCGAATAATTTTAATCTTCTTTCCAAACTGGGTAGAAATTTCATTATAAAACTTGGAAAGAACATACGGTAGCTCAGACCTTTTTTGCAATAAAAATAACCAAGACATACGAGAATAGTCATCAACAAAAACAACAAAGTAAAGATAGCCATTTACACTTGAAGTACGAGACAGACCCCATATATCTGTGTGGACTAAATTAAAAGACGCAAACTGACGATCATGACTACTACGTGGAAAAGAACTACGATGATGTTTCCCAAGCTGACATGCTTCACACTCTAAACTAGACACATGATGCAAACCAGGAACAACGGACTTGAGTTTAACCACAGAGGGGTGACCCAAACAAAAATGCCACTGAAGAGGAGAAACGGTAGCGCTCAAAGCGGAAAAAGGAGTAGCCGAGTTCCGATCAACATCCAAAAAATAGAGGCCATCCTTCTCATGCCCCGAACCAATCATCTCCGTCGTCTTGAGGTCCTGAAAAACACAAGAGGTAGGAGAGAAGGTTATCGAACAATTTAATGATTTAGTCAATTGACTAATAGAGAGCAAATTGAAAGGAAAATCAAGAACATAAAGACTAGAAGATAAAATGAGGGAGCTAGTGGGATGAAGAACACCTTGCCCATGAACAGGTCTAGAAGTACCATCAGCTAAGACAATATGATGGTTAATAGGACTCAAGGAGGGAAAAAGAGATGAATTACCAGACATGTGGGAGCTAGCGCCAAAATCAAGAATCCAAGATGGAGGCGTAAGTGCCGCACATGCAATGTTACCTGAATTAGCTAGCGTAGCAGTAGAGGAAGTGGAGGGCAATGTCTGTTGGATGGAGCGCAATGTCTGAACTAACTCGCTAACCTGAGTAGTGAGTGCATTATGAGAATCAGACGAAAGAACCGATAACTGAGATGGCAGTGGTGGACTGCTATTGGTAACATGATGAACGTAATCTGGTTTACCATATTTCTTCCAACAATAAGGCTCAGTATGATTATGAGCACCACAGTGATCACATTTGCGCTCACCCCAGCCACCAATACGGCCATCACCATGAGATTTGCCATGAAAATTAGAACCACCAGTACGACCACTGCTGCCATTGTGGCCACTGGTACGGTCACCACTGCCACTACGACCATTACCCCAAGAAGTACCATGAAAACCACCGCTTGTAACTAAAGCTGAAGATTCTGGACTGGCCTAACGAGGAACGAGATAGACAAGAATAGGCATGGGCTGCAGTTGGAAGAGTCTCACTAGCAACAATTTGATCCTTGAATCCGCCAAGAGAAGAGTCTAATCCAAAGAGCAAGGAGGCAACCATGAAATCCTCCCAATAACGTTTGCTGCTGTTTAATGTCAGAAGTAAAAGGCCGATGTTGCAACAATTGATCCCACAAACTCTTAAGAGTGCTGTAATACTCAGACAATGGCTTTCCAGACTGCTTAGTTGTGAAAATTTTCTCATAAAGTTCAAACACTCTCGAAACGTTGTTCTGTTGTGAAAAGGAGTCAGCGAGAGCATCCCAAATTTGTTTGGTGGTATCACAAAACTCAACAGTAATAACAATATGAGGTTCCAAACTATGCCAAAACTGACCCATGAGAAGAGAGTCCTCTTGCTCCCAATCAGGAAGGGCAGCATCCCCTTTTGCAGGTGGAAGATCAGTGATAAACTTCGTTTGGCACTGCCCGCACAGATACACTTTAACGGCATGGGCCCAAGACAAATAATTATGGCCGTTAAGTTTTGTTGATGTAATGGATCTTGGCAGAGCATCATATTTTGAATACCCAGACTGTGATTTACTGCTGTCAGCCATGTCAAGGAACTTAACCAGAAAAAAAATGATCAGAAGAACCCAGATGAAGCAACCCAAACAAGGAACTAGACGGAAAGACGAGAATTAGTGCCTCAACAGAACTTTCGAACAAAAAAACAGCAACAAGGCCACCAGAATCACACCAAAACAGAAAATCACAAGCAAATCAGATCTCCAACAGCTATTTCGGCCTCCATAGATTGAGTTCCAGCAGTCAGAGATGAATGGGTACGTCCCATATGTGATATCGACAAAAACAAATGTGAAAATACCCAAAAAGAACGAAAATATGGAACTCACGTCAGATGGCTTCAATAAATCCTGGAAAAATCACCATAAACTTCAGGAAAAATAAACGATCTGGACCATGATCTCGCCTATCCTTGGTGTGCGTACCAGATGCTGGCGTCACACTGACATCATCGTACAGATGATGACGCCAGCACGCCGTGATCACCTTCCGCTGATTTCGAGTAGTTGTCTAGGGTTGGATCAGAAGTGCTCTGATACCAAGTGAAGAAGATGAATATGAATGTTAGGGTTTTAGAAGAGAGGATGGAGAGAGAGAGAGAGAGAGAAAAGAAGCGTTATTTTAGCTCCCACCTCCCACTGGTCTATATATACTAAAAGCACCAACAATATTACAAGAATACCCTTAGGTAACATAAGAAGAGAAACAAGGAATAAAAATAGCATTCTAACATTCTAACAACGTTAAGAAATGTTTCAAAGTACGATTCCTAGAAAGCTGAAAGTCAAAGATTAGAAAGTTCTACAGAATCTTGTTGCAAGAATGACTCAAGTTTCTTTGGGTCGGGTCAACTGTTCATTATAGCAAGAAGTTTGTCACCATAGATCATCATAGCGACACATATACCTCTCCAGGGTCTCCATATATCTGTTCATGTACCTGTGTATCTATGTACATCCTTGTGTGATCTGTACAACTCCGAATGCTGGATTTTTTTTTTGATGATTTTTTTGTGTGGGGATTTGGCCAACCTTTTGCAGCATTAAAGCTTACATCAAAAACATAGTTTCTATCAGTCTGCAATACTTTTGATGTGGGTAATGTCGACATTCATCACTAAAGTCTGCAATGATCATCGTATCCTACACAACATTCTCACATTGGTTTGGTATTAAAGCTACCTGTTTCATTATGGATTTCAATTATATTTTCTCCAATGATCTAGAGTCTGAAGCCGCTTAGCAAAAAAAATCTAGAGTCTGAAGTCTCTGTATTTTTGTCTGGTAATGCCAATTCTTGAAGTTTCAGGCTTGCTCACTTAAAAGCAATGTTCAGATGCACAAATATTTCATTTGCATATTTCCAAATGCATTTTGCATAACTTATGTGTTTGTCTCTCTAGGGGATTGAGAAGTTTAAAACAGATATGAGTATCTTGCATCCTATTATTGCCGAGTGCCGTGTTTTCAAATCGGATATAGAGCTTGCTCTAATCCAGTTTGCTAATGACATAAGCTCCGAAGCTCATGTTGAGGTGGGCAATCTTAATCTTTTCCAGCTTTTAGTAATCTTGAAAGCTTGTTTGTGATATCCTCTGCTTTTGGCATCTAATTGTTGGAAGCCTTTCTTGCTTAATTTGCTTTTCGTATTTATGTTGGAAGTTACTTTTTGTTTATTAATTTTTTGGTGTGTAATTTTTGTTATGTTCTTTAGCGATTATTGCTTGGGTACATGCATAAAGTGTGTTCTCAATGTATATATCATTATTCCCCATCGTTGATGTCCCTGTGGTTCGTAAAAAAAATAAAGAGATAATAAGTATCAAGTAAGAACATCAGAAGACATTCAAATGTAGTTAAGAGATGATGAGTGATCATAGACATATTGTTATTGTGGAGAATAGTAGGAACATTAGAATACATTCGAGCATATTTACTGTCCATATCTTCTTTTTGACATCCCAGACTTTAGGATTGGTTACCCAAAAGAAAAGACTCCCTACGTTTAGAAACTAAAGTCTAAGATCAGAATGCTGTAATTTTTTTTTCTTTCTGTTTTTCTCATCTTGAAATGTTTGCGGCATTCATGTTTCTAGATCCTACTATGTCAGCAATTTAAGTACTTAAGCAATTAACCAAGGGAACCAGTATGGGTTACTAGATAATTACTCCCTCCGTCCCAATTTTATGGTCCCTCGTTCTATCCTAACCGGATAAAAAAACGGTTATATCTTTCAATCGGTAATACATTTTATATGCAATATGGATCTTGTTTGATAGATCTTGATTTAATCTAATAAACAAAGTGTTCAAAATCACCTAAAACATTGTAGATTATAAGATATAACACTTTGAAAAGTGGCACGAACTCCCAAAAAAGACTATAAAATTGGGACGGAGGGAGTAGTTAATTACCAGAAAAAGAGCATGGATTCACAACTGTGAGCACAGCCATGGCGGCAATTACTTAAAAGCAGCCCAAAAAATAGGATATGACTGTGGACTCTATCTATATGCTCATGACGCCTTGCGGTAAGCAGTTGTTCAACTCTGAATATGAGGCATAACCCAATCTACTTCAAAAGTAGGGGTTAGAAGACTGCAAAGGTGATCACCTTTCCATCCATCTGTTTTCTTGCTGCAACCTCCTTTGGCGGGGCCCCTCCAGCCGGTAACCCACTTCCCTCCAGCCATCCCATCATTTTCAAAGCTCCATGCATATCATGTTTTTACTTCCGTTTTTGTCATGGTTTTTGTGACATTAAGTAATGAAAACACTTCATTGTATTTGTAGACAAAAGAATTATCAAACTAACAACCGTATTAATTAACTAAATGTGGAGTGTTCAGTTTTGTTTATCTACTCATTTCTTTCTTTCTTTTTTTGATTTTTTGGTATATCAGCACTCAGCAGTATATTGTTTTATTTTTCTGTATTCCGGACCGTTATGTGCTTCTTTTTGTTGCTTTTTTATATGAATTAAGAATAACGCACTTGTTATATTGTCCAATTGGAATTGTTTCCTTTGAGCAGGTTATGAGGAAAACAAGAGTGGGCATGAAAGAGTATCAGTTGGAAAGCATGTTCTTACACCACACGTATATGTATGGTGGATGTAGGCATTGCTCATACACATGCATTTGTGCTACTGGTGACAATAGGTAGATCTTATTGTTCTCCTCTTTCTCAAGTTTTCTTTACCTTTTGCTATCTTCTAGTATTTCATTCAGCTTTCTTTTCAAAATATGACAATTTATTACTTACAAAGGGCATACGGTCACCTTTTCTTCATTTTTTTTTTTTTTTGGGAAAAGCTGACTAGTGTCCACGTGAGTAACCTTTTACTGCTCTTATTCGGCTAAAAGTTCACAGCTGGTAATCTTAATGTTTCATGCAACAGTTCTGTTCTTCACTATGGGCATGCAGCTGCTCCAAATGACAGGGTATGGGTAATTTGACTCTTCATTCTGATGTTTCTGCATGTCTTTGGTTCAATTTATGAAAAAGGAACTGTTAAGTTATGTTAAATTAGGGTTCATTATGTTATGTTTTCTATTCCTAGGGATAGTTTGGTCATGTATAGTATTGGTCATGTATATGTCAGTGTATAGACTTATTTTACAATTAATGAGAAATCCTTTGATCTCCTCTTTCTCTCTCTACATTTGAACATGGTATCAGAGCCATCTTTCATGGTCTGGGTTTCATTGTAGAGTGTTAGAGATCGTATTTCTTTTTGTTAATCGTGTTTGTAAGTCGTTTTTGGGTTGTCAGTCGATTGTGACACTGTTCCGACTTCTTACTCCTCGTGTCAACTTCACCCACGACTTCAGCTTGTGTCGACGACCTCCGGCACGACTTCAGCTTGTGTCGACAACCTCCGGCGAGTCCTACGTTGGCGTCGACGACCTCTGGTGGGTCCACATTTGACCTCAACCATCAACGTCGATCATTGTTCAACCATCGCAGCTTGCAGATGGCTAGTGGTCCAACTTAGCGTGATCGGGGTGGAGATTTGAACACAGGGGTTTGCTCGTCTCCTAAAGACGATCACGGTGGTGAAAGGACGGTCGCCGGAGGACACCGGAAAAGGTATCACGCGCCGGTTGAAGGAGGCGCGTGAAGGCGAGTGGATCTCACTCGCGTGCGTGGTGTTCACGCGCTGGTTAAAGGTCGAAGAAGGTCAGGGGATCGGTCAACGGTTCATGCGTTGGGTCAAAGAGGTCAAGACTTGGTCAGAGGTCTGCTCCGCGAGTCAAAGGGTTCACGCGAGGGTTCAGCTTCTTGAAAAAGGACCAATAAGCTCATCTGGAGGGTTCAACAGCTTAAAAGGACCAATAAGCTCATCTGGAGGGTTCAACAGCTTCAAAAAGGTCCAAGAAGCTCATCTGGAGGGTTCTTTGGGGTCCAGAGAGGTTCAGTGACCCATTTTGACCAATTTTGACCACTTTTGGGAGCTCCGAAGCTTGTTTCTGACTAATTTCGACATTCCGGATCCATTCGCGGGGTCGGTTTCAGGTGATTTGAAACGGAAATTGTTGGTACAATGGAGGCTTTAACAACTACTCAAGTTGGCGCCCTTTTTTCTGAGGGGGAGTTACAAACTCTCAGACGCCTATTGGCGAGGCTTGACGCTCCATCTACCACTGCTTCTACTTCCACTTCCGCTACTTCCACTGCCTGTGATCTCTTTGCTTCTGTCCATGCTAGTGCTTTCAGTGCATCTAGCTCCCGTCCTTGGATTATAGATTCGGGTGCCACAGATCATATGACGGGTTGTTCATCCTTTTTTGATTCCTACTCTACTTGTTCTGGTAAGGATAAAGTAAGAGTAGCTGATGGTTCTTTATCTGCTATTTCCGGGAAAGGTTCTATTCATTGTTCTCCAACCATACCTCTTTCTTCCGTTCTCCATGTTCCCAATTTTACTACTAATCTTATATCTGTCAGTAGTCTCACACAATCTTTGAATTGTTCAGTGACTTTTTTTCCCACTCATTGTGTCTTTGGGGCGGGAACAAGAAAGACGATTGGTACTTGGTAGAGCTTCGGGATGGCTGTGTATTTTTGGAGTCATTGCCTTGTCCATCTTTTACTCCCCTCATCATTGGGTCATGCTCTTGGCGGATACGGGTTATTTCTTCCCCTTATTGCATCAAGTGGCACGTGAGACTTGGCCATCCCTCTTTTGGTGTTTTAGAAAAACTTTTTCCTACTTTAACTAAACAATGTTCTAGAAGTAGGTTCTTTTGTGAAGCTTGTGAGCTTGCGAAGCATAGACGTTCATTTTATGCTCCTGTTTATCAAAGAAGTGCTTCTCCTTTTATGGTTGTCCACACTGATGTCTGGGGTCCTTCCCCTATTACCTCTATCTCTGGTTATCGCTATTTTGTTACCTTTATTGATTGTCACTCTCGTATAACTTGGGTGTATCTACTTCAAGCAAAAAATGAAGTTTTCTCATGTTTTCAGTCATTTCATAAGATGGTGCACACACAATTTGATACAAACATCAAGATACTTCGTTGTGACAATGGGACTGAATATATGAATGGTCCCTTCAAGTCATATCTTGATGGCAATGGCATTCTTTTCCAAACTACTTGTGTAGATACACCACAACAAAATGGAGTCGCGGAAAGGAAGAACCGGCATCTTGCTGAGGTGGCTCGCTTTCTTATGTTTACTATGAATGTTCCTAAACATTTTTGGGGCGAGGCCATCCTTACAGCTTCTTATCTCATTAATCGAATGCCATCCAGTGTTCTTCAATTCCGGACTCCCTTGGATTTCCTCCCTGGTCACTTTCGGGTCTCTACTCTTCCTCCTAAGATTTTTGGTTGTGTTTGTTATGTGCATGCTCCTCGTCACCCCGGTGGAAAATTAGATCCTAAAGCTCGCAAATGCATGTTTCTTGGCTACTCCCCTACTCAAAAGGGGTATCATTGCTATGACCCTCTCTCTCGAAAGAAATTTGTTTCGATGGATGTCACTTTTTGGGAACACCAACCCTTCTACCCTCTCTCGTCCCCATCTCTTCAGGGGGAGAGTTCTAGAGGGGAAGAGATGTTGACATCTTGCGATTCTAATTCATGGTTATTCCCCCAACCGACAAGTCTGAGGAGGAGAATGTTGGTGGGGGGAGAATGTTGTTGTCTGGGGGAGAACACTGGTGAGGGGAGGAGGCATCTCCTAGCCCCTAGTAAGAAGGGAAGGGGAAAGAGAGGAACCTCAGACGGAGAAAGAATAATGCTAGATGCAAGAAAAAGATTGGATAGACCGGATTTAAAAACTTTCACTCGCAAGGAAAAGGGCCAACCTGGTGCATTACCACAGTACCAATCATCATCACCTACTCCAGTTCCTGACTCTTCAGCTGACTCATCTGGTAATGATCTTTACCCTACTGTTGATGATCTTGATGCTCCTATTGCTCATAGGAAAGGTGTTAGAACTTGTACCCAACATCCTATTTCTCAGTTTGTTTCATATTCCCGTTTATCTCCTTCGTATCGTGCTTTTGTTTCTTCTCTTTCTTCTATATCTATCCCACAGGATTGGAAAGAAGCTATCATAATACCTGAGTGGAACGAAGCTATGGTAGAGGAGATGAAAGCCTTGAAAAGAATGGCACCTGGGAATTAGTGACTCTTCCAAATGAAAAGAAACCAGTGGGATGTAAATGGGTTTTCACTGTAAAGCACAAGGCAGATGGAATGGTTGAGAGATATAAGGCCAGACTTGTTGCTAAAGGGTACACTCAAACCTATGGCATTGACTATGAGGAGACATTTGCTCCTGTGGCCAAGATGAACTCTGTTCGGACCCTACTCTCTTGTGCTGCCACTTTGGATTGGCCTCTTCAACAGTTTGATGTGAAGAATGCATTTCTTCATGGTGACCTAGAGGAAGAAGTGTACATGGACATACCACCAGGTTTTTCCTCTTTTGCAACAGAAGGAAAGGTGTGTAGGTTGAGGAAGGCCCTCTATGGATTGAAACAATCTCCCAGAGCATGGTTTGACAGGTTTCTCAAAGCCATGTTGAGATTTGGATACAAGCAGAGTCATGCTGACCATACTATGTTCATCAAGCGGAGTAATGGTAAGATTGCCGTACTTATTGTTTATGTGGATGACATAATAATGACAGGTGATGATGTGGATGAGATTGTTAGCCTTAAGGCTCTTCTTGCTCAAGAGTTTGAGATTAAGGATTTGGGGTCTATGAAGTACTTCCTTGGAATGGAGGTGGCTCGATCTAATAAAGGGATTTTTATCTGTCAAAGGAAGTACATCCTTGATCTCTTAGAAGAAACTGGTATGTTGGGATGTAAGCCAGCTGACTCTCCCATTGAGGCCAATCATCGTCTTGGTAGCAATGCGGGGGAGCATACAGATAAGGAGAGATATCAGAGACTTGTGGGTCGCCTGATATACTTATCCCACACCGCACTGATATTTCCTATCTTTGTGGGTGTTGTAAGCCAGTTTATGCATGAACCTCGTACTGTGCATCTTGATGCTGTTTATCGCATTTTGAGGTATCTCAAATCAGCCCCAGGTAAAGGAATCTTGTTCTCCAATCATGGTCACTTGAAATTGGAAGCCTTCACAGATGCAGATTGGGCAGGTTCTATTGATGATAGGAGATCTACCTCTGGTTATTGCATCTTTCTGGGAGGAAATTTGGTTACTTGGAGGAGTAAGAAGCAAGCAGTTGTTGCTAGGTCCAGTGCAGAGGCTGAATACAGAGCAATGTCTCATGGTGTTTGCGAGCTTTTATGGCTCCAAACTTTTTTACGTGATTTGGGATTCCCTAATGCTGGTCCTATGAAGCTCTACTGTGATAATAAGGCTGCCATAAACATTGCCCATAATCCTGTCCAGCATGATCGAACAAAGCATATTGAAATCGACAGGCACTTCATTAAAGAGAAGCTGAACAACGGCTTAATTTGCATGCCTTTTGTGAGATCAGAAGACCAGTTAGCTGATGTATTCACTAAGGGTCTTAGTAGTAAAAGTTTTCACCCCATTGTGTTCAAGTTGGGCTTGATAGATATCTTTGCACCAACTTGAGGGGGAGTGTTAAGTTATGTTAAATTAGGGTTCATTATGTTATGTTTTCTATTCCTAGGGATAGTTTGGTCATGTATAGTATTGGTCATGTATATGTCAGTGTATAGACTTATTTTACAATTAATGAGAAATCCTTTGATCTCCTCTTTCTCTCTCTACATTTGAACAGGAACCACACTTGATATACATTTACACTAGACTCGTATTTTGCATGCAAAAGGTGGCCTTTATTTCTGACTTGTGAATACTTTCAAAAAGGGCGTTGACTGGAGGATATGCATGCTTGTGTGATTGGTTTGTGCATGAGTGTCTAGATGTAAGTGCATATCATTATGTTGATGTGCATCGTGGACATCTTGGGCTGTGGAAGTACATTTCATGTGTTTTCGTGGCGATGGAGATATTGTAGGTGGTACTATGCACAATGTTTGATGCGCCACATTCGGATGTCCGACTTCGAAGGCTTATTGCTGCTTTCATAGTTGGATATTGATTTGCTCGTCCTTTGTGATCTGGGGTAGAAGACTTTTCATGGCAAATATAAATAAGCAAACTGTTTAAAATGGGAAAATGACTTTCCTTGATCTGAACAACGTGCCACCCTACCCCACCACCACAAAGAGAGAAAGTGTAAACCAAGTTTTTTTTTTCTTTTTCCCGCCTTGTTTGTATCATGCTGATGAAAAACTTGGAACTGTAATCTTATCTTCCTAGAGCAAAGTTTCACTGTTTCTTGAATATAGTTTCAGAGTTCAAGTTGATTGAGAGACATTCCTTGATGTTCAGAATGTTGTGTAGCCTTCTAAATCAGCTTTACCTGTGTTCGTGCAGACGTTGGAAGATGGAGATTTGGCATTGCTAGACATGGGAGCTGAATATCATTTCTATGGATCAGACATAACTTGCTCCTTCCCAGTGAGTAACCTTGTTTTCCACTTTTCAACATGTCTTAAACTCAAGTATAAGTTGATATATTGTGTGTGTTTACTGTTTACGCGTGTCCTATAATCTTTGCCTGTTTGGTGGAATGACTGGTCTTTGCCTTATTGAATGAGCAAGGTATTTTAAACAGCATATCCATAGAAGTCCTGAGATGATGATAGATGCTGAAAAATCAGTTGGAAGTTAAATATACCATTTGCAGGAAGCTTTAATGTTTGGGTTTTCTTGTTCTGTTTTGGGGAAATCTTCACGGTTTTGCACTATCCTTCACTAATTCACTAATGGTGTGTACGTGTTAATGATCCGTGGTTCATTGAATTAGAGGTTTTTAACCAAAGAACAGGCAGCATCTGTAATAGGAAAGCCGTCATTAGTTGCATACTTAAAGTACATGACTCATGCTGTTGATGATGCACATCTGACTTTGATTAAATGAACTATGAAGGTGGAAAAAATTAAATTGGCTCAGGGAAAAAGGCCAAATTTTGGAAGTAATCTGCAGCATGGCTGGAAGAATTATGACACAGTTATCTTGCTTCTGAAGCTGAACGAAATGAAAAGATAACTTTGGTCATGGAAATTAAGATGTTTGAGGGGGTGTCCTATTGAGCGTCATATTTCTCCTGCTATCAAGGAAGAATAAACATCGATTTGTTTCTCCCTTTGCAAGTTTCACTTTTGTTCTACCATTCCCCATAATTCTTTTCTTCCATTTTGCTGTCAAGTTGTAGTGTTCGAAACAAGGTTATCAATACCGGCCGGTACGTACCGGTTTTCTACAAAAACGGTACCAATGACCCTCAATACCGTACCGTGTTCAATACCGGTTGGTACCGGCCGTACCGGAAAATACCGGGAATACCGGCCGGTACCGGAAAATACCGGGCAAATACCGGACAGAACAAAACTGCCACCGTATTTCGGCCATAACTTTTTACTCCGAACTCCGATCAAGGCAAGTTATATATCAAAATTTAAGAGAATTTCAAGATCTACAACATTGTAGTTACACATTTTTTCTAATTTGGTATCGATGTGACCCAAAAACTATGATTTCTGAATAGGGAGATTATAAAAAAATAGGGTATGTTTTTTAAAAAGGGTTTGTGATGCATGGGTTCAACTTCTATCACTACCAAACGTCAAATACAACAAGTATGTACTAAATTTACATAGATTAAGTGGATTTAAGAAAATGAGATTGAAAATGTCATATTATGTGACAAATTTTGTGTCTCTTGAATCCTATCTCTCAATATATATATATAGTTGCGGCAAATCCGATACGGTACCCGGTATTGACCGGTACCGGTACCGTACCGCACCAATAGGAAAACCAGTACTCGTGCCGATACGGTATTCAGAACCTTGGTTCGAAATCATTAGCACGTCATTACTGAAATGATCCAACAAGAATCTACTAGTATATATAACCTCTCAGTTGGATACTAAGCTATTGTTTATTTGTTGGGTTACGTTAAAATCACACAGGATCTTATTTATGATACATCCACTTGTACATGCAGGTGAATGGCAAATTTACGAGTGATCAATGCCTCGTATATAATGTAAGTGTTCTACTTCTAAATGGCAATGATGAGTTTAGTTGGTTAAACAATGGTTGTGTAAGAACTCAACTGAATTATGGCTATATGTTCTTCATCAGGAACTGCATCTGTTATGCTCTTAGCCTTTCTAAATTCCAACTGTTATTCAATTATCTGAACCTTCACCTTCTGTATTTTGTAGGCTGTCCTAGGTGCTCATGATGCTGTCATGTCTTCTATCAGACCTGGAGTAAGCTGGGTGGATATGCACAAGTACGATTTGATGGGGCAACTATTCCAGTTGACATATTGTGGATGAGTTGTCATTCTATTTTCATGCTTTTCAGTATTGTTTTTAACTAGAAAATGTGCAACTTTCTAGTGATGCCAGTTATAGTTTTGTATCAATTGCAAATAATCAATTATTCTGACAAGTTATACAAAACTTAGAGTATACCTTGATTCCTTACTTGGAATCATACTTCAGAACTCTTGGTATGGGAACCAGAACATTGTAGCATGAAGGCAATGACAGCTGTGGTCTACCAGATGGAAAAGAGGCTGGATTAAGTAGATGATACTAAAACATATGGAGTCACATCGTCCGGTGTATACAATTTTGTAACTAGGTTGTGAAAGTTTTTCCGCAGGTTTCAGAAAGAGTCATTACCTTCACACAGTTCATAATTGCAGGACTCGTAGGCAGATATGCAACATAGAATATTTATTGGTAACAATGGCATGTTATGTTACATGGATAATTCGTGATCAATTAATATTTCACTTCTGATGGGCTCCATAGAATGTAGTATATATATCTCTCAGTTTTTGTCTCATGGTCTGCATAATATTTCAGATTAGCAGAGAGATTTATTCTCGAGTCATTGAAGAAAGGGTGCCTTCTTGTCGGGTATTTTCTAAAATCTTTTTTTCAGGAGTATACTTTCTTTATATTCAATATCTCAGAAAAATCAGATGAGACATTACTTACCAGTTTGTGAATGTCATCCCAGTGAGGTTGATGACATGATGGCTGAACGATTGGGTGCTGTTTTTATGCCCCATGGTCTCGGTCACTTCTTGGGAATTGATACGCATGATCCAGGGGGCTACTTGAAGGTCATTATGACGAAATAGTAGTAATCTCTGCTGCTTTTATTGTTTATAGTGTTGCCTTTTGTTTCATATTAGCACTAGCGTAACATAACACAATTTTAAACATTACTTGATACTCAGGGTGCAAAGAGACCCTTGGAGTCTGGATTAAGGTCTTTACGTACGAGTAGAGAACTCCAGGAAGGAATGGTACGATATGAATTTCCCTGCTTGAGAAACTGGCTACTGCTATTGGCAATTTGTTCTAACCATCTGCTTTTTAGTATATTGATTTTCTATGCACTAGTGGAAGAAATGTTTTGCATGTGTACATACTCATGTACTAAGTAGTACAAGGCTCATTGCTTTGGCTAGATTTACAATTGCCGTGTTCCGCTTATTGTTTGTATTTGCCAAACATGATTGTTGTCCCCAGAGTATATGTTGGCACAGGAATGCTGCTGATATGTTCTTTATTAGGTGAACCCATGAAATATCATAGGGCGGTGACTAAAGTAAAACATTATAGCAATGATGAGATGAGAGAAAATAGTTTAGGTGGCTTGTTCACATACAATGGACCAGTGGATGTAACGGTATAGTAATATAGGATAAAACTTAATGGAAATTGGAAAATACTACAGGAGAGGAAGGGCTAAATTGACATGAGTTGTGGTATCTAAAAAGATTATGAATTTGTTTGAATGCTATTCATTCTAGGTCACCCTACTTCATTGGTAACGCAAGGCTTGGTGTGGTTGGTTTCCTATAGATCAGTTATCTCCTTGGCTAGGAAATATTTGTGAATTTTGAGACGATACAATAATTTGAAATATTGTACATTAAGCACCTTGTTTCTTATTTTCTTTGTGAATTGACTATGTTTAGGTGCTATGATGGATAACACTGTAATTATAAGCATAGATTATATTCCCAAAGTACCAAAAAAAAATTACAAGCATAGATTGGGACTCCATCAGGGAGTCTCTATTGACCTTTTCAGAAAAGTGTTATTTGTGTGTTCATTTGTACTATTTTGTTTAAGGTTCATTTATAGTATTGCACTTATAGGTTCTTAGTGATGTAGAGCAGAATTTTGGACATTTTGAGGAGTAATTATTCAGTGCAGTGGGTGGCCTGTGGCCTGCCACACAAATGCAAAATTAATTAGCAACTCTGGAATATAATCTTTTTCCTTTTGCTATTTTGAAGCCTGAGAAAGGTTGTTGTTCTGATAGCTACCCAAATTACAGTGTTAATGACTTCTTGTCACCATCGGACAAAAACTGTGTTGTGCTGTGTTCTATGGATATTTATCGTTGTTGTGTTTTCAAACGAAAAAACAACACATTGGAAATGTGAAAATTTCAACAAGTTGTTTTCACTACAGGTGATTACTGTGGAGCCTGGGTGCTACTTTATCGATGCTTTGTTGAATCCTGCCATGCAAAGTTCAAACACTTCAAAGTTTTTGAATTGTGAAGAAATAGCCAGATTTCAAGGTTTTGGTGGAGTCCGAATTGAAAGTGATGTGGTATGGCATCTACTCTGTTCAACATATGAAATAGATACATTTTACACTTGTGGAATTCTCCTTCTTTTCCCTGAAGATGCTCTGTGGGATTATTGTGATCGTCCCATTTCATGTTGCGTTCAATCTCTTCCACTAGGGACACCCCAGCGGCTTATGTTGCATTCCCAAATTTAGGAGACTTGGGTTGAAACCTCCTGAGATTACATTTCTCAAATATACTAGGGGGAAAAATGATCCCTTTGAACATCTGAATTTTTTCGACATTCTCACCTTCAAAGACGGTTTGAAATACATTCTGATATCTTTGCGTTGTTTACATTTTGGTTTGGGTGTTGCCCTTTTAGTTATGAGACCCCACTCTTAGCATATCAATTCAGATTATTTTGCCTGATCATGCTATTCGCTTTCTTTTTTCCAACTAATAAGTTGGATATATTAATGTTGCTAAAAAATTGCAGTTATTCATTCAGTTTTCGGTTTTGATAATGTGTAGCAAGTTACTGCGGATGGTTGTGTGAACATGACAAAGGTTCCAAGGCAGACATGGGAGATTGAGGCTGTGATGGCAGGGCAATCATGGCCACTCAAGAATGAACAGCCGTGCTCAGAAAATAGTGTAGAGAGCTAAGTTGTCAATTCTATATGCTAGATCAGAATGCAGGCAGAGAATGTAGCCGACAAATACAAAAGAAAGATGAACGATGATGTCGTAATCCGAAAGCCCTAAGCATCTGGTAATAGTTATGTGAATCATCATATTGATTTCATAGTGTTTTTTTGAAAGACGCATTTGTTGAAGCCTCTGAGGCGGTTGTTTGGCTTACTGATTTTTTATCTGGGTGTTTGTGACGGGAAAGCAAAATGCAAGAGATACAAGTATAATAAATTTATCTATTTCACTTCCTTTTTTCGGGTAATGATTTTCGCATCCATTTTGTACATTTATATGACCTTACTAAACTACACTTTTATTGTTTCCTTTGTAATGTGTTATTTGCCACATAAGATGTCAATCTTGTAGATTCACATTAGTTAAGCTGTTTACAAAATAAAAGTGCCAATTTTTTTTTTTCTACTTTAATGCTACGGGCACTAAATAGTTTACAAACTGGTATAATGAATGTACACATGACAACACCATATTCATACATGTTGCAATACATGAATTGGCCTATCCCATGAAAAACAGTCACATGTACGTTTAGTACATTTGCCTTTCAGGTATATCAAAGACCCATAGTCAACTTGAACTAATGTCGGAGGGGAAAATGGTTGAAAAAATGTGTTGAAAAGTGTGGAAAATATATAAAAGTAGGTGTAAATATATTGAAAAGTGTAAAAAGTGCATTGAAGTGCATGTATTTTTTTAAAAAAAAAATTGGGCATACAATGGCAAGACCCAAAATTCCATCATAATTGAACCCGCCCAATCTTGGAAATGGTAATAAGGTTGTTTTGTTATCTCAGTTTCTGATCAACTGACCTAAATAAATAATCTGATACCAATCACACTTTCGGTTTTTGATTTTTTCTTTTATTTTTTTTTTCCGAGGAAGAGCAAGAACTTAATTTCATAAGAGATATTAGAAGTTACCGCGTGTATCAAATACAAAATACAATTGAAAAGAGATATAATGCACACAATAAAGATAAATAGCACAACCAAAACAAAACAAAAAAAATACATCCAACGATAAATGATCCGGGGATTAGATACTTGGAAATGGCATGCAAGATATCAATAAACACCTATCACGGTAGAGCCATTATTGACGAGGCTTCCTTGCAAAGACACTAATACAAACCAAGTGACATAAGCCCCTCAGGTGAGAGCATTGCATGCACTGATAAATATCATGCAACTAGATGGTTGACGCCAGCTACAACGCTCTAAAAATTAGTAGGGAAGTTGTTGGGAAGAGAAATGCAATCGTGATTATTGAAAGGAAACTGCTGAGAAGCAAGACCATATTCAACTGGTAAGGGCCAATCCGTACGTTGAACCACGCTTCCATAGCTTATTCGACGGTCATCTACCGAACCACATGGAAACTACCTAAAAAATCGATTGATTCACCATTCCCTCCCTAAACCACTATTTCCGAATTCCAACAAGCAATCAAGCCAACATCAAACCAAAACAATCCAACACTAGTGCCAATCTGTACGTTGAACCACGCAGTCATGACTCGAACCTACAAAACATCACTAACCAAACAAGCCAAACAACCCCACCAACAAACATAGTGCAGAACAAAGGAAAAAAATAAACACCACCACATTCAACTAAACGAAAAAGCGACCGACGCGCACGATACCAAATGAGACCAAGGCCAAGCAAACCTTAAGGCCAAAACAAATTATAATGTAGTAGCCAACACGAGGCAACCTAAGCGGGATAGCAACCCCAAATGTGAGTTCGAATCAGGCAAGGAGGGAAAATGTCATGCCCTCAATTTTTAACATAAAGAAGTGTATCTTTCCTTTACAGAGTATATAATTTTTTTTATAAATATTCAACCAAAGTTATATCACGACGTCAATTTCATTTCGCAATGCTATGATCTACATCAGGTACCCAAAACATGTTTCAAAATATCAAAGTTATTACATTCTTCCGATGATTTCAAAGAAAAGAGGATTTAAGTTACAAATCTAATTTCCAAAAGGCAAGGTTTTACAAAAGATGTGAATGCTCCTCATGCCATGCTTCTCATATTGTCATGCATCACTAGCACTCCCTTTCATAAAAACAACAGGGGTGAGCATCTACTTCACCTAGTAGAGGTTTTTGTAATTGATTGATAAATGCATAGATAGAAGTAATGAGAATGTTGGGTGAATACATTCTAAACGTTCACAAGCTGATTCAAAAAACCTGACTTATTCATAACCATCAGAATAGTAACTCGTCACACACACGCACTTACTTACATTCTCACAACAAGACATTAAACTATCCACTACCGACCTTTTCGCTCACCTCGTGACTTGTCATAACATAACCACTAAACAAACCCCCGCATGTTTTCTCAAAGTACAATTAATTTAGTCAAACGGCAACTATTAAAACAATCTCCGCATTACCATGAGTTTGCATTAACAAGTATCTATTTTCTTACTTTGTTTCCCATTACCCCTTCAATCGCAATTTCCAATAATCAACAGCAAAGAGATTTAGATCCTTTAACTGAGTTTCATGGACCTCGTTCACTCCTACCGAGATTTACAGGCTTCAATATCCCTGCCAGTGACGCACCAAATGGTGGCCCTAGTAACCACAATTCATTGTCTTTCATTTCCACGAAAATATCTAAGCACCATCTTTAGAATGTATCAACATATCCATTAGCAGAGCGCGCATGAATCACAATCATGTGCTCAACAAGTACGTTATAGTAAGCATCCATCACATGTTCTAATATGCCTTACACGTGTCCATACATTCCCCACATGTCAATGTGTTCCACACGTACCTGCGCATTCCACACGTGTCCTACAAGTACTCATGTGTCTCATCTGTGTCTTATAAGTATCTGTGCATCTCACGCATATCCTACAAGTACTCGTGTCTCTCACACTTGCCCTATAAGTATCCGTGTATTTTTCGGGTGTCCAACGACTTCTTGGCTTCGTTTCAACCATTGAATTAATATTCTCGTGTCTTATGGTTTTATGTACACCTTAATAGCACACCAATAAGTGATCCTAGTAGCTAATTTGTCTCCATGTGATTTGACATTCTAAAATTTCAATTCACCACATAACGAATCAAGTTATGTTCAATTTTATCATAAATTCCATCGATCGGACTAAACTATTGCATACCCACAAGCATCAACTAGATATAATGTCTTTCCACCACATTCTCATTCATGTTTTCAAGTCTAAATTGCATTTTAACAAGTTTTCAAGCTAGAATCAAGTGTTGTGTGTTAAAATGAATTGTGTAAAAGAGGGCCAAACAAGCATCAAAGGAGAGTCAAGAGCACAAAACTATCAATAAAGACAATTGTGGAATAATTTTCTAATAATCCCATTCATCCTAGTTGTACACTATATATAGTACAAACATAAACAAGGAAAGAATAAAAGATTACAGGGAAATATCCTACAACTACGGAATAAAATAAAATTACATGAATAAGGATATTGACCAAATCAAATATTGATCAAATTGGTATCAAATATTGATCAAATCATATCTTTAATTCTAGCACTCCCCCTCAAGTTGGAGCATGTATATCACACATGCCTAACTTGTCTAAAGAGTGATCGAAAACACTACTGGCGACGACTTTGGTAAGGACATCGACTAGTCGGTCTTCAGACTTCACAAACAGAAAAACAATGAATCCGGCTTCAAGTTTTTTATTAATGAAGTGTCTATAAATTTCCACATGCTTCATCCGATCGTGTTGAACTAGATTATGAGCAATCTCTATAGCAGAAGTGTTATCACAATACAACTTCATTGCCTCTTGAGAGCGAACACCCAAATTCTTAAGCAGGTTTCTCAACCATAGTAACTCACATACTCCAAAAGCCATGCCTTTATACTTATCTTTTGCACTTGACCTTGCTACCACCGGTTGTTTTTTACTCCTCCAAGTCACAAGGTTGCCCCCTACAAAAGTAAAGTATCCTGATGTAGATTTTATGTCGTCAGCTGAACCAGCCCAATCTGCATCAGTGTAACCTTCTACCTTCAAGTGATTATTCTTGGTGAATAACAACCCTTTACCCAGAGCAGACTTTAAATATCACAATATGTGTTCTACACTCCTTGTGAGGTTTATGAGGATCATGCATAAACTGCCTCACTACGCATACTGATTAAGCAATATCTGGTCTAGTATAGGACAAATAAATTAATTTTCCCACAAGTCTTTGCTACCGTGCTTTATTAGTAGAAGTTGCATGCAAACAATTAAACTTGTGATTTTGTTCAATAGGAGTATTTGTAGGCTTGCATCCAAGCATACCTGTTTCAGTTAACAAATCAAGAATATATTTTCGTTGAGATAAGAAAATACCATTCTTTGAGCAGGCTGCCTTGATTCCAAGAAAGTACTTCAAGTCTCCAAGTTGTTTCATTTCAAACTCTAAGGCCAAGCGTCATTGTAAGCTCTCAATTTGTTCTTAATCATCTCTTATCACCACCATGTCATCAACATATATAATTGAAGCAGTAACCTTACCCATTTGATGCTTTAAAAACAAAGTATGGTCTGAGTTGCTTTGTTTATATCCGAAACTCTTCATAGACTTGATAAATCTACTGAACCAAGCTCTTAGAGACTGTTTTAACCCATACAATGCCTTTTTGAGTTTCCACACCATTGTAACATTTGAGTATTTTTTCACACCTGGAGGGAGATCCATATATACTTCCTCTGTAAGGTCTCTATGCATAAAAGCATTTTTTACATCAAACTGAAGAAGTGGCCCATCTCGGTTCGCCACCAAAGAAAGGAGCACTCTAACTGTATTAAGTTTGGCAACAAGTGCAAAAGTGTCTTGGTAGTCAATCCCATAAGATTGCGTATATCCTTTCGCAACTAATCAAGCTCTATACCTCTCAATAGTCCCATCGTTTTATGCTTGACCGTAAAGACCCATCTACATCCCACGGTTTTCTTTTATTCCTTTTGGTAGAGTCACAAGCTCCCAAATATCATTTTTTTCAAGCGCTGCCATTTCTTCTGTCATGGCTTAAGTCCATCTATCATCTGCTAGAGCTTCCTACATTTTACTTGGAATAGGAACAAATGATAAATGTAGCACATAAGACGCATATGACTTGGACGGTTTTTGACAAGACACATGAATACTAATGATACATCTAGCTTTAGACTTAAGATCAGGCTCATATTTAACAGGTGGTACACCATGATTAGAACGAGGTGAAAGATGATATTGAGACACTTGAGCATCAGAAAAAAGATCATCACTAAAAGTGAAATTAGGACTAGTGGATACCTCAGGAAGAATCTCAGAAGAGGATTGGCTCAGCGGTTGTGTTGAGTTGTTAGGAGGCATTGTACATCATGAGGAGCATTGTCTTCAGTATGAGAAGTCTTTGGTTCAACAACTGATAACTTTTCCCTTTCATTTGTAAAATCATCCTGTCCTGAAGAATCTCTGGACGAAGAAATATTTTCCGAATTGGAAAAAAATGCCTCTAGTTCTTCATAATTTATCACTTCTTCTGAATTGTCCCCCTGAAATGATAAATTAGGAATCAGCACCCTGTAATCTTTCTTGTGTAAGGTAATATCCATGGAAACATAAAGCCTCCGAGTTGTTGGATCATAACACTTGTAACCATTTTTATTGTTCCCATATCCCACAAAAACACGCTTCAAAGCACAAGACTCTTGCTTAGTCCGTTGGCGTAGATGCAAGTGAACATAAACTACACACCCAAAAATTCGCGGAGCTAAAAGTACTACCGGCAGAAGAGTGCAATGATCAAAAAGGGCATCCAATGGTCTTCAAAAATTAAGAACACTGGATGGCGTACGGTTTATTAAATAGACCGCCAAATTCAATGCTTCACCCCACAAGTAAATGGGAACATGAACCCCAATTAAAAGAGACCGAGTAACTTTTAATAAATGTCGATCTTTTTGCTCTACAACACCATTCTATTGAGGAGAATCTGGGCAAGTTGTTTGATGAATAATCCCTTCAGAGTGCATAAATTTCATCAATTCTTTTGTTATGTACTCACCACCATTATCAGAATGAAAGACTTTTATTGGAACACCAAACTGAGTAGTTATCATTTGATGGAACATGCAAAAAATTGAACAAACAATACTCTTGTGTTTCATTTGATAAATTCAAGTCATGCGAGTGCAATCATCAACAAAAGTTATAAACCACTTCATCCCATTAAGAGTAGAAATTGGAGCCGGTCCCCAAACATCTGAATGAACTACGAAAAAAGGTAAATCTGTTTTATGATCACTCAAATGGAAAGTAGCACAATGGCTATTTGCCTTCACACAAGTTTCCAAACAAAATTTGAAAGAATTACATTCACGAAACAAATATGGAAATAATCTCCTATGATAGCCAAATGAAGGATGTCCCAGACTCCTATGCCATAGCCAATTTTCTTCCCTTTCTTATTCACTGAATCTCCATTTACCACATGAGCTTGTCCCCTTTTATTGGAATGTTAGAATCCGTCTTCAAGATAGTACCATCCTCCCATTTGTCTACCATTGCCAATCTTCTCCCGAGTATGGATGTTTTGAAAGATACAGTGATTAGGAAAAAATAGAGCAACACAATTACAAGATTTGGCTAATTGATTCACAGAGAGAATATTACAATTTAACGATGGCACAAATAAGACATCTTCAATTTTTAACATGGAAGATAACGGAACTGTACCAATTCCAATAATCGGAGATGATACACCATTAGCAGTGGTAATTATTGTGAAATTTTAATGCACTCGCAAGCGCACGAATCGTACCAAAGTATAGTTATGCAAGAGCAAGGTCGAACCAACAGGGAATTGTGATTTTTTCATAGAAAACCTAAATAAATTTAAATTGATTAAACCCTAACTTAGTTCCAAAGTTGTGGTTGATTTTAAAACAAAAAAATTGAACAAGCAATAAATAAAATTGAAATTGAATGAAACTAATAAAGAGAAAGTGACTAAGGTACTAAGGTATCGGAATCCACACTCATGTATTCATAGCAACTACTCACAACCTCTTATTTATTTTCCTACTCTTCTTCACAATAATTTGGTGGCTAAACTCTATTTTCATGAAAAATGTCATCGTTAAGACCTTTTAGAAAAACAACTTATGTATGCTCCTCCTCGTCGTAACGTTCAAGACTGAAAAATCATATGTATTCGTTCAAAAACAAATCACAAAAGATATCCAGTAGTTGAAATCAAAACTTGCACAACAGGGCTTAATAATTAGCTAGCAATTTCAAATCATGAAAAAAACATGATTGAATCCATATCCAAAATTACAAACTTAATTAATATTAAATTGGAGCAATTATTCGATTAAAATCAAACGTTTGGAAAATAAATAATAAGTATGTAAATAATTACTACAAAACATGAGGTTTCATCCTCAACACTAGTCTAGAAATCTAGCCCTTCATAGATAAAAACAAGCCAAGTATTCGACTAGAACTCATAAATAATAAAAAGCTTACAAATAATTTATTTTTCTCTTGTTCTTCAACTCCTAGTCGTCTCCTTGTTCGGCCACAGCCGCGGTGTAAAAATATCTCCCCCAACCAAACTCTCTCTTCCTTTTATAATTAATATGTGGAGTGCCCCCCAAGCCAAATTAACTTGGATGCACTGAAAATTCCTTTTCTTCCAAAGCAAAGAATCTCCTTTGTGTTTTTTTTTTTTTCGTAAAGTGTTGCCGCTACTTCCATGATATATGTGTCCATTTATAACTCTCCAAATCCCATTCCATGATCCTTTGTTTCGTGTATGTTGATATTTTCCTAAGTAAGCACACTTCTTTCCTTGCGATTGGCGAATTCTCTACAATTCTAAATCTGACTTCGGCATTTTTATTCCAATGGATTAAATAAATAATATTATCATCTTTTCCTACAAAAATCAACAATTCGATGTTAAAGACAAATAAGATAATAACATACTAAAAATTACACGCAATTAAGGGCTAACTACATGTGATGTTGGGGCCTCTAAATGTCAATATTTTGTGCTCATCAGTAATAGTGGCTTTGGAACATGTAGACACCCCAATTTTGACCCGAGAAACCTTTCAAGCATCCCCAAGGATGAAAATGCCCGATAAGAGCACGCGAGGCTTGATTGTGAACTTGGAAACCCCTCCTAAACCCCTCCAAAATAAACCCAAACCTTCACCACCTTCTAGTACATTCAAAACCCTCTTTTTTGATATATAATACGTCCCAATCCATTTTGAAATGAGGGAGATATGCACATTTTACCAAAATGACTTATTTTTCCAACCTTCTAAGTGTAAAATGGTCACATATTTTGATGTACAAATCATCTTGGGTTAAAAGCACTTGGGTTAGAAAGTAGACTTGACAAGCTTTCCAACGCTTCAAACCATGCACAAAATGGAGTTTGGTAGCGCCCGAAATGGCCCCGCGAAGTTTCATATTTTGTGTTGTCTCCTAATCTAGACGCCTGGATTACCCTAATCAAAGCGCCCAGACTCAATCCAGGCGCCTGGATTCCCCAATTCCAGGAACCCGGATTCACTCCAGATACTTGTTGTTCAAGGTCAAGTGAGTGGGGAGGAGCGTCTTGAGGATTTTTCTGGGATATTTTTGCAGAGATCACTTAGAGAGTAGTGGGGGGAGATCATGACCTCTAACCTTGACCCCTATTTGACCCCTAAGCCATCTAATGGCCCTTTTTGGACCTTACTTTTCCTATATATACTCCTCCCCCTCTCCATTGCAAAAAAGATCAATTCTCCCCTCACTCTCCAACTATTATGCTGTTGAAAATCATCCAGAAAATTCATCCCCAATCCATTCCCCTTTGTTCTACTCATTTCTAGCCTAAAACCCCCTTTTTTAGCCTAAAAACCCAACTTTGATCTCTAGTAACCCACATACTTCAATCATCCATCATAAAAAACCCACCAAAACAAAAACATTCAGTTTGCTTTGAGTCTGAAAAACCCATCTTAGCCCATATAACCACCAAAAATCCTTCAAGACCTTGCTCAAAGTTCATAAATCAAGCTCAAAGGTAGATTTTCTACCAAAAAGTGTTCAAAAAGGCCCTGAGGGGAACTCAACCAAGTTCTTACTGGTCTTCTATACCTGTGGAGGGCTTGGGAGAGGTCTGAATCACATCAAGAAAGAAACCTATTTCGTGCATCAGTACTTAATCCAGGCGCCTGGATCATCACTTTCTAGGCGCCTGCATTGAGTCCAGGCGCTTGGATTCCCTTAATACAGGCGCCTGGATTCTCTCCTTTTGGTCATGTTTTCCACTTTCTTCTGCATTTAGTCAGTTTAGGTACATTATTTACCTGCATTAATCTTAGATAATCATATCTCATGTTCTAACCTACATCAACTCTGAAATGAGTCTTGTACATGCTATTTCATTGTCAAATCATCCAAAATCAAGCCACTTTTAAAGTTCATATTGTGCATTTGAGTTGAGCTTGAGGTTCATGTTTGCTACCATTTTGTCAAACATCGTTTAGAAGTGTGTGTGAATTGGTTAAAGGCATTACATTTGGTGCTTGCTATGAAAAATGGAGTTCTGAGGTTGCTGTTTGGTAAGCCATCCAGGTGCCTACATTTAATCTAGGCTCCTAGATCTGCCTAATCCAGGTGTGTAGATTACCATCCAGGTGTGGCAGGGGTAATATTTGTGATCAGTTCCTGAGGCATCCTAAGGTAGTTTGAGGGTATTTTAGTGAAATTTTAGTATCTTTTATACATGAAGCATCCACACATGACATGTTGCACAAGCATTCACCCATATTTCATTAATCTTTTTGATGCATTTGTCGTGCTTTCACATGAATTTGTGTATGAAGTCCATTTAAACAATATTTTCAAAATCTTTTCAAGCATTTAGTAGAGACCAGTAACCATACCGGGTGTGAGGGGTGCTTTAAATTCTTTCCCCTCATGTAACCTAGCTCTCGGACCCGAGAAATCCCATTTTGAAAGACCAGTGAAAATATTTTCCATTCAAAAGGGCAAAAGAGTAATGTTTCCAATGGTTTCTCGGGTATGGTCTTCAAACTCGGGTGGTGACTCCATTCAACCAATCGAATTGTTTTCCAAAATCGCAACCGTTTTCGTGGGCACTACTCTGCGGGGTGTTCAAACAACATTTAGGGGATAAATGACTAAACCTATAATGATCACAAGTCATATGGTTTGTTGCGCCAGAGTCAATCATCCAATCACTATTTCTAGTAAAAGACATACTAGACTTAGCAGTTAATGCAAGGGTTATGGCTAGATTTGTTTTTGGATTAGAGTCCTCCACTTTATGAGATGCCTTCTTACCCTTTGGATGCCACTCTGAATGCCCATGAAGTCGAAAGCATGTGTCCATCGTATGATCAACACCATTGTAGTAAGTACATTTTCGATCCTTCTTTAAGATGGGCATCTTCCAAGTAGCCATTACAACCTTTCTCTAATATTTCCTCCAAGCATAACATCTTGGTGATCAGCTTCCGCACAAACCATAGCATAAGCCGCATGTATATTAGGAAGAGGTTTTGTAGAAAGTACACGGCCTCGAACCCCATCTAAATGAGGATCAAGACCAGCCAAAAACTTATACTCACGTTCGGAATAACTTTCGTAGTGTATATATCAATATCATGGGCACACTCCATAATATAGTCATCAATATCATTAAGCTCCTACCATATTTTCTGTAATTTTCCAAAATTAAATTTTAACAAAACCTCCATTTTGATGGACAGAAATTACCTCGCAGTGAAGTTGATAAGCTTTTGACTCATCCTAATCAACCGAATACATATTTTTTACCGCCTCCCATATCTCCTTCACCATAGACAATCGAAGAAAGAGAGACAGAATATCCTTTGTCATCGCATCAAGAAGCCAAGATTTGACCAAGCAGTTTTCATCATCCCATTCTTCATAATCTTCCAATTTTTTATTTGATGGAGCAGCCTTGGTACCTGAAATATAACCCTAAAGTTTTCTCCCACGGTTTTTATTTTGGGCATTCAAAGACCACTCCACATAGTTGTTACTGTCAAGCCATTCTGGAGTGATGAGATAGAAAGTTTCCTGCAAATGGAGGCCATACATAATAGTAGAAGATCCGTTCTTCTTTGGTGATTTAGCACCACTTACTTTAGTCATGGTGGCATTAAAAGAAAATTTGCAACAAAATGATATGAACAAAAACAACAATTGTGAATACAAGACAACAATTGTGAATACAAGACCTACTTCAATTCCTAGAGTTAAGAAAAGGAGATTGAAGGAAGCTCTGATACCATATCAATAAACACAATTGTGGAATAATTTTATGATAATCCCATTCATCGTAGTTGTACAATATATATAGTACAAACATTAACAAAGATAGAATAAAATATTACAGGGAAATATCCTACAACTACAAAATAAAATAAAATTACATAATTAAGGATATTGACCAAATCAAATATTGATCAAATTGGTATCAAATATTGATCAAATCATATCCTTAATTTTAGCATAAACAAGGCTTGAGAGGGTTCTGGAAATCCCACCCGGACGAGATGCCCCCACTGTCTGGATGGTATTTCCAAAACTTGAACTCCCAACCCAGAAAACTACAAATTTCATCCCTTTCGTCCAACCTCGATGTTTTGACCTTAAATTCAAAAAAATCTCGAATACAAACAATTGAGATGGAACTATGAAAGTATAAATTTCAATCTAACACGAGTATTAATCCATCCAACCAAAGATTTGATAAAACCTAAATCAAAACCCTAGAATTGTGGGTTTTTAACAAAAATCCAAAGAACACAATCAAATAGGAAGCTCATACTATATTTTCATTCATAATCACATAGATAATAAGATGAACCCTTACCTTGAAGATCTAAACCTTCTCCAAACTTTGAGCTTAAAATCCTTGCTTCTTCTAGCTTGAAATCCTCCAAAACGAACCACTAAAGCCAAAACATGCGAAACCCGAGCTAGAAAAACGTGGAGGTGGAGAGAGAGAGAGAGAGAGAGAGAGAGAGAGAGAGAGAGAAAACTGAGAGATAAAGAGGGATGAGTAGCAGCCGGCTGTTGGGAGGGGAGAAGAGGGGAAAATTGAGTTTCTCTCTCCTTTCCAATTTATAGTGCCAAATTAACAAATTACGCCTCACACTCCTAAATATCTAATGTGCTTCCAAAAGTCCTACGCTAACCCATTTCTCATATTTACCCATACTTAAACATTTAAAGAAAACCCTCAATGTCCCAATTTTAATTCAAAACATTTTACACAAATTTCTGAGTCTTTACATAAAATAGCAAAAATGGGAGGCCAATCCGATTAGGGAGAGGGAAAAACGAGAATAGATTGGATGGAGAAGGGGAGTATTGGAGCGGGGAGGCCAATCATGATTGAGTACCTTTATCATGAAAATGCTAATCCCAACTTAATAGTTCAAGCTCACAAAATTCACAAGCGTGTGCCTGAGCACGAGCTTGAAAATACATCTCAGCCTACAAAAATCCTCCATGACGAAGATTGGAACCACAAGCTTTGTGCAAGGATTTTGAGCGGAAGTGCTAGGCATTTTGAAGATTTATATAACTTAAGTTCATGCTCAAGAAAATTACAGTTCTAAAATGAAAAAAATATGTATTAATGTCCCCTTTTTGTTTATGCTTATTTTGATTAACACTAAAAAAAACTTATAATAAGTGGATATATATAGGGTAAACTTCTTATCCGGACTTTTCATTTCCGGACCTCATGATCTCAACATTTTTTTGATGATCCAATCTGTCCAATGTGTTCAGAAGGTGTTTTCAAGAAGAGTCCATGCAAGAAATCTTCAAAAAAATACCGGGAAGGGCGGCTTGATCCAAGCAGTTTTCGCAAAAAATATACATTTATAATTTTTGCAAAAACTGCTTGGATCAAGCCCTTCCTGGTATTTCTTTTTGAATATTTCCCGCATGAACCCTTAAAAACACCTTCTGAACACATTGGACGGATCAGATTTTCAAAAAATAATATGCAACACAGAAAAACCATTTTTTCTTATTTCCGGGAGGTGTGGCTTAGAAGTTTTTTGTATATATATATATATATATATGTGGGATATTTTGTATTCAGTAAAACTTTATTGCTCACTTACAAAAGCAAAAGGGGGCATGACAAAAATTCATTACAAAATACAATAATGAATTTAATCAAAATCTAAGATATAGCAGAAGCACTAACAAGTTGATTGATTGGCTCTACGACTTGTACTAAAAAAGTAGAAAACATAGATGAAATTATCGATTAGCAGCCACAAAACGGGTGAGAAAGTCCCACGAAGGGGAGAGAGTCCCATAAAGGGGTACAAAAGCTGAAATATAGAGGGAAAAAAAGTTAAATGAGAAACCCCAATCGTCTACAAATACTTTTGAACTAAGTTTTTTTTTTTGTAAAAAATTTTTGCAAATTGTAGCTTAAAATGTCTCACTTTTTTCAGTCAAATAAACTAGAAAAGCTAAATCTTATATATTATTGCAGGATGACTTTTGGTGAGAAGGAACATGAATGTGACAAGTGTCCCCTATTCTTTACACCTTCAATTTTATTTTATGAAATCTAACAAAAATTCGTAAGGGAAATTTATCGAATTCGTCCCTCTAGTTTAACCCCAGTCTCGATTTCGTCCTTCACCTTTCAATCTCACTCTAACAACCCTTGTAGTTTCAATTTTGGTTGAATTGAGCCCAAAAGTTAACTTTTGTTAGCAACTCAACGGAAATCCCTATTTGGGGTTTTTTTTTGAGGGGTAAAACAAACATTTTGCCCTTGTATCACATAAATTTTGAGTCTGCAAAAAAGACGGAAAGATGTTGACCAAAATCGATGATTTTATTGATTTGAGAAATTAGGGTTTACAATCTCTGTAACAATTTCTAATGAAAGAAAATAATCCTCTGATTCTTCTCTTCAAGAGTTTGATTCGAGGGCTTGAAGCTTTTTCTCGATTTGAACGACGAGATCTTCTTTGATCTTTGCGAAGTTGACGGCGAATTTGATGGATTTTGACTTGAGGGCTTTGAAGCTTCTTCTCAAGTTGATTTACTTGATCTTCTTCAATTTCGTTGAAAAAGATGACGAATTTGTGACCGTTGACTTGAGGGTTGTAGAGCTTCTTCTCAAATCGGTCTTTGAAATCTTCTTCAATTTGGTTGAAGGAGATGCAGATTTGTAGATGTTGATTTGAGGGCTTTAGAGTTTAGTCTCAAATCAGAATTTGAGATCTTCTTCAATTTGGTAGAAGGAGATCGTTGACTTGTGGATTTGGCTTGAGCGATCTTCTAAGCTTTGATCTGAAGAGGCGCCTTGTGTGACGTGGATTTGAAGAATTCTAAAGGGCTTTAGAGGCTTGATCTTCAGAGCTCTGGAGCTTGTGTGTTGGATAGAGACTTGAATGTTCTTCGGAGCTTTTGGGCTTTGATTTGAAGAACCGTCTTGCTTGATGAACACTTGAAGCTTTTTTAAGGGCTTTTGGATGCTTGATCTTCAGTGCTGTTGAAGCTTCAATGCCTTGATGTCCCCAAGGAGTTCTGAAGAGCTTTTGGATGCTTGAATCTTCAGAGCTCTGCTTGTTGATGGAAGCTTCAATATGTCTTGATCCCCCCAAAATATGAGAGAGAGCACCTCTATTTATAGGGATGTAAGATGGAGAGTTATGGCAAAACTGCAAGTCTTTCCATACTCTTCTCTCTAATTGTTTCCTTATTTGATTTAGAGGAAAATAATTAAACTATAATAAATATCTTTCTTTTATTTAATTTTGGGAAAGATAATTATGTATAATGAGATAAATAATTTATTTCACCAAGTGGCATAATTTAATTAGCCAAACTTGATAGATAAATTATTGCATCATTTTGACACGTGGCGCCATTTAATTGGACCTTTCACATATCTTTGACTTTTGACTTGTAAACACGTGGCAACATTTGATTGGCCATTTGTCGTGCTTAGTCCTTTGACCTACGGACACTTGGCAGCATTTAATTGGCTCGTCCCTAAAACTTTGACTTTGACTTGTGGACACTTGGCAACATTTAATTAGCCAATTTATGTGCCCTAGCAACATGTGGCAGTTTGTGATAGGCCAAAAATTTTACGTGTCTACAGCCCTCCCTATTGCCCAATAACAAACCATAACTCCTCCTACCCCTTTTTTACCTTTTGCAAAACTAAAAAAAAAAAAGTTCCACCAAAAATATAAAATTAGGGGGCAAAAAAACTTAATCTCACATCAAATTAAACCCAAAGGAAAATGGGCAAAATCACACAATCATCAAATAAAAAAAAAAACTTAATCTTACATCAAAATCATAACCGAAAAAGCCCCAATATGCATCACTCCCACTGAAAGAAACCCTGCAATTGGCAATCACGACGATGACAATGTCCTCTTTCATGCTAAACAGACCAGAGTTCAAGCTGAAGGGACCACCAAGGCAACTTCCTCAATTGGGCACCTGTCGTGGTCCACCATGTGCCCATTGGGTTTCTCGGTGTCGGGTTTGGACGCCATTTTGGGGCGCTGGGGAGAGTGGTGGTGGTTCAATTTCCTCTCAATTTTATGAATTTTTTTTATTGGGTAAAAAAGAGGTAGGAGGAGTTAGGGTTTGTTATTGGGCAAGAGGGAGGGCAAAATGTCTGTTCTACCCCTTAAAAACCCCAAATTGGGATTTCCGTTAAGTTTTCTAACGGAGGTTAACTTTTAGACTCAATTCAAACAAAATTGAAACTACTGTGGTCGTTAGAGTGAAATTGAAAGGTGGGGGACGAAATCAAGACCGGGGTTAAACTAGAGGGACCATTTTCGATAAATTTCCCAATTCGTAATGGTATTCTTTTCTAAACGGAAAGGTTTTCCATGAAATTGTTACATTCTCTAATACGAATACAACCATGAGAAGGGAAGTTTTAGTATTTTTCCATTCCAATCTTGCATACCAGCATAACAAAGAAAACAAATATTTTAAATGTCTAATTTATATGGAATCAATGGAGTAATATAAAATCTAATTGAGTTTACTTCTATTGTTACGGAATGATTTGTTTACAAAATCAACAAGGAAAGATTTTTTCATATTCTCTTCCATACATAAACCCTAAAAGTTTTTATATATAATTTTATTATCACACTAACTCTCTGTGAATTGGGAACAAGGAATATGTAGCTCACGTTTCTTGCTATGTATGAAGGTTAAACTTATATCTTGATAGTTTAATGATTTTGTTACTTCAATTTGGTCGCTTTACGTAAGTTCGATAATTTTTCTTAAGATAACCCAATTGCAGATTAAATATATGGTGATCTATGTAGCTCCATTGCCGCTCTGAACAATACCATCTCCGAGCAACTACTATATATGGATTGTGAACAAAAACTTTTTTCCCTATTAGATGCTCCATTGCCATTGTAACTTGATTATATGCAGTGTTCATCATCTGTTGAAATTTTTTCTGTTTCTGGAATTCCAAGATTTATTGATTGTGTTGAGTTCATGACATGTATTGATTAAGTTAATTTTTGTTTTCAGTATATATTCCGTTTTTGTTCCTTTTTTCTTTGTTGTTCTCTATAGGAGGTGATGCAATTCTCTTAATCTTAAATTAAGGAATGAGATCAAATTCGGGTGAACCCTACAATATAGGTGAGTTAGTTTCATTTGTTATTGTGAATGGCTCCATTTTTCTTAAATTCATCTACTAAACTTGGTTAGATGCATGGGTCCCGAAGCTTGGAATCGGGGGCCTACAGGGTGTAGTGAGCAACGGTGAACATTGGATTTGGCAATGTAAGAGAGTACTATTCTTACATGGAAGAGGTTTTTTTTTTAATCTGGACCATTGATTACCGAATTGAACGGTTACTATTCCTCACTATACCCTATAGTGAATTTGGCTCACTACAGGGCCCCCGATTCCACGAAGTTTTGGTTAATAAATAAATTTTGAGAGAAGTCAGGTTCATTTGTGAAATATCAAACAGTAAGGATTATGTTTGCGTCGTGCTTTTAGGTAGAGGCAAATATTTAGACTTCATAGTAACCAACAAAATAACTCATAAGAATCAATAAAAATGCCCAAAAGGAATTCACTTTACAGATGGTATATATATTTTTTCAACTAAATGCGCAATTTTATTTATCAAATTTAAACTTTGAAATGGAATGTGAGACAACTGGCCCAATAGCTGGACATTATGCATGACACCTATATGAAACATTTGAATATATTACAAGAACGAAATATGTCCTTCATTTTTTTCTATCATTTTTTCCCTTCAATTACCCGTGCATAGCACAGGTTCATGCTAGTAAGTACTTATTCATAATTGATAACAAATCCCATTGATTAACTTTTTTTAAAAGCAAAGAAGCTAAATAAATACATTAAACTGGTTCGTTCTCTTCTAAATTTATTATGACAAAGGAATCCTAAGAATATATCTTTGATTATACCATGGTCCATATAATTGTTCGATTCATGTCGTCAGTCCAAATGAATTTAACTGTTTTCGCACAATCGTATTCGGAATTGTGCACGTTGATTGAATGGCTCTAGATATAATTGTGTTCGGAATTAGATATTTTTTATGAGGACTCAGAGTTATATTCTAGATTGTTTTTCCTAAACTTATTGATCTTTTTAATGGAAAAATACAGTGTTTGGACTTTGGTAAGAAAAAAACAAAACAAAACCATAAAAAAAACTCCACCCTTAAATAATGGGGAGTATTTTAGACCTCATTCCACTTAACTTTTTGCACTTTTTGATTTTCGTATTTACTCAAATTGCTTTCGTTATTTTTAAATTTTTGTCAATCTTTTTAACTTTGGAAAAAATATAAAATTAGGGCAATTAATTAGCCGTCCTAAACAAATAAAAAGGTTATGATCCCATCCTAGTGTTTTTGAATTGTTATGATTCCATCCTAACTTCTAATTAATACCAAAAAGGCCCTTGCAATGTAATTTGACTTTTTATTAAATTAACGGATTTTGATAATTTATTTGGTCCTAAAAACCATCCCAAACCATTTGCATCTAACTTGTTGCATTTCCATATACTAACGGATTAAAAAACATTTTTGGTCCTGAAAACCATCAAAACTCTTTGCTTCTCTACTTTCACTGTAACAAACGAAAACTTTCCCATATCCTCTTTCAATTTCCCCCTCTTCAATTACCTCAAATATAAACCAATCACATCCCCAATCCAAACGCAATCCCAGATTCTATGGTCTCCTCCCACCATCCCATAACCCCATTTCCCACCGTCCACCATCACATTACCCTCATTTCAATCTCCCACCACTCTGTTTTTTGAGGAAAAAATCCCAGAATTTGTAGGTGCCAATTGTACCCACATCAACAGTAAAACAGCTGGATAGACGGCGGAAAGTCGAGGTCCTACATAGAGGCAACCAGGTCTTTAGGCTTGTCGGTTGAAATCCACCACCACCAAACGAATACTTGTTGGTTTAAAACCCTAACCAACATGGCCCGTAAGTTTTGATTTCGGCTTCATAATCATCAATATGTTTTTAGCGATGTTCGAATCACAATTCTTTGTTGTACAAATTGATTGGAATGATGATAATGGATTTTTTACCCTTGCGATTAAAATCGATTGAGAGATGAGAGTGTTGTATGGTTTTGGAAGGTAACATTATGCCAGAAATCTATAGGGTTTTTTAACTCAATTTCCATGGATTATGGAATGTAAAACTTGGGAATTTTTAGTACATAATAATGGTTTTTTAATTTGTCAAGGTTTGTTGTAACTGGAAAAAAGGAATGTTTTGGAGGATGTGTGATCATGGATTACTAATTTACCATTTTTATGGGTATCGAAAGTCTAATTATGGTGAATTAGTGAGCCACGATTACTTTTTAAAATAAACTTAGCTACTATATATCAGTCAAACATGATAAAACCAATTAGCCACCATTTCTAATTTTAGCCAGCAATCAATGTAAAATGTGGTTTATTTTTACACCATGTTTGAATTGTTCCACATACCACAATTTTGGGTATAAATAGAAATTGAAGATGTGGTAAAATTTTAAAGGAGCCAAGGGAAGATCATGATAAAACTTTACTGGGAATGCACGCACCAAATCTGGAGGGTTTTTACCCCAAATTTTATTAACATCTGACTATGTTGTTTCGCAATCAATGTGATAAACTTAAAATCATGTTCATTATAAAATTCCGACATGGATTATTAATCTACCATGATTTTGGGTATAGAAAGTTCAGATGTAGTAAATTTTTTTAAGGGAGCCGCTGCGCAAGCTGAATTCATAAAGGGAAGATCATGGTAAAACTTTTATTTAACTTCCCTTTATGAATTTGGCCCTGCACAACAGCTCCCTTAAAAATTTACCATCCTAGTTTATAATCTACACCCAATTTTGGATGGAATTCATAGCGTGGAATATTGTTTTATTTTCATGGGTATTGAAAGTTTCAGTATAAAAGTGGAGGGGTTGATACTGGTTTGGACAAAGGTGGTGGTCTTGCATCCACTGAAAAACAGAAAATTTGTGTCAGAGGAAAAAAGGGACTATGACTAATCAAAAGACGAAACCCGTTAAAAAAAAGCGGGTGAAGTACGCGATACACCGTTCTTATCAAGTCTAGGAGGCATAATTAATTTACTTAAGCACCTTAACTTGAGGAATTGCCACATTGAAGTTTTGAGGGAGAAGATTAACCGAGAGCAGTGCCACAAGAGCAATAAGCTGATTTTTGAAATAATCAGTACATGGCCCAGACAAAAAACGTTTCAACTTAGCAAGGTTAATTTGGAGCTAACATGGGCTTACCCAGTTAGGATTTCGGCATAAATTGTGGTGATGAATTTGAAAGCCTGCATCATGGTTGCAAAGAGGCGGTGTAGTTTGTTACCCTGATTTAGTTATCATGTTAAGGTTTTTTCATTAATTATTCATTTACCATTCATTTAATTTCATGGATTTTTGATTTACCATTTTCAAACATGAGTACGGTATCAATGGAAAGCCAATAAACCATGTTTGCAAATGGGAAATGAATACATTAAAAATGAGTTCTTGATTTATCATCTTCACAAGTTTGGAAACCATATATTAATTATGGTTTATTAATTTATCGTATTTAAGCCAATTTTAACTTGTTTATTAGTTACATGGATTTTTTGATTTACCATTTGAACATGAGTACAGGATCAATGGCTTATTGGTTTGCTTAGGACTATAGAATTTGAAATTCAAAACAACCTTCGGATGGGTAAAAGAAACAAGTATATTTTAAAAATTAAACAAGAATGGAAATAGGACGGAAAGCAAGAAGGTGGCCAAATTTGAACTGACCAAATTTGAATCATCCTATGACTGACGTTAATATGATGGAAAGGAGGATGATGGCTGGATTTTTAGCTCTATTGGTTACTACTACAGATTAACATTAAAATAAAATATTTACTCCTACATAATTAATAAGGGCAATAAGGTCTGAAAATACACTTACAAGATGGAATCATAACGATTCAAAACACATAGGATCGCATCATAACGGTAATATTCTTACAGGATCCCTAATTAAAATTCTCATAAAATTATGACAAAAAGTAAACAAAATTAAAAGGGAAAATTAGTCATAAATGCACTATATTTTGCCTTTTTTTTAAAAGCAAGGACAAGGTACTTTTGCAATCAAACATAAAGACATGGTTTTTATTATTCATTTAACAAAAGGACTAAACACACACTCTTTCTTTATTTTTGACATAAACACCCTTTGTGGATTCAAATACATCTAAAACTCTCCGTATTCGGTATCTCTTGAGGCTAACGATTATATGGGCTGTAAAAGTCCTGTTTTCGTGTATTTCATTGTTGGAAAATTTAAAAGGCTTATTCGTTATTGTTACTTTTCTTAAAAAATTGCAACATTACTAATTTCTGTTGGCATGAAATTCACAAATTTTGCTTCGTCATGCATATTGTCGAATCTACATTGAAAAATGAGGTGAGTTAAAAATGAATGATCATCATACCTTAGAAGCATGCCAAAATGACACCAAAATATACCAATGCAATAATATTACAATTTTTTCTTAAGAAAAAAATATTGACAGCATAAAAAAAAAAGAGTAAATTTCTTAGATCTATGGGTGTCAGTGACCAATGAATGAAATTATGCAATAATATTACAGTTTTAAAAGGAACAAAATCATGCTCTTTAAATGATTATTCCAACTTTTGGTTTGCAATAATTTTTTTTCCCTATATCGTGGGATATCAGGGTCAGTTTACATGCACCTTAACTAATCTTGTGAAGTAGATTTTGATTACAATGTCGATTTTTATTACGTGCACCTCAACTTTTGGTTTGCAATAATTTTTTTACTATTTTATTTCGAGGTCTTAGAAGTCGATTTTGATTACGAGTTTGATGCTTCTCACTTTTATGATTTCACTCAGCTTGAATCGTCTCTCGAGGCTTAGGATGCCAAGCGCTGGTTTGAATCAGCCCCAAGATATCTGTCTTCCCATAAGCATCCACAAATGCTTGCACAATTGAGAGAGATTAATAGGAAACATGATAATCAGGTTAATTTGTTAATGATTAACCAACAACTATTATAACAAATGGAATTTATTTGACAAGTGAATGAGAAGTTAGCTGACATTGTTTTATTGTTTTTTTTTTTTTTGAATTTTTGGTACGAAATTAGAAATTTTAAAAATTAGTGACATTTCACTAATTATTTTTTTGCCGAAAGTGGTCGGCTGGAGATGGGGTGGTATTTGGTCAGGAGGCAGAAGTTGATTTTTTTGAATTTTCTGTACAAAATTAGAACTTTTAAAAATTAGTGACACTTTACTAATTTTTTTGATCTCCAGAAGTGCTGGCCAGAGGTGGGGTGGTGGTTGGCCGGATGTGGGGTGTTGATTTTTTTTTTAATTTTATGTTCGAAATTTGAATTTTTAAAAATTAGTGAAGTGTCACTAATTTTTTTGGTCGCCGAAAGTAGTCAGCCAAAGGTGGAGTGGTGGTCGGCCGGAGGTGGGGTGTTGATTTTTTTGAATTTTATGTTCGAAACTTGAATTTTTAAAAATTAGTGGCACTTTACTAATTTTTTTTGTCACAGAAATTGCTCAGCTAAAGGTGGGTGGTATTCGGCCAGAGGTGGAGTGGTGATTTTTTTGAATTTTATGTTCGAAATTTGAATTTTTAAAAATGTCACTAATTTTTTTGGTCGCTAGAAGTGCTCGGCCAGAGATAGGGTGGTGGTTGGCCGGAGGTGGAGTGCTGAGTTTTTGAATTTTATGTTCAAAATTTAATTTTTTTAAAATTAGTGATAAGTTACTATTTTTTTTGATTGCCGGAAGTGGTCGGCCAGAGGTGGAGTGATGATTTTTTTTAATTTTATGTTCAAAATTTAAATTTAAAAAAATTAGTAACACTTCGCTAATTTTTTTTGTCTTGTTTGATTTCAAAAGTTCATTTTCTTTTCTTTTTAAAATGGAAAATGTTTTTTGTTTTAATGTTCAATTACAAAAGTTTCTTATCATTCTCTTTAAAATTTAAAATTGCCAAATGTTTTGAATATTTGATTAAGTGGCCCAAATTAAAAAGGTGCAAAAAAAAAAAAGTCAGACAAATAAATTATGCAGTGTTTGCCGCGTAGTTCTCCCAGCCAACCACTCTCTTGTTCGTTTTCGCCAGTCCACAACACAAAACCCTAATCCCACAGCCTCCATCCCTAAAACCCTAAAATCTCTCTCTCTCTCTCTCTCTCTCCACCCTAACAATGAATCCCCAACCTGATACCAACAACGTCATAACAACCACCTCCGAAAGACCTCGGAAGATCAAGTTCGACTACGAAGAAGACGACCAGTTCCAAGACGAGACTCTCGACGAAACTGTCACTGAAAGCTCCAACCTTGAAGACGACGCACTCATGTGCGACACCGCCGAGATCGGCGCTGATAAAACCAGCGCCGACTATTACTTCGATTCCTACTCTCACTTCGGTACTTCACTTATTGATTATTCCAGTTCTGGTCTTTTATATCGATGTATGTAGCTATGGACATGCTTGTAATTATGTGTTCGTGTTTGGTTTGAGTTGGCACGCTTCTTGTTACCTGTTATATTGGTGTAAGTTAGGGTAGCACGGACACGGACCGATACCAATGACTCGTAAATTTTGAAATTTGGAGGACGCGACACTTTTTAAAATATACTACTTCCATTCCTACTCTCGCTTCGGTAATTGCACTTATTCCCTTTTGCTTCGTATTCTGTTCTTTTAGGTATCGGTGTAAATTTTGGGGTCTAGATTGAGCTGGTACGAGTATGGTTACATGTTCTATTGGGGTAAGTTGGGTAGATGCTATGTCGCACCAACATAGACATGCTAAATTTTAAAAATTGGAGGACATAATACTTTGGGGGCATATTGAGAAAAATATTTCTTCCATTTCTTCTCTTACTTGGGTAATCCATCTAGTCTGTATTGATTTCCATTCTGTCCATTATATCTATGCATGTATGTATAGATATGCTTGTAATGTAAGTTTTTTAGGGTGTAGATTGAGTTGGTACAATTATTGTTACTAGGCCGCTGAGTGAGACCTCAGGGGGCTGGGAAAATGACAACTCTCGACTTTAATATTTGATATTGAATGGTTATCTAGGAGGAGCTGTTTTGCTGGGGAAAGTTGGGTTACATGAGTTGGGTTCTAGGTGATTACACTTGTACCACCAAGACAGCAACCAAGGGAACATTTAGCTTATATCTTATTTACTTTGATTTTGGTCTCAATTTATGTCGCCTTATGCGTCCCTCTAGATAGACGGACAAGAATGATATTGTATATTCTTTTCCTTCTCTCTGTTCGGCGGTACTGGTTTCTTATTCACAGCTGTCGTGTGTGCGCCCCGTGTGTGTGTTGTATATATATATGTGTGTGTGTGTGTGTGTATGTGTGTGTGTGCGTGTGTGTAAGCATTTGTTACCATCGAAATGTTTGCAACTCTGGATTCAATGCTTACTTACTCTTGTTTCCTCATTTTGTTTTCCTATGTGCAGGTATTCATGAAGTAAGTTTCTACATTTGGATGTAAAGCCATCCAGTGTTTTGTGGTGTTGAAATCACGCATGTCATTTTTGGTATAAGTTTCTACATTTGGATGTAAAGTCATCCAGTGTTTCGTGGTGTTGAAATTGCGCTCGTCATTTTTGGTTTCTTTTCATCCATTTGGGGGATTTTTTGTGCTGTGATATCATTTGTTACAGTTGTTATACTGGTGCTTCTTATGCTTACAGTTTAATTTGTAGGTTTGTTTTCTTTTGATACATGGATTTTATGGACCAATTAAGGTTTTAGTTTTGTTGGTTCATGTCTTTAATGAGGGTTATATTCAATAATTTGTACTGTTGGTAGACTACATTTTCTTGTGGCTAAGATTGACAACACTTGAATTCGGTGTTACACTCGGACCCTGTTACCTTTCCGACACCCAACACACACGGTAAAGGAAGGAAATAAAAGAACTGTGTGACTCGTGGTGAGAGGGGAAGGAATGTGCAGTTTCATCCATCAAATGATATTTCGCTCTTTTAAGTTTCAACAACAATGCATAGTCCTTCCTTTTGTGGTTTCTTATAGCTTACTTTTTTTATGACCATTTCAGCAGTAATTATCTTCTCTCTAACACAGTATCTAGTTTAGTCTTAGAGCCTCGTCTTATGACTTATGCTGCTTTGTTCAATGTCCAAGTAGTTATTCTCATGCTTTCATTTTACAGGAAATGTTGAAGGATGCAGTGAGAACCAAGACTTATCAGAATGTTATTTATAAGAATACCTTTTTATTCAAGGACAAAGTAGTCCTTGATGTTGGTGCTGGAACTGGGATTTTGTCGCTCTTTTGTGCAAAAGCAGGGGCAAAACATGTGTACGCTGTATGCTTCCATTTTCAACCTCCTCCTCTTTTAAGTTGTGAGTTAGTATTTGTTTTATCAAGAACACTTCTTATGTAATTTATTAGAAAATGAGAATGTAAACCCTTGTCCCCTGTTAAGGTGTTTGCAACTAATCTAACCAATCTTGTCACGTGCACGTAATGATTTGTATCCTATCAGAAAATTGAATCATTCTTAGTACCCCCTGTTGAGTTAGTCATTTCGTCATTCTTCTCCATCACATGAAGCTATTTCCTAATTTGCTGGAAGCTGATAATTTCTGTTCAATCATTCAATTTTGTGCCCTCCAAACTTTAGATGTTTTTTCACTGGATGGTCTTTATTTAGCTGTTGTTTTTACACTTGCTATTTAGACATGTGATATGGTGATTACGTTTGTGTTCCATGCTCAATGTGAGGAGCAACTTGTGCCCTCCGTGCTGTTTAGTATTTGCTTATTGTCTGGTGCACAAAATCTATTAAATAGCTCAGTCATTTCTCATAGATGTACATATTTTTAATCATTTGAAGATCCCCATTTCAGGTTGAATGCTCCCAAATGGCCAATATGGCACAAGAGATTGTTAAAGCAAACGGATTTTCAAATGGTGATGCCTTTAGAAACCATGAGTTTCATTTATATATCTTTCCGCCATTTGCATCAACTTCTCAACTGATTCGGCCTTTTCTTGTTCTCCTTTAATTACTGCAGTTATTACAGTTTTAAAGGGAAAGATTGAAGAAATTGAGCTTCCAGTTGCTCAAGTAGATATCATTGTCTCAGAGTGGATGGGATATTTTCTATTGTTCGAGAATATGTTGAATACAGTCCTCTATGCTCGTGACAAGTGGCTGGTAACTTTCACCTTTCTTCTTCTGCTGATACCCATTCTGATGCTGTCCTGCATATTACGAGAATAATTGTTTGCATCTCAGTCCATCAATACCACTGAAGGTTTCTTGGTGAATAGTATTTTTGATATGGTTACTATTATATGTGAGCCAATATTAGAGTTTCATATATAATTGACTGCTTTAAATTTTGAGAATTATACTTCAAAGTCATTTCTTTGTTTTTCTATGCTGTTGAATACTAAGGCCTTCTCTTACAGACCTCCATGGTTTAGTTTTTCGTTAGGTTGTTATTTGGAGATTGATTACTATTTTTAGAGTCGATGTTGGACATTTGACAGGAAAGCGTTGTCATTGTTATGTTTACTTAAACTAGTCTGACCCACATATCTTCTCTTAACATATGCTCCTTGGTTCTTTCCAGGTTAACAGTGGAGTTGTTCTTCCAGATAAAGCTTCTCTTTATTTGACAGCTATCGAGGACGCCGAGTACAAGGAAGACAAGATTGAATGTAAGCTTATTGAGTCAACTGCTTGTCCCTGCAATTTATGCTTAATTCTTTACCCGTGTGGCCGTGTCTCATTTTCGTATCTTTGGGTTTATGCCAGCTAACTGGCATCAGATCATTTTGTGGGTTGCACGTCAAATACCTTCTTCTTATTAAGTTATAAGTTCATAATTTTTCTTTTGTGTATTGAATGGCATTGCAGTTTGGAATAATGTATATGGCTTCAACATGAGTTGTATAAAGAAGCAGTCCATGATGGAACCCCTGGTTGACACTGTTGACCAGAATCAGATCGTTACAAACTGCCAATTGCTTAAGGTAATAAACGTGCCCTTATTGGCCAGTAAGTGATACTCTATCCATTCTAATATTGGTCCAGCTTTCCATATTAGGATCTTCCGTGATTGTTCACCCTCTATTCACTTCTCAATGCGTCCCTATTTAGTTGTGAGGGAGTGTTTTGGAAAGCTTGAATTCCTAAAACTGTCCAAAAACAAGGGACGGAGGGTTGTGATTTTTTAACTTTCACCTATTTACGTGTGCTGGATCTGCTGAATATGTTGGTGCGCTTTTGTCTTGACATGCATTGTTTTACTTGATGCAGACAATGGACATCTCTAAGATGGCTCCGGGAGATGCTTCCTTCACAGCTCCTTTTTAAGCTAGTGGCGAACGCGATGATTACATCCATGCTCTTGTAGCATATTTTGATGTCTCATTTACAAAGTGTCATAAATTGACCGGCTTTTCTACAGGTTTATTTATTTGCCCATGAAATAACCTTTTCCAGTTGCTGTTTTAGTTTTAGTTTTTCTGGGTTGATTCTACTACCTGCGTACTAGATCTCCTATGTCTTAAAGGAAGGGCAAATTTCAATAGATAGTACCAGATTTTGAATCTTATGTGTTTTCAATTTCTCGGAACTCGTTAAGTTATAAAGAAAATCGTCCAGTTGCACTCAGATGCTGCAACTTCTTTGTTCCATCTCTCTCTCTCTCTCAGCTTCATCGTGTTTCTGACCAATTATAAAATGGAACTTATCCAGGGCCAAGATCACGAGCTACGCATTGGAAGCAAACAGTGTTGTACCTTGAAGATGTGCTCACTATATGCGACGGGGAGGCTTTGACTGGGAGCATGACAGTGTCACAGAACAAGAAGAATCCTCGTGACGTCGACATAATGATAAAATATTCGTTGAACGGCCGGCGTTGCCTGATCTCTAGAACACAATATTACAGGATGCGCTAATCCGGTTGTGGTATTCTTCCTTTGCCAGCAAAATGTGTCATTGCAGCAATTGCTTCAAGTGTCTTATGACATCAGAAATCTATTTGGAGAAGATGCTGCCACCCGAAAGCATCACATCTTGTTTCATTCTATGGAATGAGGGTTGTTCTTCTATTTGTAACAATGCTTTGATTTTTAAATATTTATTTCTTTTGTGAGTGCAAAGGGTGACATTGAAATGTAAGGCTAAATTATGTAAGAATTCACTTCATCATTTGCCCAATGGATGCTGTTTATTTGTTTTTTTCCCTCCGTTGTTACGATTTATGTTGTTTCAAGTGGGTATCTTGAATTGAGGCAGTGTCCGGGGCGAAGCCTGGGGATACTAGGTGCTGTTATTGGGTTATTTGATCTGATTGTTGGTAGGATCTCCTCCAAACTAGGGGCATCAACCTCATTTGCAAGTTTCTTTTAAACAAAGACAATTTTCACTACAAAATCATCGGTGCGAAATGCACGTGTGAGCTAGGAAAGTAAGGAGCTTGTGAAATCGAGCAAAATTCAACTGCAGTTAGGAATTCCGCTGATTCTTTGTAGACTCCTCTGCTTCACAAATTTCCGAGAACATCAGGAACTTGTAAAGAATTCAATGCTTTTCTTGATATCGAGTCATTTCCCCTTGCCGTAGACAGATTTCCTGGATCTGAACAATCTTGAGCAAAGAACATGCTGACTTGAGTGTCAGTCTTTACCCAGCTACACACTGGTTCCTTCTTAATTCCCCGTTTGGCCATTGATGGCCTGACCTTTTCAACATCATCCCATCTTCCTTTGGTTGCAAATATGCCGGATAACATTACATAAACACAGTCCATTTTAGAATCAAGCTCAAAAAATTTCCCTGCAGCTTTTTGACCAAATTTCTGGGTTAGCTTCATCTCGTCAATGAAGTTGACAACCTCATGAAACTTCCCTGCTCGATTTCCCTTCTTCAAGCAAACACATATGGCTACAAGCAGATAGGACACCTATCAAGTTAACATCATTAGGGACACAACATTCATCTAACACCGACCAAAAGGCTAAAAGAGCGTTTTCTCTGTATCCATGTAGTAAGTATCAGCATATGATTTTGTTCCACGTGACTATACTCCTTTCAGCCATATTTTTAAAGACAGCCTCAGCATCTTCTGTGGAGCTGCATTTAACATACATGTCAACAAGTGCATTAGTAACATATGTACCCCTCGACATTCCTAACTTGAGAGTGAAAGAATGGAACTGCTTTCCAGTCTCTAGAGCAGCTAAATTGGAGCAACCACTCAAACAGCTTGACAGAGCACATTCATTGGGTTTCAGGCCTTCTTGTTGCATCTGATTGAAGCACTCTGTAGCCTTGTAAACTTCATAATTTTGAGCATAACCTGAAATAACCGCTGTCCAAGCTGAAAGGTCTTTCTTGCGTAACCTATGGAAGAGTATACCTGGCTACCCGCATCATCCATGCACATATTTTTTGCATACATGTTGACGAGAGGAGTTCCCACGAAAGTATTATCACTTGAGTCATTCTTTATACAATGTGAGCATGAACTTGTTTCCCAATCTTTACATTGGAGAGGCAGGCAACGTTTCTTGCAATGCTGCAAATGGTGTACATATCAGGCTTGAGACCTTCCACAAGCATCTGTTTGAATATTCTAGGCCCTTGATATCCAGTTACGGCATCATCAAAACCAGACAAGTGCATTCCATGTAACCAAATCACGATCACTTATTGCGTCAAACACCAGGAAACCTTTTTGGACCGATCCCAATTTCATGTACATGACAACAAGTGCATTGCTAATGAAGTTGTCAGACTCAAAACCACACTTGCATATACAAGCACGAATGCTTTCACCATATTTCTGGTCAGCCAGATCAGTGGCAGCACTAACAAGATTAGATAGGGTAAACTGGTTTGGTCTTATTCCCTTATGCCCCATTTGACATAATAAATCTGCAGCTTCCTTCCTCTGGCCTTGCCGATTGAAAGAATTGATCATTTGACTCCAGGCAAATACGCTGGGATCTCTTATCCTCACAAATACTTTGAATGCATCAGCTGATCGTCCAAATATAGAGTAAACATTGAGAAGGCTACGGCTAACATATTGATCAAACTCTAAACCAACCTTGACGACCATAGAATGCATAGACTGGGCTTCTCTCAATTTACCAGAGTTGGAACATCCGTTGAGGAAAGTTGACAAAATGAAACAACTAAACCTAGTTTCAAGTTCAGTTATTCCTAAAAAGAGTCTGAGAACCTTGTCTCCTTCCCCCATCCAAGCATACCCGAGAAGCAATGTGCTCCAAGATACAGCATTCGACTTCTGCACGGACAAAAACACTCTATTTGCAAGTTCCATCCCATCGCATTTGGCATATAAACCAACAAGGGAAGACCCAACGAATATATCATCCAAAAAACCGATTTTGTTTACCTAAACCAATATCCATATACATTGAACAACCTTTCAAGGCAGTAGCCAAGGAAAACCCTTTTGGCCTCACGCCATCTCTCTGCATATCGCAGTAAAAACCAATGCCATCCCTGTAATATCCATCAGCTATTTGTCCTGAAATTAGAGCAGTCCATGAAACAACATCTTGTTTCGGCATATCATCGAGCAATTGACGCCTTCCATTTGGGGACAATAACTCCAATGGCCAAAATTTCCTCTGCTGCTACGTTCACCACCACTACACATGTTTTAGGTGTTGGTAAGTTCATTTTCAGCTTTTTATTTCTTTTTATTTTTTTGCCCTTTTGACTTTTAGATTATAGTTATAATGTATTTTAAATTTGATAGAGTGTTTACAAAAATGTACATAATATATTTTGCAATAGGAGAAGTGTTTGATAGATATGTGCGAAATACATTTTATACGATATTTTCTTAATTAAAATGAAAAAAGTAAAAAATGAGAAGTTATAGAACTCCTCCCAGCCTACTTTTAGATTCTTTTCTTCGTCAAAAAACCAACTCATTCTCATATAAAGCATTTTCCATTTTTCAACTAAACAAGTAAAAAATGAAAAGTAGAAAAAGCATCTTAGTTTCTTAAGGACCACTTGTCTTCAACAACAGATAAAGACAGAGATCCCCAAAATCAAACCCAAACCTAGATAAGCCCAAATTTTCTTTGAGCACCACTGGATATGGAAAAAGGGTGGATAGTAGAATCCTAATTACTTGTTTGAATTCTTTTTTCTAACCAAAGTTTATTACTTTGATAAGAACCCAATAAAAATAGCAATTTTTTCTTTCCTCACAAGGAAGAAAGGTTGAGGCTCAGATCTGGAATTTGGTAAGTGAAAGAGAAGGGTTATCCCATCATGGCTGCAAAAACAGTTGCCCCACAGGCCCTCAGAATTGCCACGCCAAGAAATGGGTTCCATTTTCTCTCAACACGTATGAACTCAAGAACATTTGTTTATCATCACAGCCTCTGATAGTTGATGAAAAAATTATTCAGCAGTCCTGGTTTCATGATGTATCACAAAGAACAACAACAGTCAACAGCAGCAGCAGCAGCAGGAGGGAAAAAAAAAAGAAAAGGAAAGGAAAAGAAAGAAGTACTCTTTGGTTCATATGATCAGCTTCTCTTCAGATACCAAAGAATTCCCACAAATATATACTCCCTCCGTCTATATATATACACACAGACACACACACACACACAAAGGGCTGTTGATTGAGCTGAAATCACTGGCTTCCATGATCATGGTTTTGCAGAGAGGGCAACCACCCTCAGAAAAATCCCTTCTCTATGCTTGTGAGCCTCATTCTTTTGAGTGAGTTCAATTTCTCAAGTGCTTCGGGGGAGCTTCTTTATGCACATGCTTTTGGGCCTAACCCTAGTTGCTCTCCCACTTACTAGATTGACCACTTCTGGCCCATTCAACTCAGATACGGGCCAACTCAACTGAGCCCAAGCCAAGTCTTTACGAGTTTATATTGTGATATTCTAATGAGATATACATATATATACTTCAAGTTCGTGAGCTTAATTGAGTTGAATACTGTCATGTTCATGATCAGCTCATTTAGTACCAAAACGAACTTTAACGAGGTTTTATTGGATTGAGCCACGAACAGTTTACGAATAACTCGATTCATTTACAGCTCTAATTACACAACAACAAAAAAAAATAGAAGGCTTTTTTTGGCCGATCCAAACATGGCAGGTATTTTTAGAGGGAATGAGAATGTGATTCAAAACTTTTTACTTTTTTAGTTTGGAAAGAGTGGAAATAGATAGGTGATTAGTGATCTACCAATTCAGGAGGAATCACATTCTTAAATTTACAAGGAATTTGATGTCCCGCCACCCTGGAAATCTTGAATTCCTACTCAATCCATATAAAAAGGAAATATTTGACTTCAGGAAATTTTCAAAATAAGTGAACCTGTTTATGAATTAATCCAAATGTCGGAATAAAATTACTTCGGGTATCAAATTACTAGGAATTTGATTCCTGATAATCAAATTCTTATTCCTATATAGGATTACGAGCATCCAAGCTGAGCGTTAAGTTTGATTTTTCATTTAAAATGAATTTTGGGACTACCAATTACAATCTATAATTCCAACTTCAAATCCTCCAACCACAACCACGTGTACCGAGAAGGTTGTGGTTGGAGTTATAATCGGATTTGGATATAATTTGGGCTCTAAATGAGGCAAATAACACAAACACGTCTACCGATTATAACTCCAACCACAACCTTCTCAAATGCATCTAGGACCCTCAAATAATGAAATTGACATTCTTGTTTCTTGGATTTTTTTACTTCACTTTTCTTTTCTCTTTCCTCAAAGAATTAAACAATGGGATGGTGAAAAACGATTATTCCGTCACAAAATTATAATTTGATTCGTAATACATTAAGTCTAAATAATAGAGTATATTTTTTGAAGAAAAACTCAAATGCTTTTCAACAATTTACTAGTAGATATGGATCTCTTTTTCTTCATAAAAAAAGTTTGAATTTTTTCTTCCTACAAAATTGTTATTTTTAACTTAAACTCAATTATCATTTTAGGACGTATTTTCCTTGCTTTTCTCTCATTTTCTCCATGTTCCAAACGAGGTTATTCTTAACAACTCACAACCCTCCACGTGTCTTTGACGAAATCCTACGGCCAATATCCCTTGCGTTGAAGTAACACACGGACAGCACACTGGAAAATATAAACAGTCAGACTCTCCTCATTTTCAGAGCGAAAATCGCAGCCATATACCGGTGGCTGCGCCGCCGCCGTGAAACAGCTGACATAGTGCAGAAATGGCGGGAACCAACGTGGTTCTGTTCGATTTCGATCACACGATGATCGAAGACAATAGCGACACTTGGGTAGTGGAGGAAATGGGTCTAACCCCTCTGTTCAATCAGCTTCGCCGTTCATTGCCTTGGACCTCTCTCATGGCTAGTATTTTCTAACCATTCCTAATCATTTCAGTTTTTTCTTTTTGGATAACTTCTTCAATTTGAAGTGTCAATCGATTAATAGTTTAGCTGTATTTGGTTAGACCATCTACAATAGTAATTCCCTTTTCCCATCAAATTTGGGTATGATTTGGGTTCAAATAAACAACTCCCTTTTTACGATTATTGATTTGATGGAAATTGTGTTCTTCCTTATGTTGATGTATACCAAGTTCTGTTTTTTTTCCATCTAATATACCACTTTGTTGAAAGAATTGAAGCTCATTTTTAGCATTTTTCCTCAGCTTGAAGTATTAAATATTTTGAACCATTGTGGAAATCAATTAATGGGATTTACTTAGTCATCTCATTAGCAATTGTAGGACAGGATGATGGGTGAGCTCCACTCAAAGGGGAAAACAATCGAGGAAATTGCAGCGTGTTTGAGACGGGTTCCTATGAATCCCAGGGTTATTGCAGCCATCAGAAAAGCTCATTCTCTACCTGGGTATTTTATCCTTTTTAATTCATTTTCCTTTTCAGAAGTAAGCTGATATACCCAGAAATGATTGTGATGTAATGGAATGTGGAAATTTCAGATGTGATTTAAGAATAATCAGCGACGCAAATCAGTTCTTTATTGAAACAATCTTGAAGCATTATGGTTTGTTTGACTGTTTCTCGGATATAGTTACCAACCCTAGCACTGTTGAAGAAGAAGGCAGGCTGAGGATCTTCCCTCACCATTCCTCTCCTCATGGTTGTAGTTTATGCCCTCCCAATTTATGCAAGGTATTCTTTTTGCCTTTTTGGTACCATTCAGCTATATGTTTCTATGTTTCTTTTTTAAGTGATATGTTGTTCTCTCAAGGCATATCAAGTTCTTTGTTTTATCAATTTATTTGATTGTTGATACGACTTGCATCGAGCTTAGGTGCTTGCTTATTCTCATGTGGCTAAAGCTTCATACTTGGTCACACTGTTTATGGTAGGAAATGCAGCCCACAGCATAGTGTGGAATCTGGATTTTTTCACCAAGAACCATTTATTTTAGATAGAAAGTTGTTCTGACTCTATTGGTTCAAGTCATAATCCGCGCCTTGTACTGGACTACTTGTGTATTACTATGAGAGACTAAGTTCAATTTCAGAGATTGGACTTACTGTGATTGGCCTATGAAGTGGCAGAAACTACAAATGTACGAATGCTGCAAATAAGTCACACACTATATGCCACACATCTTTGTTCCTGAGGAGAACTCTTTTACTATGTGTTGAGCGTGTTCTCTTTAGACACAGTTGTTAACTTTCAACACTTTTTCTGTTTCGGTTTGTTCAATTTAGAACCTTCTAGAGCTAGGATATTGGATTATGCTGGTGGGGACTTCCTTTGGACATTGTACTTCCCAATTAGTTTACCCTTAAACAAAGTCTCTACTTGCTTATAGTCCAAAAGTAATTTACGTAAAAAATTTATGGCCAAAGTTGGAACACAAATGATTTTTCCTTGTCGAAAATGTTGCTTGGATAAGGTTAGAGATAAATGAAGACTACACATCTGTTAGGATTTTCGTAACCCCACAACACTCCTACGGATCTTGGAAACAATGAATCACAGAATAGAAAAAACAAATAATCGTGCGTAATGAAAAACGGAAAGAAAGTGAGACACAAATATACGTGGAAAAACTCAATGCGAGGAAAAACCACGGGAGCCACACCAGTCCACTATGAAATCGAAATCAAGAATACAAGTCTTCTCGCAATCTCTCTGAGATCTGCGTTTTCTCTCGCCTCTCTCACTTTGTTTTCTCTGAAAACGTGTTACCCTAATTACACACTAACAACGGAATAATTAGGTCGGGCCTATGGCCAAAATTACACACCGATGTCTCTCAAACACTCGTGTCCCTGGGGGCTCCCCCCCCCATACCCCGGTACTGGTGAAGGTTGTCTGCACCCCAACAACATCCCATAAACTACCAAAGTGAGACCATTAGGAGCTCCACCATTAATTACAGAAAAGTGGATTTTGGCATAGTTCTTTGTATTTTTTTTTTATGCCTTAAACATATTTAGAATGTCTGCAATATTGAGACTATAAAAACACCTTCAAATCAGCCTTCACTTTAGACCTCCACAAGTTCCTCTCAATAGTTGTATACCTAAGACCCTTTTTGTGAATCATTAGTAAAGATTTTTTTTTTAGGAATGATTATAAGCTTCGTTTCTTGGTTTAGAGAATCTAATCAACTTAGTCAATTTGGCATTTACTCAATTTATGTGCAACAGGGTCTAGTGATAGAGCAGATCAGAGCTTCCATTTCTGAAAAAGAGAAGACAAGAATGATCTATCTTGGAGATGGAAGAGGTGATTTCTGCCCAAGTCTAAAGCTTGGAGAGGGAGACCATGTGATGCCAAGAAAGGATTTTCCTTTATGGAAGAGGATTTTTGACAACCGTACTCTTATCAAGGCAAAGGTCTACCAGTGGAGCAATGGAGAGGAGCTTGAGAGAATCCTAATCCAACTTATTGACGCAGGCTCCATCTAAGGCAACTTTGAAACTTCTTGTTTACTTTGTCACTGCAATTAACATTCCGGTACATGTATTCAATATGAAATGGAGTAAATGTTATTTTGGTCAATGTAAAATGACTTTGTTAATGTTATTTTCCCACTGCATGCATCAATCCTTGAAAAAAAGATTTCAGGGTTAGCATTGTAACTCTGGAAACACTAGTTTTATTCCATTAAATACTTTAGGTACCCGTACAATTCAGAAAAGATTGCGATTTTCTTTTGTGTGTGTGTGTGAGAGAGAGAGAGAGAGAATTAGGGATTCCCTTTGATTTTTGACAGGCAAACTAAAACTCAAGGGCGGCCCAAGCCTAAAGCCATTAATTATGTTGTCTGTGTGTGGATTGGGATATATACCTATTTGTTTAAATTTTTGAATTTCCATTGATTAGCTTAATAGATTAAAGTGGAGAGACGCGAGAGCAATGCATTTTACCTTGTCAGTCAATTAATAGCTCTTTTAACCTCCTGTGACTAGTGGTATAGAGTGGGGCTAGGAGGTATTGTACAAGAAAAGGAGAATACAACAACGAACATGCTGAACTATGTCAAAAAATAATATTTGTTTCCTGGTATAAGTATTGTTGATAGATTATTATTGGCCATGCTTGTAACTGTTGCATTCGCAGAATAAATTTTTTCTAAAATTAAAATAAATGAAAACCCACCTAGCTAATTTTTGCAACAAAAAAACCAGAAAATAGGTTTTCAATAGCTAAAGACCTTGTGTTAATCATTCGCTAATTAGAAGGTTTTGGGTGCAAGGTCTGATAAAGGGTAACAAAGTAGAAGAGCTTTTTGGTTTTCTTTTCTGATTGAGAATTAAAGGTATAAACCAAGCTCTATTTATAGAGCATTTCCACCGACCTACTTGTCCTCTACAAATCTCTTGATTTTGCACTTATGCAAATAAAAAAAACTTCCTAATGTCATCATTACATTCCACACGCTAGTTTTTAAACATGACTAGCATATATTGGCAATAGTTACAGACTCTCGATCTCCTCCGTCCATTGTGCCTCATATTTTTACTTTGACAAAAAAGAATAATATTTGCCTTTTCCTTTTTAGAAAGTAGATGCTTTGCTTTTTCTTGGTTTGAGTTTGTGTGGTGTTCACTATTCACGATTTGCAGTGGCTAGACAAAAAAGAGCGTGCCAATCGGAGTATATCCAAGTGGAGTCTTTCTACACCATTGGAGCTCATCAAAATATTGGAGGGCTCAAGGGTTTGATTCTTCAGGATCGGCTTTTGACTTATGGATTCAATGCGCATTCCAAGACTCTCCGGTTGTGTCTGGTTTGGGTTTTGAGTTTTGGTTTTTGTAATGATTAGAGGGAGAAATAGGGGTAATAATTAAAAAATAGGTATTAATGATTGGAGAGAGATAGAGAGAAAAATAAAAATAAAATTTACAAATAGAGGTAATAATTGAATAATAATTGAAAAAACCGGTTCTTAAGAACCAAACCAAACAAGGCCATCTTTAGAAAGTACGGAGTAAATGCTTTGCTTTTTCTTGGTTTGAATTTGTGTGGTATTCACTATTCACGATTTGCGGTGCTTAGACAAAAAAGAGTGTGCCAATCGGAGTATTCAAGTGGATTCTTTCTACATGAACAATGTTGTGAGTATCCTTAAAATGCACTCTAAATGCACACAAGGTGATGTGGCGAATGAGGAGCCACTTATATTTTTGGGTGGGCTCCACGTTGAACTTCTCTGCACTACACAACTCACTTGGTGTACATTTGAAGTGCATTTTTGGGGTATCGATAGCATTTTTACTTTTTACACCATGGTAACTCATCAAAATGTAGGAGGACTCAAGGGTTTGATTCTTCAGGATCGGCTTTTGACTTATGGATTCAAGGAGCATTCCAAGACTCTCCGTTGTTCTCTTTGAACTGTGCGAGACATTTGTCATTCCAGGGATCTGGTAATTTGGCAAAAATAAAGTCTCTGGAAATCTTTGTTCGTTATATCGTTGATTTTTACAGATATAGAACAGTCTCATGAAAGCTCTATACCTACTATTTGAGACATTTTACAAATCTCAATTCTATGGAGCATCTTCCATGTTTTTCCTTTGTTTTCATTCTCAACATCTGATACTTTGGAGCAGGGATGGAGCTAGGATTTTGGCGTAGGGGGATGGATATACATAATAAAAATAATTAAAAAATATTTATGAAAATGGCCAATCCAAAAAAAAGTTAGAAGTAAAACTAAAATTAACTAAGAGAATAAAATAAACACTTATAAAAACAATTATGGTGCGTAAAAAATTTGACCTTGGGCTCTAGAACCACTAAAGGTATAACTAAATTTTAATGCTAGTGGTGTAAGAGTTCTATTTTATCGAAAATTAATCCAACAAAAAAATAAGTCAAAAGATTAATTGGCCAAAAATGACTCCAATGGATTTGAACCCCCGTCAATTCATTCAGCTTTTAAAAGTGTGCACAAACCAACTACGACAGCATGCGCTGCATTTCTACATCTTTACAAAAAAATAAAAATAAAAATGGTTTGCCCAACCTAGGGAGTTGTCTAAAGTCCGAAGGCTTGCTGGGTTTACCCCTGGGTAGGCCATGAGTCCACGGATGCAAGCTAATGTGAGGATTGGGAAGATCTATTACTAGGTTAGCTTTTTCCGTTTGTAAAGTAACATCGAGGATGAAATCAATTTAAATCAAAACTGTAGAGATGCAAATGAAAATTTTAAATCTGCACAGACTAAAATGAAACACAGAACTTTTATAAGGACTAAAAATGGAGATAAGCCAAGAACTAAACATAAAATTTAGTCAAAGGCCCCTTTACCATGTCATCACGATTGGAGTTGATAATATTGAAATCCTTTTAGAAAGGGTTTTGATAAGTGTGTAAATGTTTATATTTGCGCATCCTAATTTATTATTGTCATGTTCTTTTATATTATTACTTGGAGTTTAATTTATTTCATTGTGTATGTAGATATTTAGAGCCTATGGATTCAAAAAGCACAAAAAGGAGCATCGAAATTCACTAAATTCCTATTTTCTCATGTAGAAATTTGGGCCATTCAATGAAAAGGAATTCGGTGCATGAAAGCAGTGGGGCAAAAGTGATGTCGGCTGGGGTCTTTAAAGCAATATGCATAACATAAGGGAGAAAAAAGTGAGCGAGGTAGAGAACACGCAGAGGGACTGGACAGTGGACACGTACGGAACAGAGGAAAAAAGTGAGCGAGGTAGAGATTGCGGCTTGGGTTTTGGCAGTTCTTCTGTGGTCGGCTAAATCTTCGTGAAGATGAAGCCTCGCTCCAAGTAACGTTGTATTTTGCATAAATTAGGATTTTGTTCCGAATTAGATTATATGTTCAAAACACTTTTCAATTAATGAAATCGTTTTCTTCTTTCTTCGGTCGTTTATTTGTATCTTCGTGTTATTGGGAGGCGTGGCACTATGCCAATTAGATGGTTTCCGTTGACTAAATTCTCATGAATATCAATAGGGATTCCAAGCCTTAGTGATAGTTAGTCATAGATTTGAATAGGGATTCGGTTTACGTGAATGCATAGTTATGCAGTAGGAGTGAATTCCAAACACCTAGACTTTTTCTCTCGCTGTCTTCATCTCGTTTAATATCAATTTTCTTTAGTTAATTAGCTTTCCAAAATCAAACCACAATCAATTATTCCTTTAGATTTAGTTTAAAAGTTAATTGAAATTGTCGCAACTTAACCAAACTGCCCCCGCAGATCGATACTCAAACTTAGCCAGTATTCTCTAGAGTTTTGACTCAGCATGACACAGTTCTACAAGAAAATCAAGATCTAGTAACATTTTTTTTAGTAACGGTTGGATAAACTCTTGGTAGAAGTTGGTTATAGTAACAGTTCTAGAACTGTTACTAGAAACAGGTCTTTAGCGATGGTTTTCATTGAACCGTTAGTATATTAATGTACTATAGTAACGGTTCAAAGCCAACCATTACTAAATACCCTCCTTTAGTAATAGTTCAAAACCAACTGTTACTAAATATCTTCCAACCGTTGCTAAATCTACTTCTTTAGTAACAGCTCAAAACCAACCGTTACTAAATATCATCCAACCATTATTAAAATACCCTTATATTTAGGCTTTCATAATATGTATACTAATAAAACAACATTACAAAGACCAATTAAAAAATATCATCAATTATATCACAACACTCAAAATTTTACATAGAAGGTTTAATCAACAAATACAACGAAATCAACGATCTAGATCATCATGATTGTGCCGCAATCGCATGGCTACTATACATTCAGTTATTGCACAAGAATTATTTTACTATAAATTGAATCTTGATGAAAGGGCTTTCTAAATTTGATCGAGCCAAAAGTTTACGTTAAAGACCTAATCAGCAAGCACCACCACATCAACGATCTTGATAGTCATGATTGTAGCGGATGTGAGGCTACTGGATATTCAGTTATTTCACAAGACTCAGTTTCTATCAATCACATCTTGATGAAGGGGCTCTGTAAACCCGATCGAGCCAAAACTTTACACGAACAATTTAACCAACAAGCACACTGAAATCAACGATCTCAATCGTTACGATTGTGTCGCAGTTGTGTGGCTACTATACATCCACCCATTGCACCAGACTTAGTTTGCTATCAAACAAGTTGAATATATAGATTCTCAAAGTCATTGTCGAGTCTATTTTTATAATGATCAATCTAAACTGTTAGGATTTCACATTTTTTTAAATTAATCTTGTCACCAAAATTGGAAATTACCAGTTATTGACAATCATATGATCAGAAGACATTAAAACATCCGAACGCATTAAAGTCTTATAAACACTACAATAAATATGACTTTTTATAGTATTATTTGATAGCATACATTTAGGAATGCTATAGTAGAGGAACAATTATGGCTTTATGTGACAAGAAACACGAGGAACACTCTACCTTGAATTTTGTAGTGTTCATCAACAGTCTACAATGGGAGCTGCTAAGGGTACAGACCCAAATGTATAAAAATTGTATAGAGCTATTCGGGACCCACGCGTGGGTCTCACACAAATGATCCAAACCGTTCATTACTCTCAAAATAATTTTTTGAGTGCCCCTATGAGAAATCAGCTCAACCCGATCTGGATAAGTGGTTGATCCAAAACACCCCTGGATTGAGAGTAATGAAACAGTGGAGTTTTGGATCAACCACTTATGTACATCCAATTGAGCTGATCTTTCGCGGCGCCACTCAAAAAATTATTCTAAGAGTAATGAACGGTTTAGATCATCCGTGAGAGACCCAAAAGTGGGTCCCCCGAACAGCTCTGTTTAATTTCTATACATTTGGGTCTGCAATTTCTAATTCTTTTTCCAAGTAAATTGCTTTGGCTAAATAAACCGAAGTTGTTTATTTTTTTTGTCTGATTAATTTTTTTTTTCACATTTGTTAGTTTTGTGTCAATTTTTTGGGGTTTATTGGTTCGTCTCAACAAGAAGAATCTAAAAGATATTAAATTATTAACTAAACTTAAATTTTTTTGAATAAAGACAAAAAATATTTTGGTTTTTTTCGAAGTTAAGTTTAAGGCTAGGAGTAAATTTTAAGCGCCATTTTGAAATTCAATGAGAATGTTGGCGGGGAGTTGTGTAGCAATTGGCGGGGAATATTAATTTGAGATACGTTTTAGGTTTAGAGAAGTGAAGACATATCTCCCCCCAGTTCCTCACAGCGCCGCCTCCAAATCCAACCCTAACTTCCCTTCTTTGGCCATCGTCTCTCTCACATACCACGAACACCATCAAACGCCAGTGACGGAAACCAAAATCCTAACAATTTCTGATCCAATCTTTCTTTAATCGCAATCGGAAAACCGCTCGAGGCAATGGAATCTCCGCTCTACAGAAACTTGAGAGGAGTAAAACCAGCCGAACTGGTGCAGTGCAAGCCCAAGTTCGTCTCTATCCTGGTCCACCCGATCGTTGTCGGCGTTGAAGAGCCAGCGACTGAGCATCAAACCCTAGAAATTCAAGGTAAGAAACCTTTTGATCATTCTGAAAGTGGTTTTGATTAGGGGTTTTCCTGATGGCTATGAAATTCTCTCCTCTATCAAGCCGTGACCGAAACACCATCCTCCGTCTCAAAGATAAACCGAGTTTTCCCTTCCAATATTATTGATTTGGTTTTTCTGTCTTCTTATTTTCGATCTTGTTCCTCTATCTTTCTTCTTGGTTCGTTCTTACAGCAAAAGCCCCAGTTAATGCTTCTCGATCTAGACCGGAAGTGTAAGCTCATGGCAAATCGACGTTGAGAAGCGAAAGAAAGATATAGAAGACATACTAAAATGCGAGAATGGATTTGTATTTAGGGGTTGCATAATTACATACTAAAATGTTGAGGCTTTGTAAATTATTGTGCCCTGATGCATATGGAATCCAACATTTCACTGCTAGCATATGCATTGAGATTGAATTCGTGTTAATGTATCACCTGTTGCTTGATGTTGACCCTGTTAGTGGTTGTTTTATGTTGATTGCTGCCTATCTATGGATTTTACCTTCTTATTGTTTTTTCTAACTTAATTAATTTATTTGTATCAAAAAACTGAATGCTATTTCTTAATCTGCTTTATATTTGGTATAGGTCGGGGGTTAATCCAATTGCCATTTTGCATTCCTTGGTGAGGCCATCTTGATGTTTCCATTTCCTGTTCTTGGTTTTTTTTATGAAACCATTGCAGTTGAAAGGTGTGTGTTGTTCTACTTATTATGTTAGATGCATTTTTTAACTCTCAACTATTCTCAACCATTGTGTATACAGGTTTTTCTCCCGTTGAATCTCAAAAAGGATTGACTGCTATAAGGACGGTTGTCTCGGAAGTTAAAGGTGAGGTTTGTTATGTTCACTTCGAATGACATACCGTCATTATGATTTGCATGTCTTTCTCTTTGAACTAGAACACTATACTTAAGAAAAATCCGAATAGGCCAGTATTAAATCTAAATCTATTGTCTAATTCCTTGTCTTTGGTCTTCCTGGAGCATGATCTAATTTTTAGATTGCATATGTTGGGCAAACGTTTATGCTGCCTCTGAAGCAAATCTCATTTTTTGTGCTTCATGCTAACATGCATTATTGACTGAATTTTCGGATCTTAACCTTTTATTGCAGGTCAAAGTTGGGATACATCTAGATCAGTTTTCAAGATCTTGAAATATATTAAAGTGCTTTTGCTTGAAAAGATTTATGTCGTCAATGTTCTTGGTATGTTCAGCACATTTTACCTGGATGTTTCTTTCTGTAGAAAGCTTATATAAGCTCTTATGTGGTTTTAGTCCAAAACACATGCCGTCAGAGGTCAAGGAACTATTTACTTTTTTGCATGGATCTGATGGGACAAGAAGAGTTTTATTAATGGTTTCAAAGTTCTTAAATCCATAGAATGGTAACCACTTGTATCTAATGGTGGCTTTTGCTATTAAATTATGCCAAATCACTTTGCTTTGGCATTACTGATATGCATTTGAACGCCTCTCATTTTACAGAAATTTATCATCAAGATTGAGACCACAATGTGGACCTAACAATTAAGCTTGTTGGCTATGACTTGGTTCTGTTTTCCCTTGTAAAGCATAACTGAACTGATCATTTCAAATTTTTTTGTGCAGGTTGTTTAACGAGCAGTTCAAGCGGCTCAAGATACATGTCAAGGGATGATGGCATGCTCTTGACGCAAAAGGGTATTTTCTAGTACTGTAGCCAATTTTGCGTTTTTCTAGACATTGAGTCGGGCGTAAACCGAAAGCATCTAATGGTAAGATGACATGGTAAATGCTGAGACCTATGCACCCATAGCGAAAGATATGGACAAATTAACTATGGGCCTGCAGCAACTGTGCTATAGTTATTGATTGTTTTGTTTATGTGTCCTAGTTTGAACTTTGAATAGGTTTCACTTTTGGTTGCAGGTTTTCACTATGGCGTATTTGCCAGGGATCAACATAAACAGAACACAAGCATTAGACCAGTTGGGTGTTGATTGTGAAAGGTAATTTAATTTTCCACTCTTTAAGCGTTGATTCATTGATTTTGGTATCCTGATTTTGTATCATCATGCCCCTATTATACAGTTTTAGTTGTGGTGTGTATATCTCGCCCCAATAGTTTTAGGGGTAATCTTGACGCTTTCATCTGCTAAAGAGTAATAAGGGAATTGGTAATTTGTTTGGTGGAAGTTCTAAGGTTATTTATTGTTTATGCCCCATGGTTGGCCTCTATGGCAGCCAATGCCTCAACTTCTCTTTTCCTTGGATTGATTTGCCCACTGAGTTGGATTGCTTTATTACCGGGGCTAACCTGAATTGTTTTTGTGGAGGACCAAGAAGATTGATAGATAGAAGAGAGATGAAAACGCTCTATGAATTAGACACTAAGGTACCGCTATTAACCTCCCCATTGTGCGTTTTTTCTTTGTAGTGTGTTATGATGTATTAATATTTCCATGCAGCAAAGCACATACGCTTTATGTAATTGAGTCACTTCTATCTTTTATGGTATAAATAACTGATTGAATACATAAGTATGTCTTAGTTTCATCATGTACAATCACTGGTAGGGATGTGAAGGAAAGCAATCGTATGTCTTCGTTGGATGGACTGAACTCTTTTTACCTAATGCACATTCAGGTTAATTCAAATGTTAAGAAACTAAGGCCTTGTTCGATTAAGTCTTTGAAACCCAGTCTTGAGAACCCACCCTTGTTTGGTTTCCCAATACAATGCTATAGTGGTATTTTGGATATGTTCTTGGCATTTTTGCTTTTTTGCCTTACCTTATTTAGTTATTTTGCATTGCCTTTTTTGTTGCAGGTAATGAGACAATATAAAAGAATTTAGTGGCCGACATCTATTTTGGAGGTCTTTACTAAAGCGGAACTTATGACATTTTTTGTGACTTTTTTTTGGACAAGTCTTAGGCAAGGTATAACTTGTGGATGATTTTTGTTATGCTAAGTATGAAGGGAGATTTGATGTACTCTTTACATTTGACAAGTTCATGTGATGGTTGTTTGAATTATGGTATCAAGGTTTATTTCTTAATGAAATTGCAATTCCTAGACTTTTAGCATTATGGACATGTTATTGATAGCAGGATTTTAGGTATAATATGAAAATAAATGGTGCATATATGGCTGCTATTATTATTATTATTATTATTTTTTTAAAAAGAAAGGGTCTATAGTGACGGTTTCAAGTATTGCTATAGATGCTATTAAAAAAAGATAGAAGGGTCTATAGTAACAGTTCAAAGTGTTGCTAAAGTCAACAATGGCATGTGTCAAAATTGTGGTGTTGCAACGGTTGTAAATGTTACTAAATCAACCGTTACTAAAAAGATTGGTGGTACCAACGGTTGCCAAAAGTGTTACTAGAACCCTATAGTGACGGATATATTGTAACACTTCATGCGACAGTTGAGCAAGCGTTGGTATAGGTCATCTGGGCCTTTAGTAACAGTTTTGGCCATCTTTTGTAACATTTTCAACTGTTGCAACATCTAGAAATTCTTGTAGTGGGTTCACACGTAAACAATTGTCAAACTAAAATACTCCTTGAACAAACATACTCCCTCCTCCATTCGTGTTTGTTCGTCCATTTTGAAAATTCCAATTATTTATGAGATAGCATAATTGCCCCTTCAAAAGAATGAATTTCTCATTTTACCATACAATTATTAGTCATGAGGACTACATGAGTTGGTAATTTAAATTTTAAAAATGTGTTAAAAAATAATAATTAACGTACTCTATTCTTTTGACTTTTTAAGGACAATCTTTATGGAACATGAAATACTCCATATTATGGGCTAACAAGTGGACGGAGGAGGGAGTATATCAGTATAAGTTCTACTACGAAAAAAAGACCCCAATCAGAATATTACACTTAACCAAAGTTTTTCTTGAACGGAGGACCCCAATCAGAGTACTTTAATCAAACTTCTTCGGAAAGAATCAAGAAAAATGAAGCGAACTAAATCCGATCAACATTAGTAGGGGATCGCATAGCCGTCCGGTGGTGCGAATACCTGTCGGTGGCTGTCCGACAGTATCCCTAGCGAAGATCGTTCACTATCGACCCTGCCTTTGGAAATTGTGAGGAGCTCGACTCGAAGGAAAATGAGGACAACGGCTAGGGGGGGTGAGGTACTGGGCTGGGATGCCTCTCGATCTCCACATGCCTCCACCAGTCGAACTGTGGAATCGGAAACACTTTCGCATCAGATTTTCGACGACTTCATGGCTACCTTTTTAGTGTGAAGTGTGAAGAGAGATAAGTGAAGAAGAAAAAGAAGAAGAAGATGTTGTTGGCCGAGAGACCCCGTACCGAGTTTACCTTGGAGCCAAATATCGGCGAGGATCCTTTTAGTGGCTGCACCAGCGTTAGGGGCCGCATAGATCATCTGTTCTTGGCTGCCTCCGCATTCTCACCTTGTAACCTCCGGCGTAACTCGGCCGATTTCATCGAGACCGCTCACTTTCTAAGGTCTTGCTTCCTCTGCATGCGCCGTTTGCACCCTAGAGGTGTCATTTACATGTGTAGAGGTGTGTCTCCCACAAAAAAAAAAAAAAAAAAAAAAAAAAGGAAAGAAAGAAAACTTTGTCGTAATTTATAGTAAATAGTATTTCAATTTCGGATTTACGTCATGTCTTTTTTTTCCCCTAAGAAAAGAAGGTTAAAGAAATCAATATAGGTTTTTCAACTTCTTTAAAAAGTTTGTAAATAAAACACGGAAAATCAGGAAAGGAGATTGAAAATGAAGGAATCAAAACAGCAAACGGAGACCTTTCATATAGTTTTTACAATAGTGATAAGTATACACCCTCTTAATCACTCCTCACCACACCCTCTCTCACATGTGTGGTGAGGCCTACTGGGACCCACTGAATGGGCCCACCACATATGTGAGAGGGGTGTGATGAGGAGTGGTTGAGACGAGTGTGTACCTATCATTTTTGTAATTTTTATAGTTGAATTTTGTGGTCATAAATAAAGAAAAGTTTAAAGACTCGTTCTTCTTGTGACTAAAATTAGACCATTTTTAAATTTCTACCGCTACTGCGGGATATTTTGGCTAATAATCCGAATTATGAATTATTAAATTATTCATTTTGTCTTTATTCAAATTTTTTTTTGCATTAATCCAAGTATTTCGTCTTTATTCAAAAAAATATGAGTTTTGACTATAATTTTGTACCTGTTAGATTCGTCTCGTTAAAAAGAATCCAAAAATCACAAAATCTTGATGTAAAACTAACAAATACAAAAAAAATTGAATAAAGACAAAACAAATAATCCAATAATCAAATTATGAATTAAACCCCTACATCTCTGATACTTTTTTCTGCCGGGGGTATTATTTAATGATAAAAAGATGAATCTAACGATTAAAACCAAAAGTGAGTAATATATCTAAGTAGAATTAGCACTAATTTTGCTTGTTTGATTTTTTGCAGAGGTGATATAGCTTTCTGCAGTGAAGCAGTGAAAAGTGTAGAAAAGAACAGATGATCCAAGACGAGTGCTCCTTCACATCCAAGAAAGAGGCCCCACTGGCAGCCTCCGAAGGCTGCTCCGCCAAAGGGGTGAACGTCGCCCCGACGGGAAGGGGAAGTCGGGAGTCAATGCCGAAAAGTCATATATCATACTCGCTCGACGAAGTCTGCGAGGAGATTCCCTGCGTGAACAGCGTCTTTGCAAGTTGCAAGGAGCCCGGCAGCAAGGAAAATGAGGACAACAGCAAGGCAGTGAAGTACTGTGGGAATTGCAAACAGAGTCCGAATCCGAGTAGTACCCTCGAATCGTCGAGTCGGGACGTGTTCAAGGAGTTAGGAATGGAACCGGCAAATAAGGGCATAATTTCTGACTTCTTGTCATTTGTGGGGATGAAGGATTCTTACAAGAGCAAAGGCAAGTCTTGGACCAGGTTTTACTTCTTGTACGATCCTCGTGGTACCGAGAAATGGAGGAGCTTGATAGCTGCTATGGCTAATTATCTTGAATTCAACATTTATAATTTGGATCTTACGAGTTTGTCCTCCTTGTCGGACTTGACGAATAAGCTGGATTCTATCGTGAATCGCTCCTTGATTTTGATTCAAGATTTTGATCACTGTGCCGGGATGCTTTCCCATCTCAACGCTACTGAGGTTAGCTATGTATTTGTTCACTACAAGAGAAAACACATTTGGCGACCAAAAAATTTGTCATCAAAGGGTTGTTTTTAGTCGCCCTAATACTTTGGCAACCAATATTTTAGTTGCCCAGTTTGTCGCCGAAACGTCGTCTGGGAAAGTCTACGCCGACTAAAAATTTGGTTGGTCGCCAAAGGGGAGCCATACGGCGACCAAAAAATTTTGTCGCCAAAGGGAGTCATACGGCAACCAAAAAATTTTGTCACCAAAGGGGACGGCAACCAAACCGTTTGTCGCCAAAGGGGAGCCATACGGCGACCAAAATTTTGTCGCCGAAAGTTCATACAAAAAAAAAATTCTGCCCATGCGCCTCTGCCAAGAATTGAACCAACGACCTCCCACTTCTTAATCCAACACCTAACCACTAGGCTACCTATGCATTTATGTTCCATTTGTTAGAAACAATTTATATGTATTATCTTTTCATATATTCCTTTTTAAATTAACAAATGTATAACATTATTTATCATAAATTATGTAATGCACTATATTTTATTATATATATTTTTTGGCACTAACCACTGGACTACCTTTGCATTCAACGTACCACATGCGCCTCTGCCAAGAATTGAACACCCAACACATAACCACTGGACTACCTTTGCATTTATGTTCCATTTGTTAGAAACAATTTATATGTATTATCTTTTCGTATATTCATTTTTACATTGACAAATGTATAATATTATTTATCATAAATTATGTATTGCACTATATTTTATTATATATATTATCTTTTCGCGTTGTATATTTTTTGGCACTAAACATTCCACGACCAAAGCCGATGTTTGGTCGCCAAAGCCATCGCATAGGCGACAAAACAAAATTTGGTCGCCAAAGGGGAGCCATACGGCGACCAAAAAAAAAGTTGGTTGCCAAAGCTATCGCATAGGCGACAAAACAAAATTTGGTCGCCAAAGGGGAGCCATACGGCGACCAAAAAAAAAGTTGGTTGCCAAAGCTATCGCATAGGCGACAAAAAAATTTGGTCGTCAAAGGGGAGCCATACGGCGACCAAAAAAAAAGTTGGTCGCCAAAGCCATCGCATAGGCGACAAAAAAAATGTGGTCGCCAAAGGGGAGGCATACGGCGACCAAAAAAATTTGGTCGCCAAAGGGGAGCCATACGGCGACCAAAAAAATTTGGTCGCCAAATTTGGTCGCCAAATGTGTTTTTTTCTTGTAGTGGTTCTTTCTCACGAGTGACCATTTCAGTTAAATTGACACGAACTCGACAAAAAGCTAGGTTTGAATAGATAATTTTTTGACACGAATACGATTATAACATGACCCGCCAATGGAATAATTAAATAGGACGAAAGCGTTACACAAAATGATAGGACTCCGGCATGACACGATGCCGAAGATGACAACCCATAGGTTTCCTTACCCATTAGTATTCATTCTTTTAAATATTGGAATCAGTACAAGATTAATTTTCTTTGTCAACTTATATAGGAAAATATTAATATAATTATGAAAAAACAATACATGCATATTATTGTACAACCCATTACAAAATTATTTACCAACATCAAAATCAACTATTCTCTCCGTTCCAAATTACTGGTTTCCTTTCTTTATTTAGAACCTCTCAAAAATTGTCTATATCTTCTAATTTATAATAGTTTTTATATTCAATATAAATCTTGTTGATAGATCACAATTAGTTTTATTAAACAAAATTTTCAAAATTATAAAAAATGTTATAAATTGTGAGTTATAGACAATTGTTTGAGTGACACGACTACCCAAAAATAATAGTTATTTTGGAACGGAGAGAGTAAATGTGTAATTTCCTATTCATTGTGTTTTCATTTTAAAAAGTCAAAGATTAATTAAATTCATTTAGACTAGCGTCCTAATTATTTTACGAGCACAACTTCTTGTAAATACTCCATCCGTCTTTTTTTTAAGTATCCACTTTTGGCAACATAAGTCCCAATTTACTTGCCCCTTTGGGAAGGCAAGTTTCTATGGGGGAAAATGATGGGACATTCAATTGGGTTTGACTTTCTCCATTTACCTCTATGGGGGACGATGATGAGACATTTAGGCTTTGCTAAAATCAACCATGATTTTACGAAATGAGTTCATTTGCTAAAATCATGAAAATTTCAAAGCACAAAATTAAGTGGTCCGTTTATCGTTTTTCGATTTTTTTTTTCGCACCAAATTAAAATATTCCTCGAGTACTTTAACTTGGTGCGGAAAAAATCGAAAAATGATAAACAAAACCACTTAATTTTGTGATTTGAAATTTCCATGATTTTAGCAACTCAACTCATTTGATTTTAGCAAATGAGTTGCTAAAATCTTTTGGCAAACTAAGCCTTAATTGAGTTTGACTTTCTCCATTTACCCTGATTTAATGGTTGGTTGATATGACACTTAAGTGTTAAAAAAAGGGTAAAAGACTAATGTTAAATTTTTATGTTAACTTTTGAATGTTTTGGAACATCCAAAAAATGAAAGAATGATCTACAATTTAGGACGGAGTGAGTATTTTTTTTTTTGGACGTAAAAATGTATTTTCATATGATATATTTAAAAAAAAAATTTCACCCACTTTAATTATTTGGTTTACAGAACATACAAGAATTAAATATATACGGAATTTTTTTTTTTGAAATTTGAAAATGCACGTATTCTTATAATTAACAATTAAAAAGGGACGGAATATATCGACACTAGGGCAAAAAATCTTCACACTGTCCTATAATTTGGATGCTCCTCCCTAAGCCTTCCACCTTAGCATGGTTAGATTTTTATTGAGACTTATTCTATACTTGTTGGGTACTCTTTTTTTTTTTTCTTCTTCTTATTTTTTTAATGGTTTTTATCAGTTATCATGTGATTGTGGTGGTATTAAAATGTCATCCTTTTTGTTATTAGATTAAATAAGCTGTTCATGCGCAACATTGCTAGGTGCATAATTTTATGTACATATTAAAAAATAATTAAGGTTGCGAATAGTACTGTGAATCCAAACATAACACAGTTTTAAGCAGGTGGAGTTTGTGTCAATGTATTTGCCACATTTATATTAACATGTGTTCTGACACAAAACTCAAAACGACACTACATGTGTTCTCAACCTCTTTCTTTTTTTTTTTTTTTTTGTTTTTGTTTTTTTTTTTTTTGTTTTAGGAACATAAATAAATTTCCTTAAATTTTAAAAGTTTAATTTTCTCTCCAATTGCTTCTTAAGTTTTAAAGAGAGCCGTAAGGTTTGTTTGGAACTTGTGGAAAAGAAGAGAAAAGAAACGAAAATTAAAAAATCATAGAGAACTTCCAGATGAGTGGACACTGACAACTCCTAGAGTAGAGTGGTCCACAATTCAGGGAAAGAATTTCATGTCTAGGTTACTCAAGATTTTGTAGAAATTATTGCATGGCGCAATGCAATTGATTTGGAGGAAACTTTTGTTTCTACTGGCGGTGGAAATAGGTTAAACTCTTGTTACAAAGGAAGGAATGGGGGAGTTGCCAAAACAATTAAAATTACACTGTGAAGAGCTAAGCAGATCACATGAGGCCTTCGGAGTGGCTAAATTCAGATGAATTTGTGACCACTGTACTGTAAGCATAAAACAACGAACACGATATATTTGTTAGGTTTATCAAGCCTAAATAGTAATGGCGAGATATCTTTTAAGCACTACACATTTACGGTAAATTGTTGATGTATACTCCAGCATTTATTAGATGTTAGCGACCTTAGCAGCTGTTGTTCTAGTTTCATATATGTGCCCCTAGTTAATATAGTGTTGGTGTAATTCTTCCAAGCATGGTACTATAATGCAAATGCGTAAATGATGTGCTAAATTCCTCTGATTTTAAGGGGCATTCGGCTGCAAGTCTTATATATCTTCCGCATTAGCTCCTCTCAACAAAAATAATGACCCATGCAATCTCAAGTGTGTGGAGCCTACACACCATGTGAGTGTGTTGTCCATTTTTATTGTGTACCTAGCATTTTTGTTTACGAATCCAGGCAAAAAGGGTCAATTGATGTTTAGTCCTCAAAGGAGAGTTTATTGTCCTATGAATAAAGACAAACGTTATGTTATCCATAAATTACTCCTTATTATTGGTTCGTTAGCCAAGGAAAATTAAATAAAAGTTACTACATGAACAATAGCATTAGTTATCCTATTAAAAATGTAATTATCCTGCATATACAAGCCTATGTATGCCATGCTAATAATGGATAACAGGGGTTGTATTCACTATTTCATGATTATTGTAGTAGCTTTCTAACTTAAAAGTTAACTGTCAAGACCCCCGAGTAACAAACCATCGTTTGTTTTTTTGTTTTTTGCCTTGTTTTAATCTAATCCCGTTACCATTGTGTTATTTTTGCTGCAGTTGACGGGCTCATGTTTGTTGGAGTTTGTTAATGGCCTGTTGTTAAGTTGTGGTGACGAGCGGATCATTGTATTTACCACCAACAACGGAGACCTACATGCTGCAGGTCTACATGTTGCTGCTCTACGACATCCTTTTAACGATGATATATACATTCACAAGTCTTCACCTCCCCCTGTAGCCTTACCAGATGAAGGAGAGATTGTGCAGCTTGATTCATCCAAACAAAATGAAACTGAAGCAGCAGCAAGTTCCTTTAAATGGGCATTTCAACTGGAAGGTCTAACAACACAGTCCACTGCCTATCCAAATCCCAGTATTCTCGTCTTTCCACAACTTGAGATAGCATCAACTGAAGTGTTAAGTGAGAACATGGAGAGTTCCGAAGATGGGAGAAATTTGTTAGCTTCACAACAAGAATTTTTTTGGAGGGACATGTCTCTAAATCTAGTAATTTGGCATTTCCTGCATGTTCTGATGCAACAGCTCCTAGCCAACTTGTAGCTACTATTCTCCACACGTCACCTGCCATTCCCCACATGATACCTAACCTCACTGGGGGTTCCTCTGAAACATTTCAACTAGGAGGTCAATCAACACAGTCCACTGCTTATCCAAATCACAATTCTCTTGTGTTTCCACAGCCTCAGATAGCATTAACACATATACGAAATGAGAACATGGGGAGCTCAGAAGATTGGAGAGCTTCACAACAAGAGTCTACGTGTTCGGGTCCATCTCCGAGCCAACCACCCATGCCTACTACACCCTACACAATGCATAGGATTCCCCATGTGATGCCTCCCCTCGCATCGAGCCAAGATGCTAGTTCTGTGAAGCTGAAGGCAACATATAGGGATACCATGATAGAATTTCAACTTCTTGTCGTGTTTGGAATTATTGAATTGAAGGAGGAAGTGGCAATGATACTGAAGTTAGAGCTTGATAGTTTCAACGTGAAATATAAGGATGAGGAAGGGGAAGGGGAAGGGGAAGGGGACTGGATTCTGATACCATGCGACAAGGACTTAAGGAACTATCTGCAACTTTTAAGCTCATTTGTCAATCCAGTTATTAGATTATTGGTTGTTGATAAGGATGCCAATCTCACAAACTTGGATCCAATGGCACTTAAACAGCCGGTGATGTTCATGGAGTCGGGAATTGACCCGGATAAAAATGGCATAATTTCTGACTTGTTGAGATTTGTGAGTAAGAAGGAGATTTACAAGAAGGCAGGGAAGGCCGGGATGAGGTTTTACTTGTTGTACGAGCCTCTAGGTGCTGATAGATCGATCTTAATCGCAGCTATGGCGAACTATCTTGAATTTGACATCTGTGATTTGGATCTTAGGAGTGTGTCCTCCATCCTAGAGCTGAAGAATATGTTGTTATCCACCCCAAATCGCTCCTTGATTGCTGTTCAAGATATTGATCACTGTGTTGAAATGCTTCCCAATCTTAAGAATGAGGTTAGCTTCTCCAGTATTTTTTTTTAATTTTTTACTTTTATTTATTATTATTTTTTTTAATGTACAAATTGTCCACTGATTAATTAGTAAATTTCATAATAACGGATTATATCTTTTGATACTTGATTTTGTTTGGTGGTCTTGACTTGAAGTGACCCTTTAATTGATGACTCGCCAATGCTATATTCTCCTTTTCTCCCTTTAATATACAGTTCAAGTTGGTTCATTGAGGGAAAGTTCTTATTATCAGTGCTAATCATAGCTAATTATTTGTTGGCGTGGACTAAAGAGTACAGGTTTTGAAATCTGTAAAAATCTAGAAGTGGTTGAGGCGTTGAGCTTTGTGATGATATTGTATTTGTTTTAATCTAATCCCAATGCTGTTGTGTTTTTTTTTTCTTCTTCTTTTGCTGCAGTAGACGGTGTCATGTTTGTTGAAGTACATTGATGGCCTGTTTTCGAGATGTGGTGATGAGCGGATCATCGTATTTACCACCAACCACAGAGACCGACACGATGCTTCTCTACTGCCCCTTGTAAACATGGATATTTATATTCCCACGTCTTCACCGCAGCCTATAGCCTTACCAGATGGCGGAGACATTGTGCAGCTTGAGTCATCAGAAAAAAAACCTTTGATGGATTTTGATCCTGCAAACAACAAGGAATATCATAGTGGCGTTCTTGTGTCTAGTTCCAAGAACAATAATATGAGAGAGGCATCAAAGAGACGGTGCATGAAGAAGATTGTACTTAGTTCAGTCGATCCAATGATAGGAATATCATTGACGGTGCATGAAGAAGAGTATACTTGGTTTAGAGGATCTTCAACAACATTCTGGTGGTAGACGTGATGATGCTGTAAAGAGCTTTGCCAGTAAGCTTCTACTGCTAAATTGAATATAAATTATTGCTTGCAATCTTTGTCTTCCTCTCAATTTTCAACGCCATTTCATCTTTTGGTTTCAAATCTTACAAAACCCTATGATTATAATTATTTTATGAGTTGTTCAGTGCTCCAAATTCTAAATAATTTTTTGAGTTCATGTGTTGTGAAAAAGTGTTCCAACGCTAATCGGGTAGAACCGGAACCGAACCAAAACCGGTCTGGTTTTGCGGTTTGGACCTGGACAGGTTCTACTCATATATGTTGGGGTGCTAGTTTAAAGTAGGAGAAAAAATTTGGGAGATAATTTGAGTATTTGTTTTAGGAGGGACTAGAGGTGTAATAAGTGTTTGTAAGTGAAAGGCTTTTGGCTTTTACTGTTTGTTACTTTCGGAGAGTACAAGGGAGAAGTAAAAGTCAAAGGAAAGGCTTTTTTTCATTACCACAAAAGTGTACAGCAGCTGTCTATTTATACTGCCTCAGAACCGACTTACACCATGACCTACATACCTCTAGAAGGCTCTTAATCCACCGACTCAACTCTCCGATATTTCCATCAGATTTTGCACGTGAATTAGCCATCATTACATTCTACATTATTATTATTTTTTTATATTTACTACGTACCTCTACATTATTCTAGATATTTTGAATATTTTAAAGATTACAAATTATCTTTTCTTTTTTAACACTCCTCCTTAATTTGTAATCTTCATCACTTCGTGAAATTGAGAGAATTTTTCTGCTGCCACTGCTTTGGTCATTATGTCAGCTAGCTGCTCCTTGGTATTGACGAATACGAGCTGAATTTCTCCATTCTGCACCATGTCTCGGATAAAGTGATGTCGGAGCTCAATGTGCTTTGTCCTGCCGTGAAAAACTGGATTTTTGCTCATTGCGATGGCTGACATATTATCGCAGTAGATGATTGTAGGATTTTCCTCTTTATGCTCCATGTCCGAAAGAATTCGTCTGAGCCATACAGCCTCACATGTTGCATCTGTAGCTGCTATATATTCAGCTTCTGCTGATGAGAGAGCAATTGTCCTTTGTTTTTTAGAACTCCAAGCGATGATGTTAGATCCCAAGCAAAATACGTAGCCAGACGTGCTCTTTCGATCATCTATTGATCCAGCCCAGTCGCTATCGGTGTAGCCAATAAGCTTGCTATCATTTTCTTTTGTGTACCTGATGCCGAGTTTCTTCGTCCCTTGTAGATAACGAAGAATCCGTTTCGCTGCAGTATAGTGTAGCTTGCTCGGCTCGTGCATAAATCTAGAAATAAGATTCACAGAATATACAATGTCGGGTCTTGTATGAGTGAGATAATTGAGCGAACCAACCAATTTTCGGTAGGCCGTAGCATCAACTTTCTCTGCTCCATCATTCAGCTGCAGCTTGTCATTTAGAGAAAGTGGAGTAGAAATTGGCTTGCAGTTACTCATCCGAAATTTCTTCAATAAATCTTCAAGATATTTTTCTTGTGAGATAAAAATTCCTTCTTTGGATTGCCTCACTTGGATGCCGAGAAAATATCTCATAAGGCCGAGATCAGTCATCTCGTACTCCTTCATCATGGCTTTTTTAAATTCTTCAACCATCGCTGAATTGGTGCCTGTGTAGATTAAATCATCAACATATAAGCAGACAATGAGGAAGTCATGCGTACCTCCTTTTTTGACATAGAGTGATGGTTCACTTCGGCTTCTTTCAAAACCATTTTGGCAGAAGTATTTGTCAATGTTCTTTGTTCCATATTTCGAGGTGCTTGCTTCAAGCCATAGAGTGCCTTCCGAAGTCGGTACACCTTGTCTTCTTTTCCTTTGATAGTGTAGCCTTGCGGTTGCTCCACGTAAACTTCTTCTTCAAGCTCTCCATTAAGAAAAGCTGATTTGACATCGAGCTGGTATACAAGAAGCTTCGATGCTAGCGCCAAGGCTAGAACTGATACGATGCGTCTCCATGCGAGGCGGCGAGGGGGCAAATGTTTCATTGAAATCTACTCCAGGCTGTTGCGAGTAGCCTTTTGCCACTAACCGTGCTTTGTGTTTCTGAATTGATCCATCTTCTTTGTATTTTGTCTTATAGACCCATTTGAGTCCGATTACATCTTTATCTTTCGGCAGCTCCACGAGATCCCATGTGTGATTTTTCTCGATAGTTGCAATTTCCTCATCCATTGCCTTTTTCCATATTTCTTCACTTGCAGCCTCTTCAAAGTTCTGTGGTTCACAAGTGAAGAAGGCAAAATCACACGAGTCATAAATGTCTTGTAAGGAGCGTACCTTTCTCGTTGAATTGAGATCCTCTGATGAGCTCTCTGGACTGGTTTGCGGACTTTGGCTTGGACTTGGGTCTAGAGTCGAAGTTTCTTGCCCATCTCCTGCATCAAAAGGCTCGAAAAACTTTTGCTGTTGGAAGGAGTTGTCCTCCCATTTCCATGCAGCAGTTTCATCAAATATCACATCTCGAGAAATCACAAATTTATTTGTGCTTGGATTATAGAGACGATATCCCTTGGACTCGCCACTATATCCGATGAAAATATATTTCTCTCCTTTTTCATCAAATTTTTCCCTTTGTTCTGAGGGAACTAATGCATATGCAATACATCCGAAAATCTTGAGAAAATGTACCTGTGGCTTCTCTTTATACCATGCCTCATATGGTGTTTTGTTTTGAACCGCCTTTGTGGGAGACCGGTTGAGGATGAACACAGCAGTGTTGACAGCTTCAGCCCAAAATGTGTTTGGCAAGCCTTTGCCTTTGAGCATGCTTCGTGCCATCTCTGCAATGGTGCGGTTCTTCCGCTCTGCTACTCCATTTTCTTTGAGGTGTTTTTGGTTGTAAGTTGCCTCTTGATTCCTTTTTCCTTGCAATACTCCAAGAACGGAGTGTAGATGTATTCACCACCACGATCCGTCCGAAGTGTCTTTATTAGTCTTCCACTTTGTCTCTCCACCAAGGCTTGAAACTTGAGAAATACAGAAAATGCTTCTGATTTCTTCTCAAGGATGTAAAGCCACAACATTCTTGTATAATCATCAACAAATAAGAGAAAATATCTTTTTCCTCCAAGAGATGGTGTTCTGGTAGGGCCAAAAATATCAGAATGCACTAATTCCAAAGGCGCTTTTGCTCTCCAAGCGAACTTTGGAAATGGGAGTCTATGCATTTTCCCATATATGCACCATTCACAAACTTTATCAATTTTATCAATATTTGGTAGCCCTTTCACCATATTTTTCTCCTTCAGCAATCTCATGCCTTTGTAATTTAAGTGGCCATATCTTAGATGCCACAAATAGGAGTTATCAATTTTTTCTCCTTTAAGGGCAAAATTTTCATTAAGTGGCATCATTAATGGGAATATTTTATTTGGAGTCATTTTGACTTTGGCCACTGTAAAATTTTTCTTTTTGTCAATAATTATGCACTCACCATTATCAAATTTAAGTGCATAATCCTTTTGCAATAATTGCCCCACACTTAGTAAATTTTGAGTAAGCCCGGGAACATAAAGGACATCAGAAATTAATCTTTTGTTACCTCCTTTTGTGTAAACGGCGATAACTCCTTTTCCTTCAACATTTTGCAGCTTTCCATCTCCCAGCTTTACTTGAGACGAGACTTTATCGTCAAGCTGCACAAACTTTTTACGATCGCCCGTCATATGATTACTGCATCCACTGTCCAAGTACCAGATGTTATCTGATTCTTCTTGAGCTTTCATGCAAGAGAATAAATGTTCTGCTTCATTTTCTTCCGAAAAATTAGCTTTGCTCTTTTCATGATTGAACCAACAATCACGATCGGAATGATTGGAAACTTTGCATCTCTTGCATTTAAATCTACAATCTTTAGATGCATGATTTGTTTGTTTGCAAATAATGCAAGAAGAGTTAGAGTTACCGCCATTGGGTTTTCTTTGATTGTCGTATCCTTTTCCTTTGTTCCGGGCATTTTGGCCTCCACGTCCTTTCATGCCTCCTCCTCGAGATGAGCCCCTCTCTTGATTTGCTTGGTTCTTTTCTCCAAAGTAGATTTTACTTTGAAATGCTTGCTCCAAAGATTGATTTGTGAACCTGCTCATTCTTTGTTCATGCGCCTCAAGAGAACTCATTAGTTCATGTCGAGTAAGTTTAGATAAATCCTTGGACTCTTCGATAGCGGCGACAATATGCTCAAACTTTGGAGGCAAACTTCGTAAAACTTTTTCAACGATTCTTTTGTCCGTAAGGGTATCTCCATAACTTCGAATTTGATTGACAATTCCAAAGAACTTCGAAAAAAAAAAATGTTTGAACAGATTCATTTTCCTTCATTGCTAGATTATCAAAATCTCTCCAAAGTGTTTGAAGTTTAATGGAGATAACCTTATCATAACCTTGATATTCAACTTTTAATGTCTCCCATGCTTCTTTTGAAGTTTTTGCACCCAAGATTCTTGGAAAGATCGTTTTGCTTACCCCGCGTTGAATGTTTAGTAGAGCCAATGCATCTCTCTTCTTGTTCTCCTTGAATTTCTTCTTCCTTGCTTCCGTCCAAGTTGCTTCTTCTTCTTCATTTGCTGGTGCCTCGTACCCGCTTTCAACGAGATCCCACAAGTCTTGTGAGATGAATAGAGTCTTCATTTGAATACTCCAATAATCATAGTTCTCTCCCTCAAATATAGGGATGAGAGTTTGTGCATAGTTGAAAGTGGAGGTGTTGGCTTCCATGTTGGGTGATAGAAAATAAGGAGGACAAAATTATATTTGGGGTTCCTGCTCTGATACCAAAATTGTTGGGGTGCTAGTTTAAAGTAGGAGAAAAAATTTGGGAGATAATTTGAGTATTTGTTTTAGGAGGGACTAGAGGTGTAATAAGTGTTTGTAAGTGAAAGGCTTTTGGCTTTTACTGTTTGTTACTTTCGGAGAGTACAAGGGAGAAGTAAAAGTCAAAGGAAAGGCTTTTTTTCATTACCACAAAAGTGTACAGCAGCTGTCTATTTATACTGCCTCAGAACCGACTTACACCATGACCTACATACCTCTAGAAGGCTCTTAATCCACCGACTCAACTCTCCGATATTTCCATCAGATTTTGCACGTGAATTAGCCATCATTACATTCTACATTATTATTATTTTTTTATATTTACTACGTACCTCTACATTATTCTAGATATTTTGAATATTTTAAAGATTACAAATTATCTTTTCTTTTTTAACAATATATTGGTTAGGTTTTGGTTCTTAATTTTCAAAAACCAGTTAGAATGGTCCGGTTACTGGATTTCTAGAGAACCTGTCCAATCCAGACTGTGTGCACTCCTAGTTATTTTTGTATTTATAAAAAAACTGACGAGAAATATGAACTAATTTTTTTTCATTTGTTTTTTATATTTTCTAGTTATGACGAGTTGGAAATGCAGGTTTATGACTTTCTGTTATGATGTTTCTAAGTCTCCTATGCTTTTTCTACAAAATCTCTGGTTTGCTATTGAAATTTTGCTTGTATTAGTTTCACCCCTGGTGGTTTATTTAGTTCTAATGGCCTCAAAATTTAATCCATTGCAGCTATTTATGATTCTGGAATTCATACGACAGATTCCTTTGCACGGAAGTCATTCAAAGTACAAGAAACTCTTAGGCCCTGGGAACAGCCGAGGAATGCTATAAGCACAGACCAAGAGAGAGAGATTTGGACACAAATGTGTCTTGAACAATCAGATGCACGTGGGGCCCACTCTGTACACGTGAACACATACGCCAGACAATTCCGGGCACGTCTATTTCCGAGTTGGTGTCATTCTGTTTGTATCCGTTGCATTTTTGGGGAACCGCCTGATGATTTTGTGCCCTTATTGTCACTGAGACGATTAACGCTCAATTGTTGTGTACGAAAAGAGAAATTACCATATTTGCCAAAACTTCTGCAAATCAACGCAGTTGAACCAAGACTGACAAAATCGCCCAGATACTCAACCAAGACTGACAAAATCGCCCAGATACTCAGGAGGATCGTTTGCTAAGGTTGGTCCTTTACCTGATACTCTTACATATGTACTTATTTGCATGAAGGGAATCTTTTCATATATTTATTCCAGCTCGATCTTCAAAAAATGCTGATATGATCCATAGTGGAGAAGTTAACCTTTGTTCAAGTGCAGTGTCAAACCCCGACTACTGTTTGTTTGTACTAGGTATAGCATTGAAATGGTATGATAAAATGAATGGACAGAGTGGACCCAAGTTTTGTATCACTTTGTGAAATTTGGGAAGTGGTTAGACCCTTTAAATATATGTTAGAAATAAGTAACTAAACAACTATTTGATAAAGTAGTAGAGAAATACAAAAGATTAGCAACTTTAGGGGAGGATGTTAGTTGAAGTTATGTTCTGTTTATCAATCAGTATATTGATTGAATGGCTTCGACTACCAAAATACTGCAGTCTGCTTCCTGTGGACCTATCAGCTTACAAGATGGAACCTGTGATACACGGATCCTCATTTTCAGGCGAAGCACCCGTGTCGATACGATACGATATGGGTGCGGGTGCGGGATACGCACCGGATCCGGCAAAAAAAAATGGATATAGCAGCAGCAGCTGCGATCTGAAGTAGCAGAGACGGAGAGAGAGAGAGAGAGAGAGAGAGAGAGAGAGAGAGAGAGAGAGAGAGAGAGAGAGAGGCTCTGACCTGAAGCAGCAGCAGCTGCGATCTCAAAGCCATGGAAGGAAAGAAGACGAAGACGATGGCGTACAGAGGAAGAAGAGGATGACGTACCTCTTTAATGTCTTTTTTCTTTACCCTTTTAGTTTCTTTTTTTTTGAGCCGTTGGATGAAGAGTGGATCGAATGGTGCTTGGTGATTGATTGGTGACCTTTTTTTATTTATTACTCTTTCTGTTGGCAATGTGCTGTAAAGTGGCAGAGATGTTCCCACGTGGGACAACATTGGGCAGCCATGTGTTGACTGATGCATGTTCTTCTTTATAACACTTCTTTATAACAGCTGTACTTACTGATAAAAAAAAAACAGTTGTACCATACTTTACATTATTAAAATAGGAAAATGGATTGTATTATGCCATTAAACTAATACTGTATAAGATTATTCTCACAAATTCAGTTTCACAAATAATTAATTAGTTTACATATGAGATTAATTATTTAAATAAAAAATTAATTATTTTACATACAAATTCAATTATTTAATATAAAATTCTAACTATTTGACGTATCCCCGCACCCGTATCCCAATTAGGATCTATATCCGCGAATCCTCATTTTTTAGATTTGAGATGTCCGACCCTCGGATATACACCCGAATCCGATACACGCACCCGTGTCCGTGTAACATAGGATGGAACACACATCGTGATGCTTGATCCATTAGAACAATCTACAAAAATTGTAGCACATGCGGCTAAGGCAGATCAGTGCTCTCTTACAGCGTCTCTTCCAGAGAAGAAAATGGTGAGAAGGACATTAAAAAGGAAGTGCGGATTTATTAGTGTAATTTTTTAGAATAATCAACAACATTTTCGTAGAAGATTTGAAGGCGCTGTGAAGAGCTTTCATGGTAAGCGTCTCCAATTGATAGAATGTTGCTTTTGTTGGAAATACTTTTAAAAATAAATTAATGGAACCGTTTACCTCAAAATTTGTAAGTAGTGAACAGAAATACCACAGAAAGTTGGCTGCTGTTTTGGGTTGAGTCGCGGACTAGGTCGCTCTCTTTAAGACGTTTCGCGGCTCCGCCCTCTCTGTGCAAGCAGTTGTAGCCACGCCGTCTCCAGGATAAAACAGCCCAGAATACAGCCTCTGTCTCGATCTTTTTCTGCACGGGAAAAGACCGGAAAATACAAGACACAATCGACCTTCTTGCTCTATGAATTTCTGCAGTGAGAATGTTTTTTTCGGTGTGAATGAAATGGCTGGAGAACAACACTATTTATAGGCGTGAAAAAACAATTTTTTTCGGAAGGAAAATCAATCACCGAAATTTTGAAAATCAATCACCGAAATTTGATTGAATCAATTTACCATAAAACTGTTTTAACACATGTTTTATAATTGCACACGTTTTTTCCAGTGTTGTATTCCAAAAATTGGTTTGATTGATTGGCCAAAAAGAAAAATCTTATCTTTCTGTAAATAAATCCGGGGATTTGCACCCCCCCTGCCCGCGAGGATACGCAACGCGCACCCGGTTAACTGGTTTCCGGATCGATTTTCACAAATTGGCTTGGACCTTGGCCCAACCCGTGTGCGCGCGAGGCCTCTCTTGGGCCTAACTCATCAATGGTTCATGAAGCTTCTACACTTATAAAGATTACAAATATTCTCTAGTTAGCCAATGTAGGACAAGTGTTCTTTTGAAGAATTCCTTTTGAAAAAATACACAATCTAAACAATCCCCCACTTGTATTTTTTTAAAAAATATATATTCATCGAGCAAGAAGGTATAGAGCAGTGCGTAAGTAAAGGCGTCTATCGACTTGAACCATTACATAGTGTAAATGCTTCAGTAAGATACTAGAGTGACTTGTGGTCTTGAACTCTATGGCTGAATGCACCACACGCACAACTCCACTTTGTGTAATGTTCTTAAGCCAGCACTTTACGGCCATGTGCTTATATCCCGGTTTCATGAATGACCTAGAGAATTTGCCCCAATTCTCCTGAGGAGCGGCCACACTCCAACATTCATATAGGTGAGTCTATCAAGAGTACTCCTGTAGTCTAGGTACTCCACTCCATATAGAGCTATAGAACTCATTAAGTGTTAAAAATAACACAACCTTTTCACGCTACAGGATGTCATGCTTCTTAGGGATTGAATTTAATTTTTAATTTAGCATGATTCTCAACATATCACCCATGTGACTCGTTTTTCCCTTTTGAACCTATTTCTTGGGATCTCCAGTCTATACGTTGGTATCCATCACAAGTGACTCATTTCTCAATGGGCCTCAGTCTAATCCCTTTCGAGGTGTACCACACCTTCTCCCGAGCCAGTCCTTTCGTCAAAGGATCGGCAAGGTTCTCTTCTGTCCGGACATAATCCACTCTAACAGCACCAGTAGTGAGGAGCTCTCTCACTGTACTGTGCTTACGACGTATTTGTCGTCTCTTGCCGTTATAATAACGGTTCTGAACTTTTGCAATAGCCGCGGTACTATCGCAGTGGATTAAGATTGCCGGTATCGGTCTCTCCCATAGAGGAATTACGTGAAGGTTTCTCAACCAACCCCCCTCTTCACTAGCAAAGTAGCTAGTGCTATCAATTTCGACTCCATCGTAGATTGTGCCAATATTGTCTGTTTCTTGGATTTCCAAGAAACTACACCACCAGCAATATTGAACACATATCCACTAGTTGCCTTGGAGTCATCCGAGAGGGTATTCCAATCAGCATCACTATATCCCTCTAACACAGCAGGATATTTGGAGTAATGCAATCCAAGGTTTATGGTTCTTTTGAGATACCGCATTACCCTCTCAATAGTGTGCCAATGCTCCATACTAGGTCGGCTAGTAAACCTGCACAATACACCCACAGCATATGCAATATCTGGTCTAGTGCAATCAGTAGTATAACGAAGACTACCAATGATACTTGCATATTCAGATTGTCTAACACTATCACCAGTATTTTTAAATAATTTCACAGCAGGATCAAAAGGGGTGCAAACAGGTTTACAATCAAAATAATTATACTTCTTCAAAATTTTCTCAATATAGTGAGTCTGATCAAGTGAGATGCCATTATCTGACCTAGTAATTTTGATACTCAAAATAACATCAGCTTCTCCTAAGTCTTTCATGTCAAAATTCTTGCTAAGTAAAGATTTGGTTTCATTCACAACAGATAAGCTAGAACCAAATATAAGCAAGTCATCAACATATAAACATATCAAAGTGCAAACTGAATTCTCAAACTTGTAGTAAATGCACTTATCACTTTCGTTAACCTTAAAACCATTCGAGATGACAAGATTATCAAATTTTTCATGTCACTGCTTAGGAGCTTGTTTAAGGCCATAAAGAGATTTAACTAACTTACACACTTTTCGTTCCTGTCCGTGGACAACAAACCCCTCGGGTTGGTCCATATAAATCTCTTCTTCTAAGTCACCATTTAAGAAAACGGTTTTGACATCCATTTGATGTACCACTAAATTATGGATAGCAGCTATGGCAATCAATACTCGGATAGAGGTAGTCCGAGTCACAGGTGAATAAGTGTCAAAGAAATCAATATTCTCCCTTTGCCTATATCCCTTAGCTACTAGTCTATCTTTGAATTTATCTACCGTACCATCAGGCTTTAACTTCCTTTTAAGAACCCATTTACAACCAATTGTCTTACAACCTGGTGGTAAGTCCACTAGTTTCCATGTTCTATTGGTTTCTAGCGAGTCCATCTCATCATTAATGGTTTCTTGCCAAAAATCAGCATCTGGGGAAGACAGAGCTTCCTGAATTCCTGAAGTGTAGTGGGGTCCTCTCCTAAAGAGAATGCAAAATTAGGACCAAAGTCCTTCGAGATGCGAGCCCTCTTGCTCCTTCTCAGTTCAATATCTGTGTCCCTAGAGTTCACGCTTCTAGGTTCTTCTAATCTAGGTGTACTACTACTAGATTCAGTGCCCCCACTATTTCTAGATTTAAAAGGAAACTTATCTTCATAAAAGTCAGCGTCAATAGATTCTATAATCACTTTATTGTTAATATTGAAGAATCTATAAGCCTTACCGCTTTCAAACATAACCAATAAAAAAACACATTCATAAGCTCTACTAGCGGTTTTGATCTTTTAGAGGTCGGGAAATCATATTACATAAGCTAAACAGCCCCAAACTTTAAAATAAGAAACATTGGGCTTCTTGTTTTTCCATAATTCATAAAGGCTTAAATCAAAGATTTAGAATTAGGGATTCTATTCAAAACATAACATCTGATCAAAAAGAATTTCACCCCACCAATGTGAAGTCACTTTTTGAACTAAGCATAATAGCGACTACAAGTTCACACAAAGTTCTATTCTTATGTTCTGCCTTTCCATTCATTTCGGGTGAATAAAGGGCAGTTTTCTTATGAATAATGCCAGTAGAATTATAGAAAGCAATAAAATCATTTGAATCATATTCAGTTCCTCTATCACTTCGGAGTCTCTTGATCTTTCTATTAAACTGATTTTCAACTTCATTTAAAAAAATCTTAAACATGTCAAAGGCCTCACTTTTATGTCTCATCAAATAAACAGAGGTGTAATTTGAATGATAATCAATGAACGTGATAAAATATCGTTGTGCATTTCTAGTGAGGACTCCATCTAGTTCACAGATATCAGTGTGCACCAAATCAAGCAATTCTAATTCCTTAGAAATTGATTTATGTGGTTTCTTAGTGATTTTGGCCTGACTACATGATTCACATTTCTCAAAATCATTTAAGGATATGTTAGGAATAAAACCTAAGTTACTCACGTTCTTAATCAATTTCTTGTTTACGTGACAAAGTCTAGCATGCCAAACATTCACAGAACAAACCATATAAGAGGAAGCAGCAATTTTATTCATTTCAATATTAAGCTTAAACATTCCATCAGTTGCATAACCTTTATCGACAAAACCTCCATTTTTGGTGGCGATATCTTGATCCGCTCCAAAGTAATCCGAGTAAAGCCGGCCTTGTTGAGGAGGTAACCAGGACACAAGATTCTTTCTAATCTCCCGGAGTATGCGGGACTTCTTTGAGTGGTGGTCCTTCCGGAGGTGAACTTGATATCAATTTCACCAACACCAAGAACCTTAGTGGTGTGGGAGTCACCCAGCAACACTTTCTTATCATCAACTTCAGAATAGTTCTTGAACAAGGAACGATCATAACAGACATGGCGGGAAGCGCTAGTGTCTATCCACCACCCTTCTGAACCACTTATCAGATTGATTTCTGATATCATAGCCACGAGTGGTTCTTCATTCACCATGTTCGCCACGGGGACGGTCGCGGCGCTGGCGTTCTTGCAATTTCTTGCCATGTGACCAGGCTTGTTACAATTGTAACACACAAATTGGACAGAGTCCGTGTTTTGAGCCCACGGCCACCCGCGGGGTTGGTTCTCGATACGATAGGGCTTCACATTCTGATTCTTGCGGTTCTGGTTTGGTTTCATGATCTTCCCTTTCGGCTTGAGCACGGCCGAACTCTGATTCCTTTTGTTAGCAACAAAAAGAATCTTATCCTTCTGATCTTGTTTCCGTGCCTCCTCCTCAACTCGAAGACGGGCAATCAGACTCTCCATCGAAAATTCCTTTGTTTTATGGCGGAGATCCTTCTTGAAGTCTTTCCACCTTGTAGGAAGTTTGTCGATGAGGACTGCAACCTGAACTGTTCATCAATAGTCATACCTTCAGACAAAATTTCATGAGTAATTTTTTGTAACTCATGGGATTGGGCCACCACAGATCTTTCATCGACCATCTGAAATTTCAGATATCGACTCACAGCATATTTCTTAGATCCAGCCTCTCCGATTATCATATTTTTTTACGTAGTGCATCCCAAACATCTTTGGCGGTTTCAAATGTAGAGTAGTAATCATACAGATCATCAGATAAGGCATTTAGGATATAGTTTTTGCACAAAAAATCGTCATCGGTCCAATCTTTAATTTCTTGACGATTTTGATCGGTGGATGGATTAACAGCAGCGGGTTTAACAGAAGAACAGTAGGAAGCCAACTTCTGGGTAGTGAGGTAAAAGAACAACTTTTGTTTCCACCGTTTATAGTGCAAGCCCTCAAATCGAAATGGCTTGTTGATATCGGTGGGAGCAAAAGCAGATCTGTTCTCGAATTCCATTGCGGATATAAACGTCTTAAAAATTGTTGGAAATACTTTTAAAAATAAATTAATGGAACTGTTTACCTCAAAATTTGTAAGTAGTGAACAGAAATACCACAGGAAGTTGGCTGCTGTTTTGGGTTGAGTCGCGGACTAGGTCGCTCTCTTTAAGACGTTCCGCGGCTCCGCCCTCTCTGTGCAAGCAGTTGTAGCCACGCTGTCTCCAGGATAAAACAGCCCAGAATACAGCCTCTGTCTCGATCTTTTTCTGCATGGGAAAAGACCGAAAAATACAAGACACAATCGACCTTCTTGCTCTATGAATTTTTGTAGTGAGAATGTTTTTTTCGGTGTGAATGAAATGGCTGGAGAACAACATTATAATTGCACACGTTTTTTCCAGTGTTGTAACGGTAATAAGAAAAAATAATGGCAAGGGAAATCATTTCCAAAAATTGGTTTGATTGGTCAAAAGAAAAATCTTATCTTTCTGTAAATAAATTTGGCAAAACCGTGGACTAACTTCGTATGTGCGAGGATACGCAACACACACCCGGTTAACTGGTTTCCGGATCAATTTTCACAAATTGGCTTGGACCTTGGCCCAACCCGTGAGCGCGCTAGGCCTCTCTTGGGCCTAACTCATCAATTGGTCCATGAAGCTTCTACAGTTATAAAGAGCACAAATGTTCTCTAGTTAGCCAATGTGGGACAAGTGTTCTTTTGAAGAATTCCTTTTGAAAAAATACACAATCTCAACAGCTTTCAATCTTGCTCGGCTATGAACCATCAAATGCTTATGGTGAAGGACCTGCTGTATTGTTTTCTTTACGGAAGCAGTTCATGATTGTTGCTTTCTCACTTATATATTGGTGCTCATACAGCAACACACATTTGTAGGAAGCATGGGATCAATCGGGTATCCAGGGTGAAGCGCATTTATATGCAACAAGGCATCCAACAGTGGCCATTTCGTCAAGTAACTTATATTTTCATTTCCGTAACTCAATTAGTTTGAAAATTATTACTCTTCCTGAAAAGTAAAGGAATTCCGTCCCTAAACTTTTTAAGGATTTTGAAGTTAGGCTGGTAGTTGGTACATTAGATTTTAAATTCCTCATTTTATTTCAGCTCGTTAATTTTGAAATGCTATGGTGGACAAACTTCATTTTACAAAATGTCTACGCCTTTAATGAGCATCTCATTGTGTTAGCTATCTTACATGTGTCCAACTTTTCCTCAGATTGAATGTAGAAGCATCTGTAATTAGAGACCATCTATTGAGATCTTAAAGTTTGTCTGAATTTGTGATGTTTTCAACTTATACTTTGTTAATACCCTTGTCTGAATTTGTGATGTTTTCGACTTGTACTTTCTTAATACCACTATCCATCCATATTCTTCAATTCTAAACAACTTTTTACCATGAATATTTGAACTTCACTGAAGCCTGAAATTCTGGGATATTATTCTTAACGTGTAATCGTTCCTGCAATTTGGGATGTTTAGCACCGTATACTAAGCATTAGGATATAGCTGCCTCAAATAGCATTGCTTTCGTATTGTAGGACGAAAAATGAAATTGATTCTTGTTACTACGCTAACAGGCCAATGTAGTCATATATATTCTTTGATAAGTGAGTCCATGACATTTATGAGGCTAATCACTTATTAGGAGATGAATGTTTTTATTGTTTGTCTCTCTTTGGGAAAACATTGGTTGACGTATTTGACTGGTTGCCTTTGCTGGACTCAGAAATGGGAAACAAGGATGGGGTATTCTTTGGGATACGAAAGACCATTCAAAGTTAGTAGTCTATCAATGGGTGAGAAACTTGATTCAAGGCTTCTATTTATCCACATGTACAAGTTTGTGAGATCTTCACCTCTGAATTTAGCCTTACCAGATCAAGGCAAGATCATCAGGCCTATAGTCTCATCATCAAATGAATTTGCTGGTCCAAATGACAGACCTCACCTTGTCAAACAACATCAAAGCAGCTCTACTGCATCTCATTACGAGAGGAAAAATACAAGAGAAACATCAGACAAAGAAGGGATAACCATGAGTTCATGTAGTGTAGAGGATCACCAAAAATGTTTTGGCTGTAAACATGATGATGCTGATGGTAATTTATTACTTGACATCTCTCGCTCTCTCTCTCTCTCTACTAACTTTGCCACAAGATGCTGGATTATTATCTTGTGGAGGCAATAAGAGGATCAAATAAAGACCTATGTTACTCTTGTAATGGTATTAAGTACTCATGTCAGACACTTGAAATTTGAATATTTTGATGTGTCCCCATGTCCTTGAAATGAGAAATAGTTGAATACTTGAATCCGACACCTAGATACATACCCATACCCCAGTCCAAGTAACATACTTTAAGACTACCGGTATGCTACTCTGTGTCTATTTGGGTCCATGTCGCGTTAAAAACAATGGTAATTTCTCCCTCTCCTTCCTTGTCAACTGTTTGGATAGTTAGGGAGAGAATTTGGGAGTTAAGGATCCAATTTTTAAGTCTTTTGAAAAGTTTAGCTATTTGCAGAGAAAGGGAATGGCAAAATTCTGTTTTTATGGGATGGATATAGCAAATCCTTCTTACTTTTTATTTCCTTTCTATTTCAATCTTTCCCAAACCAGAGGTGAGGATAATTCACTTTTTTCTCTCATCAGAACAACTATCATTTGATGCTACAAACAACAAAGCACACCATGTCAAGGCAGATCAGAGCTGTCTCACTTAGTCTAATTCAGAGAAGGAAAATACAAGAGTGGCAGTAAAGGGAGAATGCGGAACTAAGGGCCGCGGTGGTAAGTTTCTACTGTAATACTTCCTCCATCCCAATTTCTTGGCCCCTTTTGCAGGGACGGAGCTAGGATTTTACTTTTGTGGTGGCAAAAATATGTACTCAAAAAATAAAAAGACAAACTGTATTACAAATATTCATCCACTCTATGAAAAACTATAATAACATAAAAATCTAGTGGTGGCGAGTCTATATAATTTGGGGATAAAAATCTATTTTCTATGTAATAATTGCATTTTTTGATTGTGGTGGCGGCCGCCACCACTTGTCCCCCCTTGGCTCCATCCTTGCCCTTTTGGGGAAATGAGTTTTTACGGGGTGTGAAAACTTTGTATTGACTTTTTTATTTTGTCCCTAAATTCAGTCAATATTACTGTGACCAAATTTGTGAGGCCAATTTAATATATGAAAGTCAAAACATATTCAATATATATCTTGTTTGATAGATATCAATTAGTTTTACTATACAAAATTTTCGAAATCATAAAAACCATTATAAAATAAAATATAATAGACTAGCCAATTAAGATGAGAAAAATACTTTTTAAGGGTAAAATTGGAAAGTGGCCTAGTTTTGATGGATGTTTTTAGAAGTGGGACAAATATTTTGAGACATCCCAAAATAGAAAGAAGGACCAAGAAATTGGGACGGAGGGAGTAGTTATATTGCCTGCAATCTTGGTATTTTTCAATTTTCGACCAAACTAATGTTTCGGCCAAGTAGAAGCTTGATTATTCATGTACTTGGATTCTAGTGTTCAAACAGGGAAAAAATCAATTGAAATTGTTCATATGTTTTGGTATATTATCTGGTTGTGTATAGATAGAGCTGCAGGTCAACCTGAATTTTTTTTTTCCCATGCCAGAATATTGTATACTGACTTATAAGACTATCTGACTTTCTAAGTTTGCTTTGCTTCTCTGCTAGTGGTGTTTTATTTGGCGTCTAAAATCGTTAAATATTTATGAATTAGGGTTTCACACGCCAGATTCCCTCGGACCAAAGTCATTCAGGGTGAGTTTCCGAATGGATTTTATCTAGATTTTATCAAGATTTGATAAAATCAATCAAGCCTTGATTTTATCCATTCGAAAACGAGTTGATAAAATCTTAGATTTTTTAATACAAAAATCTAAGATTTTATCAACTCAGTATCCATAAAAATTCTAAGATTTTATCAACTCAGTTTCCGAATGGATAAAATTAAATGTTTGATTTTATCAGATTTTGATAAAATCCATTCGGAAACTCACCCTCAAAAGTACTAGTAACTCTTCCCCTTCGGCAACTGTCTAGTGGCATACTTGTTTGGTTTGGTTCTTAAGAACCGGTTCTCTCAATTATTATTCAATTATTACCCCTATTTTTAATTTTTATTTTTATTTTTCTCTCTATCTCTCTCCAATCATTACCTATTTTCTAATTATCACCCCTATTTCTCCCTCTAATCATTACAAAAACCAAAACCCAAAACCCAAACCAAACACAACCTTGGTGTCACGGTTCTCAAGGAGAAGACTAACATTCCAGTGTTTTGTACAACTAAATAAATCATGGGATCTACCAAGAACTCTGCAAATGAACTGCTCAGAAGGGTTGACTGGTCAGGTTAGTTCTCTTTTGGTCTACAGTGCATGTAATAGGAAAGTGGGCGGCTTCGTTGTTATTTCAGCGAGGTAAAAAATAAATATATACTTCAATTTTCTTTAGTAGTGTCTGTTTGGTTATTTGTTAAGGAATCTCGTTGTGTTTTTGTTAGCACTGGAATGAAAATTATGGGCCGTCCCTTGTAAAGTCTTTAAACAATGACAACAGGATCCTTATTGGTTGGTTTACCCTTGGTTCGCTACAGTGCTCAAACGTAGATTTTATTTTGAAGATCATGATAAAATGAATTCAAATGATGCATCCAAGTTTTTATCATATGCAAGAGCGATCAGTAGGGATGGCAATTCCGGCCGATCCAATCCGCTCCGATCCGTCCCCTCTCCGTTCGGATTGGAGTTTCAGGGATCGGGTGGGATTTGGAGGAAAAAATAAAAATAAAATTGGGGATCGGATTGGAGGCGATTGTACATACCCCCGACCTATTCCCGACCCGTTTTTTTATTACATATTTAATATGTTATTAACATTTAGACCTCTTAAATTATTGATAATTGCTAGGGTTTCCTCGAAATATATAATATTAGTTTATATATCGTAGATTAGCCACAATGAAGAGGAGTTATTTTGAGGGAGGAGAATCAGTTGAAGTTGTCATGTTTTGGATAGTTATATTCGTTATTTGTGGATGAGTATAGTGATCAATGATTTCAACTATTCAAATACTGCAGTCTGGTACTCCTTTGCATTGGTCTAACGGCTTACCAGATGGAGAACAAGTCGTTTCTCCATCAATAGAGGAAGACATTGAAGAGAAAGTGCAGAAAAATCCTCTTTATAATTTTGTACTTGCCACTTAGTTACTTATGTATCTTTGTCGCATTCACTTACATTTTTTTATTATAAAGATTGCTTTATGATGTTTTTTGTTGTGCACTTTTGTTTGGCCATTGTGTCAATGCATTAGTACAATAAGGGTATAATTTTGCTATCTCCATACCCAAATATCCGTTCCTGCCCCATCAGACCCGTGCCTCATTGTATACATCTCTCTTGAACAATTATATATTTTTTTACCCTAGTCACTAACAAAAAATCCTTTTTATAATTTTGTACTTGCCACTTAGTTACTTATGTATCTTTGTTGCATTCACTTACATTTTTTTTTATAAAGATTGCTTTATGATGTTTTTTGTTTTGCACTTTTGTTTGGCCATTGTGTCAATGCATTAGTACGATACTACTAATATCATGAAATTTTGGACATAATATTGTCATATATTTAGATATGTATTTACATAATGACAATTTCATCTCTTAAGATTTTATTAAAAAAAAATAGTGATTTACCTCTTTTTTAAAGTCTAAATGGTATTGGTTATTACCCGTTCCACCCGTTATCCAAATGGATATGGATTTGGTGAGTTTTATGTATTCCCAATTGGCAAAAAACTTCACATCCAAACTCCCGGATTTTAAAATGTCCGGACCTCCACCTTCCCAATATTTTTTTTTGAAAATCCAATTTTCAAAAAATATTAGGAAAGATGAAATCCCGGACGTTAAATCCAATAAAATGTGGTTTGGATAGGAAGGGGTTCCCCCAATTGGATATGGACACGGATATAGAGGTTACCGTAGAGTTTGGGGATCGGGTATGAAATGTATACCTCCATCCAAACCCGACCCATTGTCATTCCTATGTGCAATGTCGTGGTAAAAAAAAAAAGATTGTGTTAGTATTTGTTTTTATAAGTGACAGCTCAAGGGTCTTAGAGGTTGTGTTTGGTTTGGTTTTGGGTTTTGGTTTTTGCAATGATTAGAGGGAGAAATAGGGGGTAATAATTAGAAAATAGGTATTAATGATTAGAGAGAGATAGAGAGAAAAATAAGAATAATATTTAAAAATAAGAGTAATTATTGAATAATAATTTAGAGAACCGGTTCTTAAGAACCCAAACCAAACAAGGCTAGAGTGATGTGCTATTACTTGTTGGTAGGTGGAGCATCAACTAGGTTCTTTGGAGGGCATAGAGGGGTAGTTTATACACTTTTGACCACAGTACACTGAGCAAAAATGTTCTCTCTTCAGTACTGCTTCTCCCATTTCCCGTTTCTCTCTCGCAAAACTCTACAGACCCTTGTTCATCTTCTCCAAAATTGAAGACCAAGGCATGAAAATCTTGGAAAAGCGCAAGATGAAAGATTGATTTACAAGCGGAGGGCTACCTTTTGATCCGAACAAATATTGCTTTTGGACGATTTCCGAATCCCTAGCTATTTGGGGTTTTCTTCTATTGAGGTAGGGTTTTCTGCTAATTTCTTCTATTGAGGTAGGGCTTTAACAATTAACTATTATTGTTAAGTGTTAAAGCCCTAATTTTGAGTTGTATGCTATAAGTTTGGAAGTTTCACTTGCATGTTTAAATTGACGGGTTTAGTAGTTGATTCAATCTATTGGGAGTATTATGCCTAAAGAAAATTGTTAGTAATTGTTTGTTAATTATGATTATATATATATATATATATATATATATATATATATATATATATATCGTCCTGTTCATCATGTGTACTAGCTTTCTTGAATGTTCTAATTGGGAATGTTGAAGAATTGGGTTGATAAGGTAAATGGGCCGTCCGTGGTTCGTTGTCGCACCTTCGATCCACGTTGTCCAATCAACTCCTTTGCGCCGTCTCTGGTTCGCCAATACTGAAAATGTTATTGGTGTCGATTTTGTTTCTAATTTTCCATATTTCATATAATTGCCATGTTTTATCAGACCTAAATTTTTTAGAATGGGTTTGCTTGACGTCTGTTGTAGTCCGTAAGGTTGAGGTTAATATAGTTTGATTTAATTTTAAATTTTTTCGTTTTGTTGTTTGTTCTTGTGGGAGGTTTGATTTATTGCGATTGGTTAGATCTATTTTAGATCAAGTGATTCTTGGTCTTATCTGTTTTTAGGTTATTATCAATGATGTTTCAAGCACCAAGGAAAATTTGTTCTGTTCAATGGTTCAAGCTCCGGCGATTACCCATTTGGCTTAGGGAATACCCGAACTCCGTTTAGTTATGAGACAGCTAGTTGGTCTCATCCCCCATGATTATCGGGGTGGTTTCGGTTAGGTTGAAATTTTCGGGTATTGTGTATAGGTGTCTTAGCATCCACCCCGTTTCAATTCCTATTTTCGTGTGGGGACCTAGTTTGTCTCGAATGTATATGTATATGTATATGTGAAAATGTGGGTATAGTAAAGCTAACGGTTATGAGAGAAGTTTGAGACCTTACGAATGATTTGAAGGTCATGTTGAGCATTTATTCAGTGCTCTTGATGTTCAATGGTCCGACCCATTTTGAACCCTTTTCATAAACCAAAGTATGCACGGGTTAATATGATTTTACACATTTATGACCCATAATACAACATGAACGGGTTTTAAGTTGGTGGATATGGATGGATTCATGGCCGGGTTATAAATTTCCACCCCTACGAATTTGTTTTTGGCTGTTTTGAGGAATAATAGATGAGCACCAAATTGTTGAGATCGTCAGATTAAGGTTTTCTACAACTATTTTAGAACACAAATTTAATAGTGAAACAAACTGAATGTGGCATACATCAATAACATCAAACTGAGTTTTGACCAACTTTTCCTGAGAGTCCGCAGATTGTTCCTCTTTTTGGTAAATTAAATTTATTTAAACAAAAGAGGGGAACAACAACACCAAGGCATACTCCCGAAACAACCAAACAAATGAAACCACGACGTGGTGCTTAATACTAGAACAGTACAACAGACAAACGAGAGACCAACTAGACCTAGCGACCGTACAACAAACAACACGCCTAGCAACAATATTTGAGAAAAACATCACAAGGATTTGCCGGCTACTTGATCTTTTAAACCAAAAACTTTCTCAAGGCTGCACAACAATTGCCATATTAGGCTCCGAGATTGGTTGCTCGTGCAGTATTTGGTTTCCTCCTATGTCGACAGCCACAGCTACAACTTGAGGAAGAGGTGTATCAGTTTCTCTTTCATCTTGTTGATGTCTCTGGACAATACAAGTGATAATGAGAACAGGAATCTCACATAAGACATCCCAAATCCATATAAAAAATCGCACCAATGATTTGAAAAGAAAACGGTGCCAAGGAGAGAGAAAAATGGTGACTGTGAAAACAACCCCGAAAAGGGGCTGTGGCAGAAAAAAAGACCCCAACAGCGAAATAGCCAAAAGGAAAGAGAAGTCTCTGGGTTGAGCTCGGATAGGCTCTGCAGTCACAAAAACAGGAAGCTTGACTGAGGTGGTGAGGAAAAGTATCGAAATTACAATGGCGAAGAACGTTGCCCAATTCAAACTCAAATTGAGCTCGTAAGGGAGGCGGTGATGGAGAAAGAAGAGGGCGAGGTTGATAAGAAATGGGACAACAAATCGGAGGTCTAGGACAATATCCATACTGACTGATATACTATACCAGAACTATGTCTGAATTGGAGTTTGTCTATGAATCCCCCCACAGGCCGTGTGTGTGAATATATACCTTGTCTTTGCTCCCCCAACCGTGGGGTCGTGATCTGGGTCACATGGGGTCTTTCCAATGATCCCTAACGAGAATGAATAGGCAATAATATTTTCATACTCAGGTCAAAACATCTATAAAAAAATAATGTATTTTTCTTTTGTTTTTAATCAGCGTGGTGGTTGTCCAATGTCCCGTGTAGTGGCGGATGCTGAATTTTTATTGTGAGAGGATCAAATTGCATGTGATTATAAATTAATAACAAAAAAATGCATGACAAAAAGTAACAAAAGACGAATATAGTGAAATACTTGTGGCTTGCATATGACAAAAGAAGACCCAAGTGAATTATGTAAGTATACGTTTTGGAAGAATATGAGTGGTGTGCGTTTTCTCAAATGAAAAGCACTCCAAAAATTTTTTTTGACTTGAAACTAGAATTAGAACTTCCTCCGTCCTTTTTTTTAGTGTCTATATTTTCATTTTTGGTTCTCTCTCGAGAAATGTCTATTTTGAAAAAGTTGATGGATAAAAGTTTGTACAATTATCGTTTTGTTATTTTGAAAAGCTAGTGGGTGATGAATTAATAGGTAAAAGTGGAGGTAAAAAGTGATGCAAAAAATGTAAAGTAGAGATCAAAGTTGATATGAAAAGTGTAATGACGATATTTTTTCTGTAAATTGAATTTATGAAGCAATACACCTTAAAAGGGATAGACAAAGTACTAGATTGAATGGGATAATTGGGAGGTGGAAAGGAGTCTGGCTCCCTCTTGTACCTCCAAGAACTTTCCGTGGACCGTGGGGCGGAGGTTTACTGCCCTGGGTCCTGGACCGGGGGTTGGGGGCCTGGACCGGGGCGGGGGATGGGGTTGGGTTGTCCAATGATTCATGCACAATGGGAATGAAACCAATGAAGAATATGTTTTCCACCACCTCAGTTCATCTGTGAAAAAATGGGGGGTAGATTTCACTGACCCCCTTTTGAGGTTTCTGGTAATTACATAAATTTTCCTTCGGTTTAGAAGTCCTTCTACCTGCACAGATGGTGTACAGATGGGTCTTGGGGACCCATTTTTGGGTCTCACACGGCAGATCCGAGCCGTTCATTCATCTCAAAATCAAATTCCGAGGGGCCCGCGAAGAGATCAAGTCGATCGGACGTCCCTAAGTGCTCGATCCAAAATCACCCCATTTCGCTCATTACTTTTTGAACGAAATGGGGTGATTTCAGATCGAAGACTTAAGACGTCCGTCGACCATCTCCGCGCGCCTCTTTCGGAATTTGATTTTGAGATGAATGAACAACTTCCGGATCAACATCAATGGGATTTAAAATGAATCTCGAGAATCCATCTACTGTATATATGCCTTTCGTTTTACCGGTTTAGAAGTAAACAGTTGGGGGCCTGGACCGGTCCACCAGCTCAGTTGACTGAACCCCTTTAAGGTTTCTGGTAATTACATATTTCCCTTTTTAGTTTATAAACAGTGTATTTTAACTGAACCATTAAAGACGCCCCTTGAATGTTGAGTGAAGTACACGAGTATGCTTTTTTTGTATTTTCATTGAATGATTAAACTGTTAAACATTAGAATATGATTGGACTAATTATACACGGTAGAATTGGTATAATTATCAGTACAATCATATTCCAAAATTATTTCTTCCTTCGTCCATTATTAAGTGTAAAGTTTCGTTAATCTAACTTAGTTAAAGTACATCATCAGTGACAACTCCGAGAATTTTGAAAACAGTGTTCAAAAATTAATTATATTAACTTTGCTAGCTCTATCAACTAGTCATATTAGACTACTAATTTGAATAATAGGACCAAATAACATGAAAATATATAAGATACATGTCACAATTGGATGTTCTAGGCAAACTATATTTTTTAGGTCAAACAAAATTAAACCGGCACATAAACACATTAGTTTATATTGTAGGAAATTGTTTGGCGGATAAGTTCACATGGATTTTTTTTATGTATATTCCTATTTTTTTTTGGAAATATAGAGTTGATTGTTATTCAGAGAAAAGTAAGGGCACATAATCGATACCAATAGATACTTTTTGCTCTTTTTTAAAAATTTTTTTGTCATTAAGGGTATGTATTTTGTTTTGAGCTAAGGTATTCAATTGTGTATTTCCTGGATTGAAGGATTTACACAGTATAGGAATAAATGTTCAAACAAACTTGAGAGAAAATTATTAAATGTAAAATAAAATATAAAAATGTTTAAGTTGTTAAATTGTGACCACATATGGAAGGCTTAGGAGCTTCTTGTGATTTTTATTGGGGTTCTTTACATTGGAATAGTTTGTGGACTAATTTTTTGGGCCTAATTGTTCAAAAAAATTGGGTTATTCTTCAAATAGTTATGCGTAGGGTGTTCAAAGAAGACAAAACTTAAATAAAACTACAAAAAATTACATATATTCTAAACAAAAAATGTTTTTGAGCGTGTTCAAGTTCCCACCCATAACACTATGTAGAGCCGCCTATGATTATTATTACACCTTTCACATTAACTTTTACATTTACTTTATACTTTTCACATCAACTTTTAAATTCATTTTTCAAATTTATCTTTTACTTTTAACCATTAACTTTTCAAAAGGACATAATTACGGCTTAGACTTAGTTTTGCAAAGGATTTTAGCAAATGAGTTGAGTAGCTAAAATCATGGAAATTTTAAATCACAAAATTAAGTGGTTCTGTTTATTGTTTTTCGATTTTTTTTTTCGCACCAAATTAAAGTACTCGAGGAATACTTTAATTTGGTGCGAAAAAAAATCGAAAAAACGATAAATGAAACCACTTAATTTTGTGATTTGAAATTTCTATGATTTAAGCAACTCAACTCGTTTGCTAAAATCATGGTTGAGTTGCTAAAATCTTTTGCAAAACTAAGCCTTAGCTTGACACAGCCGGTATTGCAGGCATCGTAATAGTGGAACGCTGATGATTCGACTTATGCGGCGACGAGATTATAAATAACAGAACCACAGATTTCACTAATTTGGATTGGCACGAAGACAAACCCCATGATAGCAAACCAAAAAGCTATAATATGACCTGAACTTAGAAACAACCAAGCTCGAAGCATTTACATGGGAAGTCCAAAAAGCAAAGGAAACGACTTGCTGTCCTTATAACCCATAGCAAAAAATGTGTGTCCTTTGCTTAAAAATGGTCAACTATGTTGCATTTTCCACTAATTTTTCCTAAAGTTTTTAACATAAAATTAAAAACTCAAAAAAAGAAGAAGAAGCCCGAATACCCATCTTAATCGTGGATAGCACTGAACGCAGATGTTTGAAACACGGTGTTGAAGGAGCCATTGACAGTTTTGTTGCGAGGGGGACCGAAAAGGGTTATTTTTTAGTGGCTTAAAAAATAAGCTGGCAGCTGTCTGGTTTCTCATTTGATTAAATAGGAATCTCGTAAAATTAAGGGGTTAATTTTAGTAAATGAGGAAACTACTTGCTAAAATCAACCTACTTTCATTTACCGAAAGTGGGTTGATTTAGCAAATGGTTTTCTCATTTGTTAAAATCAACCCCTTAATTTTATGAAATTTTCATTTAGAGTTTGGGTAAATTGAAAAGACTAGTTTTTGGTTGTCCTTAATCAATTTTTTTTGCATTTGTTAATTTTTAATCGATTTTTTATGATTTCTTGGCTTGTCTCGGCAAGGGGAATCTAAAAAGTATAAAATTATTAGCCAAACTTAAAGTTTTGTGAATAAAGATGAATGTGACATCCAAGAAACCGATTTTTTTATATTATTTTTTGTCTTTAATCACAAAATTTTAAGTTTGGCTAATAATTTTATACTTTTTAAATTCCTCTCGTCAAAGAAAAGCTAATAAACCACAAAAAAGTGACCGAAAACTAACAAATGCAAAAAAAAATTTGAATAAGGATAAAATCAAAAAACTAGTTTTTTCAATTTACCCAAGCCATAATCAAACGGTAAACTAGGCCTTAGTTGAATATGTTGGGTTATTTTGTTGATATATTGTGAGAGTGGCCTGTCTTGAATTTCAGAATAAGTTTTTTTTTTTTTTTGGTGGAATGTGTTGACTTTTTTTTTTTTTTTTTTTTTTTTACTTGAGTTAACGGAATGTAGTAGGTTTTGACTTGAAAATAATTTGGTTTTTTAATTTTATTTTTTATATTGGAATGAGGCCTTAGTTATCAAATTTATGGAACGCAGGTTTCCATGAAAGTTTCAATCTCGGAGTTAGTTTAAGCCTACTTTGGAAAAAAACCAATAAAATTGTTTTTTCTTTTAATTCATTCTGTCTTTATTCAATTTTTTGCGTCAAGTTTTCATGAATTATTAATTTATCTCAACGAGACGAATCTAAATGTATAAAATTTTGATCAAAATTAATTTTTTTTAATAGAGACAAAATTAATCCGTGCGGCTAGTCTAATTTTCACTGTTGAGTGGGTCATGGATTGGATTGGACAAGAGTAAATTTCACTGACCTCCCTAAGGTTTCTGACAATTGCATGAATCTCCTCTTAGATTTTTAATAATTACATTGACCTTCCTTATTTTACAAGCTATTGCCAAGATTCCCCCATTCTATTGAGTTTACTGGATGACATTAGTTTAGGCCTTCAAATGACTGAAATGCCCGTGAATATTTGGGTGTTTAAACAATTAAATCTGGTTCTTTTTTTTTTAATTAGAATTTGGAACATTAAAATCCAATAACACTTTTGATTATATGTTATTGAATTTGAGTAAGTATTTGTACTTTTTATATATTTACTTGTAATTTTTTTAAAAAATTATTTGTCATTTAATGTATCTCACTCTTTTTTTGTCGCCAAGAAGTATTTTTTCAAATGAAATGCATATGTAAATTTTCATCTTATGACATCCCCTTCAAAATAAATAAATAAAAATGAAAAATTATCACAATTGTTCATTATAATGACTTGATTTTACAAGCAAATCAAAATAATGTATTGACAAGGTTCTTCTACCAAGAATTTTTATTTTTTCATTCTTTTTTCATTCAGTTATAGACTAAATATATAAAATGCACAATTCATTACACAATTTCAATCACATATAACAAAAAGTCTATTTTTGGTTTATTATTTGATCTTCCAACTGAAGAAAAAGAAAAGAAGAACAAGGCTTAATTGTTTAAATCACCCAAATATTTGGATATTACAGTTATTTGAAGGCTTAAACTAAAGCCGTTAGTGTAAACTTAACGGAATAGAGGAATCAAACCTCTTGACTCTTGAGAAAGCCAAAGGGAGGTCAGTATAATTATTAAAATCTCTCTGTAGTCGTTATAAACTTCAGGGGGGTTCAGTGAAGTTTACCCAAAGGGACTCTTTCCCGTTTTCGTTTTCGAATACGCGGGTGATCGTGATCCCCATGAATGCCCCCCCAGACCCCATCTTCATCTCCATGAGGTTAAGCTAAGCGGACTACCCTAGCTAGCGCTGTGAAGATTAGCAGCCATTACACTACCTCCTTTCATAAATCAGAGACCTCCGAATTCCGATGGAAAAAACCAGATCAACATCTCCGGCGACTTTCCGTGAATAAGTCAGTGTTCGCGGGTAAACAGTAGACATTGCTATTTGTCAAGGGAAGGGACCAAAAAGGTTCTTCCCGAAACAAAGCACAAGTACTAGACTCTTTGTTCTAGTACAGGGAAAACTCCAATCTGAATTAAGCGAATCAAACCTCTCCAGAAAGAAATCAAGGAAAATGAAGCGAATTGAAGCCGATCGAAATTAGCAGGGGATAGGAGAACCGTCCGGTGGCTCTCCAACAATATCCCTAGCGAAGACCCTTCACTTCACTTTCGTATTCTTTCTAGGATCACTCACTCTGGTAACCAAGCGTTTGACGCCGTCGACCTCTATTCCCCCTCCAAAATGGCGCCAACACTTTGGAAGCGGAAGATTTACGATGTTTTCAAAAAGAAAGAGAGGATGATTAATCCAGGTGAAGAGGAGGTGATCCGAGTCATGTCTGAGCCCAGGTTCAAGCCCAGTACCAGGCTTCCGCCAAAGAGGGGCCACAAGCGGAGCATTTTGAATGACGTAGTCGCATCGGTGAAGTTCAACATCAAGGCATCGGTGAAGTTCAACGACAAGGCATCGGTGAAGGTCAACGACAAGGCATCGGGGAAGGTCAACGACAAGGCATCGGGGAAGGTACCATTTTGACACTTGATTTAATTAATGACTCATCAAAATGCTATATTTTCTTTTGTTTTCCCTTAAATTTGCAGCTCAAGTTGGTTCATGTGGCATACTTTTAAATTGGATAGTGAATGAAGAATATGTAGCTCTCTACACCAATGTTTGTATTCCGTGTGTAACCAAATATAATTCGTGTTCTAGTTATGCGAGACACAAAGAATCAAAGTACCCCAAAAAATAAAGAAAACAAAAAAATCACACCAACACGAGAACCCAATGTATACATGCTTCGGCTCCTTACCTCTGTGCCTACGACACCCCACTCTCACCCTTTGGGTTGTATCCCTAGCTATTTCTGTAAAGTTCTCACACCCAAACCCTAACTTTGGGATCTCTGCGTCTGGAAAAGGACTTCTTCAATAACTTGAGATCTTTATCACCAAATAGAAGACAACTCACAACAGCTCTCTTAATCTGGTATAATTCCTCAGAGAAGGTATTCTTTCTACTACAATACCAACACTCCAACAATATGGGGACTTTCTTATTGTCAGTGCTAATCATAGTTAATATTTGTGTGCTAAATAGTGTAGGTTTGAAAATATAAAATTCCACAAGTGGTTAAGCTTGTTTTTGTTTTAATCTAATCCGATTGCTATTGTGTTATGCTGCAATTGACGGTCTAATGTTTGTTGAAGTTTGTTGAAGATACGAGAGAGGGATTAAACGGAGAATGCTTAAGTAAGAGTGTGCTTAGTGATGATGATTCAGCAAAACAAGAATTGTGGCAGGAACATACGAGTCTGTCCTTCTCAAGTGAAGATATTGATTGTTTTTACGATTCTGCAGATTCTGATTCTGACAATTTTGACATTGGTGCTGCGATGCTTCCCAACCTCAAGGATGAGGTAAGCCATATGTTTTTTCTCCACCACTGTTTTTAATAATGCAAATCATTCCCTGGTTAATTAGTTGTAGGAAAATTCATAATAGTGGATTATACGATTTGTGATTCAGTTGGGTGGCCTTGACATGAAATGCCCCTTGAATTAATGACTCATCAAAGTGCTATATTTTCCTTTGTTTTCCCCTGTAATTTGCATCTCAAGTTTGTTCAGATTTGTCTTTTAAATTGGATATTGGAAGAAGCATTTATAGCTCTCTGTAGTCTGTAGCAATGTTTGTATTCCTTATATAACCACATATAAGTTGTGCTCTAGTTATGCGAAAACACAAAGAATGAAATACTGGGATCAATAAAGAACATGATCACACCAACATGAGAACCCAATGTATACGTGCTTCGGTGTTTTACAGACGTTCCTACGACGCTCCACTCTCATCCTCTGTGTTGTATCTCCTTATTTCTGGAAAGTTCTCGCACCCAAATCCTATCTCTGGGCTCTCTGCCTCTGGAAGACAGCCTCTAGAATAACTTCAGATCTTTTTCAGCAAATAGAAGACACCTCAACAATAGCTCTCGTAATGTAGTATAATTCCTTAGAGAAGGTAATCGTCTACTACAACACTGACAGTATGGAGACTTTCTTTTTGTCAGTGCTAATCATCTGTGGAAGTGGGCTAAAGAGTGTAGGTTTTGAGATAAAGAACAATCTAGAAGTGGTTGAGCTTTATGATGATGATGTTTTTGTTTTAATCTTAACCCATTGCCCTTGTGTTATTTTTGCTGTAATTGATGGTCTCATTTTTCTTTGAAGTTCGTTGATGGCCTGTCGTCCAGTTGTGGTAATGAGCGGATCATTGTATCTACCACCAACCACAGAGACCGACATGATGCTGCTCTGCTGCCCATGGATACTTACATTCACAAAGCTTAACCTCAGCCTGTAGGCTTGCCAGATGGTGGAGAAATTGTTCAGCTTCAGTCAATAGGAGAAAAATCATTGGTAAATTTTGATGCTGCAAACAACAGGGCTCAGAGCGGCGTTCTTGTATCTAATTCAAAGAAGAAATATACTCTAGAGGTATCAAGAGAACGGTGTATGACTCAGAGTTTACTTAGTTTAGTTGAGTCAACAAGAAAAATATCGATGGATTTTGATTCTCCAGACAACAGAGAACATCTGAACAGCCCTGTTGTGTTTAATTCAGAGAAGGAAGATACGAGGGAGGCATCAAAAGGAGAATGCTCGACTAAGAATGCACTTAGTTTAGATGATTCAACATAACAAAATTCGTTTCCAGATTTTGATGCTACAATAAACAAAGCGCATCTTGTCAAAGCATATCACAGTGGCCCTGTTGTGTCTCTTTCAGAAAACAAAAATAGTGGGGGTGCATTGAATAGAGAATGCATTGGTAAGAGTGTACTTTGTTTAGAGGATCTTCGACAACATTGTGGTGGTAGATGTGATGATGATGAAAAGAGCTTTGGGGGTAAGCTTCTACTGTTAAATAGAAAATAAATTATTGCTTGCAATCTTTATCTTCTTTTCAACATTCAACACAAAGAGAAGCTTAGCAATTTATGTATTTAGATTCAAAATTTTGAAGCAGAAATATGAACTTAAATTGTTCATTAGTTTTTTTTAAATTTTTTTTATCTGGTTATGTTTGAGTTGGAAATTCTTCAACAAAAGATTCTGTTGTAAGTTGTCATCCATCCTGATTTATAGTCATGTTTCTAAGTCTCCTATGCTTTTCTGCAAAACTTCTGGTTCCGTGACTGAAATTCGGTGTGTGTTAATTACACCCCTGGTGGTTTATTTAGTTCCTAATGGTCTCAGAATTTAATCCATTTCAGCTATTTCTGATCTGGGATTTCGCACGACAGATTCCCTTGCATGGACATCATTCGAAGTACTAGAAACTCTTGCCCCCTGGGAACAGCCTAATGATTGTGTACCCTTATTGTCATTGGGAAGATCAACACTTGGAAGTTGTGTAAAACAAGAGAAATTCCTGGATCTGCCAAGAGTTATGCAAATCAACGCAGTTGGACAAAGAGTGACAAAATCGTCTAGATACTTAGAAGGATTCACTGCTCAGGTTTGTCCTCTTCCTGATTAACTTGCACGCGCACAGGGAAATTTGTACTCATATTTTCCAGCTAGGTCTTCTAACCATGGTAATAGGATCCTTTTTGTTGAATTTAACCATTCTTCCGGTTCAGTTTTGAACCTAGATCCTGATTCGTTTGTACTTGTTGTTGCATTGAAATACCAAACCAAACCAAGCCTTATGTCTCAATCAATTGGGGTCGGCTACATGAATTTTTTTTCTCCATTGAGCTCTGTCAAGTGTTGCTTCATCGCTTAAACCTAGTATACTCAGATCTTTGTGTACTACCGCATCTAATGTCAATTTGGGTCTTCCCCTCCCTTGTGCGTTTCTACCCAAAGCTATTCTATCCACTATCTTAACTATTGCATCCCCTGGCCTACGATAGACATGGCCAAACCACTTTAGCCTATTTTCCCTTAACTTCTCCTTTATAGGTGATACACCTACCACCTCGCGAATTGTTTTATTTGTAATCCTATCTCGTCTAGTCTTACCGCACATCCACCTCACACATTCTCATTTCCGCTACTCTTATCTTGTTCACTTGCTGCTTCTTAATAGGCCAGCATTCTGTCCCGTAAAACATTGCTGGTCTAATGGCAGTTCTATAAAATTTTCCTTTCAATTTTGTTGGTACCTTCTTGTCACACAGTACACCAGTAGCGTTTCTCAACTTGAGCCACCCCACTTGGATCCTATGAGTCACATCATTTGCAATCTCTCCATCTTGACTAATAGTAGAGCCTAAATACCTAAAATGGTCCCTCTTTGGTATCTCCTGATCTTGGATCATCACTCTTTCCTCATACGCACTTCTGGTATCACTAAACTTGCAGACCATATACTCAGTTTTACTCCTACTTATCCAAAAGCCCTTAGACTCTAATGATTCCCGCCAAATTTCTAATTTAGTATTAACACCACTAGCCGTTTCATCTACGAGGACAATATCATCTGCAAACAACATACACCATGGGATATCCTCCTGAATTTGCCTAGTCAATTCATCCATAACTGACGCGAAAAGGTATGGGCTCAACGTTGACCCTTGGTGCAATCCTACTGTGATGGGAAATTCACTCGTTTCTCTTGCTGGTGATCTAATGGCAGTGATTGTACCTTCACACATGTCTCTGACCACGTCAATATAGCCTCTGGTCACTCTCTTTCTCTCTAGAACCCACCATATAATGTCTCTAGGCACCCTATCGTAAGCTTTTTCCAGGTCTATGAAAATCATATGAAGATCCTTCTTCTCGTTGACGTGTCTTTCTACCAATCTCCTTAATAGGTAAATAGCTTCCATAGTTGATCTCCCAGGCATGAACCCAAACTGTTTCTCCGACACCGTAGTCACTATCCTCAATCGATGCTCAATAACTCTTTCCCACAACTTCATCGTATGACTTATCAACTTAATACCTTTATAGTTGTTGCAACTTTGAATATCCCCTTTATTCTTGTAGATAAGTATTAAGGTACTCCTCCATTCGTCGGGCATCCTCCTAGATAAAATAATCTTGTTGAACAATTTTGTCAACCAAGTCACCCCCAAGTCACTTAGGCTTCTCCACACTTCAATGGGGATACCATCTGGTCTTAAGGCCTTACCCGGTTTCATCCTCTTCAAACTTTTGTATCCTCCGATAGAACTCGTATTCTATTTTCTCGTTGGGGACATCAACTTCCTCATCACCAAAACTTTCTTCATGTTTCTCATTTAACAACTTCTCGAAATACATCTTCCATCTATCCTTGATCTTCTCATCTTTCACCAACACCTCCGAATCACTACCCTTTATACACTTAACTTGAGAGAAGTTTTTAGCTTTCCTTTCTCTTAGCTTGGCGAGTTTATATATATTCTTTTCTCCATCCTTACTATCAAGCCTAGCATAAAAATCATTGTAGGCTCTCAACTTAGCCTTACTAACGGCCTTCTTAGCTTCCCTATTAGCCTGCTTGTACCTCTGAAAATTTTCCACATTCCGGTGCTTTTGCCACTTTTAAAGCAATCCTTCTTGGCTTTTACCATGGTTTGGACCTCGTCGTTCCACCACCATGTCTCTTTAGAGCTTGGACCTTTCCCCTTTGACTCCCCAAGAACTTCTTTTGATATTCTTCTAATCCCGCCAGCCATTGTATTCCACATACTATCACTATCACCTTCTCCTCCCCACTCCATCTCTTGAACCATACTCCCCTTGAACACCTCTTGTTTCTCTCCTCTTAAGAACCACCATCTAGTTTGTGGGCTTCTAGTTTCTTTTCTCGGTCTATTATTCCCCTTGAGACCAATATCTAACACCAAAAGTCTATGTTGTGCCACTAGACACTCTCCGGGAATGACCTTACAATCCTTACATAACAAGCGATCTGCACCTCTAGCAAGGAAGTAGTCAATCTGGCTTCTATTGGCTCCGCTCTTAAAGGTAATTAAATGTTTCTCACGCTTCTTATAGAGAGTATTCCCAACAATCAGGTCGCCAGCTACCGCAAAATCCAAAATCCTCCTACCACCTTCATTTAGGTCACCAAATCCAAATCGACCATGTACCTTCTCATACCCTTGCCTCTGCACTCCCACATGACCATTGGAATCTCCTTATATAAAAAACTTCTCTCCACAAGGTATCTCTTGAACCACATCATCCATCTGTTCCCAAAATTGCTCTTTAGTGAGATCATCTAAGCCTACTTGTGGCTCATAAGCACTAATAATATTCACTATGATCTCTCCAATCACAAGCTTAGCTAAAATAATCCGATCTTCTTTCCTTATGATTGTGACTACCGAGTCCTTAAGGTGCTTATCTACTATGATGTCTACCCCATTTCTATGTCTATCCTTACCCGTATAATAAAGCTTATACCCAGTGTCTTCTATCTCTTTAGCCTTCTCCCTTACCCACTTAGTCTCCTGAAGGCAACCTATACTAATTCTCCTCTAGTCATGGTATCAACTAGCTCCCTAGTCTTACCCGTTAAAGTCCCTGCATTCCAAATTGCTAAGCAGATCCTATAATCCTGGGCTAGCTTCTTCACCCGCGCTTGTCCACGCACACGTGGGAACCCTTGCTCACTTATCACCACACTTGGGCGCCGATGTGGCGCCCCTTGCCCATTTCTCGAAGCACCCGAAGGCAGTCACAATGCGTCGCTTAAAGGGAACGCCCTAGCGTGTCTTGATTTATGATTAAGGTTCATGTCATAAGGTTCTGATGGGTCTTTTTATGTGCTGGCTGTAAGCTACCTAATGCACAACTCTCCTCCTTTATCCGGGCTTGGGACCAGCTGAGATCCAAGTTTTTTGTGTCATTTGGCAAAATTCGACAGTAGTTAGAACATCAATATTTTTATCGTTTAAACGAAAAACATAAATAAGTATCAATTGATGTAGTAAAGAAGCACAAAGAAATCCAGATTAGCCACAAGAAAGGGGTGTTCTTTAGGAGGGGAAGTTTAGTTGAAATTATCATTCTGTTTGTTCATCAGTATATTGAATGATGACTTTAACCCAAATACTGCAGTCATCTAGCTCTCCATGTTGCCCTATCAGCTTACTAGATGGAGGACACATTAAGTCAGCTAAGTCTTCAAACAATGCCAATATGATCCATATTGGTGAAGTTAACCTTTGTTCATGTACAGTGTGGAACCCTGATTCTGATTTATTTGTACTAGATATTAAATTGAAATGGTATGAGGAAATGAATCGGAACTGTGGATCAATGTTTTGTGTCACTTTGCAAAATTCGGCAGGGTTTAGACCCTCAACAGTTTTGTTGTTTAACTATTCTAGAAATAAATATTAAAGTCATATTCTTTAGACATAAATATTCAATTGACATAAATGTTTTTTGTGTCAATTTAATAAAGTAGTAGAGAAACATAAAGAAATCTAGGTTAACCACCATAATAAAGTCGTGTTCTTTATGAGAGGAAAGTTTTGTGCAAGTTATTATTCTGTTTATCGATCACTATATTGACTGATGGCTTCAACAACCCAAATACTGCAGTCTGCTAGCTCATCACGTTGGCCTATCGGCTTACCAGATGGAGCACACAGCTTGCTGCTTGATCCACTAGAACAATCTACACAAGCTATAGTGCATCTGGCCGGGGCAGAACAATGCTCGTCCACTGTGTCTCTTCCAGAGAAGAAAATGGTGAGGACATTAAAGCAAAAGTACAAAACTATTAGTGTAAGAGTTGAGAATCACCAACAACAACAATCCGTAGCCTTACCAGATGGAGGAGAGATTGTGGAGCTTGATTCATTAGTGAAAAAACCATTGGTGGATTTCGATGCTACAACCAACATTTTTTTTTCCGGTAATTATGCTACAACCAACATTGGATTTCAAACTGGCGTTCTTGTGTCTTATTCAAAGAGACGGTGCATGACTCTGAGTGGCATTTCGGGATTTTACAGAACATATTCCCTTGCACAAAAGTCATTCGAAGTACAAGAAACTCTTCTGCCCCCGAAACAGCTGAGGAATTCTGCAGACACAGCCCGAGTGAGACAAATTCGGACACTGATGCATGAGGAACCCTCCAATCCATATGGTTCCTTCCCAATACATATGCACACTCATTGGACGGTTCCGGAGATATCTATGTCCAAGTTTATGTCCGTCCATTAGTCCATTTGTATCCGTAGCATATTTTGGGAAGAGCCTAATGACTTTGTACCCTTATGGTCACTGAGAAGATTAACATTCAAGGGTTGTGTGCAGCTAGATAAAACACCATATCTTCCAAGACTTCTGCAAATTGACGCAGTTGAACAAGAACTAACAAAATCGCCTAGATACTCAGGAGGATTGACTTCTCAGGTGGTTAGTTCTTTGCCTGATTTTTTGTATTATGCTTATATGTACACATGTCTGCATGAAGGGTATCTTATTGTATGTACATATACTCCAGTTGGGTCTTCAAACAATGCCAATACAATCCATATTGGTGAAGTTAACCTATGCTGAGATGGTGCGATAGTCTGAATCCAAGTAGTGGATCGGAGTTTGTTTGTGTTATTTGGCAAAATTCAGCAGTGGTAGACCCTCAACAATTTTATTGTTTAAATGTAAGTTTGAAAAATATATATAGACATTTGTTTCATAAAGTAGTAAATAAATACAAAAAAATCTAGATTAGCCGTAACTAAGGGGTGTTCTTTAGGATTTAAGTTTACTTGAGATCATTCTGTTTATCGACCATTATATTGAATGATGCCTTCAACTACCCAAATATTTCAGTCTGCGAGCTCTTCACTTTGGCTTCTTGGCTTACCGGATGATAAAATAATCCAAACAGTGGAACCAAGTTTTTTGTGTCGTTTTGCCAAAATCCAGCAGTGGTTAGACCCTCAATATTTCTATTGTTTAAAGATAAGTTTGAAATAAATAAATAAATACTCCCCTTGTCCTGAATTTCTTGTGCAATTTACGAGTATGCATGCCATATTTCAATTGTTTATATCTTTCAATAAATAATGTTTTTTACAATGTTGAAAACTTTGTTTAATAGTACTCATCGAACAAAATCCATATTGAATATATATAACATTATATATTAGAAAATATAAACAATTTTTTGAGGTGGTGTGAATAGGAACAGTGGACAACAAATATCGGACAGAGGGAGTATCTATTTGTTGACGCAGTAAATCAACAAAGAAATCTTGATTAGCCACAAGTTCTTTTGGATAGGAAGTTTAGTTGAAATTATCATTCCGTTTATCGATCAGTATATTGAATAATGGCTCGAACTACCCAAAACTGCAGTCTGCTAGCTCTTCACTTTGGCCGATCGGCTTACCAGATGGAAGACACATTGTGTTGCTTGATCCATTAGAGCAATCTACAAAAAATGTAGCGCATGCAGCTAGGGTAGATCAATGCTCTCCAACTGTGTCTCTTCTAGAGAAGAAAATATTGAGAAATACATTGAAGAGAAAGTGCAGAACTATTTGTGTAATATTTGAGATTCACCAACAACTTTTTGGCAGAAAATGTGAAGGCTCTGCAAAGAGCTTTCATGGTAAGAGTCTACAATTGATAAAATTTTGATTTCAATCTTGTACGTTTATGGACCATCTAATGTATATATTGATGCTTATGCAGCGACGTGCATCGGTAAGAAGCATGGGACCAATCAGGTATCAACAGTGAAGTGCATCCATAAGCAACACAGGATCCATCAGTGGCCATTTCGTCATGTAACTTTTATTTTCATTTCTGTCAGTCAATTAGTTTTAAAAGTATTAGTCATTTTGACATATTTTTTTGAATAGTCGGAGAAGACATTCCATAAAAGTCCAAATTCATTGATTACCTTCATTGGACTCAGAAATGGGCAACCAGGAAGCGGTATTCTGTGGGAGATGAGATCATTTCAAGTTAGCCATGAATCTATGAATGAGAAACTTGATTCAAGGCTTCAATTTATCCATATGTCTCAGTGTGCCAAGGCAGATGGGAGCGGCCCCACTGTGTCTAATTCAGAGGCATTGAAATGTGATTCCTTAACTAATACACGTAGTTTAAATGATCTACGAGAACACTTTGGGGCTAGACGTAAAGATGCAGCAAAGGGTCTTTGTGGTAAGTTCTTATTGTTGAAATAATGTATTGCTTGCCAGTTACAATCTTGATCTCTTTTCAATTTTCAACCATACCAGTTTTTCTGCAAAGTAGAAGCTTCGTTATTCATGTATTTGGATTCGTGTTCAAGGGGTAAAAGGTCAAATGAAAATATTTCATCTGTGTGGCATATTATCCCCTTGTGTTTAGTTTGAGCTGTACATTTACCTTTTTTTCAAACCCAAAAATTGGGTTCTAATTAATAGTCCATCTCAATTGGTAACGATGGTTCTAAACCTGCTATGCTTTTCTGCTAACTTTTTGCTTGCTCTACTAAATTGTGGTTTGTATCGTTTATACACATGGTGGTTTACTTTCTGTCTAAGTTCCTGCAAATTTAATGAGTTACGGTTTTGCATGCCAGATTCTGTTGCATTGAAATCATTCGAAGTACTAGACAGTCTTCCTCTCGGGGAACAGTCTAACAGTATTAGAAACTTAGCCCGGAGGAGAACACTAACACATAAGCATTGTCTACGACTAAAGAAATCACAGGATCTTCAGCAAAGTCTGCTAAGTGACTGCTCAGGAGAATTGGCTGCTCAGGTTAGTCCTCGTCCTGATCCACATGTATATGTAGATAACAATATATAAATCCCAGCTAGGTGATAAACATTGATATGATCCATATTGGTGTATTTACCCTTGGTTCAAGTACAGTGTTCGACCCCAGATTCCGATTCGTTTGTATTGAATATTGTCTTCAAGGGTATGATAAAAGAGTTCAGACTATAAATCCAAGTTCGTGTCATAGGCAAGGTCAACAGTGATTATTTTGTCGTTTGGACAAGTTTTAAAGAATATATAACCATCTGTTGGATAAAACACTAGACACAGTTTGAAATGTTGATTAGTTTTATTTGTCACTTAGGAGAGAAAAGATTAGTTAGTTCTCATTCTGTGTATGGATGAATACATTAAGTATTTACGGATGAGTATATTGATCAATGGCTTCAACTATCCCAATGCTGCAGGCTGCTCTCGGCTTATCAGATGGAGGACATATCCCATCTCTTCCAGAGAAGAAAATTGTGAGAAAGACATTAAAAAGGAAGTCCAGAACTATGAGTGTACTTAGTTTAGAGGTTGACCAGCAGCATCTTGGCAGGAGATGGGAAGACGATGCGAAGTTCCTTGGTGGTGAGCTTCTACACTTAACTAAGTCTTGCTCTTGTTTATGAACCATCTAATACGTCTTGTGAAGGACAAACTGGATTGTTCTCTTTATGGAAGCAAAACAAAATTGTAGTTTCTTATGTCTTGGTGGTGCTCCTGCAGCAAAGAGGATCTGTAGGCAGCTTGCAATCGATCGTAAACCCACAGAAAAGCGCATCCTTTTGCAACATGGGACCTGTCGGTGCCAATTTAAACAAGTAACTCACTTGTATTTTCATTTCTATCAAGTCAATTTGTTTTGTTGGGCGTAATCATTAAGTTTTCTTTTGGAGAGGAAAGATAAGTTGAGATTGTCATTCTATATAAAGATGAGTACATTAATTATATGCGGATGAGTATATTTATCAATGGCTTCACCATCAAAATACTGCAGTCTGCTATCGACTTACCAGATGGAGGACACATCCTGTCTCTGTCAAAGAAGAAAATTGTGAGGAAGACATTAAAGAGGAAGTGCAGAAAATATGAGTGTACTTAGATCAGGGTATCACCAGCATGTCGACCGTAAATGGGATGATGCTGTGAAGAGACTCGGAGGTAAGGTTCTACAATTAGCCAAGTCTTGCTCTTCTTTTTGAACCATCTAATGCATCTTGCGAAGGACATACTGCATTGTTCTCTTTATGGAAGACGAGGCTGTAAAAAACTGTAGTTTCTTATACCTTATGTGTTGGTGCCAATGCAGCGAAGCACATCTATAGGCAGCTTGTGATCCATTGTGTATCCAGAGGGAAGCGCATCCGTAAGCAACATGGGTTCCATCGGTGGCCATTTCAATGAGTAACTCACTTGCATTTTCATCTCTGTCAAGTCAAATTGTTTTATACGTCATAATAATTATGAAACGAGTTAGTAATTTTCTCCCTACTTTTTTCGTGAAATTACCGGGCATAGAGGGTCCATGCATCACTCATATTTTCAATTCCTGTTGTCACTACGGGTTATTAAACAGTGAAATCATATCATTCACATCTAGATTTTAAAATACTCTACTTAAGTGAATTCAAAATCTGGACGAATTTCCTTCTTGTGTAATTGCTGCTCTCTAATGGGCATATTATGAATGATAGCTAGCTTGTACATTTGCCCAGCTTTCCCTTAAAGTGGATGTGGAAGCATCTGCATCTGAAATCTCCAATGTGTAAGGGACCATCTACTTAGCTTGTCTATTTTACTGGACTTTTAACGTATATTTTGTTTAACTCGGTCTTCAACCAATGTGACGTCATCCATATTCGTGAAATTTTTACCAACTTTTCCCCCATTATTCGTACTTGACTGAGTTTATGGGATCTTATATATTCATAAATATGGGTTTATCATTTGAACTTTGGCGGCAGTTCGGTCTTTTAGCACCAAATTCTCAGCCATCTGGATTTACCTGCCTTTAGATAGGACGGTTTTCCAAATTGTATGACAGAACATGGTAATTATTGTTACCACTATTGAAATCCAAGGTAGTCATATGTTTTCTTTGGTAAGAGAGTTATGCATTATATGGCAAGTTATATATTTTGTTGTCTGTGTGTATTCGGGTAAAAATCAGTAGACATAGTTTTTTTAAACTGGGAGAAGAAAGGAGCGTAATCCATAAAAGTCCGAATTACTCAAAGAAAAGAGTTAATGTTTCTTTTGTAAACTAGTGAAGAACAAGTGCAATCTAGGAAAAGCCTAAGTTTACTAATTATCTTTACTTGACTCAGAACTGGGCAACATTGAAGGGATATTTTTTAGGAGACGAAAGACCAGTTGATGTTATCAGTCTATCCATGGATGGGAAACTTGTTTCAAGGCTTCAACTTATCCATATATCCTGGCTTGGTAGATTTTCACCTCGGCCTCCAGCCTTACCACCAGGAGAGATTGTGGGGCCACCACTAGCCTTATTATCGAGTCAATTACCTTCTACAAGCAACAGAGAACATCTTGGAGGACAAGATCGAAGCGGCTCTACTACATCTCATTCTCAGAACGAAAGAACAAGAGATCAACCCGAAGGCCACAAACGGAAGATTAAGAATTAAACTATAGAGGATCTTCGACCATATGTTGGCCTTACATGTGCTGACGCTGCGAAATAAATTTCAAGTAAATTATTTCATTCTACCTTTCATTTGTTTTCAACCATAATAACCATGCAAGAAGAGTTCTTACTCTCTTGTTGAAGCCCTACACCAACTTGAATTTCTCATGTTGTCTTGCTCATGCAGTGAGCGAAACAATGTTTAAACGCCAGTGTAGGAGGCTCAAAATTGAGCAATGGCCAAAATTGCCACCTGGAGAAGGTAATTATTCCTCCCTCACTTCCTAGTCATCTGTTTGGATAGTAAAAAAGCGAGAAGAATTGAACCGGATAATCGTGAACCCCAAATAATCCAATTTTTGTATCTTTGCATAAGTCGAGGGAAAAGAGGCGTGAGTGGAGGTTAATTTGGTCCCTGATCACCCTGACTTGAATGTTTCCGTAGTTATGATTCCCATGGTAGGACCTTCTTTTTTCCTCTTTCTTTCGATCATCCATCTTTCCCCAGTAAGGGGTGAGAGTAATTTAATTTTTCACTTCTCTTCTCTCCAAGATTAATGAAATTGGACACAACTTTTAACACAACATTTGACCTTCATCCTTGCCGTTGACTGATGGACAAGATTAAACCTTAAGTTGTACCCTCCTCCCCCCTCTCTCTCTCTCTCTCTCTCTCTAATGTACTTTTGTAAACGAGAAAATATATGTTATCTTTATTTTGAGTTCCGAAAATTCCTCCATATCAACATTAAAATTATCCTAGTCGCCTACCAACCTTGCCGTACCATGTTGGACCTACACATTTAACATGTTCAATCACTGAGCTTGACATATACAGAGTTACAGAATCACTCATAAATTTTGTCTTCACCAGCTAGTAATGTTTGATTTCTGCCAGGTTGTCCTCAAGCTTGGTTTATTTAAATAAATATGCAGGCATGATGGCTGCAAGCCTGCAAATGAGTAGTTTTGTTCAAGGTTTGCCTTATTTTTGGGCGCCCTAGTAATGAAAGAGCTTTCCTCAAGCTTGTTGACATTCAAACTTGTGTTATTAAGCCAAGCTCACATCATTTTAAGAAAGAGTAGTGTTGACTTGGTCAGATTTCCTCCTAGGTGTTTGATGACCAAGACACGGGATTAATTCCCGAGCATCGACAAGACACTCTTTCACCAGTTTCACGCGAAAAGCCTTTGAGATTGAGCTACTCTCATTGTTGGTTGAGCTACTCTCTTTGTTGGTTTGTCCTCTGTCTTCTGTAAAGGTAGCCATGTAGACTGTGAGAGGGTGAGGTTGAGAGGGGAGCTGGAGTTGCTCCCCTGGAGTTCTATCAACTTTGTATGTGTTGTATATAAAGAGAGTTTTTTGCTTGAAATAGATGTGTGTGTGATGTGCGTGAGTGACCAAAAGGATTAGGTATCTAGAAGTAGTGCTGCTAAAGGCAGCCATTTCACTCCATACAGCAAACCTAATAATGCTAGGATGTTCCACAAAATCGAAGTATCCAAATTCCAGAATAATACTTGTAAAACTATTACAACAAATAGTACAAATTTTCTCGAATCGCTGATGTGATGGAGGCTGGAGGGTGTAGTGTGGTGTTGTTCTGTGGTACTTTTCTTCAAGTATTAGAAAGATTATTAGACTCTTCCATTTCATTTGCATTATGCTTAGGTTAATGATGGGCAACAATTCGGCGATAAACAAAATGGGATTCTCAATTAAATTTCTTTAATTAAAAAAATGTTAGGACTTATTTATTTTGTAATTGGAACAAGTCTTTGTTTGTCTTAGATATGGTCTTTAGGAGTCAGTTGCTTTACCAAGTTTATAGGAGTCTTAATAGTGCTTTGTTGGGATTCAGTTCCTTATTTCCTTGTTTTTCGGTACAGCTGTGAGTTAGTTCCTAAATTGGTGGTATCCTAGTTTATGTAATCTTCCTATATAAGTTATTGCATCTTATAAATAAATAACTTCAATTTTCCAGCATGTCTTTCTTTCTCTCATAAGTTATATCATGAAAAACTTCATTTTTGTACTACACTTTTTTTTTTAATTTTTTATTTATCAACTTGTACTAATCTATCAATCAATCAACCATAACATACCCCATAGAAATATGTTTTGCCGGAAAAATCTTGCAAACCCCCAATTCTAATTTCCTAGAATTTTAAATTTTTTTTTATCCTTCGCAATTTTCCTGGAACATCTTGTACAAATAATCCCCCCACTTCCCATTCCTCTCTTCTTCTTTTTTAAATGGCAGTTCATCTTCCCACTTCACACGTTGTCTTCATCTTATGGAGATTATTATTTCCCGTTCCTTTTTCTTTTTTTCTTTTCATGGTTGTTTTCATTCTTCTATTGGCATCTTCCCACTTCCCACGTTATCTTCATCTTACAGATAATTTCAATTTTGAGAGTATATACAAATCCCCTTAGCTTGCCTACAAAAACTTCCAAATTTTTAAATTTTTTATTTTTTTAAAAAAGTATCAAATCCAGAGATTCTCTTTTCCTCTTACTCTTCCACGCGTCGCAACGACTCCCACCCCATCTCTAACTTCCCTATTTTCTGTCCCTACTTCCTTCTATACTTCTCTTTAAAAATTCATGCTTTATTTTTGCTCACTGTCACAACCGTAGCAATTGATTTGAACTGTCAACTCTCGGTGCTGCCTACAAGAGAATATTTCAGAGTACCATTTCCCCAAGACTCAATCACTGAAAAATCAATAGAGGGAGAGTATTGTCCATGAATTAAGGTGTCTAATTAAGCATTTGTTTCTTCATTTTCTTTTGTTTTTTTACTTTTTACTTAGTTCTTCGAATGTGCCGTTAGAAAGCCCCCATTAATTTTACGAGAGATATGATCCCCTCTCTCAATTATAATTTCACATGCTTGGAAAGTACCATGACTTTACCGTTCATGATCGATGATCTCCCTTCATTTGTTTTTGAGTGACAAGTTTCATTCCGTTTGTTATGAGATTTTATTCTTTTTAACATTGAGTTCGATTCTATTTTTCACTAGAATTTTTTCGAGGAGCGCATACGAATTAATGGTTGGTTTTCATCTCCAAATTACCTACGCATTTACCTTTTTCCCTTACTAGCATTGTGTCAGTTGATGCATCAAACAAAAGGTTCACATTAATGTACTTTTTTGTTTCCCGTGCATTGAACGGGTAGAATGCTAGTGCTGACTAAGTCATAGTAAACATCGCCGCATATTTACAGCTTAGAAAAGAAAAACAGGATTTTGCGAAGTATTTTGAAGAATGAAGAGGTCCTCAAAATCACACTTTTGTTGGGGAAATTGAGAAGAAGTACAACAACGGAAATGCTTGAAGTAAACCCAAAACAAACCCAGATCTATAGCATCACATGGTTTCTAGCCCTCCAAAAATCTAGTGTGTGTGTGTGTGTGTGTGTGTGTGTGTGAGAGAGAGAGAGAGAGAGAGAGAGAGAGAGAGAGAGAGAGAGTCATGTTTTGTGCACTTGCAATCTTCCCTCTTCAATCTGGAGGAGACGACACACACTCTTTACTTGCTCCGATTTGCGAATTGCGATCTCCACGAGAATATTTCGAAGGAAGGTTCACACCCCACTTCATCTGGAAGTGCAATTCGCTTTTCATCCAGATCCCATCGTGAATTTACATCAATAGGCAGATTCTTTTGTTTCAGATATAGGCCTTTTGGAGGGATATGGCTGTCGACATGTGAACTTGACGGGCTACAATTTCTGGTCCAGCTTTGAGCCACTAGGAGAGTACTATTGTCCATCTCAGAGGACGATTTCTCATATGCTTTGGCAATTGATTTGCGTGCGTCAATTTTTCGAATCGTGCCTTTAGGCACTGGAACAGTCATGCGCTATATGTTTTATGCAGAATGGTTGTTTGTACGCAAATTAGAACATTATCAGTTGAAGGGAGAGGAACGAAGATCGGCTATAATGACGAGCAATTCTAGAACAGTGGTCTGTGAAGCCATTGATCAGCCACCTCCAATCTATGAAACGAGAAATTTGGTAATCGTTTTTTGCTCCCTCCCTCTCTCTCGCCCTCTGTACTTGTATGAACTCTTTCTTATAAATATCTCGAACTTGCTATTATATCATTCATGCTCTGGGAAGTTTAATCCCCAAGGCAAAATGGAGTCCGAAGTAGCTCCAGGAAGAACAAAATGGTGGAGATTTTGGGAGGACATGAAGCCAATTTGATTATTTTATTCTTGTTCTTTCCTTTCCCCTCAAAATTTCTTGGTTCATGCTGGAAAAGATGGTGGATTACGCGGATGATGTGGACTATGTTTGTTTCAAATAGGGCAGCACATGATCAGATATGTTCTCTTCTCTTGTCTTTGTAAAATGAACTCTTCTCCATTGAAGATATGCGACAATGTACTGTCATTTCTTGACATGTCTGATTCTATGTGAGAATACAATGTCATTTATTCTCACTTGACATTGTATTCTCACATGGAATCAGCCATGTCATAAAATGACAGTACATTGTTGCATATCCTCAATGCAAGAGAGTACATTTTAGAAAGACAGAGAAGAGCATGCATTCAATCACGTGCTGAGCTATTTGGAAGCGGACAGAGTCCACCTCATCCGCAAAGTCCTCCATTTTTTCTAGAACCAGCCATGATATTTCGAGGGAAACGCAAAGAACAAGAATAACGTAATCAACTAGCTTCATGTCCTCCTGAAACCTCCGCCATAGTGTTCTGCCTGGAGCTACTTTGGACTCCATTTTGCCCTGGGGATTCAATTTCCAAGAGGATGAATGATATAACAGCAATTTCAAGATATTTATAGTCATCCGATTACTAGATATAGCCCTAAGTACCCAAAATCCGTTATTCTATTGTTGGCTTTGCAGAATGGACGGCTTGGTCCACTTCCTTCAAAATAGGAATAATACCAGGATGAGAGCAGTTTGTGTGGAATCCTCCAACAATTACTTATTTTAAAAGGGTGAAGAATCTAAACTTTCTCTTTTTTATTGGCATCTTAATTGTTTCTTACTCTTTCATATTCCAAAAGTTCCCTTAAGCCTAATACCCCGTCATTAATTGTAAATGTTGTTAGTAGTTATGTACTTCAAGTATCAAACATGAATGTCCCATTCAAGGAATTTCCACTCTCCTTTGTCTTTGTACTGAAGATCGGAGCTATCGAGCTCCAAGTTGAGTCTCTCTTTCGCTTCTAACTTATTCCTTCATCACAATTGACCCCAAGTTGAACCCGCACACACAAACACGTACAGTTGACCCCAAGTTCCTCCACAATACCTGCTGTAGGCATGTTTCCTTATCTTGCAACTACGGAAAAAACGGGTTCTGTGATGGTTAAGGTCTTTCACGGAGATCGAGTCATAAAATTACAGGTTCTTCTCACAATGGGAATTAAGGAATTGAAGCTAGAAGTGAAAGAGCGACTCAACTTATAGCCTGATAGCTTCAATCTTGAGTACAAAGATGGAGGAGAGTGGATATTCCTTGGATGTGACCAGGAGAGTTTATACTTCTTCGACCATTCAGCAGTGAAGCATTAGGTTCTTGGCTATTGATAGCGTTCCCATGAATTTTTGCAGGTCATCGAAGCGAGGTATGCCATACATATGTCGAGTCAAAATAAAATGACATGGCTACTTCCATGTAAGGAACATTGATGTTTGATATTTTCATGGCTGTATTAAGAAATTCGATGAATGACCCAAATGACTTTTGCATCAATGAAGTTTTTTCTCTTCTTACAAAAAAAATAAATAAACGGGTGTTCACAATCTGGATTGGTCCGACTCTCTAGGATATCAAGAACCGGACCATTCTAAACAGTCCAACAAAATTGGTTCGGTTCATTTCTATCTGATTAGCATCCAAACACTTTTTCAAAGCACATGAACTCATAAAGTAAATACTCCTACATGTGGGAAAGACTGAAATTGGGTACTCGGTTTTGAATACTCAACACTCTTAACAATCCCCAATTGTTAAGGTTCTCCTGTAACTAGATTAATTTCGTGAGAAAAAATAAACTTGGAAACACATAGTTATATGTATATTTACATATATTTTACCACCAAACAGTCCGATTTGGTTCTAACCATTGTTCTTCAATTGATTACTAGTAACTCAGCCAAAATCAACCATTTTTTTTCCACAACCATAACCAAACCAATGAACCGCAGAACTGTTTGGTTCTTTTTTACTTCTTTGCAATGGAAAATAATTGTGCGCGAGCGTGTCAGAGAGAGTCTCAATCTCCTCCTTCAGATTAACTTTGGAAAACCAAACCTAATCAGACGATTGTGTTTTGTTGGTTCAATTACCTCAATTAAGAGGATTTTTCTCAATAAGTGAAGAAATGCAAACCAATAAACTTAGGAAAATCAAAGAACAATAAAGAAACAAGACACTTCGATTAATGAATCAAAGACAAACTTACTTCGAAATTGTCTCCAACTTCAAATACAAAGTAACAGAACTTCGAATAGGTGATTGTTGCAAGAACAACCGAGATAGGGGTGATTGTTACCAGAACAATCGAGATAAATCCTAATCTAATTCCTAATCTATTTCGAACTGCGTTCGAAATCCTAAACTACTTCGAACTGAGTTCAAAATCCTAAACTACTTTGCCAATGAACAAACCAAACATCAGTTTTTTGATAGCTATTTGTTGAAGATTTGTCCGGGGGTTTTCATTCTTCAATTTCTTCTATTTATAGACGTTGCTTGTAGTTTGAACTTCCCGCTCCATGAATTTGAATCTAGCTTGCTTCGAACTCTAACTTCCACTCTGATAGTTAGCAGTTACTCTTCCTCCACGTCTGATCTTGAATTCTCTCTTCTCCCAGAAGCTTTAAATCTGCACGTTGACTTAACAAACTCAAATGATAACGTGTTTAGGGAAATAACTGCTTCCCAGAAGTATTCCATGTGCTCTAACTGCCAATCGCCTTGTTTCTCAAGTTTACACGTGGAGCTTGTGCGTTTAGCAGTTGATATCATGGCTTCGAGGCCAATCTTTATTTTAGTAATGACTCGTAACTGCCAATAACTGCCTTTCTAAATTGAGAAGTAATACGACATCGTATTTAGTCAATTTTATCTTATTAATCCAGTGTGTCTTCGTTGACGAGTAATTGTCAACGTTTGACACTTTTGATTACGTGTCAATTAATCTTTGGATTGGTTGATTTTATATGTAAACAAGAACCAAACCAAATAGGATGGTTTAGTCCGGATTGAATCAGTAAAGCAGTAAAGTCAGTACTCTTGAACATCCCTGAAAAAAACTTGCCCATCCATTGAGATTTGAGGGGATATCTTGTGAAGTCTTTCTTGAAAGTCCCAAGTACACTTTTACAGTGCTATAAATAATTCAAGAGGGACAAATATTATCAAACTGAAATTTAGCACAAATCTTTATGATTTCTTTATCAAAAGTGTAAATTTCAAAATTAATTTAGTGGCGGGAACATGCATTGCCACTCTAGCTACTCGCCCGGAGTTTGTAGCATACTTGTACATTCTTAATGGAATGGTGTCTCCGTCCCATAAACAAAGTGGTTATACAAAAAAAATCCATCACTTAAAACTGATCGAATGTATTAAAAAAGAGTACTAACTAGTAATTAAGTCGGTTTGATAATGTACAATATCTTAAATGCCTCTTAAAATGTTGGCTTAAAAAATTAACGAAAATTAAATAGTGTAGACCCTACTTGATTCTAATTGAATTTGTGAGTGACTGTGTCATCCCGGATCATCGCCATAACATAGAGTTGAAAACGCCATGTTAGGTAAACATGCTCAAGAAAAGATGCAACATATGGAAAAATGAAGCGGAATTGGTCAAACCTCACCTAAAGTTTGACTATCTAATGGTTGTTCCATGGGAAAATTTCAAAATAACCTCTGACCTTTCACCAAAATTACACAAAGACCCCTGACCTTAATAAAATGTCACATTAGCACATGTACTATATATCTATAAACTCATCAATTTAACCCCCACCATCACCCTCCATCTAAAAACTAACGGAATGAGTGACGTGTACTACACATGGATGTATACCTAGCATGTAGTAAAGCGATAAGAGTCAAAATGTCATTGAGCCACATGTTTGAAATATTAACACAATAGGAGTGAAAACATTAGAGACATCACCCTTAAATGACATAACATACGAAAGAAGTTGGCATAGATATATTCTTTTTCTAATTGGTTGGGGATGATGTGGATTTTAGGTTGTGATATGGCTTTTTCTCTAATTTTAGTACATTTTTATGGAGAATAGAGAGGAGACCAGGTGGACTACACGTGCTTAATATATGTTATAGATAGATTAGCAACGAATCCCAATTCAACATTCCAAGCTATCAAGGCCATGATTTCAGTTAAACCGATGAGTTAATATTGGTAAACCTCATGAGATGTGATCCTAAGGACCTAAGCTGCCTAACAAACAATCCCATTGCATCCTAGTCCCATAGTTCAACACTAGAGTCATGAGGTTCCTAATCCTTTTCACTTACTGGTATATTACTATATGCTCAGTGATGGAGCCAGAAGGGGGCCAGTCGGAGCAGTCACCCCTGCAAGAAAAAAAAATCCTCTTGTATTGTATAGAAAAAGAAATTTTTCTATGAATTATATAGGCTCAACACTGCAAAATATTTCAGAAAAAAATTCATCACCCCTGCGCAGTGAAATTCCTATCTTTGTATGTGCTTGAGTTTGATCACATTAGTTATTATGCATGTGTCCTAATCGATGAATTGACAAGCAAGCATATTGTTCTAAAATGCGTTATCATTGCAGTCACTGAATACTTCAACCTCGTTTTGCAGATAAATGATACTCAAAGCTCTTCTTAAACTTTTCCAGCTCTACTTAGAACCCAGATTACAGAACTTGGCTGGCCAACAATATTCCCATCTTCCCAATCCCACAAGTATAAATCTATCACAGAGAAAATAAAAAAAACAATACAATGAATAAATCTCAAATGCGCAAATAACAAGCAAATGAGACACAAGCGATTTGTACGTGGTTTCCCAAAACATTTGAGGTACATCAACCAGACCGAAGCCCCATACAACTATCAGCAAAGTTTTGCAAATGATAGTAGTGTATTTAAAAATAAATAAATAAATAAACAACAACAACAAGAGGAAAATCACCAAAATAGATTGAAAGCACAAAGCAGTGAAATAAAACTGCCCCAAAAGTCTGCAAAGGGGTGGAACGAATGCTTTCACCGAAAGAACAAATTACTGAACCAGAGAGCACCTCCTTGACCAATGAAGATGACACCCACAAGCTGAGGGTAACCCACGTCTGCACTTGAACTTTTGCTTGTCACTAATGTGAAACACAAACACAGATCGCTAACCCTCGTATTTTGCTTCCAAAGCCACTGATGTTATTTTCACCCAAAATAAACAAAGATTTAATTAGGGGTTGTTTCAGATAATTTATTTGAGACTTTTTGCACTTTTAGGGTTTTGTCTTTGTTTGAGTTGTGGTCTTACTGAAATTTTTACTTTTCCGATTCCTCATGAATCGTGGAACTTAAAAGGGTTGATGCAAAACTAACAAATGCGATTTTTTTTTTTAATGAAGACAGAAATAAAAAAAGTGCAAAAAGGTAGTAGCTTCCGAGAGAAGCAAATTGGTGCCAACCAAGTCATGTGTCAAACATGTGCTTTCTAAACAAAAATGTATGCAGAAACTTCTACCCAAAAAATAATTACTAGCCTACAAATTAGTCATTTTTTGCGCTAAAAACGAATTGGGCCTCCACAAAATTAAATATGGAGGGAACCAACAATCGAATGCATTGGAATGCTAGATCGAGACCTTAGTCATAGAATGTGTGCGCATGTGCGTATGCATAAGCACGAGCATCAAAGTGTCTCTCAAAAACATCTTGAAGTACTAAAAATTGTAAGATCATACATAGACCTTAATTACCATTCACGAACATGAAGTCCTAAAATACCCATATTTGGACCAGCTTAGAACACAAAAACGTCTTAACATGTCAAATTGGCTTAATGCTATGCAAAGACATGTCAAACTCATTTCGATAAGACAAGAGAATATATGGCAAGAAGAGATAGCCACAGTCATTGTAAAATGGAAAGAGATAACAAATCTCATAAGATTAGCTCTCCATATATTACCGACAAAATGAACGCAAGGAACATGTTCATTTTAGTTTTATCCCAACAAAATGAGCTAGTAATTCTTAGGAGCCAGGGCAAACAAAAAGTACCCAAGAAGAGCAAAACACAGTAGTGGCTTCTAACATCTCTGTGTATTAGTTTCCATATCATATCTCTCTCTCCAATGGCGTCCACAACTCTGTGTATTAGTCTCTCCCCAGGACCTTTTCTTCATGTGGTCATTGAAATAAGTTTTTTTTCTCGGAAATTATGATTTCCATAAAGCACAAACAAAAGCAGATTGTAAGGATCTAGCCCTTACTCAAGTTACAAGCCCAGAAAACCACTGGGAGAAACAATGAAGACAAGAAACTAACCCCAAACAACCAAGAGGAAAAAATACACTGAGAAATACCCCAACTTGCAGCAATGGAAAGATTCTATGAGGAGGTTTTGATACCTCTCCTAGAACTCACACAAGCACGAATATCCCGAATAATGATATTCTTCAAAGAGCTGCAATCCATGCTTTGCTTCAAAAAAATCCTACAATTGCGTTCCCTCCACAACTAGTATATTGTTGCTACCACCGAAAGCTTGAAAACAATATGAGACATGGAAGAGCCACCCCTATGCTGTCTTACCCATGACAAAATCTCAAAAAAATCCATCAAGACACTGCTAATCCCATTACAGTCCAGAATAAAAGACCAAACCTGCCAGGCATAGCTGCAAGAAAAGAAAAGATATGGAATGAGACTCAACTTCTCGAAGAGAGAGTACACAATTGAGATTCACCTGCATTCCCCAAGAAGAGAACCTATCTTTGGTAGCTAGTCTTTCCAGAATTGCTAACCACTGAATAAAAGCCCAATGTGGAATGTAGTGATGAAACCAAATCATGTCATACCAAGGAAAAGGAGGATTTGGAGTCCTAAGAGCCTCCCAAGTAGATTTAACAGAATACTCACCATTTACCGTAAGGATCCAAACTACGGAATCAAGAGAGTTAGAATCAGGGAGGAAAGTAACAATCTCTTCGTTAATCTTCTTCTTCTTCTTCAAGTCTTGATTGGAATCGGTATCACTTTAAGGCAATTTAATTTTGGCATTGTTGGAAAAATACAGTGGCAATATGAATTCGAAAGAACAATTCCTCTGATATATAATATGAACAGATTACAATTGAAAATTTACAATAACAGAAATAGACAGAATATGAAAAAAAAAAACAAAGGTACAAACAGTAATAGAAGCCGAGTCGTGTGTAACCACACTCTCTTTAACAAAGATTCACCGCCTACCATGGGTGTTGCAGGTTGAACCGGCATCTTCGTCCCAGGATACAACGACTAGAACCACGGCCAACAGAACACCCCTGTTGACTGCCTTGGCGAACTGAAACAATATCTACCTCTCTCTCACAAAGATGAATTTCTGGAGTGTTTGTGTTGCTCGAATTTCTGATGCTTAACCAAAAGACAGAGCTATCAATTTATAGCTGTAGGAGGAGCTGAAAACTTCAATTCGAGTATAAAGGAGGAGCCTCTCCATTCATTACGAAATCAAATGCTCACAATGAATTGTGCAATTCAATTCCGATTCTGTAACCCTTGCCCTTAATCCGAATTTGAATGAGACTTCAATACTGCCATTATCTCCATATTCATGAGGGAGTTACCCAGCAATAATTGCATAATGTGTTGAATCCGTGGGGTGGTCTCGGTTGCCCCGGGAGACCCTCCGAGTGCCTCGGTTTCATTCACAAAAATTCCAACAATCCCCCCCATGAATGAAAATTGTCAGGCACACTAACGTAGCGTACAAAGCTGTCCCGAGAAAGAGGTAACAGATAATTCATGCATAGGATAGGTAGCTTTTGGCCTTGAACCTTCCTTTGTGATGGTCTATCAAGTTTACTGGTAGACTAGTGTGCGACCCCGCTTTGAAATGTTCTGCGCCGGTGTAAACTTAGACAACAGACGTCACACAGGACTTCTCCTGACGTAGTTCAGTTCTCACTGATGGGTTCATTTCAGCCATGACACCCTCCTTCCTAGTTCTGCAAGTATTTTCTCGAGAATTTCGCTAGAATTCTCACAGAAGCGGCCCCACTTCATACTCACATAGGTGACCTTCTTATAAAGGGTATACTGCTATACCCCGCTCGGCATCTCCGACGCATAAGATTCATTAAAAGCAACGCTTAACCTTTTTCCACTTTACAGGCTTCACTTTTTGCATCATAGAAATGGGCTAGAGATCAAATCTCCAAAGTAATCATTCTCAATTACACGCATAAAATAGTCTCATTGAACCTAGATCTTTGGATCTCCAGTCAACTAGGTTGGCTACCCCCATGATAACTATGAGCGTACTGGCTTTAGCCCCATTCCTCTCGATGCTTTCTCAACTAGCTCTCGAGATGACCCTTTGGTTAGCAGATCCGCAATATTGTCTTTTGACCTCACATAGTCAATTGTGACAACCCCACTTGAGAGTAGTTATTTAATGGTATTATGTCTTCGACGTATATGTCTAGACTTACCATTATAATTGGCACTCAAAACCCTACCAATCGCAACTTAACTATCACAATGGATACTAATAGCTGGCACTGGTTTTGACCATCTTGGAATATCTTCTAGGAACTGACGTAGCCACTCGGCCTTCAGTTGCTTTATCTAAAGCAATGAATTCAGATTCCATTGTAGACCGTGAAGATTTTCAAGCAACTGCTACACCACCAAGCGTGAAGACATATCCACTCGTGGATTTTGAGTCCTTCATATCCGATATCTAATTCGCATCACAGTACCCTTCCAGTACTGCTGGATATCTGGTATAGTGCAACCCCAAATCACGAGTATACCTTAAATAATGTAGTACTCTGACTATCGCCTTCCAGTGATCATGTCCTAGATTACTCGTGTATTTGCTCAGTCTACTTACTGAGTAGGCTATATCAGGCCTTGTACAACTCATCAAGTACATGAGGCTCCCAATTATCCGAGAATACTCTAATTGGGACACCTCTTACCCCCCATTCTTGGATAAATGAAGACTGACGTCCACGAGGGTTCTTGCGATGCCTATATCAGACTGGTTGAACTTCTCTAGAATTTTGTCAACATAGTGTGTCTGAGACAACGCAAGTCCATCAGATGTTCTGGTGATCTTCACACCTAGTATTACATCTGTAAGGCCCATATCCTTCATGTCAAACTTAGAGTTCAACATATCCTTGGTAGATCGAATGACCCTATCATTACTACCAACAATGAGCATATCATCAACATAGAGACACAAAATGACATATCATTCATTAGTGTCCTTGACATAAACACATTTGTCACATTCATTGATGCGGAAGCCACTAGACAACATTGAATTGTCAAACTTCTCATGCCATTGTTTCGGAGCTTGCTTTAAACCATACATAGACCTAACAAGCTTACAGACTTTCCTCTCTTGGCCTGGTGCGGAAAAACCCTCAGGTTGTTCCATATAGATTTCTTCTTCTAAATCACCATTTAGGAAAGCTGTTTTTACATCCATTTGATGTATCTCAAGGTTTCGCAAAGCTGCGATAGCAATTATCATCCGAATGGAATTGATCCTTGAGACCGGCGAATAAGTATCAAAGTAATCTAGGCCTTCTTTTTGCCTATAGCCTTTAATGACAAGCCTAGCTTTGTACTTATCTATCGACCCATCTGCTTTCATCTTCCTCTTGAAGATCCACTTATAGCCCAGAGGCTTACTACCAGGTGGCAGATCCACCAGTTCCCACGTATGGTTCTGTAGGATGGAGTCGATTTCACTTTTAATAGCCTCTTTCCACAGAGGACCTTTAGGACAGCTAACAGCTTCCTTGTAAGTCTGAGGCTCACTTTCTAACAAATAAGTTATAAAATCTGGATCAAAAGATGTTGATGTCCTAGCACGCTTGTTGTGTCTGGGTTCAACATCACCTTCCTTTTCTTGGTCACCACTGCCATAATTAGCAGGATGCAGGGTCCGTTTCACTGAACTAGACTCTCCAATGGATCTATACGGAAAAATGTGCTTGAAAAATGACACATTTATAGACTCCATGTAAGTGTTTTTGTGTATATCTGGTACTCCAGACTCATACACAAGGAACCGATATGCACTACTATTTTGTGCATAACCGATGAACACACAGTCAATGGTCTTCGATCCTATCTTCTCATATTTAGGAGGAGGTATTGCTACTTTAGCAAGACACCCCCACACTCGCAAGTGTTTAAAGTTAGGCTTTTTACCTTTGAGCAACTCATAAGGTGTTTTGTCTAACTTTTTGCGGGGCACTAAATTCAAAAGATAGTTAGCGGTCAACACCGCTTCGCCCCACATGTTCTAAGGCATCCTAGAACTAACCAACATAGCATTCATCATTTCTTTCAATGTACGATTCTTGCGCTTCGCAGTCCCGTTCTGCTGAGGCGAGTAAGGTGCAGTGGTTTGGTAAATAATACTGTGTTCAGCACAGTAATTAGCAAATGGTGATTCAAATTCACCACCTCGGTCACTTCTCACCACCTTAATCTTACTGCTAAGTTGGTTCTCTACCTCATTCTTAAAAAGAATGAACTTGTCTAACGCTTCATCCTTGCTTTTTAGCAAGTACACATGGCAATATTTCGTGCTATCATCGATAAAAGTAATGAAATACTTGTTTGCATTTGGCATTTGGACATATTTCAGATCACACACATCAGTGTGGATTAGCCCCAACAGTTTGGTACTTCTCTCAACCGATCGAAATGAAGTTCTAGTTAACTTTGCTTCGACACAAGTTTCACACTTGTGATTTGTATCAATATGAAAAGCTAGAATATGGTCCAAGTTAACTAATCTACGCATAGATTCATAATTAACATGACCTAGTCTACCATGCCACAAAATGGAAGACTCAAGCACATAAGCAACTGGGGTATTGGATGTTGATCTTTTATTTTGAAATATGGTATTGAGGTCTCTCAAATATCCAGATGCTGATGTTATGATCTGAGGAATTTAAAGGCTAGGAAGTTAATTTTGGTGCAGAAATTTGAATGTGATGATGTTGTCAAAGGTCAAAGGTTGTATTGGTAGATGCTGCCTATATGAAGATGCAGTCAAGAGGTCTTTTCTGCTGATTAGGGGGGGTGTGGGAGCCAACTTTTCATTTTTGGGTTTTTGGATTATGGTCAGAATGAGTTTTGATTTTGAGAGGAGTGTTTGGGAGAAATGTGTAGAATATATTTTGCAAAAGTAGTAGTGTTTGGGAGAAAAATTATAAAAATGAAAATATTTTTTTTTGGTTATTTTTGTTTGTTGGAAAATATTTTTTACTCTTTCTTTCTTTCTTTTTTTTTTTTGGTAATTGATAGTCTCCCACAATAAAAATTAGGTAAAATTGTTTGGATGATGTGTAAAACAAATGGGTGTGTGTTTACAAGATAGATTGCAGAAAATGTAACCCACGCCCTCTCTTTCTCTCTCTCTCTCTCTAGTCACTAGATCCCCAATTTCCCACCTCCACACAGGTTCCCACCATGTATAGCAATACACTGATAAAAACCTAGAAATTTCTCTACCAAATTAGCCATAGATCACCCACCAGAAGAGCAAACATCCAATTCCTCCCTCACTCCCTATTCAGCCACCGTCTCCTCTCCCAAATTGACACCAACCTATCTTCCATTTCCTCCCAATCGACGACGAGGCCAAAATCTGAAATTACAGGCGTCTCCTTCTCTGTCCCCTCTCTCTCTCTTTCTCACTGTGTGTGTGTGTGTGATGGTGGAAAATGAATCCATAGGGTAAATGTTAAAATAGGGTGAGAGGTAGGGGGTAGATTGGGGAGAGAAAATTCAAGGGAAATGGAAAACAAGAAGTAGAAATGGAAAGGAAAAGGAGGTCTTTGCCTACTTCTGGCTTTTGGCTTGGAAAGTGCAAAACGCAGAATATGTTTTTGAAGAACTCATTCGCAAACCAGACTGCCAAACAGCCAGAAGCAGATAACGAGAATGGGAAAAGGAGATAAGTAGGCGGCCAAACAGGCCCTAAGTGTGATGTGGTATGTTGGTAAGGTTTGGATCCAGATTTAGAAGGCCTAAGCTGCTCTGTTTGGGCTATACCCAAGATTTGATATTTCAGTTCTTGTTATTGCTTTATTTTATTACTTCGGCTTTCCTTTCAATACTTCGCTGGAAAGTGTTGGCCTTGTCATGCCCCGGCTTTTATGCAAGGGTGTGGCTTTCCTTGATGTACTATTTGTTGAGTTTTAATAAAATATTTTTGCCAATAAAAAAAACAAAAAAAACTAGCAAGTCTCTTGGTGCTTATATAGTTTGTTTCTTCAAGGGAAAAACACTGGTGCTGTGAACCATGATAGACGACGATGTCCCGAAATCTGAGTTTTTGGTAACTCTTTCGCTTCTTCGTTTCTTATACTCTCCTCATTCAAAAAATTAGTTCGTAAAGATTGGCTTATTTTCTGTAAGCCTACCATTTAAAGTTTTTGAAAAGATTCCGGTATTTCGATTCTTCAAAAACTATATTCAAATCAAAAATGAAAGTAGTTACGTGTATCATTTTTCGATTTTTTTCATACCAAATTAAAGAACTCCTCAAGTACTTTAATTTGGTGCAAAAAAATCAAAAAACGATACACAAAATCACTTCATTTTTTTATTTGAAATATGATGATTTTAAAGAATGTCTTTAAAAATCTAAAAAAATTTCAATCCAAATCTACTAGCTAGTATTTTACTTTTACTTTTTCTGTTAAACTTCTCTTTTGAACATGTGTCCTTTTATTTTTTATATTCATTTCAGTCTGTATTTGTGCGGGTAAAAGCAAAGAACGCTGCTGGGTACCCCAAATTTTTTATACAGCAGCAAAGAACGCTGCTGTATTTGTGCGTCTTTGGGAGCCCGCTTTTGATTCCCATATGAGTGATCCGAACCGTTCATTGTTCTTAAAACATTTTTCCGAGGGGGGCCACCGAAAATCAGCTCAATCGGACGGTTAGAAGTGCTTAAACCAAAGTCTCGCCGTTTCAAATCACGCCGTTTCAAATCAAATGATTTGAAACGGCGAGACTTTGGTTCAAGCACTTCTAACCGTCCGATTGAGCTGATTTTTGGTGGCCCCCCTCGGAAAAATGTTTTAAGAACAATGAACGGTTCGGATCACTCATATGAGACCCAAAAGTAGGTCCCCGAAGGTGCGGTGTACATTTTTGGGGCAAAAGTATGGGGTACCCCAGGTTTTCCGAAAAGGAAATGGAAGGTGATTCACTTTTGTAGCGTTTTTGGTGTTGGAGAAGGATTGAAATGATTGACCATTTGAGTTCTGATTTGGAGGACTCTCTTGAGACAGAGTTTGAGGTTATTTCGCTTTTTGATTGACATAGCACTACAACAAAAGTCGGTTTGCATAGCAAGCGAAAAATGCTATAGAAACGTATATATAGTCTTTCATCAAATGTTATTATAGCCGGCGCTATAAAAAGGGTAAGACTTTCCATAGAACTTTTGGTCTGCTATATTTTGTATATCAAATATAGCATTTTTTTTACCCCTATATTTAGTACATCAAAGATAGCATTTTAAATCCGCTATAATTTTGCATGTTTCCATAGCATTTCTTGACAACTATTATATATCTACGATTAATAATATTCTTGAAACGCTATTAAGTGTATTTACTATATATTTTTTATAGCATTTTGGACCTGCTATAGAATGTATGTTTTCTATTGTATTTTGAACCTGCTATTTATGTTTCACCTTTCATTGTATTTATAGTTACATGTTGCAACTCATTCCTCCACACTTCCAAAAACCTAAATATAATTCCAAATTAAGCTCATACAAAAACAACTGCATAATCTAATTAATACTCATTTCTTAGCATTATGGTCACAATATGCCAATACAAAACCAAAAAGAGACTCATATTTCATCCTGCATCACGATCCTAACTTTAAATATAAGTAAGTTTATGGACTACATAACCACGGTAAACACCCATATCCCATAAGTGGACTACAAGGGCTTGACAGCAAAAGGAAAGTAACTATGTGAAGAAAAAATGATTCAACAATGTCCAACAGTAGCACATGATCATATCTCTATCTTCTGGACAAGGCCACGAACATCAATCCTCTCTTTCAACCCATAGACCTACATGTACAAGAAGAAAATGTTTCAATTTGTATAAGAAAAAAAAAATTAAACAAAGGAGACAGTAACATTCAAGTTAGCTGGAGACAGTAACATTGCCTTTGGATAGCAAACTACAAAGTGCTTACTACGAAGTGCTTCTGCAAACTCGATCAATTTTTGCTTCTCTATTAAATAAATCCAGGGTTTCATCCATCTGCAGAAAATTTAGGCCAATTAATTAAATCTTATCGCCACTCCAGTCCTATTCCCTTGGGGTAAGTATGACTTGATCTAAGAGGCACGAATTAAAGCCATCCAAACTTAGGCTCCGTTGGTTTCGACGTAAAATATTTTACGATGTAAAATGTTTTCCATGTAAAATGTTTTTGCTGAAAGTGAACTTTTTTACTTATATTTTCAGGTGTTTGGTTGACACCTCACAAAAAAGTTTTCCAAAACAATTATTTTCCGTTGTTTGGTTGTCAAAATAATTTTCAACACAGTTTATGTACTAGCCCACAAGTTTAAAAAGAAATAGAACCTCCCAAACATTTTAGAACCTTAAACTTACAGAAAACTAGAACGTAAGAACAAACTAACATCTGTATCTCTAAGAACCTCCCAAGCATTTTACTATTCTATAAAAACTCATCAAAGGATTATCTAATCACATAAGAACAAATTAACATTTTTATCTCTAAATCCGAAACATAACAAGAGAACAAAGGTCAAAAAGTACATAAAGATTTCTTAAATAGATAGATATGCTACTACCAACAAGAACCAGCAAGTCACACGCTAAATTTTTCAAGCCAAATCCTTCGAAGGTTAATACTCTTTGCCATAAATGCCTTCCCAAGCCTTTCATTCTCAACTAAGTAATCAAATGTTGAGCCTAGAAAAGACTCATCAAAACCTTTCATCTTCATCACTTCATCATGAAGCGCTTGCACATCGAGCCTATCCCATGTCAACTTTGTAATTGCATCGGCAACTTGCCCAAGCTTGTCTGAAATTATTTTGATATCGGACTCCTCGTCATAAGTATCACAGCCACGCTTGCAATGAGCTCTTGGTTGGGATGAAGTTCCACTCGAGCAAGCTGATTGTTTTCTAGCATTCTTGTCTTTAGAGATGTCTTCAAAGGCATTTTCATCATCCAAATGTATTGGTTCAATCTCTGGCCTTGCTTCCAAGTCAACGTCACCGAATGATTTAGCAAAATTTCCTTTGGCACGATCTTTGCTCACCACTAAAGCTATCTCATCATACATTTCAATCTTTTTGTTAAGATACTTGTCATGAGTTGGATGTTCCTATTTTGAAGCAATAAAATTAGATACTAAAAAGATTTTTTTTAAAAGTACTCAATAAAATTAGATACTAAGAAGATTTCAAGCAATTTTGAGAACATAGTACGAGATTGTGAAGATTCTACACGAAAAAAAGCATGTTATTGGAATGACTGGAGATGGTGTCCATGCCACATAGCCTGTCAAGCATTGTAATACAATAACTTACTTTAAAGAAAGCACGTATTGGACACATTAGCTTCATCATTTTTTTTGAAAAAATAGGACATTTGGAATTTGAATATCGGACACGTGTCTGAACAATGTCTGTGTGACTAATGAATGCAACTACACATGCCAGGAATCTAATAAATGCAGCTATAGACCTTCCATACACCAACACTGTGTTGTGATCTGGCTACATGTAGAAAAGGAAAAGCAAGATGCTGGTTTTCTTAAATAGCATTGCTGCCATTATGAGACGAAATTGCCAAATATTGATGTGAAATGGAAACAAGAAACATGTAAATTAAATACAAGCAGCTTATGAATGCTGCAGCATAGATATGATCTTGCTGAATATCAGTCAACAAAATTCAGATTTCAGAGATAAAACAGTGACAGTGCTAATTCAGATTTCAGAGATAGATATTTCAGAAGTACCAGCACATGTCCTGTGTAGACAGATGGACTAGTAGTTATCATCTTCATGTTGTCATCTCATCCAAATCCAGATTTATCTCGAAGTTGATCTATGACACCCCATGCAGTTTTCACATTTCTAAGATGATGTTCAACATGATTTGATGAACATTCAACTTGGAATTTCTCAGCTATGACAACTGACACTCGATTGAATGAGCTTGTTCTAAAAGTGTTGTTGGGTCTATTCCCAATTTTCACCTCATCAGCAAGAACTTCCGACAAAACACGCTCCTTGGGTTTTGACCACCTAAATTGTTTGCCCTTGCCTTCACTTTTTTAGTCATAGCTAATTCCACAAGTCACATTCCATGAATCAATTTCAAACCCATCAAAACAATCAAAAACAAGAAACTTAAAAAAGCACAAAAGCATCCAATACTAACAAAAGAAATAGTCTTTAGCCATATATAAACTGATCTGAACAAAAAAACAGCACTCCCAAAAAAATAGCAGTCTAAAGAAGTCTAAAAAACAATCTCACACATTGACCAGTTGTGTACATTCTCTATTTTATCCATTAGTGTACTGGTACCACATTGCATCAGCTATGGCCTTCCTTTTACGTGTCCATTCTCTACTTTCTTCTCTCTCTTGTCTTTGTGTGCATTGTGCAATTCGTTGTCTAGGCTGGAATCGACGATTGACCCATCGCATTATCCGATCATTAGGATCAACTTCCATTATAAAATTGTGCAAAATAGAACACACTAGTACCACATCTACTTGTAGCTCATACTTGTAAAAAGGTTCTGCACCAAGCACACAAAATCTCTTCTTCAACACTCCGAACCCTCGTTCAACAGTTGTACGCAATGAAGAGTGGCGATGATTGAAAAGTTCTTTCTCATTTTCAGGCTCATGGTTACTATACTCTTTTAAGTGATATCGAACACCATGAAAAGGTGGAATGAATCCCCTTCTAATACCATAACCAGCATCAGCTAGGTAATATTTACCTACAAAAAAGAAGAAAAAAAAAACACTAATGTCACATGTTTGTTCAATGTTATCGGTAAGGCTCTCAAACTAAAAGTCCTAGGACAAAAAAATTACCTTCAGGGACTTGAAGCCCCTCGGGCCTCGATAATGCATCATTTAAGACACGGGAATCATGTGCTAAGCCCTACCAACCGGCAAGGACATATGCAAACTTGAGGTCAAAAGTTACAGCCGCTAAAACGTTTTGCGATGTCATTCCCTTTCGCCCACGAAACCTCCCTTGATGTTCAATGGGAACTGATGCCCGAATATGTGTCCCATCTATAGCTCCCACACAATCCTATATATTCCATGGCAATCATAGGTAAGGTAACTTGATTTCATAAGGTAAAATTCCAGTATATATTTCTGTTGTCGTTACTTACCGAGAACCAAGGATAAAATCTCCGATTATTTCTTATCTCTGAGGGGGTGGAACCACTTGGAAGTCTAAAGAGCTCTGGGTATAACTTCAAAATCGCATTCAAAGAATATCATCACTTGCTCTCTCACTGTCATGTGTATAGTGGGTTGTACAAATCCTCTTTGAGTGAGAGTATCGCATAGCTTTGAAAATGCCATAGGACTCATTCGTATCTGACCTATACAATGCTTACTACTAGCATACAAAATGCTATTTATATAGTTCTCCCTCGCTTGGTCTCTATTGACATGAGGTGCCCTAGGTATATAAGGGATACGGGTCCTGTTCCTATATCTTCAAATGTCGAGGACTACAACACTAGCAACTATTACTGAAGTGGCGACTCCGATTACAGCAACTTCAGTCATATTCACATCATTTCGATCATCATCCATCTACATAAAGATTATAATTAGGGAACAATTACTCGAGAAAGGGAGAGAACAAAGGCAGGGAGCCCACAAAACAAATCAGATGGAAATGGTCGTTTAGTTATGACAATAAATGACAATCATGAACATAATTGCAAAGCATAGACAAACAATACCCTCTTGAACAAGCATAAAAACTTCAACTACTCCATCTGAGCCTTTGACACGTCCACTTTTTCATATTTGCTTTCTTTTCCAATACTCAAATCCTATCTAGAGGAGGTCTGATCCTATCTCTAGTCTTAACCCCTAAGCATATTTAGCGTAGAGCACGAAATAGGGTTGCCAACCATGTACAATGAGGCAAACAGAAATGACCCATCTGTTTACAACTAAATAATTAGCAAAGTGAGGAACAAAAAGCACCTTGCACACCTCATTCTGTATATAAAAAAAATGGTATAATAGAAACAAGCACCTAACCTCAGAGTTCTTCCTTCCCCTAAATCACATTCACCTTTAATATTCCAATCACCCAATCTACTCCTAATTCAGAGTATCATAAACCAAGGATCTCGTAACAAGGATCTCCATTATCACTTCACATCGATTATGTTTGCTCACTTAAAGAAATACCTAAATGTTACATGCATTTTTAAAACTCGATTATAGATGCTTTTTATGAGAATTGTTCACAGCTAAACTAGAAAATCGCGACTCCTTAGATGCCCCAGAATCTGAACTCACGAATTGTTCAATGCTTTTTAGATGCTTCTCAATCAAATCGCAAATAGAGGTAGATGGAAGAACAGATCTACTACGTATTACATACCTGGAATGGAAGGGATCGATGACGACGGGGAATGGTTGCATAGAGAATCCCACAGATCGACTCTCTCTCTCTCTCTCTCTCCTCTCGTTTTTTGATTGGCTGAAGAAGGGAGTCGAAGAAGGGAATGAGATATACAGGATTTGGGCTTGGGAAATGTCGGGCCAAAAAACAAAAATGACTTTTGCAATTACCTTGATATCCAAAATTTACCCTCTCTGAGCACATCAATCAATTCATAGTTGTTGACCGTAATCAAATATGATACATCTATCTGTGCGTGTGTTTATGTACTCTTGTGCGATCAATCCGTTTTCAATCTGCATTTTTTTAAAATCTCTTACTTTTGCAATTACCTTGATTTTTTGCTTGTGTCTATGTTCATTTATGTAACTGGTTAACTTTCACCATTGTGTGACAATAATCGATTATCCCTTTTTCTGTTGTGCTTTGGATAAAAATTGAGAAACATAGAGTAAGAGAGCTAAAAATGAACAAGGAATAAGAAGAGTATGGAAACTGTTCCCAAGTGGAAGCAAAGTTGTAACCTTTTGAAATGGCTCCTGCCTTCAGAAGACTTATGGAGCCAGTGCCAGTTGCTGCATGGGCTTCTATGTATTCCTTTTTTTAGCTCTTCTGAGGGATAAATCTATAAGCCTCATTATTTGTTGAGTCACGAATCACATAACTAGGAAAAGTTTTGTCTACAATCTATCATCTAGTTTTAGGAAATTGGTGCTATTTATGTTTTTCTTTGTTTTAGTTGGAGGGTTGATTCCTTATCATCATCATCCTTAATCTCTATCTGTTATCTTGTTTCGTAATCCTGTTTTTCTCCTATTAATGTATTTGTTCTTTGCCAATAAAATTTAAAAAAAAAGTGAGGAAATTTTTCGACCCTACAAAAACGATTTTTCTAAAAAAAACATGGTTTACCAGCCATTTGATCCTAGTTTTAGGGTATGTTGAAATTTTCAATAATTCCTTCCCTTTTGGGGAGAATTTTTAGGATTCACCTTAAATCTCCCCAATTTCTTTTCAATATTATATACAAACCAAGCTTGTTCTCCAAACAATGCATACTTAGAATTCATCAAAATAATTATGGAGAAGAGCCACGTACGTCATGAGGCCGCAAAAAAAAAAAAAAAAAACACAAATGGCGGTTGGAAAAGGGTTTTGTGGGTTTCATTCTAATTCTAGTGGCCACTAAGTGGGGTCTACGGATATTAGGGGATGAAGAAAAAAATGCCAACACCTTCTTTGACAACATTGAGAAAGTATTGCTGGATATCGTGATGGTATCCATAATTTACAAAGGATGCTGTCTTAACAACTTGGGAAAAGGAGATGCTGCTGTTGTGACTGTGAGCTACTAAGTCGGTGATATCTATGATTCCTTGACCCACGTCAAGAAACAACACCTCCCTCTTTGGCACCCTCCCATAGAATATTTCAGGAACGTTCTTACACTGTGAATAGTAATGACTAGACTTACAGAACCTACGTTCAACCAACTTAGTTGGTCAAAGTCCCGACAAAAAAGGGCGAGGTGTTCTTTCTTGACATAGGTTTCATAAGTCCTAATCATTATCATCCACGGCATAAGTACCTTCCTAACTATTCTGAGGGATGGCGCAAAGGAAGGTGAGGTTCATTCTTGACATGGGTCAGGGGATCAAAGATACTGCTCACAATCACAGCAGCAGCATCTCCTTTTCCCCGAGTTGCCAATGCGATAGGACTTGTAAATTATGGCTACAGTGGTCACGATATCAAACAATACTTCTGTAATGTCGAAAAAGAATGCGTTGCCATTTTTTTCTCAATCCCTTAGTATCCGTAGACCCCACTTAATGCCCACGAAAATCAAAATGAAGCTCACGAAACCCTTTTTCAATAGCCATTTGTTTGTCTTTTCTGCAGCCTCATGACCTACAGATTTCTTTTCCACATCCATTTTGATGGGTTCTAAGCACGCATCATTTGGAGAAATAGCTTGGTTGGTATAGATATTGAAGAGAAATTGGGAGAATTTAAGGTGAATGAACAAATGTGGTCCAACCACATCTCATCAATCTCCCCTAAGTCTTTCCAAATATGTTGATTCTTGTCCCTTTTATTTTATTTTTTTCTTTTTTGAGGAGATCAATTCTGCCCTTAGTTTTCTCTATAAATACCCATTAATAGATGTTAATCTCTTCATCTGAGAAAAAGTAAACAACTTAGAAACCACACCCTCTCTAACCTCCCACACCTACCAAACAATGGCTGCTTTTCATCCAGCTGTGGTCTTCCTCTGATCCTGGCATTATCCCTTTCAAGCATCCATGTGACCCTGGCAGCTCGCCACCTTCTGCAGATACCAGCAGTTCCATTGATGCCTAAAGTTACAATGCCTCCATTCCCGGCCATGCCAACTGTTCCCCAAACCACAATGCCGCCGCTACCAATCACCCCTCTGCCAACGATGCCGACCTTGCCAAAGCCCACAATGGCGCCTATGCCAACCACACCAAATCCAACATTGCCAACCATGCCTACAGTTCCTAAGATGACTCTCCCACCGCTGCCAGCCACTTCCCTGCCTAATATCCCAACAATTCCTCCAATCCCGACCAGGCCGACTACTATGCCAGCTATTCCTTTCCTCTCCCCACCACCATCTAACTAATCATTTCATACATACTACCATCATCATTCTTCTTTTTCCACAGATCGCACCACATGTTTGAAACACTATTATTACAGCTTCTCTAGTTTGCTTGTATTAGTGAAGTTTGAATCAGTTCTTAATTATATATTTGTTGTTTCAATTATGGATTCACTTTGTACTATTTCATAGTATAGTATATGGGAGCACCTTTTTGTGCAATGCATGAATATAAGTTTTTATTTTTCCACTCTCAAGTTTCAAATCCTCTGTTCCTTCTTTCTATGATCAGAAAGGGAAGTCATTTACACCCTATCTATTCATTACAAAATGAAATAGCAAACAGTTTGGGGGGTCTATGCGGTTCTTAATGCTAAAATCTGGGAACCATAGAGAATCAAAATCGTTTTATCATATAAATAGTACAGGTGCATGGGTGCGAATGCGAATAATAGTAGAGGGAGAAGAGGTGGTTCTAGAGTATAATTTCTTAATTTGCTCATAAGTAATTCATGAGATCATGCACCCTTTCTTTCCTAATTACAAGGGGGAAAAACTACAGTTGGTTGGGTTCAGCTATTTTTGAGATAAACAACTCGAACATACTCCCTTTCCAAAAAGATCAATCCCCAAGTATTACACTTAGATTTATTGGTTTTGTTAAAGAACTTTGTTAATTTCTAACTTTTCTTTTAAAGGGACGACAGCTGCAGATTACTTACAGGAAAACCGTTTATTCAAACAAATCAGACCAAAAGCTTAGGCAAATCTGAATCAGTTTACCAGTTCTACAGGTTTCTTAAACACTCCTACGAAAAATGTACTGACGATGTCACATTTTTGAATTACAGAAACTCTAAAATTGATTCCAACTTTTGCAAGTAAAATCCCTGTAGTGGCCGGAGATTACACTTTGACCCGAATCACATTCAAATCCCAATCCATACGCAGATGAGCCCGGGCCACAATTCCTCAAACTCCTATTCCTATTTGTTAAACTAACTCCCGTTAACCATTCAAAACACATAACTCAGTTACATCGAGACGCATAAGCAGATAGCTTTATAAGTTTTCAATGGGTGACCATGCCAATGGATTGAATCATGTACATAACTAAACTTTGTAACATAAATGTAGCAGAATTCATTATCAATTGGTTTAACCCAAGGGTTCAAAGTTCAAACCATACAAGAACGAATTATAAGGACAGAGAAGCCTCCTCTTTCAAGCACAGTTGTTCATATAAACAAGCGAACAAAAATAACATTATAACCCAGGGAACCAAAAATATTTCTCTGTCAGCAAAAACAAAACTTCAATGCAAATCTGCAATCTTGAGGCTCTCAGTGAATAAACATGAATAATAGATCAATTAGTGAGATATTACAGGTGAAAATAAGTACCTCCGCATTTTCTTTTTCCATTTTCTCTTAAGGCTCTCATAGAGTAAACATGACAATGAGATATTACAATGAAAATAATTAACTCAGCATTCTTTTCTTTTTTTTCATTTTCTCCAAGGTCAAATGCTTAAGGTTAAATTCCTAAAACACCCCCTCATCTATACCAATTTTCCTAGAACACCCCCTAACCTTTAAAAACGTCCATACTCACCCCCTCATCTTTCACAGTTAGCCACATTGACCCCTTCTGTTAAAAATCCGTTTGTATTTGTGAGAACATCATTTTTTTTAAGAAAAAATTGCCCATCCATGGGGTTATATGTGCATACACCAGTATTTGTTTCTCTAATTCATTTTCCTTTTTTCCTTTTCAACCCATCCCACATATTCTTAATCGTTATTGGATCAAAAAATAAAAAATAAAAATTCTTAATCACCCATGGGCATTCAATTGGTAAACTGGGTTTTCATGGATGAACTGGGTTTTCATGTATAACGTCCAAGATCTCCTCTCCTCCCACGAACTCGACAAAACCTCCCCATTATCCGCGCCGGATCTCCGCCTCCTCATCGACGGCCTGCAAATCCACTCACTCCACATCAAGTCCAAGGTCCACGACTGAGAAGTACAAACACCATAAAAACAAAAGAAGAACTAGAGTAAATATTGAGAGAGAGAGAGAGAAAGAGAGAGAGAGAAACTAAATGTGGAGAGAGAGGGTGAAGTATATTAGTCGCAGGGGAGAGAAAGGAGCGAGAAGAGGTTGCGTTTTACACTTTAAAAATTTTAAAGGGTAAACTTGTCATTTTCTTCCTCCCACTAACCGATTTTTAACAAAAGGGATCAATTTGTCTAACGGTGAAAAATGAGGGGGTGAGTATGGACGTTTTTAAAGGTTAGGGGGTGTTCTAGGAAAATTGGAATAGATGAGGGGGTGTTTTAGGAATTTAACCAATGCTTAATCTATCGACACAGTTACTTCAATTGGATTAGTACCTCCAAAACGAATACAGAGCTCTTACTTGGGCCAATGACAAAGGACAGCTTGATAAGTACCTCAAAAACACACCTTCTTTGGCAGGTCCAAAAACCTCCTATTTATATCAAACAATGGGTCTTTTTCATCAACTTATGGTTCTTCCTTCGGTCCTGTCATTAACCCTTTCAAGCATTCCATATGACACTCGCAGCTCGCCACCTTCTGTAAACGACGCCTGCAATTCCATCTATGCCTAAAGTCACCATGCCTCCATTGCCGACCATGCCAAGTGTTCCCCAAACCACATTGCTGCCACTACCGACCACCCCTTTGCCAACGATGCCAATGGTTCTAACCTTGCCAAAGCCCACTTTGCCAACTATGCCAACCACCCAAATTCCATCATCTCTGCCAAATCCAACATTGCCAACCATGCCTGCAGTTCCAAAGATGACCCTACCACCGCTGGCAGCAACTTCACTGCCCACCATCCCAAAAATTCCCTCTATGCCTACCATGCCAGCTGTTCCTTTCCTTTCCCCACCACCATCTAGCTAATCCTTTGAAACACCATCATTCATCTTTCTCTACAGAGCGTGCCATATGTTTGAAACACTATTGTTACAGATTCTCAATTATGCATGTATTTGTGAAGTTTTAGTCAGTTCTTGTGTATATTTGTTGATTTAATCATAGTCACTTTGTGCTATTAGAGTATATGGGAGTACCTTTTTGTGTTTTACATGAATATACGTTTGTATTTTCCACTCTCAAGTTTCGAGTTCCCCCTTCTTTCTATGTTCAGAACATGAGCTGATTTACACTTCTGAGAACTAAACAGGTTACTTCTCTTTAGAAGGGGCAAGGGTTGTTAATTACTTGGAACCGGAAAACCAATAATTCAAACAAATCAGACCAAACCATATGACTGGACCGATTTGAATCAGTTTACCAGTACTACCGGTTTCTTGAGCACTCCTGGCACCTGAAAAATGTACCCAGCGTTTTAGATTTTTGCTTTAAGTTTGAACATCCAGTGACAGTACATGAAAACTCTAAATTCGTTCCCAACTTTTTCCAGAAACCCAACAAACTCCTCTTTGTTGAAACTAAAGTCCTTACAACCATTCAAAAAAAATAAAGCTCGGTCATATCAGAAACAGAGGAAGATAGCTTTATAAGTTTTCAACGAAGTACTACCTCAATAGATTGAATTGTGTATAGAGCTAAACTTCGCAACAACAAGAAGCACCCTCTTTACAGCATATTTGTTCATTCAAACTTGCAAATTCTGCCTACATAGGGCTTGTGCTTAACAAATAACCTTAAAATCCAGGGAACTAAAAATCTCTTACGTACTATTTATATCTCTGAGAAAAAAATGATACACTGGGAGGAATAATTCTTGAAACCACAAAACTAAATAACATAAATATATCTCAAGAAATGAAACAACTCCATCGCCACCTACCACCACCATCGTCGGTCGACGTGTGTAGCAAACACGATTTATAACATGAAAAATAAAATAAAATACTCAAATTGTGTTTGCAAAATATACTCTGAAAGAGTTGTTACCAAACACGACTTCTAAACACGCCTTTTGGCAAACACGCCTTCAGCTGCTGCCAGGCGACCATCTTCCAATCCAATTCAGCTGCTGCCAGGCGACCATCAATCGTCGGTCGACATCGTGAGACCCTAAATCGACCATCCCACCATCGTCTGTCATCATCGTCGACCATCCCAACCCTAAATCGACCACAACCCAGTACGATTCCACCCCTTAATCGACTCCACAACCCAAAATCGACCCTTATTAAACATAGATAACCGGAGCTGTTGGTGGTGAGGGGGAGGAGAGAGAAGAGGGTACTTTGGAGGAGGAGAGAGAAGAGCTGTTGGTTGTAATCGACCATCTCTTAGATAAGCCGTTTATGGAAGATACTTAGGTTACACGAAACGGTGTCGTTTTTGGGTACATGACATTGGTTGAACCTATGTCATGTACCAAAAACTACGTCGTTTAAACCCTCCCAGGGAATGCAACTTAATTCGTCACTCGAGAATTATTTCGGAATTTTTGATCTGATCGAAATTGTTCAACATTTAGATCTTGTCAATAAGATTAACTTTGTTAAGTACTATGCAAAATTTAATTCTTATTAGTGCATGATCGAAGATGATTTTTGTGAATTTGTTTTCATGAAAATAGTTTTGGTCACATTCTATCCAACCCTTTTTATCAGAATTATGCCAATTGCGAATGAGGTCGAGTAATTGCTCGATTGTGATTCATTACAAGATTATTAATACGATCTCATTCGTTCATGTTGTAGAACATGTTGAGATGATTAATCATGTTAAGAATCACATAAATCGATTATGGAATGGTACATAATCGAAAACGATTTAAGTGAATTTTTTTTCCTGATAATAGATGTGGCTACACTGGATCAAAATCATTTTTTCTGATAGCAGACAGCGAACGAGTAGCAAGCGACGGCTTCGACGAGCAGTCAAGAGAACCATTTTCGTGTTTTCGTTTTAATGCCTTACACAGCCTTACACATTCTGGTTTCAAATGCGAACCAAGAAATTGCTACTGGAGTTGGAGCTTCTGGTGAACCTTGGACAGTTTTGGCCCACAAGAAGCCATAGAAGAGGTGGACGGTATACAATCCCAGAACTATGAGGCCGCCTCCACTTGGTGGTGATACAAAATATGTGAAGTTAATGTCTTGGCATATCAATGGGTTAAGAGCTTTACTGAAGCTAGAGGGTTTCTAGGCTCTGCATCTTGCACAAAGAGAAGATTTTGATGGGTTGTGCTTGGAAGAGACCAAAGTACAGGCAAGTTTTCCCTTTCCTTATTCCTAGATTCTCCTTGTTTATAGCTTCTTCCATTTACGTTACGGATATTGATAATTGGACCAAAAATTGAAGTCATAAGAAGGGAAATCGTTGGGGTTGGATGCTGAAATTGATTTGAAGTCATTACCTTAATGATGAGAATTGTGCATTTGTGATGCATCTACAGATAGTTATATCTTATCTGTGATGTGCTCATTACTTAATTCTGCAGTTATTATTTGCTCTAATATTGAATTAGGAAAAACTTCTTCCATTAGTCCCGTATTTTGTTGCAATATGATTACAATGTTTTCTTTTTCCTTTTTGAGGAATTTGGAGGATTTTTAGAGTAGTGTATAGAATGGAAGGAGTTGGTTAAAGGGATGACTAGATTAGGTGATTCATTCAAAATTGATAGTTTTTTAGGTTAAGGCGTTTAATAAGACTCGTATTGGGACCTATCAATGGTGCTTTTCGGTGTGATGAGTGAAAAGCTCCTTCCAAGGCCAGCTATTAGTGGGTTCTATCTGGTTGAGGGATTATTTCTACGTGATAAAGTGATCATAACGATTGTTTGGCAAAAGTACTATCGACAACATCCTTTATTGCTTGCAGTATCATAAGACACAGAGTATGTGGTTGGGCATGACAAGTTGACAACACTTAATTAATATCAAAAAGGACTTAGCCAAATAAATACGAGAGAAATCTTCATCGAGAAGAGAGCTATACAGCTCTTACTCTCTTTTTGGCTTTTGTATTTTAATGCTGGTCCTTTGTTTTCACGTGGTTTTGAGTGACAACAAATCAATTGCAGAGTACTATTTAGATAAAATTGATTAATTGGGAAGTACACCTGTATAACCCTTGTATGTGGATTTTGCTTAATCTTACATGCGGCTTGTAGAACAGTTAGGGATTGATCCTAATAATCGTAGAAGAAGGAGATCCGACTGCTGATGGTGGTGACAGGGATGGAGCCATGAGAGAGGGAGAGAGAGCAGTAAGTGGATTAGAGAGAAAGAAGGTGGGGGTGGCGGCTGAAGATGGCGATGGAGGTTTTTCTTTGTAATTGTCGCTACTACAAACTGACATACCCAATTGGCCAATTTCTATGCAAACAGAGCCAGACCAAAATCGAGCAGGTATATCTCTCTCTTCAATAAATCTATTTGGTGTTCTTATGCTTAATTTAGATGCTTATGATATGTTCAGAGAATTTGAGGTTTTCGATGCATGCACCAGAAGTGAATCTATTTGGTTCAGAGAATTGGTGTTCTTATCTCTCAGTAGACACATCGTATGCCTTGAGAGCCTCTGACACTTTTATTTTCTTTCTTCCCGGTTTTATATTCACATCTGCCTGATTTTCTGAATGTTTTGTATTTCTGTGCTGAGTTTCCAAACTGCCTCTATTAAGTACAGTTTCATATTCATACTTGGATGATTTCACAATCTTTTGCTCAGTTTCAAATTTTCAGCAACCAACTGGGTTACCATATGGGATTTCCAAACTGCCTCTACGAGTTATGTAAGTGTTTAAATTTGAGATGGGTTTGACAGATGACATTTGGCTTTTTTTGTAACTCCAATTATTGAAGTTGTGGTTACTGAGTGACATGATTTTGTTTTCTCTTCCTTTTGTGTTCTTTTTTCTTTTGCTTAAATCCCATTTTTCCCTATTTGAGCAAGGGGATTTCTGGGTGATGACTCTATTCGTCTTATTTCAGGAGTATTTATCATTGCCTCCCCCGTCAATTACCATAAAGAATGACTTTGTACCCGATTGGTTGTTTGTGTATGACCTGTTTTTTTTTTTTTAGAGGGTGAACAAGCATGTAAAGAGGCTTAGATACAGGAGCTGAATTTTTCACATCAGTAGGTTTTCAGGATTAGGAAAACTTATCTAAGTTCAATGCAATGAAAATTTACACGGAGTTAAACACCATCTGAGGTACAAACCTTGATACTACAAGCTGATAAAAAGGAGCTTCATATTGAACATTAGTGGGTTTCTTTGAACATACTACGACTTCTTATTTAAGCCCAATGTGATGAGAGCTACATCAAGATAATCGTAATGGTTAGCTGATCGAAAGAGCTCCAATTTGAGATCGTTCCACGGAGATAGTCTAAACCAGAAGTTTGTGACAAAATTCCTTTTGGCCACTGCCTTCTTGTGCGTGAATGCGTCAAAGGAGAATTTTCCATGATTCCTTCCAAAACTACTCTCACCCACTCCTCTAAGTGGAAGAGTATCAGCTGCATACTGAGTAATAGCGTTGTTGAATGTCCAACTCTTGGTGGCGTCACCGATATCACCCTTCTCTTGAGCTATTCATTTTTAGTAAAGGCATAAATAGTAAGGGGCCTAGGCCTTGATTTCATAAATTCAATACTATCTTCAATTTTCTCCAAAGTAATTATTTAAAACAAAGGGCCAAATATTTCTTCATTCATGATTGCAGCCTTAAGTGGGGGATAACAAAGATTGTTGGCTCAATGAACAAACAATCTTTCATCTATTGAGCCACCATACACAATTGAAGCATTTACCATAGGGTCATTTAAAAGATTTTTCAATCTGATTAAGTAGATTTTTGTTGATTATCCTTGCCATACTGTTAGTCTCTTTTGGATTTTCTCCACACAATTGTTGAACACCCATGGGAATATCACTTTTGTAATTCAGTTACTCTACTACACTATATCAAATGCTCCTGTTTTATTTGCTTAAAGTTAGTACTATTCATGTTGCCTCTTGCAAAGTTTGATGGATGTTGGTGTAATGTGATTAAAATATAGTTTACAACACAAACTTAACTTTCTTAAATACCTTCATTGATGGATTTAGCTTAACTTCACTACTTGGGTAATTTACATTTACATTTCCACCTTCAAAGTGTGGTCATATTTGAGATTGGATCCTAAATATGTGCAAATGGAAGCAGGGAATGTGGGAGTGGCATAAAGAGGAGTATTTACAGAAGGAAACCAACATTGGGAAGCTTGTTTGGTTGCTCATCCAGATATTGAAGATGGTAGAGAGAGAAACATCAATCTCGATTAGTTAGTCTGATACTCTATTATCATTCTATAAGTTTGTGATATGCATGTGAAGTTTTCATTGGGAAACGAAAAATGGAAAGTGAGAGTGGTAGGAATCAATGGGCTGGGCCGCATAGAGCTTACCTACGGCACCTGGCTTCTCCGGCGCATATTAGCTTTGCTGCGCTTAGGCCGGTTTGGCTTCCTCTCTGGCGGCCACTTACCTTACAGATTGGGGAGGTGAGCTCACTTGCAGAGTCGGTTTGGTACCTTGCGACTTCTAAAGAGTCGGTTTAGTTGAAATGATTTCACATAATGGAAAAAACATGGGATTTGTGCAGAAGTTTGGGAAAACTTTCATTCTACAATTTTAAAGTTGCCGTCCCACTATGAAATTGATTATGTGTTTCTTAATTTCTTCTTCTTTGATCATGAGTTTATATAATGGGATTCTAGATTTTTTGCTGTTTTACTGTGTTTTGAGTTAACTTGCATCTGTTAAAAGAAGCAAATGAAAAGTTTGGAAAATAAGCATATCTATGCCACTTTTTCTCCTAGCAGTGGCCATGGATATGTAATTCTCTCCAAAAGGTTAGCAGCCACTCTCATAAAAAAAATGCGAGGATTTATCAATTTGTTTTGAATATCAGAGGTTTCATTGATTATTTTGCTAATTTTGGTGTTTGTTTCTTAGAAAGTACTATAATTTTATTTATTATCAATCAAAACTCCTCCAATAATAACAATGAGCGCGTAGTTTCGTGCAAAGAAGAAAAGTTTGGGATGCGTTTGTTGCTGAACATATTCTAAAACCATATGTTCTTTAATCTCGCCATCAATTTCCGTTGCAGACAAATAATTTTTAAGGATGAATGCAAGCTATGTTACATGGATCCCTCAAAATGTGTATAGTACCCATGTCGGATACTCGTCACCTGGATAAGGGTGTGGGATCCGTATCTGAAACATGTTTAGTTGGACATTCATCTAGCAAGCACATATTGCAATTTAAATTTACTATGAATTATTTGTAAGACTCCTATATTATGCATGAATTGCCCTAAGGCACCTTGTAAACATCATTTCTCTTAGAAAATGAGAGATACGTACTAAAGAATATGAATATTTTGACGTGTCCCCATGTCCTTGATATAGAAAATGCATGAGTCCGGCACTTAGACGCATACCAGCACCCAACACATGTACTTGAGTCTGTGTAACATAGGATGCAAGCGGGTGTACACTTGGTATTATTGAAGAGAAATGAAGCTTTTTGAAGACAGAACTATAATTTTTAATCTCTATTCATGCCAAGACCATCACCTCTGAATCTGTTAAACTTGGTTGATCCAGAGAATTATGGAGTTAGGCTTTTGACTTACCCCAGCTATTGAAAATATAAACCAAACCAAACCAAACCAAACCAAACCAAGCCTTATGTCCCAATCAATTGGGGTCGGCTACATGAATCCTTTTTCTCCATTGAGCTCTGCCAAATGCTACTTCATCGCTTAAACCCAGTATACTTAGATCTTTGCGTACTACCGCATCTAAAGTCAATCTGGGTCTTCCCCTCCCTTGTGCATTTCTACCCAAAGCTATCCTATCCACTCTCTTAACTACTGAAAATATAGCGCTGTTTTTTTTAGGCCGAGCTCGAAACCTTGATCTCTACTTTTGATGAAGTTTGTTGGTCTAGTTGCATTAGATTTTCTAGCCACATTTAAGTGTTCTAACAGGTTATAGTTTTTACTTTGTTGAATTAATTGAGTGAATTTTTTTATTTTTTATTTTTGTGGTCACTCAGAGTCAGAGCTACAATAAATCTCGGCTCTCAATATGTTAACAAAAAAAAGAAGTCCACTAATTTCTAGATTGATGGAGGTTGGTTTCATGTTTGTTATGACTAATATTTTCTTACATGAATGTTATTTTTCCCATTATGAATGTGGTGGCTTCAATGTGATATTTCCTTTCCTCTGTTCTCTCTGTTTCTATCCCCTTTAACGCTCTATTTGATTGGCCGTAAAAAAAATTCATCATGAGAATAATGATTTTGAAATCTGACTTTTCATTGAAATCCACAAAACTTCTTTTTGTGAAGCTAACTCATTTGCAATTGAAGTGATTTCTGAAAAGGCATGTAACATATTAGGAGTGTTCATTGTAACTTTCACCTCACTCTACAATTGTCATACTGATTGGTTCTGAAACTTGTGGAAAAAGAGTTTTCATTGGTTGTTCTTTCAAACTACATTATTTCCCCGCAAACCATGTACTGGCAGTTAAACATTATTTCTTATTCTTAGATGTTGAATCTATGGATGCTAAGTTATCCACTACCAAGAAGCAAAACCTAGGAAGAAAGGGAAGCTGCAGTTTTAACTCTTGGTGCCATAGCAGAGGGTTGCATTAGCGGTCTTTATCCCCATTTATCAGAGGTAATCTTTATCTTGTAGTTTGGTTCTTAGTCACTCAGTTTCGAAAGTTGCAAATAATGAGTTAAAGGATCAGGACAATGCTTTTTGTCCTCTGGTTTTAGTCAATTGTATCTCTTATTCTGGTGCGGTTCTTGGAGTTCATATCTCCAATTTGTGGTTAATCTTGGTTATGTACACTTTGTTTGTATTGCTTCTTTTGTGCTGCTTCATTGTATGTAGCTGAAATATTAGTTATACAAAAAAGGTTCCTTTCCTTTAGAAGCAGCACAATTCGGTGCTTTATTGTCTCTTGTACTCCAGTATATTGTATTAATGCCATTCATATCAGATACTAAGTAGGCTTTAAATTATGTGCGGATGGTTGCGTTTCTTATCCCACTTCTAGATGGCAAGTTCCGTTTGATACAGATTATCTCCTGTTGGATAGTTTCTCGATTTAGTAAATACATTGCTCAGGTTTGAGTTTATTATATTTGCTATCACATTTGTTTGCTTGGCCATTTAGTTGTCAAACTTTATTTTGTTGTTGAGTTCTTTGATAATCTTTCCAGGGTATTGGCCATCAAGAAGGCTGTGAGCAATTTGATAAAGTTCTGATGGGGCTTCTGAGAAGAATACCAGATGATAACAAGTGGGTGCAAGAAGCTACTTGTCCTGTTCATTCACAATTTTTGGAGTCCTTGCTTTAATTTCTCGTCCATTTGAAGGGAAAGAGTTAGAAGTGAACGGTTAGATTAAGGACCACAGAAGAGAGCTTTACGAAGATTGGACCAGAGAGGAGAGCTTTTTGTTCTCAACGTATGGATTCCTAATTTCTTGATTTTTCTCTTCTTTTTTTTTGGTAACTTTTGCGTTGCAAGCTTCCAGTCTAAAGGAATCCTGTGTAAAGTTTATCCATATAACAAAACCCTTAATAGATGTTTATACTTGTTAGAAATGGTGAAATAAACTATTATTGTAATATATGAAATAGGTGCTCTCAATCTCAGTTCTTTTTCAAAAATTGACGCTTTTGCGCTCAGCGAACTTGCGGCTTAGGTGTTATTTCGATTTGTTAGTTCTTCATATGCTTACAAGTACATGACATGTAAATGTTGTGAGTAGATGGATTGCGGTGGATGCTTCTAACCTATACTGATGATATCAAATTGTACAGGGACCATAGTTTCAACAGTTTTTGGACAGGACAAGCAGAAACACACAAGAAGTAACAAAATAAGATTCAAAACACTGACACAGATACAATTCCAATACAGGGTGAGCTACCAAACAATGCCAAGGCAATACTTGGAACACCAATGGAGTTTGCTATTCAACTTCGCGCACACAAATCTGGACTTTCAGAATCAGTCCACTTCCTGTTCACCATCATTGCGTTGAAGTCTATCTCTGAAATTTTAGAAGGTGCAGAAGAAATGCCTCTTGCTTTACTTCCTACAAGTGATACCACAAAAGATCATACACTACAAATGAAAGCTGAATCTTCGTCAATTAAAAATGGTGATTTCAACACAGCCATGGAAGAAGATGAAATTGACAGTTCAGAAACTAAGATGAAAGAGCATCCTTGTCCCCCAAGTGCTGATAAAACAAGGAAGAAGAAAAAAAAGATAGAAACATGAACACCACAACTCACCTCTTGACAAGCCTTTTTATTTTTTACTAGAATAGCTTGTAACATCTACCAGCCTACATATTTTCAGCCTCATTGCTGTTGTGCTTGCTGTCCTTATTACTGTTGTGTTTATGCGTTATAAGGCTTGCTGTGTTCTTGATGTGCTACGCCTGCTACGGTTTGTGATGATAAGGATAATGCTCTCGCGGTGGCTATTTGTTTGATTTGCTGTGCTTGAAATATGGATTGAAAGGGCTGCTTTTGATGTTTTACTGCTGCATTATAGTTCTTGCTGGTAGTTTTGATTTCCTAAAGGATTTTTCTCCTGCTTTTGTGTTTGATAAGGTTGGCATTTTCGATGCAGTTGATGTTTGATCTTCTATGAAGTTTGGGCAGAAATGATACAGATTTCAACTCGGGGATTTCCCATATGGATTTATTTGGATGTGAGGTTGCTGCTCTATACAAGTTCGAAGGCTGTTGCTAATGTCTGCTCATTCTAATGAGGGCTGGTATATCTTGAGATATGGGGGGCGTTATCTTGGATCCCACAATGAAAGCTCTTTTTTCTTTTTTTTTTCTTCTCAAGGTCGATTCTGGCATGGTGCCACTACCCTTGGAGTGTATTTCTTATACTGGTGGCTTGGCTCTTGTTATGATTAGCCTGAATGTTTTGGCTCTATTTCTTCTATGTTTTATTTTTCCCCTTCTCTTGCTTCCCATTCAGCTCTTTGCTGGATGTGGTTGCTTTGCCTTTCCCTTGCTTTGTGCTTAGGATTTGGCTTTTACCTCGATGTACCCTTTGTCGAGCTTCAATATAATTTTTTGCCGATCAAAAAAAAAAAAAAAAACTTCATATTTTCAGCACCGTCCAGTGACTTCATATCTACAACATTATTTTGTATGCTTCAATATTTCACAACTGGTGATATCAAAGTCTTCTTTTGAAGCATAATCTAATACCGTGTACTGTTTGATCTTTTCCCTCAAGGAATCCATATCAACTTCTGACTTTTGCAAGGGAAATGGTTTCTTTTCATTGTGTTTGAAGTTCATTTATTCTGTGTTGCCTACCAAAATAATATACTGCCAATTGTATGTTATTACTATAGGCAATGCCACAAACAAGAAAATAGTCTTTATGCCGTGTCAGAATGACAATGTGTTTCCAACATTTTTCTCAATAGCCTTTTATCATTCCAAACCTCGCCTTCAACACAGAGCACTTTTTGCACTTCAACACTTCGCATTCAAATGTATCAACTACAAAAACAAAAAGGCGCACTCCAAAACCAATAAGCACATGGTCTCGTGCATCGCCCGAAGCATAAAACTAGTAACCTTAGAAGGCTGTGCATTTGACTTTTAGATGGTTTAAGCATTGGGTTGTATGTTGTTCCTTGGGTATCTAAAATTCACTCATTCAATCTGATGTGATTTAATGATATTTTCATATACTCTCTCTCTCTCTCTCTCTCTCTCTCTCTCTCTCTCTCTCTCTCTCTCTCTCTCTCTCACTCACACACACACACACACACACACACACACACATTTTTATTTCTAACACCCAACCCAAGAGTCGAGTGACTAGTCGCAGACTTTTGGTTGCTAGCATTCGCTCTAATTTGTCATTGTATGCACCAATTGAATTTCGTCTTGATTATCTACTTTCAGTAGAAGCTGAAAAAGAGATCATGGTGTCGTTTTATGACGTACTTTTAGGTACTATATGAATTTGCGATTTTCTATATGAATTTTCTAAGCATATGTTGTATGATGTGCTAATGGCCTTGATAATGGTTAAATGTGGTCGTTACTTGTACAAATTAAATTTGGGTAAAAAGTTTGTTTTGGCATTGGAGATGCTCCTACCCAGATTAGTTTTTGCTCAAAATTTGACTCAAATTTGTGGTAAAAATGGGTAGGGATTATTACCTTTAGGTTTAGAAAAAAGATGTCTAATTACCACTAAAGTAAGTCATTTTTTTTTAATTACCACTAAGGTAAACCACTCTTTTTTGGAATTTAGGCTTAAGGTACACTTTCCTATTATAGGGTTTTAGTGGTTTAGACACTTTCATAGAGTACCCTAGGATTTTACGCACTTTCAAGGGTACCCTAGTTGTAGGGTACCCCAGTCGTAGGGGTACCCTAGAGTTTAGGTTTATGGTGCACTTTCCTATTATATGGTTTTAGTGGTTTAGACACTTTCATAGAGTATCCTAGGATTTTAGGCACTTTCATAAGGTACCCTAGTACCCTAGTCGTAGGGTACCCTAGACTTTAGGTTTAGGGTGCACTTTCCTATTATAGGGTTTTGGTGGTTTAGGCACTTTCATATGGTACTCTAGTCCTAGGGTACTTTAGGGTTTAGGTTTAGGGTGCATTTTCCTATTATAGGGTTTATTAGTTTATGCACTTTCATAGGGTACCCCATGATTTACGCTTTTTTTACGGGTTGGGGAGTTGATGGGAATTTTTTAGAGTTGAGCTTGACCTGATGGTAATTATGGGATCCAAGAGTGACCTGGTGATAAATGTCCAAAATGGGTAAGGGCTAGAGATGCAAAGTCTCCATATTGGTAGCCCAAATTCATCATTGCTTCAGTCATACTTGATTGTGTATCTAATATATAAGATTTGACTCCCGATTTGGTTTTGTTTCTAGGCATGGTGAATTCAATTATAATATTTGGTTAAAAAAATTTTCCCAGACAGTTGTGAGAAAGAGATGTAAATCTCTAACAGTGCAAGGAGACGATAAGCAAATTATGACTTTTCTTTGTTAATCAGACGAGAGGATATTAGCCCGGCGAAACTTTTTTTTTTTTGAACATGACCGACAAACCTTAAATACCTTCCTTTTGGCAAAAAAAAAAAAAAAAGATTTTGTGCCTTCGCGATCATGAGATTATTTCCTATTATGTTAGTTGAGTAGTGAATAACCAATACAAATTATGTTGCCATCACCACAAAAAAAAAAAAAACTCCTAGTTTCAGTATTTTAGCCGTTAGTTGAAATTTGTCCACCGTAGGTAAGTTCGGATTTATGCACAATAATAACAAAACCCATTTAGTCCCTAATCATTGGGGGCATGGGGAGGATGATTCGAGACAAACCTAACCTTCAATAATTTACACAAAATAGCTGCTCTCAAAATACTACTGAAATAGTGGTCATCCTAAATCTCCAAGAACCGAGGAGCTACAAGGACGTTTCGCTGCAGAACCATGTCCCAAATCAAAGCCAAAAGACATCAGGGAAGGCAGGCCTAGAGACCCAAACTAATTTTTGTGTTCATTACAGTAGGTACTTCATTTAGTGTCTTTTGGATATCCAAGGTCCCAAACAATAAAAGAGATTGTCGAGACATGGGTTCTTTTTTCTGCTTATTTTCTTAACAAAACCAAACCGAAGAAATAAGGTATCATCTCACTCGGTGGCCGCCAGTAGGTAGTGTCGGCTGACACTCTGAGTGTCGGCAGCCAATAGGTTCAACAACAAAACCTTCTGGTTTATGTTTCCTTATCCCCAGTTTCTTGTTTACTGTTTTCATCACCCATATCTGTTAATGGCTAATAATCGGTTATTTGCGAAAAAAATAAGAATGATAAAAAAGTTCTGGGTAAAACAAAGTAAAGACCAATCCTATAGTTGGGCGGAGAGGGGTGCCTAACATCTTCCCCTGTACCTTTGGCTCCCGAACAATGGAATCTTGATACGGTTTCTCGGTTTTTCTTGAAACAGAGTGGCGACTCTAAAAAACATAAAGTGTGCTGCAACAGACACCTCGACGCTATATACATAAACACCAAATTAGTCCATATGGTGTGGCAAGGCCCGCCCCAGGAGGGGAAGGGTGTCCACGACAAGTCAACGTATATGTGATTGTTAACAGCCATAAATAAACAGCATTGTGCCGTTGTCAAGCCAAATAACAAGAGTCGAAGTAATGGAAAATTCTGCTTCCCTTACGCATAATCATCTTTTTTTCTTTTTTTTTTTGTCATTCGTTAATCCTAATCTACTCTATCCTAGAGGGCTTGGGGAGGGGGATGGGTGTTTACGGGAATCGAACCCTGCCCATGTGCATGAGAGTATAAGGGAGGCACCAACTGCACTCCACTCCACTTGCCATTCCACATAATCATCTTGAGTTTATAATTTATGCATTGAGAATATATGGAAACACTAAAACTTGCCTCTAATATGTACAATCAGTCAACCATTCAAAACCACAGCTCCATTACATGAAGAAAAATGATCACATTGGAAGTCAAAATACGTTACCGCACCACTACATTGGATTTTATAATCAAGAAACAGCTCACACCGATGAAACAAGGTTGAAACGATATAAATGCAAATAAAAATCAGTATAAATTTTATTGAACTGAATAGTTGCATAAACAAGAAAAACTTATCAGGACAAATACCATATTTCCTGCATATTTGTCAATTCCATCTAAGCCAAACATGCGTTCTTTTATCAGTTAAAATTTCCCAGATTGCATCCATCTGTGAATTCGGTGGCTGTACAAAGAGAAGAAATTGATTTTAGAGGGGAGAGAAGATACAATTACCAGTCATGAAATTGTTGACTTCATGACAAACTAAAAGGTAGTCATGAACGGGACAACTCACCATAAAAGGGACCAAGAACTACGAGGAAGATTTCAACATTCCATTTCAGCTTTTGTAGAAAATTAGTTCCCGGCTACAATAGGCTTTGACAGCATCCTCCAAACTCTTAACTCGATCAAAATCAACTTTGAACGTGACCATGCTGATGTTATCTTTTCCAGTTTCATAATCTTGCTTGATGTCCTCAACATAAAGATTGTATCTGCAAATAAAACAAGCAGAAGTATAACCTCAACTTGTAAAAAAACGGAAATTTCCAAAGAATTCAGAGTATCAGCTAGTTCTACACTGTCAGAGTATAACAAGGAACACATACTGCAGATAATGCATTTCAGCTGTAATAATCCCATTGACAAACAATAGCAGTGACCATCAAAACTTAGCAAGAAAAACAAGTGATGCGGCAGATAGGGGCAGGGGGTTGCAGATGGGGAGCACATCAACATTACATAAATGTTCCTAAAATAGTTCCCACCCTCAAAACAAGTTAGTACCAAGTCTGAACAGTGACCAGTCTTACCTGATGATACACAACTCCCAACAGATCAAATGGAACCTCCATACCCAATCGAACCTGTAAAGAAAAATGCTCATAAGAACTACTACGTTTTATAAAGGAAACTACAGTGCAGATATGAAGCGGAACGCCAAAAAAAACAGAGCACTCATCCTAATACAGGAGCATGCAAAATAGATCAATTGAAGTTGCAAAATGAAGCAAATAACATCAGCACAAAATGTTAGCAGATAACAAACAGAAAAGAAAGAAAGGGTAAACTAGTACTTTAGATTTCACAACAGTTGTTGCATTTTTCAGGCATTCTGCAGCTACTCCGCCATAAGCCCTAACTAACCCTCCTGTTCCTAGCTTGATACCTCCACAGTACCTGAAATAATGAAAGGAAACTAGAAAAACCAAATTTCGATTTAGTTATACATCCTTGGTGCATATATATGTGGAAACAAGATGTCATGAATGTAACTTCTTCAATCATTAACAACTGGTGTGTAATGATCGCATCTAAGTAACTGAGATATATAGTTAATAGACTTGTTCAAGTACATTATTAAACATACCTTTTCCTCAGCGATTGTGGGAACCAGATCACAACCACCATAACTCAATCAACTCCTGAAGAAGCTATTGCAGAATGTATTGGTTTCCCAGCTGTACCGGATGGTTCACCATCATCATTACTCCGGTACTGATCACCAACCTAGGATAAAAAAAACCAACAGAATCGCAGTAAATTAAGGAACAAGGTCATAACAAAAACTCCGCCCGAACATGATTCCCATGAGCTCTCCCTCTAATCCATACATAGGTAGAATGATTTCCAAACATGAACATAATATGGGGAACCAATACATTCTCACACCAAAAATCTCACATTTTACACCCAATTAAATTGGAGGCAACTAGGCCCTACTCTTTTCAACTGAGTATAGCCGTTGTCACCTGGCTGTTCCATGGGATATTGTATGAAATGGGAGTGCATGCACAAAAATCCTAAAACTTGGCCTAAAACTTGGACAAGTACATGAATATCTTCATCATGAATATCTTCACTGCTCTTCAATCTATGAACTTGGTTTGTTACTGCATCTATTAACAGTCTAAAGTGTGTAGAGGCGAGATCTAACGTTTAAAATGAGGCTTTTAAGGTGATATTTATATGGACTCAAGCAAAAAAGAAATTCATGGAAAGTTACAACCCCCACCACGGAATATAGTTGAGGCACATCTGACTGCATAATGGTTGATTTGAGACTCCAATCTGTGTATATAATGGTCATTCTGCAGCTTCAAATGATTTACATTTTTCTCGGTATTTATTTCTTTCCCAAAAGTTGGCCTTTGTTTCTTACTTTATCCATATATACCCTCCCAAAATTAGGACAAATGACAGGTTGCAATAAAAACTGGAGACTACAAAAAGAACTCAATGCACAAGAAAGCATAAATACCAATCCTCATATATTGAACAGTAAACAATACCTGCTAAGGTACAACAATACAAATGCAATAGGCCACACAGGTTGTTAAAAGGAAAAAATCAAGACTTCTAAATGCTAAATGCACAGAAACTTATTATACACCATGTTTGTGAGAGAAAAGCGAAACTGCCAGTCCGTATAGCATATGGCAAGGGGCAGCCTAGCTAGATGGAGGTGGTGAGAACAAAGGGCCTTTTGGAATGGATGGCATGGGGGGTAGAGTCATTTTAGGAACTCTAGGCATGGTTGGCAGTGTTGGATTTGGCAACGCCGGTATAATAGGTTACATCATTTGCAAGGGTTAAAGTTTGGAAGGTAAACAAACCAACAACAACTCATCAAACTCTCATTGTTATTTCCACCACAACTCATCAAACTCTCATTTGTATTTCCAAATCTGATGATTCTGCATTAAATTCTCCCCATATATACCCACTAAAAGATGATAGTCTCTTCATCTGAGAAACAACTTAGTAAAAGTTAGAAAATGCCCCTTATTCGGCTGCTCCAAAAACCTCCTATTCCTATCAAACAATGGCTGTTTTTCATCAAATTCTAGTTCTTCCTCTGATCCTGGCATTATCCCTTTCAACCATCCATATGACCCAGGCAGCTCGCCACCTTCTACAAGCAGCACCGACAGTTCCATATATGCCTAAAGCCACACTGCTTCCAATGCCAGCAATGCCAATTGTTCCTCAAGCAGATTGCCTCCCCTACCGACCAACCCTTTGCCCGCAATGCCAACTGTTCCTCAAGCCACATTGCCTCCACTGCCAACCAACCCTTTGCCAGCAATGCCAACAGTCCCAACTTTGCCAAAGCCCACATTGCCGCCTATGCCAACCACCCAAATTCTATCTTCCTCGCCAAATCCAACGCTACCAACTATGCTTGCAGTACCTACAATGACTCTACGACCGCTGCCAGCTACTTCATTGCCCACCATACCCACAACAATGCCTTCAATCCCCACAATTTGCCAGCAATTCCTTTCTCCCCACCACCATCTAACTAAGCCTCTGAGACACCGGCAACATCCTTCATCATTCTCATTACAGATACTAAGTTTGCTTGTATTTTTGCTGTTATAGTCATTTCACTTCACATGTTCAAATTTGTTGTCTTACTTAACGATTGTGAGGTTTTTCATTTTATAGCTGTTTGGCCAGTTTGTATCGTCTCCTTGTATTGACTGAGATTATTTCTTCTTATTCACTAAATAATAAGTATGTCTTCTTAACTTTTGGGTTTTGGATACTCACAACTACAATCCCAATCTCTAACTATTGCACCAGACCAGTTACTGAAGACCTATAATAGGAGTTCTATAGCCTAATCTTATGCTAAGGTTAGATTCTACACATAATACTGTGACGAATAATTCTTGAAACCACAAAACTAAATAACAAAAATATATCTCAAAAAATGAAACAACTCCATGGCCACCTACCACCACCATTGTCTGCTAAATCGACCATCGGGAAACCTTAAAATCGACATCATGAGACCTTAAATCGACCATCCCACCATCGTCTGTCATCATCGTATACTGTCATCGACCATCCCAACCCTAAATCGGCTACAACCCAGTACGATTCCACCCCTTAATCGACCCTTATTAAACATAGATAACCGGAGCTATTGGTGGTGAGGGGGAGGAGAGAGAAGAGGGTACTTAGGGCATCTCCAATGCAAGGAACCAAAATAGAGGCTCAAATCTCTATTTTCATATTTGTTTAATCCAAATAAATCATTTAGAGACTTTCACTATTCCCATCCACTCCAATCACAAACCTCTATTTTTATCTCTAAAATTTCCCTCTAAAAAACTCCCTCCACAATTAGACCTACAATCCCTCCCAAGTTTCCCTCCAAAAACTCCCTCCTCGTGCTCTACTTTGAGTTCCCTTCAAATACCATATCTTTGTGAAGGAGATCCTGCTTGATATCCATCAGAATGATGTCGTTTCGTAGTTTCTTTGCGTAAAGGATCAAGCCATTTCTCTGCATCTTTTAGAATAGGCCATACATGATCAAACTGAAACCCTTTCTTCTCCTCTGGATCTTGAGCAAACAGATCTTTGGCCTTTTCTAGCTACAAAAAAATAAAGTGAATCAACTATCAGTCTAAGCACCCAACATTACTACACACAAAACAGGGAAAAAAAATGCAAAAAGGTGAATAGTACGAATAGAGATGAGCCTCCAAAATAGAGATAGACCTCCAAATATAGAGACTCAATTTTGAGTCTCTAAAATAGAGACTCATTATAGAGATTGGTTGGAGTGCAATTGTGTGAAATTGGCCTCTATTTAGGAGGAATAGAGCTTGGTTGGAGATGCTCTTAGGAGGAGAATGAGAGAGGAGCTGTTGGTTGTAATCGACCATACAGCTCAAAATCGACGTTGTTTTTGCACTCCCTTAGATAAGCCGTTTATAGAAGATGCTATGTTACACAAAAGGGTGGCGTTTTTGGGTACATGACATAGGTTGAACATATGTCATGTACCAAAAACTACGTTGTTTAAAGCCTGCCAGGGAATGCAACTTAATTCGTCACTCGAGATTTATTCCGAAATTTTTTATCTGATGAAAATTGTTCAACATTTAGATCTTGTCAATAAGATTAACCTTATTAATTACTATGCAAAATTTAATTCTTATTAGTACATAATCAGAGATGATTTGTGTGAATTTGTTTTCATGAAAATAGTTTTGGCCACATTCTATCCAACCCTTTTTATCAGAATTATGCCAACTGCGAATTAGGTCAAGTAATTGCTCGATTGTGATTTATTACAAGATTATTAATACGATCTCATTCGTTCATGTTGTAGAACACGTTGAGATGATTAATCATGTTAAGAATCACGTGAATCAATTATGGAATGGTACATAATCGAAAACAATTTAAGTGAATTTTTTTCCCTGCTAATAAATGTGGCTACAATGGATCAAAATCATTTTTTCTGATAGCAGACAGCGAAAGAGCAGCAAGCTACGGCTATAGTTTTCTTCTTTGGCGAGAAAGAACGTTGTCGGTCGCTGTCTTTAAGGACTGTTGTAGCGGCGATATATAAAAGCGACGAGGTTTTGCTTCAATCCGTTCTAGCCGAACCAGAGAAAAAATAGCCCCTGTTATCCGGAATTGCTCCGACATGTTTTCGGAACTGGTACATCATATTTCTCTCATCTGCTTCAAATGCTCATATTTATAACTGAAAATTTCAAGACTTCACTTCCCATTTCGGTTTTATCTAGGTATGGAGCAAATTAATTGGGATTTTCCAGGTTTGATTTTTATTTCAGCTTGAAGGCTAGGGCTTGTCTTCCATTGAAATTTCCATTAAGTATTGCTATTCAAAGTGTGGTCAACACGAACTTAACTTTCTTAAATGCCTTCATTGATGGATTTAGCTTAACTTCACTCTCTGGGAAATTTACATTTACATTTCCACCTTCAAAGTGTGGTCATATTTGAGATTGGATCCTAAATATGTGCAAATGGAAGCAGGGAAATTTGGGAGTGGCATAAAGAAGAGTATTTACAGAAAGAAACCAACATTGGGAAGCTTGTTTGGTTGCTCATCCAGATGTTGAAGATGGTAGAGAAAGAAACACCAATCTCGATAAGTTAGTCTGATACTCTATTTTCATTCTATAAGTTTCTGATATGCATGTGAAGTTTTCATTGGGAAACGAAAAGTGGAAAGTGAGAGCGGTAGGAATCAATGCTCCGAGCCGCATAGAGCTTACCTACGGCGCCTGGCTTCTCTGGCGCATATTAGCTTAGTTGCGCTTAGGCCGGTTTGGCCTCCTCTCTGGCGGCCACTTACCTTACAGATTGGGGAGGTGAGCTCACTTGCAGAGTCGGTTTGGTACCATGCGACTTCTAAAGAGTCGGTTTAGTTGAAATGATTTCACATAATGGAAAAAACATGGGATTTGTGAAGAAGTTTGGGACGCGGGGATGCTGCTGTGCAAGGGGTGCACAACTGCTGCTATGCAACGCAAAAACGACATAGTTTCGAGGCCCAAAACGCAGGAAAAAAGAAAGAGCCAAAACAACGTCGTTTTGGGCTCAAATCTCTCAAACCCCCAAAACTCATTTTGTCACTCAGATCAGGAGAAAAGGGACGGAGAACAAGGGTTTTCAAGAACAAAGACATGCGGCACATGCCCGGAGAAGCTCTAGTACTTTAGGTGAGATGCTTATCCTTTCCGATCCTAAGAATCCTGTTAGATCTGAGGAAAAGGATACAAATAAAGAACATGAACCAAGTGGATCAAAGTCAAGATCAGCTAGTGATTTGAATAAGCATGAAAATGTGGATAACTCTCCTCGGAATCTTCTGAGGTCAAAATCTCTTCTCGTGTCTTCTTCTGGGTTTGGGGGCAGACTAAATGTCGAAGTTCTAGATCCTAAAGTTGGTAAAACAGATGCGAAGGAGGTAACAAAGCAACGGAGTGCGAAATCATCGCTCAAAGGTAACAAGGCATCGGAGTCTTCTTCATTGCAAGAACATTGAAACGGCACCCATGGGTAAAACCCTTCTTCTTCGTCCCTTTTCTTCCAATTTAAGTAACAAAATGAGTTTTTGGGGATTTAAGAGATTTGAGCCCAAAACAACGTCGTTTTGGCTCTTTCTTTTTTCCTGCGTTTTAGGCCTCGAAACTAAGTCGTTTTGGCCTTGCACAGCAGCTGCTGTGCACCCCTTGCACAACAGCATCCCCGTATCCAGAAGTTTGGGAAAACTTTCATTCTACAATTTTAAAGTTGCCGTCCCGCTATGAAATTGATTATGTGTTTCTTGATTTCTTCTTCTTTGATCATGAGTTTATATAATGGGATTCTAGATTTTTTGCTCGGTGTTTTACTGTGTTTTGAGTTAATTTGCATGTGTTAAAAGAAGCAAATGAAAAGGTTGGAAAAGAAGCATATCTATGCCACTTTTTCTCCTAGCAGTGGCCATGGATATGCAATTCTCTCCAAAAGGTTAGCAGCCACTCATAAAAAAATGCGAGGATTTATCAATTTGTTTTGAATATCAGAGGTTTCATTAATTATTTTGCTAATTTTGGTGTCTGTTTCTTAGAAAGTACTATAATTTTATTTATTACCCATCAAAACTTCTCCAATAATAACAGTAAGCGCGCAGTTTCGGGCAAAGAAGAAAAGTTTGGGATGCCTTTGTTGCTGAACATATTCTAAAACCATATGTTGTTCTTTAATCTCGCCATCAATTTTCCGTTGCAAACAAATAATTTTTAAGGATGAATGCAAACTATTGGTAGGACGTTTTTCACACCAAAAATATATTTATAAAAACAAGGAATTAACCCTTATTCAAAAGAACAGTGGTCAAGTCCGAGTGTCGATCCGCAGGGACAAATGGCTGAGTTGCATTATTTCCAATTAACCTTTAATTTAATTCGGTAAAAAGATGTTTGATTGGTTGTGAAATAATTAAACTAAAAAGTGCGATAATTAAAAAGGATTTAAATTGATGGAGAGGGAATCTAGGGTTTAGAATCCACTCTACCCTCGTAACCACGACTTTCGTATAGATTAGGTTGATAATCGAATCACAAGGGACTATCGCTAAGGCTTGCAATCCCCATTGATAATCGTCAAGAAAATACGTGTTTGTTAAAAGGCATAGACTATCCCGTAGCACGGACCGTCTCACAATGCGGCACGATCCGTCTCACGAGCATAATCTATCTCAGAACTCCAAACACAACATCGAAAACAATTATATGAACTAGTATTTGACAACCGGTATGCAAACACACAATAGATTGAAAGAATAAAACCACGATCCCTATTAATTTTATGAAACCAAGTTCTGAACATATAATCCGATTCGATTAAAACCCTAACCTACACAAAATAAGAGGTTACTCGACGTAGAGTTTCATCCTTCCCCTAGATAGGTGCTTTAGCCGGCCATGGAAGAAGTTGGAGCGCTTGAAGTTGGAGAAATTGCGAAGAACATCAATAACTCTTGATCTTTCTCTCTAAGTAGCCTTTCTCCCTTGCCAAACTCTGATTTCTCGACCCCCAGAATGTACATAGCCGGCCTCTATTTATGCAAAACCCTAAAAGTTACACAAAATCGCGTTCTGCCGACCAAACTTGGTCCGGACCGTCCGGACGGACTTAAAGGGCCCGTCGGACTAGAATTTCAGCAACTTCGGACAGCTTTTCTGCGATGCTCAACAGGTTCTGCAGGCGTTTCCTTTGCACTTTTGGCACTTCTAGGACATCCAAATTGCATCTTTTCATGGTCCAACCCACTCCAATGCCTGTAAACACCATGCAACTATCAAAATTCACCAAGTAACATAACAAATGGACTATTAACGCGTAAATTAAAGGATCAAATAGGTGCTTTTCGACGCCTATCAACTATGTTACATGGATCCCTCAAAATGTGTATAGTACTCATGTCGAATACTCGTCACCTGGATAAGGGTGTGGGATCCGTATCTGAAACATGTTTAGTTGGACATTCATCTAGCAAGCACATATTGCAATTTAAATTTACTGTGAACTATCTGTAAGACTCCTATATTATGCATGAATTGCCCTAACGTACCTTGTAAACATCATTTCTCTTAGAAAATGAGAGTTACGTACTAAAGAATATGAATATTTTGACATGTCCCTGTGTCCTTGATATAGAAAATGCATGAGTCCCGCACTTAGACTCATACCAACACTCAACACATGTACTTGAGTCTGTGTAACATAGGATGCAAGTGGATGTACACTTCGTATTATTGAAGAGAAATGAAGCTTTTTTGAAGACTGGACTGAAAGTTTTAATCTCTATTTTTGCCAAGACCATCACCTCTGAATCTGTTAAACTTGGTTGATACAGAGAATTATGGAGTTAGGCTTTTGACTTACCCCAGCTATTGAAAATATAGCGTTTTTTTTTTTTGAGGCAGAGCTCGAAAGCTTGATCTGTACTTTTGATGAAGTTTGTTGGTCTGGTTGCATTTGATTTTCTAGCCACATTTAAGTGTTCTAACAGGTTATAGTTTGTAATTTGGTGAATTAATTGAGTGATTTTTTTTAAAAATTTTTGTGGTCACTCAAAGTCAGAGGTACAAGAAATCTCGGCTTTCAATAAGTTAGCGAAAAAAAGAAGTCCACTAATTTCTAGATTGATGGAGGTTGGTTTACTCTGTTCTCTCTGTTTCTATCCCCTTTAACGCTCTATTTGATTGGCCGTATAAAAAAATCATCATGCGAATAATGATTTTGATCTCTGACTTTTCATTGAAATCCGCAAAACTTCTTTTTGTGAAGCTAACTCATTTGCAATTGAAGTGATTTCTGAAAAGGCATGTAACATATTAGGAGTGTTCATTGTAACTTTCACCTCACGCTACAATTCTCATATTGATTGGTTCTGAAACTTGTGGAAAAAGAGTTTTCATTGGTTGTTCTTTCAAACAACATTATTTCCCCGCAAACCATGTACTGGCGGTTAAACATTATTTCGTATTCTTAGATGTTGAATCTCTGGAGGCTAAGTTATCCACTACCGAGAAGCAACCTAGGAAGAAAGGGAAGCTGCAGTTTTAACTCTTGGTGCCATAGCAGAGGGTTGCATCAGTGGTCTTTATCCCCATTTATCAGAGGTAATCTTTATCTTGTAGTTTGGTTCTTAGTCACTTGGTTTCGAAAGTGGCAAACAATGAGTTAAAGGATCAGGACAATACTTTTTTTCCTCTGGTTTTAGTCAATTGTATCTCTTATTCTAGGGCAGTTCTTGGAGTTTGTATCCCCAATTTGTGGTTAATCTTGGTTATGTACACTTTGTATTGCTTCTTTTGTGCTTCTTCATTGTACGTAGCTAAAATATTAGTTATACAGAAAAGGTTCCTTTCCTTTAGAAGCAGCACAATTCGGTGCTTTGTTGTCTCTTATACTCCAGTATATTGTATTAATGCCATTCATATTAGATACTAAGTAGGATTAAATTTAAATTATGTGAGGATGGTTGCGTTTCTTATCCCACTTCCGGATGGCAAGTTCCCTTTGATACAGAGTATCTCATGTTGGACAGTTTCTCGATTTAGTAAATACATTGCTCAGGTTTCAGTTTATTGTATTTGCTATCACATTTGTTTGCTTGGCCGTTTAGTTGTCAAAATTTATTTTGTAGTTGAGTTCTTTGGTAATCTTTCCAGGGTATTGGCCATCAAGAAGGCTGTGAGCAATTTGATAAAGTTCTGATGGGGCTTCTGAGAAGAATACCAGATGATAACGGGTGGGTGCAAGAAGCTGCTTCTCCTGCTCATTCACAATTTTTGGAGTCCTTGCTTTAATTTCTTGTCCATTTGAAGGGAAAGAGTTGGGAATGAACGGTTAGATTAAGGACCACAGAAGAGAGCTGTACGAAGATTGGACTAGAGAGGAGAGCTTTTTGTTCTCAAGGTATGGATTCCTAATTTCTTGATTTTTCTCTTTCTTTTTTTTTTTTTTTGTGGTAACTTTTGCGTTGCAAACTTCCAGTCTAAAGGAATCTTGTGTAAAGTTTATCCATATAACAAAACCCTTAATAGATGTTTATACTTGTTAGAAATGTTGAAATAAACTATTATTGAAATATATGAAATAGGTGCTCTCAATCTCAGTTCTTTTTTAAAAATTGACGCTTTTGCGCTCTCACTCGTGCTCAGCGAACTTGCGACTGCGGTGTTATTTTGATTTGTTAGTTCTTCATATGCTTACAAGTACATGACATGTAAAGTTGTGAGTAGATGGATTGTGGTGGATGCTTCTAAGCTATACTGACGATATTCTAAGCTATACTGATGATATCAGATTGCATAGGGACCGTAGTTGCAACAGTTTTTGGAGAGGACAAGCAGAATACACAAGAAGTAACAAAATAAGATTCTCTAACATAGATACAATTCCAATACAGGGTGAGCTATCAAACAATGCCGAGGCAATACTTGGAACACCAATGGAGTTTGCTATTCAACTTCGCACACACAAATCTGGACTTTTCAGAAGCAATCCACTTCCTGTTCACCATCATTGCATTGAAGTCTATCTCTGAAATTTTAGAAGGTGCAGAAGAAATGCCTCTTGGTTTACTTCCTGCAAGTGATACCACAAAAGATCATACACTACAAATGAAAGCTGAATCTTCATCAATTAAAAATGGTGATTTCAAAACAGCCATTGAAGAAGATGAAATTGACAGTTCAGAAACTAAGAAGAAAGAGCATCCTCGTCCACCAAGTGCTGATAAAACAAGGAAGAAGAAAATAGATTGAAACACGGACACCATAACTCACCTCTTGGCAAGCCTTTTTAGTTTTTTACTAGAATAGCTTGTAACATCTACCAGCCTACATATTTTCAGCCTCATTGCTGCTGTGCTTGTTGTCCTTATTACTGCTGTGTTGATGCACTATAAGGCTTGCTGTGTTCTTGATGTGCTACGCCTGCTACGGTTTGTGATTGATAAGGATAATGCTCCCGCGGTGGCTGTTTGTTTGATTTGTTGTGCTTTAAATATGGATTGAAAGGGCTGCTTTTGATGTTTTACTGCTGCATTATAGTGCTTGCTGGTAGTTTTGATCTCCAAAAGGATTTTACTCCTGCTTTTGTGTCTGCTTTTGTTTAAACTCTCAACTCTGTTGTATCTTTGTTTTATCTATATAGTATAAATTATAAAATGATCTTGTCTTTCCTCCAAGAAAAAAATATCACTCATATTTTTCTCTTTATCTATATATAACAACCTGGACAAAATACCTTTTTGTGTAATTGCTACTCCTGTAATGGTAATCTTATATTCTTATTAATGATAGCTGGCTTGCATCTGTATTTGAAGTCATTGTCTTCAATGTGAAACGACCATCTACTCTGCTTGTGTATCTTTTTGGACCTTTTTTATATATTGTTGAATTTTTTACCAACTTTTCCCACATTATTCGTACTTGACTGGAGTTATGGAATGTTTTTCACAAATATGGATTTATCCTTTGAACTTTCTAGCAGCTCCGGACTTTTAGCACCACATTCTCAGCCATTTACCTGCCTTTAAATTACACGGTTTTCCAAGTTTTATGACAAAAGTTGGTAATTATGGTTACTACTATGGAAGTCCTAGGTATTCATATATTTTCTTTGATAAGTGAGTTATGCATTATGAGGCAAGTGATAGATTTTGTTGTTTGTGTGTTTTCGGGGAAAAAGGTGTAGACATGAATTTTTGTAAACTGGGAGAACAAAGGAGTGTAATCCATAAAAGTCCAAATTACTCAAATAAATGAATGAACATGTCTTTGTGAACTAGGTGAAGAAAAAGTGCAATCCAGAAAAGTCCAAATTTACTGATTACCTTTACTTGACTCAGAATTGGGCAACAATGAAGGGCTATCATTTGGTAGATGAGAGACTACTTGAAGTTATCAGTCTGTGTGGATGGGAAACTTGTTTTGAGGCTTTGACGTATCCATACATCCTGGCTGGGTAGATTTTCACCTCGGCCTTCAGCCTTACTAGGAGGGGGAGAGTTTGTGGGGCCTATAGCCTTATCATCAAGTGAATTTGCTACTACAAACAACAGAACACACCATGTCGGACAAGACCAAAGCGGCGCTACTGCATCTCATTCGAAGAAGAAGAGAACAAGAGAACAAGAAGACCATGAAGAGATAAATAAGATTATTACGTTAAATGATCTTCGACAACATTATGGCAGGAAACGTAAAGATGCAGCAGAAAGCCTTGGCGGTAATTTATTCATTGCCATGTTTCACTTGTTTTCAACCATAATAACTCTTCAAGGAGAGCTCCTCAATTATTTCTTGTGGAACCAATATAACAATGCAAATTTCTTATGTTGATTCTTGCTCGTGCAGTTAGCGTATCCACGCTTAAATGCATTTCTAGGCTGCACGGGATCACGCGGTGGCCAAATACTATAAGACAAAAAGGTAATTCCTCTCTCACTTACTAGTCACCTATTTGAATACTTAATAGAAGAGAAATGGAGAACTGATCATACCTCAATATTAAAACTATCCAAAAACTATCCAACAGATGAGTATTGATCACCATCTGACTTTTATGATTCAAGTAGGACTATAAGTCATATAACCTTCTTTATTTTCCTTCTGTCACCTATATTTGATCTGATCTTACCTAACAGAGTCGAGGAGTTCAACCAAAAGAAGATACAACTATCAATTTCTTTTCCATTTATTCATTCTTATGTAATTGTTTTTGCCCCTTTTTTTTTTTAATTTTTTTTATCTCCATGCAGTTTTGAAACCTCCTGATCCACATGGAGATACAAATCCATCAACGACATGTGAGAAATTGTCCACCAATGGGCAGATCGAGATGGAAAATGATCCTGCTCTGAGCCAACCCATGCCTACCATTCCCCATACAATGGGCAGTTCATATGATTGGAGAAATTTGTTAGTTTCACAGGAGGAGCCTTTTATGGAGGGACATCTTTGTGGATCTTCTAACTGGGCAGCCGCCTCATGTTATGATCCAGCTCTGAGCCAACCCTTGCCTACCATGCCCCACACAATGGGAAGTTTAAATGATTGGAGAAATTTGTTAGCTTCACAGGAGGAGCCTTTTTTGGAGGGAGATGTCTATGGAAATAATAAAGCTTCATGTTTTAATCCAACTCCGATTCAACCATTGCCTACTAGTCTCCAAACAATGGGAACTTCAGAAGATTGGAGCATTTTTATACCTTCACAGGAAGAGCCTTTTATAGAGGGACGTGTCTTTGAATCTATTAACTGGACAGTCTCTCCATGTCTACTACTCCATACACAATGCCTACCATACCCCTCATGACGCCTACGAGGTCCATGAAGCTAAAGGCAATATATGGCGATACAACAATAAAATTTCAACTCCCTCTCACTTCGGGAATTAATGAACTGAAGGAAGAAGTGTCGAAGATTCTGGAGTTTGAGCATGGTAGTTTCATCGTTGAGTATAAGGATGAGGATGGGGACTGGATTTTAATGGCCCATGATGAGAATGTACGAGAATATCTGCAACTTCTCACCTCATTGGGAAATCAAGTAGGAAAACTAAAGATTCGAGATAAGTTTCCCAATACCACAAATTTTTGTGAAACCTGCGGAACATTGAAGCATAAAAGACCATAGTTATGTTTAGGTCTAAAAATAATATTACAAGGTTGACTCCAGTTCCATGTTCTTTGTGTAATGGAACATTTCTTTGCCAGATTTTCCCCTCAAACCTGCTAAATCAAAATATTTCTGGTAATGCTGCGTTCAGTAGGACCTCTTTTTGTGTAGTCCTAGGTTTTACCTAAATTTAGTTGGTGACATTTGTTTGCATAAATCTCAATCAATTGGGGTTTCTTTCTTATCATGTCGTGATTTGGGGATTCTTCGTTTTCGCCATCATTGTTAGATCGTGTGGGTGCATGGAGAGGATGATTAGATTTTGGGGACCACGAACCTAAGTTCATACCCTCGCTTTTTTTTAGACACTCTAAACTTGTTTACTCTTTTCTTTCCAAAATGAGATCATCAAATCAGGAGTTGATAAACCATTTTTCGAAAGTCCATGTGACTTCGGGCTTGCACGGGAGTGAACAAGTGCTTCCAAATTAGTGCGGAGTGATGAATTTACGTCTTGGGTAAATTACTGAAGACAATGTCAACAATTTTTGGCACCTTGATGAATGACGCGTTGGAAAAGAAATGAAGGTTTGACTAAATGCAAATGTTTTACCGTTTACAATAGGCCCTATTGAGTTTTGCAGGACTCTGTTAAAAAAAAAAATGTGCACTAGTCACATTGTCATTAACCCTAAAACACAGTGGTCTTAGGTGGGGAGGATGATTATTCAGTGCACCTGGAGGTGTATATGCTATTAAAAGTGGACTCGTATATGCTATCTGGGCGGTAACATATCCATGGCCAGGCGCCTAATTCGATTGCCAAACAAGCACTTAATTCAATATCTTCATCTCAGTAATTTTTTTTTCCATTCAATGGGGGTGGAACCTGGCCCCAATGCCCTCATCGGGACTCACTGCCACTGGCCCGCAACCAGCTTTGGTCATCATTTGCCGGCCGGTGAATTCTTCCAGCAGAAATGAATTCGTTAGGTGATAAAATCTAGCCCACCATACGAATTATGAATGATGTAACATTAGGGGATCCAATCGGACTGCTGTGCTGGGGTGCACTATCCAATTCAGCATCATGCCAAGCCTATAAAAACAGGATCCGAGTAGTTCACGTTTTAGTCCTTGTCAATAGAACATTCATGCAAAAATTCAAGTTGATTGGCCATTGATAAATTTGTGATCGAATCACATTTGGAAATGGGATTCAGTTTCCAAATTTTTCTATTGATGCTTGCCTGAATTAAGTTTTTGCAAAATTTTCTACACAATGAGATCTACAAAGAGAATAATTTGGATCATATTTTTGGGGTTGGACTCGGCTTGATGCCAGAATGGGGTAGATAGCAGGCTACGGTGCACCCGTTCCAGTATAGTTCCAGGGCCCTACGCTGAAACGCACAATGTGAAAAACCCTCGTTAGTGGTCAGGGAACACCACAACAATGGAGCGGATCCTCTCCGGCTACAGAGGGAGGATTCGCACCCATTTTCTCCAATTTTGCCCAAAGTGAGCCCGCCTTGACACCACAATAAATCTCCGAACCATTTATCTTGTAGGCCAGTTTTATAGTATGTGCATGCAAAATTTTATTTTGGTCGGACATCAATAAGTAAATAAAAATGTCGGATTTTATTTCACAAAATCGACGGTAAAAAACAGACAATGGGACTTTTGTATTAACTTTTATTCTAACTGCCGATTTTATGAAACAAAATTCAACTTGTTTGTGTGCCTATTGATTTGCGATCAATGTGATTTATTGCATTTTTACCAAGTAAGCAAGACCTATAAGATGACATATTCTTATGATAAATACCTATTATATACTCAAACAAAAATATCAAATTTATCATAGAAGGGTCTACTAGACGATTAATAGTAGTATAAGCTCTAATTAAGGAAATGTGTTATGGTTGAGTTATGCATTAATTAAGTTGGGTTACGAATGACTCCCTCCATTTCATATTGCTTGTCCCTTATACTCTCGGTATTTATTTTTTTTGGCTCATTTCTCACGGGGACCCTTAAAAATACATTTTAAACACATTGAACGGTTCAAATCATGAAAATTTGATCGGGATCTATGAGGCGTGGACGAAGTCCGCACTTCAAGGTGTGGATGGGAAGTGTGGATGGGAAGTTTAGTGCATACATATATGTGTATAGATCTTATTTAATAGATCTCAGTTGACTTTACTAACAGGAAATGTTACAAATACACACCACTTATATGACGTAACAGTTATGCCTCTTAGTGATTCAAGGTTATGCCACTTAGTGGTTAGATTATGCCTCTTAGTGGTTCAAGGTTATGTCATTTAGGGGTTAAGGGTGCAAATTACACTGTTTACATATAAAATTAACCAATCCAATGATTAATTGACACGTAATCAAAAGTGCCAAACGTTGGCAATTACTCGTCAATGAAGACACACTGGATTAATAAGATAAAATGCACCGAATACGATGTCGTATTAGAAAGGTAATTATTGGCAGTTACAAGCCATTACTAAAATAAAGATTGACCTCGAAGCCATGATATTAACTGTTGAACGCACAAGCTCCACGTGTAAACTTGAGAAACAAGGCGATTGGCAGTTAGAACACGTGGAATACTTCTGGGAAGCAGTTATTTCCCTAAACACGTTATCATTTGAGTTTGTTAAGCCAACGTGCAGATTTAAAGCTTCTAGGAGAAGGGAGAATTCAAATTCAAACGTGAAGGAAGAATAACTGCCAACTATTAGAGTGGAAGTTGGAGTTCGAAGCAAGCTAGATTCAAATTCATGGAGCGGGAAGTTCAGACTACAAGCAATGTCTATAAATAGAAGAAATTGAAGAGTGAAAAGCCCCCGGACAAATCTTCAACAAACAGTTATCAAAAAACTGATGCTTGGTTTGTTCATTGGCAAAGTAGTTTAGGATTTCGAACTCAGTTCGAAGTAGTTTAGGATCTCGAACACAGTTCGAGGTAGATTAGGAAGTAGATTAGGAATTAGATTAGGATTTATCTCGATTGTTCTTGTGACAATCACCCCTATCTCGATTGTTCTTGCAACAATCACCTGTTCGAAGTTCTGTTACTCTGTATTTGAAGTTGGAGACAATTTCGAAGTAAGTTTATCTTTGATTTGTTAATCGAAGTGTCTTGTTTCTTTATTGTTCTTTGATTTCCTAAGTTTATTGGTTTGCATTTCTTCACTTATTAAGAAAAATCCTCTTAATTGAGGTAATTGAACCAACAAAACACAATCGTCTGATTAAGTTTGGTTTTCCAAAGTTAATCTGAGGGAGGAGATTGAGACTCTCTCTGGCACGCTCGCACACAATTATTTTCCATTGCAAAGAAGTAAAAAGAACCAAACACATCTTTTTTGGCACGCCCGGTGGGACACCAGAAAGTGTTAAATGGCTCCAAAACTTAGGAAGAAAGTGGATGATTCTCAAGTTGGCCAAACGCCAGAAGATGAGAATAATGGTAATTCTAAAGAGAATGAACAAGTCGAAGGCCTTCAAGTAGGACCAGAGATTTGTGCTGGTCAAGACTTAAATATGGGAATTGGCCAGACTTCTCGAATGAATACTAGGAAAAACAAAACTCCTCAAGGTGATGACCCAAAGAATCCAGAGATTGGAGGGAATGTGTCATCTAACCACTTTATTGAAATGATTGCTACATTTAAAGAATTGGCTCAGACTCAAAAGCTTATATTACTAAAATTGGAAGAGCAATCAGGGCTTAAAAAGTGATCCTTTGCCTTCATTTGAGAAGGATAAAGGAGAGGCTAGCACAAGCAGATTCAGGTCAAGGCCTGGAAAAGAGCCCATAAATGTAGAAGACATACCAGAATCTTGGTATGAGCCTGCAAAGAATCACGATTATCAAATCCCTAAGCCTAAGAAAGTGTTCAAGCAGAACACTAACATCCCATTCGAACCTAACTTTGATGGTGTACATGTGGAGAAAGGTTTTAGGAGTTATGATTATGGGTTTGATGAGTATATGTATACTCCTGGAAATCATTTTAATGAAAAGGATAGGACTAGTGCAAAAAGACCTAATCCAGAGGTTGGAATTCCTAAGTATTCAGGGATACCAGAAATGGGGAGGGTACATTCGAACTATCTTTATGAACCTTTTGTAAAGCAGGAAGGAGGTTTCAAGCAACCTAGGCCTTTTGATGATCCTTATCAAAGGATTCCAGAAGACCACATGCCTAGAAATGTCACTTGGGAACCACCTATTAGTTCAAGGGTACCTTTAGGGGAACATCCAACCCTTCGAGATGAAATATTGGGTCTTATGCAAGAAGTTTATAGACCTTTGAACCGGGGGGTACAAACTTAAATTTATAGAAAACCCTATCCATAATGGATAGATAAACAGTTCGAAGTCCCTAGGGGGTTTAAAATCCTAGATTTCACTCTGTTCCATGGAGATGGAAAACAATCCACAACTGAGCACATTGCTAGGTTCACTGCTCAATGTAGAGAACTAGGCAATAATGGGTTCATTAAGTTGAAATTGTTTTCTAATTCTTTAACAGGGACGGCCTTCGAATGGTATTCTAACTTGACACCAGAGTCAGTTCCAAATTGGCAAAGGATGGAAGAGTTATTCCATGCACAATTTTATCAAACTGAACCTGAAGTTACTATGGCTGACTTAGCAAGATTAAAGCAGAAGCCTGATGAGAAGGCTACTCAATTTATTGCTAGATTTAAAAGGGCCAGAAATTAGTGTAAACTTCAATTACCAGAGGTTGAGTTTGTAAGAATAGCACAAGATGGCCTAAGTAGAGAACTTAGAAAAAAGTTCGATTCTACTGAATTTAGGGATTTGATTGATTTAACTTACAAAGCATCAAGATATGAGTCTTTATTAGAAGAGGATGTTGATAGAAATAACTCTTCTTACTCAACCTATTATAAAGAACCCATTTATGAGATTGATTCTGCTGAAATTGTTGAGCATGAGCCTTGTGTGTGTGACTGTCTAGTTCGAAAGGATTCTTCTATAGCACCAAGAACTAACAAGAAAGCAGTCAGTAAGGTGTATTCATTTGATATTTCAAAGGCAGATGAAATTTTTGATTACCTTTTGAAGGAAAAAATTCATCAAACTCCCTGAAAATGTTAAACTTCCAACTTTGGAAGAAACAAAAGGGAAAAGTTATTGCAAATGGCATGCTTCTTGGACCCATTCCACTAAAAATTGTAATGTTTTCCGTGATAGGATTCAGGAGCAGATCAAGAAAGGAAGGATCATGTTTCCACAAAAGGCTATGGGAATTGATACTGATCCATTTCCAAAATTTGAAGAAGTGACTGCCAACACTAATGTGCCAACATCTCTGGCTAAAACTGTCAAGGAAATGTGGCAAAACAAGCAGGTGCAAGTGGAAATGAACTCAGTGCAGTTTAGCAAAGGAAAGCCAAAAGTTGGCCAACTCCGAAATGGTGATGGGAAGACCTACCATCAAAATACTGCACCAGGAAGTTCTTCTGGCAAGGGTTTTAAGCAGTCCCATCTTCCCATGCTTGAGGCATCCTTTTTGGAATGTTTGTGCATGGAATGCAGGGCCAACTATTTGATCTTCAAGGATTTGGATAGACAGGGGGTTGATTTCTTTCCAAAGAGGATGGAAAGAAAAGCCCTGGATCAAAACAATGGAAGAAAGACTTGGATTAGTCCAAATCATGGAAGAAATGAAAGGCCTTGGTCTGTTTCAAGGAGAAATGTACCTTCTAGTCCAGTCCCACCAGCTTCGAAGAGGGATTATCCTCCTTTGAAGAAGGTTAACATTGGGAAGGCCCCAATGGGCCAAAGAAATGGAGGGGAAGAGGAGCAATTTACTTTGGTGAAAGGGGTTCCTGATTGGTTTCTGAAAAAGATTAAACCAGAACTCATCCAAGAATGTAGAGCCTCTGCTAAAATTGGGAACAAAATGGTTAAACCTCCTAGTGCTCCTACTGGTCAATGGGTAGTTGTTAGAGACCCAAAGACCAAGGCACCTCAAATGATTCCTATGTTGACAAGAACACAGAAAAGGAAATTGCAAAGGAGGTATACTAGCTTCCAAATGGAAGAGTATGCTTCCAAGGAGAAACCTAATGGGGGTGATGAGTTCAACCCAAGGTTTAATAGACTTCGAAGAGAAGATTCTGAGGAATCTCTTCGAAGGGGATTTTCTCAATCAGAAAGAGAAACTCTGGAAAACTTAGCAGCAAGGATGAATAGTGAAATTCCTCAAGATAATCCAAATTCTCCAAATTCATTGGCAAGCTATCAATCTGGCTTGTTAGAAGCCATGATAGTGGAATAGGAAGAAGGTGGAGGGACAAGTTCATCTCCTGTTAGATCATTCTCCCCTATGGAAACTTCTGTAGCAAAGCTCTCTGAAAAAATGAATACACCAGAAGTTGAATCAGAAATACCAGTGCAAGGGAAAAGTACCATTCAGTTTGGGACTCTACCTGAAGTCCAGATTAATATGGTAACTCCTTCATTTATTAGCTTTGGACCTTTTGGACCAGATTGTTCTCCAGTTTGAAGGGCATTACAACCGACAATTGCTCCTATGGAGGTTATTGATGTTTCAAGTGATGAAGAATATAATCTCACTTATGATAATGGTTGGAATGACAGTTGGGGAGCTCTGATTTCCAAAATTCAAAAGGAAGAAGAGGAGGAGGACTTCATGATCATGGTAAACACAACAAAAGAACCAGAAGTAACCTCCAAAGAGAAGGCAATCTTCATTCCAGAAACAGAAAATGACTCCAAGTATCCTTTGATTGTTGATTTGGATTGTGCTGACCTTTCTTATCCTTTCAAATCACCTTCGAATGATATGAGGCACCATTTAAAACCGTTATACATATCTGCTTTGTTTGATGGCATTTTGTTAAACAGAATTTTGGTTGATAATGGTGCAAAGAAAGGAACATTTTGCCTTCTAGGACTCGAAGAAGTTGGGAAAAAGAAAAGGTTCGACCGATCCCAACAAGCACATCCATTCTTTGGGTTCACCGGGTGAAAGTAAGAATCCCAAAGGAATTGTTTCTATATGCCTGAAAGTTGGCCAAGTAGAAACTGATACAGCTTTCTTTGTGGTGGACACTTTTACAAGTAAGTATAATGCTTTACTTGGTAGGGATTGGATTCATGTCAATGGCTGCATTCCATCCTCAATGCACCAAGCCCTGATGATTGTGAAATATGAAAATGGGAAAGAAGTGGGGGTCGAAGAGGTGAAAGCGGACTCCACACCCCTTTTAGTACTTCAAACAAATTGTGCAAAGGCAGAGATGTATAAGCCTGAAATCATCCCTCTGAGTGAAATTGCACAAACTGCCACCCCTCCATCCAATGTATTGGAAATAGGAGAATTGGCAGAACTGAAATCCAAACTCAAACAAGTAGTTGATTATGAATCAGACAATCCACCAGATGAAGCTACTTGGAAGTGAGTCCAAGACAGAGTTCGAAGAGGCCAACTCTTTGGCCTTAGTTAAGTTTATGGCTCTTGAAATAGAGCAGAGATTACAAGAAACAAATGATTGGGAGGAATTGTTGGCTGAGAAATCTGACTGGGGTTGAAGCCAGTTGAGTTCCAAGAGGCCTTTATAGGTCATGTCGAATCCCAAGATCCTGTGGAAGAAGTAGAATTGGGAGAAGGAATTGTTCCAAACACTGTGCAAATCAATAAGGGGCTTGATGCTGTTTCGAAAGCCAAGTTGATCGCAGTGCTTAAAGAGAACAAAGAATGCTTTGCTTGGAGTTATAAAGAGTTAACAGGTTTGAGTAGAAACTTGGTTGAGCATAGATTACCTATCAAACCCAATTGCAAACCTTTCAAACAACTACCAAGAAAAATGTCTCCTGAAACCATTTTCTTGGTTAAAAAGGAAGTTCAAAATCTTTTAAATGCTGGTTTTATTAGAACAGCAAGATATGTAGAATGACTATCAAATATTGTTCCTGTTGTCAAGAAAAATGGGAAAATTAGGGTGTGCATTGATTTTAGAAACTTGAACACTGCAACCCCTAAAGATGAGTACCCAATGCCTGTAGTAGGCATGCTTGTGGATAGTTCTGCAGGCCACAAAATCATGTCTATTATGGATGGACATTCAGGGTACAATCAGATTTGCATAGCTGAGGAAGATGTTCATAAGACTGCATTTAGAGCCCCTGGGAACCTTGGGACCTTTGAGTGGGTCAAGATGCCTTTTGGGCTTAAGAATGCTGGTGCTACTTATCAAAGAGCTATGAACACTATCTTTCATGAAATAATAGGGGGTTTTCTGGAATGCTACATAGATGACATAATTGTCAAGTCAGGATCTATTGATGATCATGTAGAGCACCTGAAAATAGCTTTTTCAAAGATGAAGCATTATCAACTAAAGTTGAATCCTGCTAAATGTGCTTTTGGAGTAATGGCAGGTAACTTTTTGGGATATCTAGTTCATAGCAAAGGTATTCAAGTTGATAAAAATAAAGCTAAAGCTATTATTGAAGCAAAACCTCCCTCAAACAAGAAAGAACTACAGAAATTTCTTGGTCAATTGAATTTTCTTCGAAGATTTATATCTAATACTGCAGGAAAAACTAAAGTCTTTTCTTCTTTATTGAAATTGAAGGATGGAGAGGACTTCGAATGGACAAAGGAGCATGATGATGCTTTCAAGGCCATCAAGGAGTACCTGATCAATCAACCAGTTCTTGTTCCACCCAGGAGGGGAGAGCCAGTTAAGTTATATTTGGCAGCAAACCATTACTCAATAGGAGTTTTATTGGCTCAAGACAATGAGGAAGGGAAGGAACAAGCTATCTATTATCTAAGTAGGTTTCTTAATGATTGTGAAATTAGATATTCTGCAGTAGAAAAGTTATGTTTAACTTTGTTCTTTGCTTCGAAGAAACTCAGGTACTATATGATGCCTAGAGTAACTTATGTAATTTCTCAGACTGATGTTATGAAGTATATGTTGTCCCAACCACGTACTCGATTGGGCGTAATTGGGAAGTGGATTGTATCTTTAATTGAATTTAGTCTAGAATATATTCCTCAAAAATCAGTCAAAGGGCAAGCTCTGGCTAACTTTTTGGCTGATCACCCGAATGAAATTGAAACTCATGAGATGGCAGATGTTAATGCAATAATAATCAAACCATGGAAAATGTGGTTCGATGGTTCGAAAACATCTCAGATGGCTGGAATTGGAGTTGTTTTGGAATCTCCTCAAGGTTCGAAAACCAAGTTTGGATTTCGAATAAATGAAGCGGAATGTACTAATAATCAAGCAGAATATGAAGCTCTAATCACTGGTTTAGAACTCTTGCTTACTTTGAAAGTTGATATAGCAGAAGTGTTTGGAGATTCTCAGTTGATTATAAACCAAGTAAATGGAGAATTTGGTTGCCCCAATGTTGGTTTAAAAGTGTACCATGAACATGTGAAATCGTTAATTCAGCAATTTCACATGATTTCTTTTACATATGTTCCAAGGTTCCTCAATGAAGAAGCTGATGCATTGGCTCAAAGAGCATCAGGATTCAAGTTTATCCCTGATGACAGTAGAGAGTTTTGTCAATTAACTCTAAGAAAATCTTTGCCAATGCTTAAAGATAGAAACATGAACTTCAAAGTATGTGAGATCACTTCTTCTCCTAGTTCGAATGACTGGAGACAGTCATTAATTTACTATTTAACAAGACCTGATGCCAAAACAGATAGAGCAACAAGGCTAAGATCTGTCAACTACATCATGTATAATGGGGAACTGTTTAAGAGAGGAGCAGATGGATTACTGCTTAAGTGTTTAAACAAAGTTGATGCCTTTAGGGTTATGGCAGAAGTTCATGAAGGTATCTGTGGAGCTCATCAAGTAGGAATCAAGATGAGATGGTTGATTCGAAGGTATGAATATTACTGGCCTACTATCTTAAAGGATTGCATTGACTATGCAAAAGGGTGCGAAGCTTGTCAAAAGACAGGGCCTCTTAAAAAATTGTCAATCACTGAATTGCAGTATGTAATTAAACCTTGGCCATTTAGGGGTTGGGCAATGGATATGATTGGTATGATTTACCCTCCATCTAGGAATGGAGATAAATTCATATTAGTTGCTACTGATTACTTCACTAAATGGGTGGAGGCTCAAGCCTTTGAGAGTGTCTCTCAAGAGCAAGTGATTGAATTTATTAAGAATATCATCTATAGGTTTGGATCTCCAGAAACTATAACAGTAGATAATGGATCCATTTTCGAAGGTAGAGCAGTGAAAGCTTTTGCAGCCTCTCATGGAGTGTCCTTGATTAACTCTACACCCTATTATGCTCAATCAAATGGTCAGGCTGAATCAACCAACAAGATTATCAAAAGAGGCATCCAAAGAATGGTTGATAGGAACCCAGAAGAATGGCCAAATTTGCTGTTAAATGTGTTATGGGCATATCGAACCACTAAAAGAACCAGTACTGGGGTTACTCCTTTTGCTCTAACTTATGGGCATGATGCTGTGTTACCAATGGAGATTGTGGTGAAGTCACAAAGAATTTCTTCCCAGAATGAACTGGATATTGGAGCATACCACCAAGCAATGTATATGGAGCTCGAAGGGATAGATGAAGAAAGAGTTAAAGTTCTAAATCAGATCTTATTGCAGAAATTAAGAGTAGCCAGAAGTTATAATAAGAGAGTGGTTGTTCGAAGCTTTGATATAGGAGAATTAGTATGGAAAGTAGTGTTGCCTATCAAAGAAAGAAAGCAAGGACTTGGGAAATGGGCTCCAAACTGGGAGGGACCTTTCCAAATTCATAGAGTCCTTAAAAGAGGAGCATATCATTTAAAGAATTTAAATGGTTATGATCATAGAAGAAAGATTAATGGGAGATATTTAAAGGCTTACGTCCCAACTATATGGGAGTCCTTTAACAGGAGGTAAAACTATAGGGTAGTTCATCTCTCATTGCTTGTGCTGGTCAAGGTAAGTATTAATGACAAATAGACTTATGTTGATAGAACTCATAATTCGAATGATGAGATCAACATTCCAAGCAAAAGAAGCAGTTATGAGATTGGAATAACAAGATATTTCATTGATTAATTCATAAGTTGTACAATTGTGTCTGTTAAGCTAACTAGTACAGAAGCACCCTTATTACACACAAACTCATATACGTCTCCTAGATCAGTTGTTCTTTGCAGTTGATTCTTAAGTTCTCTTATAGTCCCAACTGTTGAAGAAGCCTTGTTCATATAAGTTTGCATGTGGGAGGTGGTTTGAGCAATCTCCCCTCTGACTGCGAATAAAGCCTCTTCAAGTCGAGCCTCTTCTTCCTTCAACTGATGTAGCTTAGCAGCATCTTGATCATAGGAGGAAATTACAGTTTGTGCTTCGTCCTCTGCATTGGCTAAAGATGCCTTCCAACTCTGTCTTTGAAGATGCTTCTCTTGGACTTCACAGAGTTGAAGGGCTTTTACTTGGAATTCAGAAGCCTTGGTCAAAAGTTGTGCATGTAGCTTTTGAGAGGCAGGCTTCAAAACCCAAGCAGCTTGACAGCAAATGCTCGAATACATCTTCAGATCCCCTTCAGCAATGGTTTCAAAGTTTAATCTTGAGAACTATTGGAGAATCTCCCTCAATTCCTGAATCTCTTCTGGTAAGAAAGTAGGCTTGACCAACTCAGATGCAGATGAGCCTCTTTCAACTTTGAGTTGGATGATAGGAGATTCTGGAGAAGGGATTGGAGCTTTGGGATTAGTGATTCTATTACAAAAATCACTCACTTTTTGCTTGAACTGCTCCAGTGGAAGAGGATCACCAACAATGGTGCTAGCAGAAACACCAATTTCCTGTCAAAAAGAGTACACAAGCATATTTAGGCTTAAGTCTTCGAAGTAAGATATGATTAATATAGGCACAAACATAATGAATCAAATTACCTCAAATGGATGAGATGGTTCTGGTGGAATTTGTTCAGTAGGCATGTTGGTTTCAAGAAGCTGATCAGGAACAGCCTTTTCAACTACTGCCTCAGCCTGTTCAGTAGTATCCTCTGCAATAGAGCTCGCTTCTGTGGATTTTTTAATAAGTTCACTTCGAATGCTTTCTGAAGCTAAAGCTCTTGCTACGGTACTGATGACAGGAGGAGACATATCTTGCACTAAAGTTTGTGCTTGAATCGTAAGAGATTCCTCTGTATGCCTAGAGGACTACAAAAACCTTCGAAGCTTTGACAGGTTTAAGTTTTGTCTTCTTCTCTGAAAGCATATCATTCATTAAAACAAGAAATGCAAGAATAAGTCTAATGGGCTTGGATAGGATTGGGTTTGTACTAACTCACCTTGTACAAATTGGCCTATAGTGATATCCCTTGTATCTTCTTCTTCTGACTCCTCACTTAACATTATCCTTCTTCGTTTCGAAGCTTTGTAAACCTTAGAAAATTTAGCCTTTTCTTGGCTAGATCCTTCTTTCAATACTGGAGTTGCTTGGTCCTTTTTGGCTTTTGAAATGATAAAAGGAACTACTGATTAGTTATGTGAAAAATCAGAAAGTTACTAAGAATGGATAAGAGAATTACTGGAATTCAAACCTGACAAAGTAGGGATTTGTGCAATTCCTGTTTCTTTCCTCATCCACTTCTTAAATACAGACTCTGTATGTTGAATTTTAAAGTAAGAAAATAGAATGAATTCGAAATTATAATTAATACTCAGAATCATCAAAAATTACCTGATGGAGAAGGAGGAGGGGTTCTTTGTTGTTTAGACCTGGTCACTCTTTGTGGAACAGACTGGAGTGGTTTAACATGTAAAGCTACAGGTACCAGAGCAGAAGAGTGCACATCTGATGTTGCTTCTCTTGGTACTGATAGAGGCTCATCTCTCCTGTCAGGACCAAATCCATCATCTGACATAGATAAGGAACTGGATCGGGCTTCACTAATAGAACAACCAATGTGGTTTGCGAAACCTTGAGCTGTGTGGGATTGGTGGTACAGTTTGAGAAGATTATGCCACCAGCTGGCAAATTTAATGAATATTGGACTATCCATTGTAAATTGGCAAGGTTTAAAGTTTGCCCTGGATCTTCTAAACTCTACATTAAGACTTGAGAGCACGTTCTTGTCAACCTTCTTTCTAGCATATAGAGGTACATTAACCTCTCCAGGGTAAGGACATGGGATGGCTTGTACCATGCCAAATTGTCTTGCAAATCAAGCGGTGACAATAAGTCTCAAAGATGGGTTTGCTTTTGTACCACCAACAATCCCACCTATAAATATCTCTTGAAAGAAGAATGCTTCCCAAGCAAAGAAAAGAAAAGTTTTGGCACCTCTGTTCTCCATCATATCCTTTATCCAGGTAGGCCCAATGCTCCAATCAACAAAAGGAAAGAATTCTGATTCTTCCTTATCCTCTTTCATGTCATGGAAATACTGAAGATATTCAACCAAAGTCAAGGGTTTCGAAGCCATGACTCTGAACTTATCCCCATAGACATTAATAGGGTCTGAAATAGCAACTTGGAAGGTTGGAAAATATGCCAATAGCCACAGTTGTAAGAACCAAAGAGGGCCCCCTATGTTGAACATAAGTGGTTTTGATTGGCTGTCAGATCCTATCTTATAAACGTATCCCAAGAAGTGTGAAGCCAAATCAAATTTCTGACCCTGAGAAAGACAATATACCAAAGGGGCAAATTCAAGCATAATCTTCTTACCACTATGACAGAAGATCATTTTACAGAAGGTGTATAGAAGATATGCGAAAAACTCCCTATCAGATACTCCATCTTCAAATTTGGCCTCATTTCTAAGAAAGCTTCCATATGAGGCGTATGAGCCTGAGGTTTTCATGACTGCCAAAGGCGGGACATCGATGGATTTGGAAATATCAACCATTGGACCAAATGGGGGAAGTCCAGTGAGAAATGACACATCTAAAACTGTGGGAGCCATCATTCCGCAATTAAATCGGAAATAATTAAATGACGAATCCCAAAAAGCTAGGGCAGCGTGTATGAGTGCAGGGTTTTGTGGAATACCATTTCGAAGCAGAGAGATAATGTGCCAGACTCCAATCTCCTCCAAATCAATCCTCTTATACTTAGAAATGTGATCAGTCCATTCACCCCAATCATTATCCTGAACTGGCTAGCATACAAAGTTTCTTGTAGGCCACTCTGCAAAGTTTAACTCTTGATCCTTTATAAGCCTACCTTCTTCTAAGACAGGGTAGCATGACGTAAACTTGAGAGGAAGATCGAAGAACGCAGGTCCTAAGATGTGGGTATCAGTTCTATCAGGATTCGTGATAAAGACCTGATTATGTAAATCACCATCGGAATTTGACTTTTCTTCTTCAACATATCTTCGGAGGACAAGCGAAGAGGTACCCATTTGGATAGTATTCTTAGAAGCCATGGATGCAGGGGTGAGAGAGAAAGAGAGGGAGAGCAAAGTGTTTGAAAGTTTGAACGCGTAATGAGAATGTTTCAAGCCCTAGATTTTATACGTTATGAGGAAGCGGTGCAGCGTTTCGGGCCAAATATCCGTTTTAAAGTTATTGGGCCTATGATTATTTTTCGGCCCACGGTTGGTTTCAACTTTTGGTTGATAATTATTTTTAAATTATAAATCATTTCATGCTTCGAACCACTTTTTGGTTTATTCTCATGAAATGTATTTTATCAATTTATGCTTGAAAGTTTGAACTGGTTTAAAGCATAATTCGGTGCTTCAAAAAGCATTTAAGAGTGTATAGCAAACCATAGAAAGAACTAATATTCCATAAAACTTCAGATATAAGGAAAGTACATGCTATAAAATCCTATTACACAGAGGAGACTAAGCATCTACTGGTGGTGAAGCAACTGTTGGAGTAGGAATGATTTGAAAATAATGAGGAAAGCTTCAAGTCACTAAGGCATGGAATCTTGCCCAAGTAAAGCTAACAAATTCCTTTTTCATCGTTCTAACTCTGTTTTCTTCATCAATTCTTATCTTCTTCTTAATCAATGGCCTGATTTTCAGAACCAGAGTCTTGGCTTTGGCTTCAAACTTGGCCAACTTGAGAGCGTTTCTTTTCATATGATTTTTAAACCTCCTTCGAAGGCTCTTTGAAACGTCAGTAGGCATGTCGAAGGAACGCCCTTTCAGGTTATCCACCTTTTTATGAAGTTTGGAGATCTGATCATGAAGCACTTCGTAATCATGAAGGTCTTAATTAAACCCAAACGAAGCAGCGTTGTTCTTCATCCACATTCGAAGCAGAGGAAGCTGACTCAGAAAAGAGTGAAAGAAAGGGCTAGCTTGAATATTACATTGGAGAGTTTCACAAGCCTATAAAAAGTTCTTAAAAGGTATATCCTCTTCAAGAATGCCTACATCCAAAAATGCAAAAACAGCCAATAGTTCTTTGGCTTTGAGGGAATCAGAATGGGGATAAAGAGAATAAGAAAGGTTAGCATGATAAGGAGTAGGGTCGAACTTGATATTCTTTAGCTCTTCGAACCAATCCGTATTCTCAGGAAGATCTCGAAGGGAAAGATTGGCAGGGTCAATGAAGTTTCCTTCGAAATGAGGCCTTCGAACCTCATGCAACCAGTATATAAATTGAGTACTAGCCTTCTGCTTAAGCTCTCCATACCCAGCAAAGCCTGACCTTTCATCTTCATGGACTTTAAAGAAGCCAGGGGTTAAACAAGTGGCTATGAGACTGTCAAGCAACATTATGTTGGGATCTCGTCTGATGAAAGGGGATAAATATTTGCTTATAGCCAATGAGCGATAGTGGCTCCAACCTTTATAGCCAGCAGGATCATCCATTCTTACCACCACTATCTCAGATGGTAAACCCCATAGAAAGGGTTTATGAGTAGGGGGAGATGGAGGATTCCATGGGTCAATGGGCTCAGAAGTTTCTACTTGAGCCACTGTATAAGATCGATCCCTTCGAATCTCACCAACAATTGGCGTCACAATGTTTCTAGTGTCAGCAGAAGTTGGGTCATTAAGAACCAAGTTTTCAAAGGCATTCTGAGTGCTAGAAATATCAGCCATGGTTGAATTAAGATGAAGATCGGTTTACAAAGAAAATTGGTGATTGATTTTTGCCAGTGATTAAGTCCTTTTATAAACAAGAGTTGTTAGTTTAAAATGATTCAAATTCTAGCAAAATGGAAAACGTGGGTTTTAACTGCCCATTATCCATGAATCTCTCATGAGAACGAAGAGATTTATTGTTAACTGCATCGTGGAGTGTGATTAGAACTGCCAATAACTTCTGCTTCGGAAGCTTACGGGAATTCGAAGCGGCAAAGGGCACATTAACACTTATTCAAATCCTTTGAACAAAGATGTTAATGTGGGGGGTATGTTTACATATAATATTAACCAATCCAATGATTAATTGACACGTAATCAAAAGTGCCAAACGTTGGCAATTACTTGTCAATGAAGACACACTAGATTAATAAGATAAAATGCACCGAATACGATGTCATATTAGAAAGGTAGTTATTGGAAGTTGCAAGCCATTACTAAAATAAAGATTGACCTCGAAGCCATGATATTAACTGCTGAACACACAAGCTCCACGTGTAAACTTGAGAAACAAGGCGATTGGCAGTTAGAACATGTGGAATACTTCTGGGAAGCAGTTATTTCCCTAAACACGTTATCATTTGAGTTTGTTAAGCCAACGTGCAGATTTAAAGCTTCTAGGAGAAGGGAGAATTCAAATTCAGACGTGAAGGAAGAATAACTGCCAACTATCAGAGTGGAAGTTGGAGTTCGAAGCAAGCTAGATTCAAATTCATGGAGCGGGAAGTTCAGACTACAAGCAATGTCTATAAATAGAAGAAATTGAAGAGTGAAAAGCCCCCGGACAAATCTTAAACAAACAATTATCAAAAAACTGATGCTTGATTTGTTCATTGGCAAAGTAGTTTAGGATTTCGAACTCAGTTCGAAGTAGTTAGGATCTCGAACACAGTTCGAGGTAGATTAGGAAGTAGATTAGGATTTATCTCGATTGTTCTTGTGACAATCACCCCTATCTCGATTGTTCTTGCAACAATCACCTGTTCGAAGTTCTGTTACTCTGTATTTGAAGTTGGAGACAATTTCAAAGTAAGTTTATCTTTGATTTGTTAATCGAAGTGTCTTGTTTCTTTATTGTTCTTTGATTTCCTAAGTTTATTGGTTTGCATTTCTTCACTTACTAAGAAAAATCCTCTTAATTGAGGTAATTGAACCAACAAACCACAATCGCCTGATTAAGTTTGGTTTTCCAAAGTTAATCTGAGGGAGGAGATTGAGACTCTCTCTGGCACGCTCGCACACAATTATTTTCCATTACAAAGAAGTAAAAAGAACCAAACATATACACACCTTTATAGGTCAACATAGGTCAATGCTTATTGGGGTTTAACTGGTTATGCCCTTTAGTGGCTCTAGCGTATCTAGTTATATAAGCCTTTTTTTGTTATGCCAGTGCATATTGTATGCACTCATAAAGGGGTATGTACCGTAGCATTCGAGAAATGCTACAATACACACCTGTTATATGACGTAACGGTTATGCCTCTTAGTGGTTCAAGGTTATGTCATTTAGGAGTTAGGGGAAATGCTACAATACACACCCCTTATACAAAACTTTCAAAATCAATCAAAAGATAACATTTATTTCGGACTGAGTTCTAGTCCAGTGTCACTACGGTCCAGTCTTTCCAGTTCAGTTTTTTTGGTATATTTTTTACCCCAAAAAATAATAACGTTTATTTTATAAAATTTGTGCAAGTGTACATGTATGCTAAATATAGTCGAACATACTGCTATACTAGATATATAAGAATAGGAAATGGCTACAACACACACCTCTTAAAGCTGTGTATCATATGCACCTATTGTATGGTCCAGATTGTGCCACATTATTGGCAATCGTAACATTTTTTAGTTTTTCGTAACTTTTCAGCAATATGATTCATAACATTTTGGTGTCTCGTAACTTTTATAAAAAAAAACATAACTTTTTATAAAAAAAATTCGTGACTTTCAAATAAGGGGTGTGTATTGTAGCATTTTCCGTAAGAATATCAATAGAATTTCTTTAGTTTTGAGTGTGGACATGTTGAATCTTTTCCCTAAAAAAACTGAAGTCAAGGCAGTGAAGTTAGCGAGTCCGGCTCCTCTCCAATTGTATACAAAAAGATTTGAGGATCCTCCAAGGCCTCAATTCTATTTGTAAAGGTGATCGACACCTAGCTATTTATTAGTTTCAATGGTCAAGAATTTGAAGCTTTAAGTGAACTCAGAATTCTAGTTTTAACCTTTAAATTGTTTTGTCCCTTTTCTCTCTTCTCAAATGATATCTATTTTCTCTTGTGACATAGAAAACCAAATCCATTATTGTATGGAAAAAAAAATATATGCTTCTTGTGCCACTCAATGTAAAGTTTGAAAGACAAAAAATTATTTTATGAGGAAATGTGATCTCCAAGATGTTCATAAAAATTCTGTTGGAAAAGGTATAACTCTTAGCGTCATTGGTGGTTGCCAAACGAGAAATTATGTTTACTTAGGATCAAACCTAAGAGCCTTAGTTCGTTCAAATTTTACCATTGGAGTTCACGGTGGCCAATTGTCACACATTTGAATAGGATTGGAAGATCCCCCTATCCTTTAGAGATTAGAGAGGATTTCCAACTCGAGGTTACACTGCGGAGGGAATGGGTCTCGAACATCCGAACTGTGAGGGTACAATTTATTATTATCCTTATGTGTTTGCGCAGGAACGGTGTCAGAATTTCAATCTAGTACTGACTAATATGTATGCAACAATAACAAGTTAGAAAGACAATCTACACTATGAAAAGTTATCTGACTTAAAAAATTGAAATAAGATCTCTATAATACACATAGTTAATAGGGAAAATTTCAAAAAAAACCCCAAACTTTGACTTGAATATCAAAAATACTCCCAAACTTTCAATTTTTTCAATCGTACTCCCAAACTTCACTTTCGTAATCAAAATTGGTCCCACCGTCAGGATCTGTTACCTAACTAACGGAAAATGCTGAGGTGGAGGTTAACGGACCAAAAAACTGTTAATAATTTGGTACAATTTCATAAAACCTCCCAAACTTTGAACCAAATATAAAAAAACCTCCTAAACATTCAATTGTTTTTTTTAAAAGCTCCTTCCTCCTCCCTCCTCCAATTCACAGGGAAACACACACAGTGAGAGAGAGAGAGAGAGAGAGAGACTCCTGATGAGCGAGACGATGCGGTTGCTACCACAAAACTCCTCCTCCCCCACCGCTGCTATCGCAGCCTACAAAGTCCTCCCCGATTGAGGCTATGACCGCATCTACTGCACATTCTCTCCGCGTCAGCCACGATGGCTAGGGCAGTAAACTCCTCCTCCTCGCCTCCACCAACGGCGGTGGCGACACTAAATCCAACGTCACCGACACCACTGTAGCCCTGACCGAAAAACCCGAATCGCTTCTCTTCTCCCCCAAGTAAGACTACCTTTACCGCGGCTCGTCATTATATGGACAATTAAGCCCCCAGAGGATACACGAGTTTTTAGCTTACCACGTGAGACTGTTCGGTGAGTGGTCGCGTTTCGTGATTCACGACACCGGTGGAATCCACCTGGACGTTATGGAGGTGTTTAAGCCGTAGATGAAGAAAGGATGCATGATGATGTAGGATATCAAAGAGCAAGAGAGGTTTAACGGGCCTCTCTCTCTCTCTCTCTCTCGGGTCTCTCTCTCTCCCCCTCTGTTTTCCTGTGAATTGGAGGAGGGAGGGAGAAGAAGGAGCTTTAAAAAAAACTTGAAAGTTTTGGAGGTTTTTTGATATTTGGTTCAAAGTTTGGGGAGTTTTATGAAATTGTACCAAATTATTAACGGTTTTTGGGTCCGTTAACCTCCACCTCAGCATTTTCCATTAGTTAGGTAATAGATCCTGACGGTGGGAGCAATTTTGATTACGGAAGTGAAGTTTGGGAGTACAATTGAAAAAATTGAAAGTTTGAGAGTATTTTTGATATTCAGGTCAAAGTTTGGGGGGGTTTTTGAATTTTTCCCTAGTTAATATGCACATGAAGTACCAACAAAAGGGTAATTTTTTTATGTACTATATCGCTCAGTGAAAAACATTTAATGGTGGCAGCAACATAAAAACTTGGAATAATTAATGATAAATACACAATATTTTGTCTATTTGAAGGGAAGGACAATGAACTTTTGTAATTAAACACAAAGACATTGTTTTAATTATGATTTAATACAAGGATAAAACACTCCCACTCTCCCTTTAATCTCTCTCTCTCTCCATTTTAATCCATCAATTCTCCTCCCTCTCCATAATCCATGTATCACTTTCAACTCTTCGTTTCTTCACCCATAAAGCTCTGTTCTTGAGCCACAAATCTTCTCTCTCTCTCTCTGTGATTCCACTCAATTTTGCATTTTCCAATTAATCATTACTCAAATCAAAATTCAAATTGTCCTACACCTGTCCCAATCACAGATTTCTAGGCCTTTTTGTAAAAACCAACAGGAAATCCTAAGGTTTTCTCTTTAAAGGAAATGAGGGATGTCTATGACAATGGCAAAAAAAATGGCATCAGCATGCTAGCGACCTATTCGATGATATGCCCGTATGAACAAGGACAACAACAACAACAACAATAACAGTAACAAACAACAATGACAATGATAGCAGCGGTAGTGGATGGAGTAACGGTGATGACGACATAATCATTATGATTGTGGGTATTAAGATAGGTTTTCTAATTAGGTTGTTTTTCAACAAAATTATTAGGCATATTTATCAGTCTTTTGTTGTTTTTTCCTCAATTTTTGTCAGAGTCGTGATGATAAGGAAATTCCAACTTCAGCAAATTAGAAACTAGTGAGACCTCACTAGCTTGGGAAAATCTAGTGATACATAGTAAGAAAGTAAGAAACTAGTAAGACCTCACTAGTTTGGGAAAATCTAGTGAGACCTCGGTAGATTAGGAAATTCATCTGAAATTCATTTATTGTATTGTGTTTTCTTGTATTTTCCGTCATTCTTGGTGAGCAGAATCTACAAGTAAAACTTTATTAACAAGTTTAAGGAAATGGTATAGAGAAAAAGCCCCCACACTAACACTCTCGGTGCGGGAGTTTTTCGTGGGAAGGGAGTAATGGTAAGCACGCTTTCACCAAATGCTTCAAAAATTAGTAGCGTGTCACTAATTTTTTTGGTCACCGGATATGGTTGGCTTGAGGTGGGGTGATGGAGTGGTCAACTTGAGGTGGGGTGGTGATTGTTTTGAATTTTATGTTTGAAATTTGAAATTTTAAAAATTAATGACATTTCACTATTTTTTTTGGTCACCGGAAGTGATGGGTGGTATTTTTTTGAATTTCATGTTTGAAATTAGAACTTTTAAAAATAAGTGACATTTCACTAATTTTTTTGGTCGCGTGGTTGGCTTGGTGGTACCGGATGTGGGGTGGTGATTTTTTAAAATTTTATGTTCGAAATTAGAACTTTTAAAAATTAGTGACATTTAACTAATTTTTTTGTCACCGAAGTGGTCAGCCAGAGGTGGGGTGGTGGTCGGCCTAAGGTGGTGTTGTGATTTTTTTGAATTTTTCGCTCGAAATTAGAATTTTTAAAAATTAGTGATGCTTCACTAATTTTTTTGGTCACCAAAAGTGCTCGGCCGGAGGTCCGGTGGTGGTCAGCCGAACGTGGGGTAGTATTTTTTTGAATCTTATGTTCGAAATTTGAATTTTTAAAAAATAGTGATATTTCACTAATTTTTTTGGTCGCTGGAAGTGCTCGGCCGGAGGTCTAGTGGTGGTCTGTCAGAGGTTGAGTGGTGATTTTTTCGAATTTTATGTTCGAAATTTGAATTTTTAAATATTAGTGACATTTCACTAATTTTGTTGGTCGCCCGAAGTGCTCGGGTAGAGGTGGGGTGGTGTTCGGCCGGAGGTGGGGTGTTTATTTTTTTGAATTTTATGTTCGAAATTTGAATTTTTAAAAATTAGTGACACTTCACTAATTTTTTTGGTAGCCGGAACTGCTCGGCCAAAGGTGAGGTGGTGGTCGGCCGGAGGTGAGGTGGACATTTTTTTGAATTTTATGTTTCTAAATTTGATTTTTGAAAAATTAGTGAAGTGTCACTAATTTTTTTGGTCGCCGGAAGTGTTCAGCTAGCGGTGGGGTGGTGCTTGGCTGGAGGTGGGGTAGTGATTTTTTTTTTTGAATTTTATGTTCAAATTTTGAATTTTTAAAAATTAGTGACACTTCACTAATATTTTTTTGTCTTTATGGTTAATTGCAAAAGTTTCTTGTCATTCCTTTTAAAAATGGCAAATGTTTTTTGTTTTTATGTTCAATTGTAAAGTTCTTTGTCATTCCCTTTAAAAATGTCAAATATTTTGGATTTTTAGCTAAGTGGCCCTAAAAACTTCTAATGCAATTGAAGTATTTTCTTTTTTAATCATTGCAGTGGCAACCGTAACTACTAGCCACCCTTGACTCCATCCTTAGGTTTGTGAATTTGAAGGACAATAAGGACAAGGCATCCATCAAGCTCTACCCACAGTTAAAAAACAAAACAAAAAAGGTGTAATGGAGAAAAGTTTGTTGGCACCAGCGATGTTTGAGGAATTTGGAAGGGATCAACCCGGTAGACAAGGGCATAATTTCTGACTTGTCGAGATTTGAGACAAATGAGGAGTTTTACATTAAGGAACGCATGGCTGTGTAGCTAGAGAAGCTGGGAACAGATCCGGGAAATAAGGGTATAATTTCTGACTTGGTGAATTTTGAGAGTTATAAATAGTTTTACAAGGAGATGGGCCTGATCGGGCGAGGTTTACTGGTTTTACTGATAGATGGATCTTAATTGCTGCTATGGCCAACTATCTTAAATTTGAATCAATTCCTTGCTGGGAGGAATTGGACGTCCCAGATTTTTTTCTATGATCCGGTTGAGGACGGATGCAAGCATTGCCACTCCAAGCGAAGTCAAAATAGGGTTGAGAGGTTAAAGAAGAGCCTCAGCGGATTATCTGCCAAAATCCTTCGTGTTTTTAACTAAGTGGAACGGCAAGAAGAAGGAAACATCGCCAATATTTCCCTTGAGAGAATCAAGTTTTTCATGCACAGAGCTTTTCATTGTTGAATCACTTGATGGAAAGCTCCGTACGTGACAAACTTGATTCTATCGCAGCAAAACAGGAAATTCGTGATGTTCTTCTCATTGCTAATATTCTTCAATAGCTCTTCCTCATAGTTAAAAACATGATTGATTCTGGCGGAAAAGCCGCTGGGGCTCTCGTTTCACCCCAATAATCCCATGCGAGGTCAATTTTGTTATTGAACAATCCGGCTTCGACTTCGCAAAATGGAACAGCAATTCTAGCGGCTCAATTGCATCCATCGTCAGCCGGATCATGGAAAATCGTACGGGAAGTTCTATTCTTCCTACCAAGGTATTGGTTCACGTGATTTTGAATTGGAGGAGTTTTTTGTTCTCCACACGCGAATCCCTCCTTGATTGCTATTCAAGATTCTAATCACTGTGCTCGGATGCTTTCCAGTCTCAAGACTAGGTTAGCTCTTTGTTTTTCTCGACCATTGGTTTTTTTAGTGTGCAAATCGTCCTCTAGTTAATTAGATGTAGAAAATTTTCGTAATAATGGATAAAATTATTTTTACACTTGATTTAGTTGGGTGGTCTCAACTTGAAGTGAGCCTTATTAATAAAATTAATGACTCATCAATTGGAGAATATTTTTTCTTTTCTCCCTTTAATATGAAGCTCAAGTTGGTTCAGTGAGGTTAATTTCTTATTGTCAGTGGAAATCATAAGTTTTGGAAGTGGGCTAAAGTGTGCACCTTTTGAGATAGAACTGGTTGAGTTTTTTTTTTTTTTTAAGCAATGCAACTGGAAGCAACGATACAAATGCAATAAATGGGAGCAACAAATGTTTTTTTTTTAATCTAATCTCATTGCAGTTGGTGGTATCACTTTGTTGAAGTTCGTTGATAGCCTGTTGTCGAGCTGTGGTGATGAGCGGATCATTGTATTTACCACCAACCACAGAGACCGACATGATGTTGTTCTACTGTGCCCTGTTAACATTGATGTTGGGTGCCTGCACCGAAAGGAAAATTCAATTGACCAAATGCAAGCGGTTTGCATGAGAAAGGAAACAGGTGGTTCGGGAAACAAGAAAACCCAATATCAGGAAGCCTCAATCTCCAAATTCGGATTGAAAATTCTGGCATGAGTAGGAAAGCTTGTGTTCTGTGGCGGCTCCAGAATTTTAAGTGAATGGGGTCATTTACAAGTTATACTAATTGTGATATAGATAATTATGCGCTTATGCATATATCATTGCCGAAAAAAGTTCTTTGTACACAAACTCCACAATTTTAATTATTCGAACCATAATTTATCCTCCTTTCACAGCCTACTCAATCCAAAAGATGCTTACATTATCCTCAATGTTAATGCATCCCCATCCCGATACTCATCGCTAGCAAATTTCGCAAGTTGGTAACTTTTCTACTGCCTCTGCTTACACAAAGGAAATTTCTCATCACCTGTGTTTTTCCTCCAAGGAAATTTCTTATCTCCTTCCTAGTTCACACGCTCTCTCTCTCTCCACTTTACGGATCAGTCATACTCAAACTCTATAAGGAAATTTCTTATCTCCTTCCGAGTTCACACGCTCTCTCTCTCTCTCTCCACTTTGCAGATCAATCATACTCAAATCGAAATCGAACAGTGACGACATAAATATATTAAATATATAGTATACTACTTAGAAACCATGTACTCCGTACTAGTTATCAAAAAGAGGATGATTAAATAAAATAAAAAGCACTACAGTTTACTACATGCGTAAATATAGCAAAGTTACTTTGGCTTTGTTCGTTTAGTAGTTTTAGTTTAGTTTAGTTTTGAAAAAAAGTATAATAAGTAGAGAGAGATAGAGAGAAATAAGTGTAATGATTGCAAAACTAAACTAAACTAAAACTATGAAACAAACAAGACTTTTATTGCTTCCTTTACTACCGGTATAATTTATATTCTCGTAAAAAATCACACGCCTTGTACGTAGCAATGGACTGTTTTTCTGGATTAATCGTCCCCTTTCTATCAACTAATGAAATTTAATTTGACCAGCTAATAAATTATCACTAGGGCTAGTTGGTATAGGGTCCACTATAACTATTTCCTAATATTTCTAATTCATTTAACATTTTATTAACTCATCTAGTCCACTAGCCCATCAAAAATACAGTTTTATCACTCAGTACACCAAAAAAAAAAATGTCGCTGATGAAGAAAACGACTGGACTGAGTCTGCAATCTCCAGTCGATCTCTGCAACAACTAACCCTCCGCTTTTGCTATGCCACACACAGGTTTATTGCACACCGATAACGACTGCGAGAACGAGAGAGACAAGTGTTTAAAAATTTACCGAACACATCGATCTCTTCCTCAATGCTTCCGAACCGAACAAGAATCGCGAGTATCTGTCATCAAAATGGCTGTCGCTGCCCGTACCAGTAGCAAGTCGCGTGAATTTTCCTCCGCCGCCAGTGACTCGTATTGCACCTAACACCAGACCACTCTCTCTCTCTCTCTTTCCCATTGTATTGAATGTGAAATCGGTCGTTGAACATTTGCCGGCGAGTTCCCCAGAACGTACCGTCATGAATTGTGATATTTTAAAGAAGATTACACTAAGGCCCCTGGTCTATGGAAGAAGATATATTGTGACTCATATTTATGAAACTTGATAGATTGATCCTTGGAGTGAAGTTCCAAAAATGATAGAATCGCTCAGATCTTTAAAAGATGACTATTAGGTCCTTGATTTCAAAATAGACCTTGGAGACAGTACAAATAACTGATAATCACATCTTGTCTTTATAAATTCTTATCCTTACATAATGATTTTTTTTCAATATTGTAACAAAGGATATTTCAAGGCAGGTTCGTTCTTTCCACTAAATGAAGTTTTTAGGAAATCAAAATCCAAATTCAAGACTGATGGAGATGATGTTGTAGAAAGAAAGATAAATTATTTTCTATTACCTATCCCCTGTAGCTTTAAATGGGGTGTAAATACCCATCTTGTGAGTCTAGATAACCATAACTAATCCCAAGTAGGCTTTTAAAAAAAAGATATAGTACAAATGACCACATCTTATGAGCTTAGAAAACCACCTCTTGTAATTTCAGATAACCACCTCTTGTGATTCCAGATGACCACCTCTTCGAGGTCGAGATAACCACATCTAATTCCAAGTAGGATTATAAAAAAAGGATATAATACAGATAACCACCTCTTGTGAGTCTAGATAACCATCTCTTATGATTCCAAATATCTGCCCCAGCAACCTTTCCAATTTATAAAATTAGAATGTTCATTGATAATTCAGACCTTTTGTTTAACATGTCGGCTCGCAATGATAAATCAATTCCGTTGTTAATTAGCTTTTTTTTTTTGTTGTCATTTGTAGTTTTTCATGTTTTTCAAAGTATGTAGTTTGCAACCTCATGATTGTTGATTTTGTATTTTCATGTTGATAAAAAAAAAAAAAAACTCTAATTTCAAAACCCAAAAATAACAACCTACCAAAAAAATCTTTAAAAAAAGAAAAAAACAAAACAAAACAGAAAATACATAAAATGACCACATTTTGTGAGTCCAGATAACCACATTTGATCTCAAGTAGGCTTTGAAAAAAAGATATAGTACACATCTTGTGAGTCTAGAAAACCTACCTATTGCTTGTAGAATAGGAATAGTTAATGGCACTGTTTTTTTTTTTTTTAAATCTTAAATTGGTTAGGCTACTATTGTCATGAAACTAATTGACAGTTATAGACTATTATTTGTTACTTGGCAGGAGTAGTATTTATTTTATTTTTATTTTTAAATAGTAACAAGATAACCATATCTTGTGAGTCCAAATAACCACATCTGATCCCAAGTAAGCTTAAAAAAAGAGGATATAGGCTTTGTTTGGCTAAATTGGAAAAAATGGTTTATTGGTTTATTTGGTTTTGTCCTTATTCAAAAATTTTTTTGCATTTGTTAGTTTTTGGTCGATTTTTTGAGGTTTCTTGGCTTGTCTCGACGAGAGGAATCTAAAAAGTATAAAATTATTAGCCAAACTTAAAGTTTTGTGAATAAAGACAAAAATAAACCAAAAAAGTGAAACCTCAAAAAATCGACCGAAAACTAACAAATGTAAATTTTTTTTGAATAAGGACAAAACCAAATAAACCAATAAACCATTTTCCCCAATTTAGCCAAACAAAGCCATAGTATAGATAACCACATCTGATCTCAAGTAGGCTTTAAAAAAAGGATATAGTACAAATAACCACATCTTGTAAGTCCAGATAATCACCTCTTGTGATTCCAGATATGGTTATCTACGCTAGTGATTTTTTCGATGAAGTTTACCGGCAAACTTTTTAGTGCCGATGACTTTTCTGGCGAGAGTATATTATGTATTAAATTTAAATAATAATAAAAAAGAGAATTTATGGAGGACACGATAAAGTGTTTTGATTGAATTTAACTTGACACCTGGCATTATCGGTGTTTCTTTCTGATATTGACGAGCCAATACAAAGCTAAACGGTTGCCCATGGGTGTTCAGCCGTGGAGTTCAATGCAAATGTCTAAGTGAGTTTGGCATTTTTTTAAGTGACCTTTTAACATCCATTAACATGGGGACCTCCATATAAAAATCTGATCTTGGGTGTTGTTTTACTGTGTTGTGGAGAAATCTATATTTTCAATTCAAAATGAGAAAATGGAATTTCTTCTTCTACTACTGCCTCTCTCGCAATTCTCATGTTTATTGCTTGTACGAAGAAAGTGTAGCTTTGTTGCAGCTTATGCCCTGCAAATGGAGTAAAGGGCTTGTTTGGAGGCTCTTGACTTGCATTTTCGAAATAATTTTTGCCATGTCAAACTGCTTAGAGACTCACTTCGTGACTTGGTAAAGGAATGATTCCCGATTAATGCTTGATGCTTGGAAGGTCTATTTGCGGATACTATTTTGTGTTGGAAATCATTTTTTAATGGTAACATATGTAAAGTTAATTGTGATCCAGTGCGGGAGGCTCATACTCTTGCATCTCGGGCTAGGAATCTTTTGATGCTCAAGTTTGTTTGTATGTTTTTTACTTGCCATGTACCTATAAATGGGGGGGATTAAGTACTCATTTTGAAATGCTATTGTCTCAAATATGTTTTGTCTTACAAGTGGGTGGATGAGAATTTGATCCCAATAAGGCTTTTTAAAAAAAGATATAGTCCAAATAACCACCTCTTCTGAGTCCAGATAACCACCTCTTATGAATCCAGATAACCACATCTGATCTTAAGTAGGCTTTTTAAAAGAAAAAAAGATATAGTCTATAATTTCCTGATAACCACATCTTGTGACACAAAAGTCAGTTACCTCATAATCCAACAATCAATATAGTATTAGCAATGTAACGATCAATTTGAACTCGAAGAAGGGATTAGGGGTGTAACCAGTTTGGTTCGATTCGGTCCGGTTCAAGCAGAAATTTGATTGAACCGAATAAAACCGGTTCTGGAAGGGTGTGGAACCGAAACCAGTTTTTTAGTAACCGGTTCAGTTCTTCCAGCTCGATCTGGTTCCACTCCCGGTTCAGTTCTTAATGATGGGCTCATTGGGTTGCTATTCTGGGCCAAATTTAAGCCCATTCTAGGCCATTTTGCAATTCTGGGCTCATTAAGCCCATTCAATTTTAAGCCCATGTAGACATTAGGCTGGCCCACTTAATTATTAGAGCCCAACAAAAAGAAAAAAAGAGTTATACCAGCCCAATAAAATTTAGAAAAAAAAGAGTTATAAGAAAACAAAAAAAAGGCAGCAACTACCCATTTAATTAGCCATTAGCAAGCCCTCAAATGGCTTCACCTGGATACCTCAGCCATGTTTCCATCATACAATTACAAGTTTACAACATTACAAGTACAAATCATGGTAGTTGGCTGGTAACAATTCAAAGTTTCATACACAATTAAACAGCAATAAAGTACACAATTACACAAATCAAACACAAGTAATACTTCTAATTCTCCAAGTGAGCAGTCCATTACAGAAATCAAATTTCTCATTTGCATAGCAAGCAATTCTCCAAGTGAGCAGTCCCCACAACTCTCCAACAAAAGGCTTCAAACCTACGAACACAATACAAAGACCTTGTTAGATTTCCACTCATCCAAAACCTTTATTGAGCAATAATAAGGGCTAAGGTACTAACTTGAAAGTATAACTGCCATCTTTAAGAATAACATTACAATGGTATAGATGCAAAAAAAAAAACTCACCATAGCTTTACCTACAACTCGGTGACACATGAATCCTCAAATGCTTCCATAACCACTAAAAAATAACAAAAACATAGAACATGAAATAAGTTAGACCATGAAATACTTAAAACAAAAATCAAATTAACTGTAGTTAAAAAGTAGTATCCGATTCAAGTTCCTTAATCTCATCTAGTTGATCTCTAAGAGAAATTTCACATGGATACCTCAACCAATTTTGAGCACAAATAAAGGCCTCCGCCATTTTGGGAGAAAGAGAGGTACGGTATGGATCAAGGATACGTCCTCCGGTGCTAAAAGTTGATTCGGATGCAATAGTAGATACAAGTAGCCTTATAGTAAATTCAGTTTCATTTTAACAAGATGGGTTCTCATTGACGATGTCCCATTATTATCAGAATTACAAGTAAATTCAGTTCCACAATAGTTACAAGTAGCCGTCTCCATGTAATTCAGTGGTAGTACCTTGGGCTTGGTTTTTTTTTTTTTTGTAAAATGGTCTCATACAAAGGAGGAATTCTTAGCTTTTGATCTCTTTTTTTGGGGTTCATTTTCCTCATTATTCCTTAAGATGGGGTCGACATCAATCTCAATCTCATTATCCATATCAATATCAATCGTATTAGACCCAGTTTTAGTAACCCTAGATACATCCATCTACAAGACAAAAATATAGCCACACAAAAAGCAAATAAGTACCATAGCAACCATCAAATAAGTACCATAAAATCACATGCACAACAAAAAGCCAACAAGCCAACCAAACTCCCATTAACCGACAATAACCACCAATTGAAACTTGAAACAACGAACATAAAGTGGCAGAACTTAGAAGGCAGAGAACAAGATAAGATTTTATACCTTAGGCATGCCGAGCAAAAATACAACCAACTGAGTCAAAATACTATTGAAGACAAGGATCAATCTAGAAAGGAAAATCAATAAGGAGATCAAGTTCAAAATCAGAAAAATAACATTCAGAATTTCAGAGGCAGATATCTCAATAGAGAATAAACCATAATGCTCTATTAATGTGGTCCAAATATGTCCAATATCCAAAATCATTACAGAATACAGATAGGTAGTGGACTATACTGCCTACAAATTGTTAGCTTTCACATGTCATCAACATCTTATTGAATCAGTTTCATATCTCATATTCTCATTTATTAAACAATAACCTAAAACATGGTATAAGCTACAGATCTTTTACACTGATAATTTTACCCAAAATGACCTAAGCTAGAAACTTCTGACATCATTGAAAATAAGTGAGTAGAACAGAGTGATACAGCTCATTTGTAATCAAATAGTGTCTTCCCAGACTGAACGAGGAACGAAACCAAAATCATACAACAACAAAATTGGAAAATTCAAAGAACAGCAACCGTTGGTACCTGATAATGGGTTGAGGTCCAGCAACCGTTGTTACATATATATATATATATGTGTGTGTGTGTGTGTGTGTGTGTGTGTGTGTGTGAGAGAGAGAGAGAGAGAGAGAGAGAGAGGTGATCTGATCTCGATCGGTGGTGCCGTGGTGAATGGATCTCAAACGGTGGTGACGTGGTGAACTGGTGATTGATCTCGAACATTGTGGATCTCGAACGGTGGAGGTGACCGGATCTTGGAGACTTGAGAGAGAGAGAGAGAGAGAGAGAGAGAGAGAGAGAGAGAGAGAGAGGTGAGTCGCCAGTGTGGAAGAGAATGAGCAAATTAGGGTAGAAATGGATTAGGTTTTGGGAATGGGGTGGCTGTGTGGAGTTTGTGGACGAGAACAGAAGAAATAAGGGGTAAGTTATATATATAGTATGTATTAAAAAAATACAAAATAAATAAATATTATTATAACCGGTTTGGTTTGGTTCGAACCGGTTTCAAAATTTCCCAGAACCGAGAACCGAACCGGTTTTCAAAAATTTAATTTTTTGAGAACCGGACCGAACTGAGATATGTTAAAAAATCCAAAAAAAAATGGTTCACACCGGTTCGGTTCTCTTGTTTTCTTCGTACAGCCCTAGAAGGGATTATCAAGCCCATGCAGCAGATAAGGAGAACAAGATTGTCAATCTATAAACAACATGAAGGGTAGTCTACTTAAGTAAACAACAATGCTATTAGAGTCCTGAAGGCTTAAGAAAACCTTGGGATTCACAACGAAACATGAAACTGTCCAACACCTTCATACCCCAGTAATGTGCTAAAATTCTTGTGCTTGTAGAATTAAGAATGGAAAATGTTGAGACAATTGCATAAAATACATACATGTATGGACTAGAATCTAGATAACACATACTTTGGTAGGCTAGAATCTAGATAACTACTTTGGTGTATTAGCTTATATCTGTGACCCAATCCTTGATCCTCTGGCAGGGGCCAAAATGGGCATATGATAACCCTCTGTTAAAGATAACTTTTAACATTCCGATGCATACATGTACGACAGTTCTAACCAAATTAGATAAGCAAATGAAAACTTAAACAAATCAGCAGAAACCATGCCTGAGAAATTTTCCCTGAAATCCCCAAAAACACCATTAAATAAGCAAACTGGTCTTTGTTGAAGTGAAACTTTGCCTTTAAATAGTACTGCACAAGATGGTGGTGGAATTTAAAAGGTCAAACAGAGGAAAGAGTTCAGAGTGCCTCTAAAGTCGTAGTCCAAGTATGTAAGTACACCTTCCAAACTGTATCAGTATAAAATAGTGCAGTACTTGTAATCAAATTGAGAACAACAAAACTTTTGTTGGGTGGGTAAAACATGTAGGTCTGCATTTATAAGGGTGAAACAAGGAACAAACCTATAAACTCTTGAATTTGCAAGTGAGGTGGTTAGAAGAAGTTGTACTAACTGTAGCGAGTAACACTCTTCCAACATAGAGTAAGAATTATTATATCCTTTGCAAAAGTATCTGTACAAAGAGAAAGCATAATCACTTCTGAATTATCTGCACATGGGAAAACAAAAGTACCAATGATGCAGCATGAATGCCGACATCCCCGAGACTGTTAAAGAATGCAGCAATAGTTGCTTGTGAAAATGTCCAGCTGCGAAATGATTTAAAAAAAGACCATTTAAATCACAACAATCACTCGAAGATGCAAATTGGAATGGAGATTATGCGTAATGGAATAGCATATGGAAGAATGACATGCTATCAATAGACAATTACTCAGCACCCAATAATCAATTTGATTTCACCTAGTCATTTTGTCAAACACGTAGGCTATGACTAGAATATTGGATTCCATAACGCTCACACTTGCCTTCCCCACAGGTCACACAGTGCCGATCTATCGCATAACTTGTCCACTAAATCTGAAACATAACATTCCAAATCTTATTCAATCTAGTTCTTGCTTCAAAAGGTGTAACGTATACTACATATATTAACAAATTAACTAGAATTTCAAAACTTTTGAGGCATTAAACCTAAAAATGACTACTCAAACGGAATGCACCATTTGTGAGCTGTAATTGGGCTTTAACAAGGACGAGAGAGAGAGAGAGAGAGAGAGAGAGAGGGAGACAGAAGTATCGAATAGACAACAAATGGTGACCTGAGAAAACTCCAGTAATAAAAATCATGATCAATGAGCTTGTAAGATGCTTGATTTACTGCTGCTTCAGTTGCCAATGATGGCGACCTGAGGGAGCTTAATCGTCAATTAGCTCTTGAGCTGTGCCAATGGGCATCAAATCCCACTAGTGCATGAGAGAGAGAGAGAGAGAGAGGCGAACACCAGCGAGGCTTCCATAGACGGGGGGCGTGAGAGAGAGGGGCGGTGCTTTGAAATTAAGACAAGGACTTGACTCAATAAAAAGGTTAGTGGACTTGACGCTTTACAAAATGTTTAAGAGTGGATGCGCGACTTTATAAAAAGATGTGGTGGACTAGGCATCGTATAAACATGTATAATTGACCTTACACCAATTCCTTATTGTCACTATTAGGTTAAGTTTGGCCTAAATTGATTTTGTTTCAATAAAGTTGGTATTATTTACACTCAATGATCTATTTAGCTTTTCGTCAAGATTTTTTAGATAGAACAATAAAAAGAAGCACTAAAATATTGACCGAAGTTCAGACGCGGTGATTCTAAAGACAACAAGGATTGTTGTTTCACTTTTTTTTCATCACTAGTATGAAATAGAAGTAGCAATTCTTTTTTGTCTTAGTCTTTTAGTTTTTAATTTATCTCATCAAGCTAATTAAATTATTATTTTGAAAAGTTTAACCTGTGGTTGAATTGAAGCAATAGAATTAAGTGAAATCTATTAATCGAGATCCATATTACATACGTAAATCATTATACGTCGAAAAATATAGATAATCTTTTGAGAGATGTGAACAGTGATTTTGGACAACCTTTTCGGGACGGAGGGAGTAACTCTTTATGGGCCGTTTGGTAGTCTTGATTATACTTTCCACATTATCTATTCTGTGTTATAGCTGTTTGGCCTGCATTTTGCATTTTTTTTTTAACGTCAAGTCAAGATATATAATCACCAACTATGCCAAATCTCTGGACAACACAGAAGATAAGCCGGGCGGAATACAACCCAAAAAAAGAGTAAAATTATGATTTCTACAATTAACTGCTAACCAATGCGCTCCCCTATTGCGCTCCCTACTACACTACTTAAAACGTCAATTGAATGACTTTGCCCAAGCCTTGACTCCTAACTTATTTCTAATACCCAAAACTCCCTAAAACAAAAGTGGTCATGCAAAATTATACACTACTTGAGACTTAGGAAGTTGCCTTGAAACTTCCTCTATTTAAAACCCTAGATTTTCTCCATTAAAACCTAGGATTTTTAGTACTAAACCGAAGATTTTATTCTTGTGAAATCCCAAAAAACGAAGCATGAGTCAATCGAGTTCGGTTCTTCGGGGACAATCCGATAAAACCCGGGTGACGACTCCGAATCGATAATACCTCAGGGGGGCGTTCACATCAATAAAAAAAAAAAGAAAATATGTTCAAGATTGGTCCCATTTTAAATGTATTGTGAATATCTTTTAAATGGTACTAATCTTGCATAGTATATGTACAAATTTAAAGTTGTGCCCATTTTATGAATAAAAATAGAGTGAGTAGTATTTTTTTTTTATTATGGACACAAAATACCATTATGACATTCTACATTGTTAACTTTATAAATGTTTTGTATGGATAAACAAAATTTGATGTGACAACTTTTGATTATCCAATTTTGGTTATACTATTGTTGATGCTCTTATGTTTCCATTTCAACTACAAAATGAAACAAGTACTATTATCTTCCTTATTATCAAAATCTTTGAAACAATGTATGTAGTATTATATAATTCTCCCTACATAAATGTCACATCATTGTGGGCATACCTTCTATAAATAATGTCATTTACTATCTTATACCCCTTACTATTTTATTCTCTAAAAAATCATATCGCATCCAATCGGGCCCTTATCCCGATCCTTCCCTTATCCCCTCTCTTGTCCCTCAAACAAATAAGATCTAAGCGTTTGATCAAGAGGCTTCTCAACTGGATTTGCCTCATTGGCATTAGGCAGGTAATACAGTTGATGTAACAACTTGGATCCTCAAGCATCATGATGTAATAATAACATAATCTTGGTCGTTTTATTCAAAAAGAATAATATTTACAACAGCTTTTTGACAAAATAAACCACTAGCTAGTCTAAACTCCAAGAGCTAATCTCATCCAGCTCTCGCCGCTGTGCCAACCTGAAAAGTAAATGTAGCCGGAAAGTATACAATACAATGAGAATAGAAGCAGCTAAGAAGTAAACGAGACCAACAAATTAGAGACGCGGAGTCAACAACAATCCACATAATACAACCTCATATTAGGTCCTCCTTAGTATATGACCAGTGGTCTGGCCTCACTTGCCTCACCCAGCCTCAATGGCTTCTCGGGTCGATGGCACAATAGGCAAAATCACTCGATCACATACTAAATAGTTTCATGGCACCCCGCCCTATACATATCAACATAACATAGCTCCAACAAACAATTCATAGATTCAATGAACATAGCTCAAAAGGTGTTTGGTTCTTTTACTTCTTTGCAATAGAAAATGATTGTGTGCGAGTGTGCCAGAGAAAGTTTCAATCTCCTCCCTCAGATTAACTTTGGAAAAACCAAATCTAATCAGGCGATTGTGTTTTATTGGTTCAATTACCTTAGATTTTTCTTAATAAGTGAAGAAATGCAAACCAACAAACTTAGGAAATCTAAGAACAATAAAGAAACAAGATACTTCGATTTATAAATCAAAGATAAACTTACTTCGAAATCATCTCCAACTTCAAATACAGAGTAACAAAACTTCGAACAGGTGATTGTTACAAGAACAATCAAGATAAAGGTGATTGTTACAAGAACAATCGAGATAAATCCTAACCTACTTCCTAATCTACTTCCTAATCTACTTTGAACTGAGTTCGAAATCCTAAACTACTTTACCAATGAACAAACCAAGCATCAATTTTTTGATAGCTATTTGTTGAAGATTTGTTCGGGGGCTTTTCACTCTTCAATTTCTTCTATTTATAGACGCTGCTTGTGGTTTAAACTTCCCGCTCAATGAATTTGAACTTTGGCTTACTTCGAACTCTAAATCCCACTCTTCGAGTTGGCAGTTATTCTTCCTCTACGTCTGAATTTGAATTCTTTCTTCCTCGAGAAGTTTTGAATCTGCACGTTTGTTTAAACAAACTCAACTGATAACATGTTAAGGAAATAACTGCCTTCTAGAAGTATTCCACGTGTTATAACTGCCAATTGCCTTGTTTCACGAGTTTACGCGTGGAGCTTATGTGTTTAGCAGTTAATATTATGGCTTTGAAGCCAATCTTTATTTTAAAGAATGACTGCGATCGCTAATAATCGCCTTTCCGACTCGGAAAACAATCTTCGCATCGTATTTACTCAATTTTATCCCTTTAATCCAGTGCATCTCCATCGACATATAATTGCCAACGTTTGACACTTTTGATTACGTGTCAATTAATTATTGGATTGGTTAATTTTATATGTAAACAAAAGGATAGAGAGTAGGACCACACAGAAATATTCCGGAGATTTAGAACACATATCATATACTTCCAGTACCTCGTTGCAAGATTGTGACCGTGGCTACACTCCACCACCGTGAACCACCTACTGTGGTTGATCCCAATCAGACATCATCCCTCATGTGCCACTTCTTTGCTCTCGGCTCCCTCACTGATTCCCTCTAATTTTATCTCTAATTGCTTAATTGCTTTTTTTGAGCAATGGAAGGTTCACCTTATTCGGTTTGGGTCTCAAGACCCACCCTACATGGCTCCTAATATAATTTTCTTTTTATCTCTCTCTACTTGTTATCTCCAAATAAGTCCCTCAAAACCCAAACTGGACAAGGCTGTTATGTCGTCAACTATGGTTCATATCTACTTATGAGGTGGCAAGCACCCACTTAGTCACTAACACATGCATCTGTCCACATTTATATTTCAAACTACCATGTAAATCCAATCGGCAAATAAGCCAACATATTATACAACACTACAAGACAACAGATGGCCCACCTATTCAATTACTCCTAATAAAACTCATAATTCAATTACTAACTTACGTAAAAAGTCTTCTTCTATTTATTTTTTTATAGAAAATACGGATGTTACAGATGAATTTTATATACTAATTCGAGTGAATACCACTGAACCCCCTTCTAGAGGGGGGTCCCTGCAATATAAGCGTTTCGATCAAGAGGCTTCTCAGCTGGATCTGCCCCACTGGCAATAGGCAGGTAATGCAGTTGAATTTTATATACTGATTCGAGTGAATACCACTGAACCCCCTTCTAGAGGGGTTCCCTGCAGTACACCCCTTTCTCGACTTGACTTTTACAGTAAATAAAGACACGCTGTCATGACTAAATAAAACAAAATGATGCAATAAAATTTTGACCTGACATAAGATGGCCAAGAATGTTTTACAACCCGTTTGTTTTTTTTTAGCCAAAGCAGCGGGATTAGATTTGATAAAGCTGAAGTGCTGAACCCCTTTTAGAAAGGGTTCTGCGGGTAAACAATTGCCGAACCAAAAATGTGAAGGAAAGGGCCAAAAGAAAAATGCTCTCCCCTGAACAAACATAGTACTCCTACTATATAAGTTCTACTATACGGAAAACCCCAACCAGAACGCTAATCAAACTTCATCAGAAAGAACAAGAAAAATGAAGCGAACTAAATCCGATCAAAAATAGCAAGGGGTAGGAGAGCCGTCCGGTGGTGCGAATACCAGTCCGGTGGCTGTCCAGCAATCCCTAGCGAAGACGGTTCCCCTTCGACGCCGTTGACCTCTATTTCCCCCCTAATCTGGAAATGGCGGAAACACTATCGTACAACGGTATGGCGGAGATTCTCGACGACGTCTTTGGAAATTGCGAGGAGCCGGACTCGAACGAAAATGAGGACAACGGCAAGGCGGTGAAGTACTGTAGAAAACGGGAGAAGTCCGACTCTGAGATCAGCTCTCACGTGAAGTCGAAGAAACGATTTAAGGACAAAGCGATACCCGATATTCTCAAGCCCCCAGCCCGTGAAATGAATTTCAGGGGCGTACTGAATAAAAATCCGGAGATCAAGAAGGGGAACAGCTCGGATTTCATCTTGAAGATGGTCAATTCGAATCTGAAAACTGCGTTAGGGAACATTATTTCCATCAAGGTTAGCTATTTGTTTTTTCTCGACCACCGTTAAAGAAAGTTGGGTTAAATAAACTTTTAGCGATCTTTCCTTTAGTTATGGTCAAAACATTTTGAATTAACGATTCCTACTAAAAATAATCACGTATCGTAAACCATTCCTACTAATGAGAGAAATTAAAAAATCCCTAAAATACAAACTGAAATTGAACAAAATGTAGTTAAGATGACAAATTCCGCTTTAAAACTAACTGGCAAAAAACCCATGTTATGCACGGATGAGGAAACATTCGTCATGATTCATGGAACTACATTGATAGAACAATGGAACAAAACTACAAATAACCGTGTTTGTTAGAGCTAAATCAATCTTTATCTCTACCAAAAATAAAAAGAATCAAAGTCCATAAGAATTTTACTCAAATCCATACAATACATGCTACTGAATATTTAAACTAAAGTGCTTTTTATGGAAATATTTAAACTAAAGTAGAAAACCCTGAAATACAAACCGAAATCGAAAAAAAAGTATAGTTAATATGACAAATTCCGCTTTAAAACTAATGACGACATGGTTGAATGTTATTATTAAGTATATAATACGCGGAATGTGTTTATTGGGCCACATTGATGGCGGTATGCAATTGCTTGTCTTTTGACGGCGGCAAAAATGAATCCTTTTGTCAAAAAAGGCTCTTTGCCGTGTAGAGATAGGGTATCCAAGAAAATCGTAAAAACTGATAAATTGAGCCAACCAGACCGAATCGGTATATTTGGATTAGTTCTATGGTTCAATTAATTGGTTCTGGTTCTAAAATAAATGAATTCTATATTTTGGTTCGGTCCCTGATTCTATAATTGGGAACCGTGCTTCGATCAGGAATATATATAGAATTGGATAGTTTTATATATATATATATATATGGGATCCACTTCTAGTCCGGGATCCGGACCTGCGGACATCCTAGATCCGAGCATTTTTTTTAAGATCCGAATATACAATTTTTGCGAAAAACTGCTTGGATCAAACCCTTCTCGGTGTGTCTTTTTTTTGAAAATTTCACGCGTGGACCCTTTGTCCTGTTTTTACCCGATTCGCAAGTGACAAGTAACCAATTAATAGCTTTTTCAGCTCATTATTTTGTTGTTCTCGGTATATGATGCGTGGTTTCGAAAGTAACTAGTTTTAAGCTCAGAGATCTTGGAACTGAACTTGCTGATTTTTTTACGTCCATTTCGATTGGTTTTACTTATTCGGTTTACTGGTTATTATTAGTTTGAATAAACTACAATTAACAAGTATTCAATGTTTTGACTGGTTGCAAAATTTTCTTCACCCCACACATGGCAAGTAGCAAACCTTCTAGTTTGAAAATTGTATGAAAAAATCAAGGTTCCCTTATAATCTGTAAAAACCTTAACAGTATGAATGTAAATCACTAGTTAATACTACCAGGGGAAATTCACGCAAGCAGTCAAATCCCACAACACAGAGATATACGTGGAAAACTCTAAATGGGTAAAAAACCACGGGAAGGAATCAAAACCACTATACTCGTTGTACAGTTACCGATAGACCTATCCAAATGATGTAAATCCTCACAACGTTCTAAGTATCACCTGCCAAGTCACACATAAACCACACCCATTGATCTTGATCGCCAACGCCTTGAATCGCACAAGCCTTCTTTGGATACTTTCGGAATCCCACCAAAAGTATTCCCTAGAAATCCCTTCTAGATTGTAGAGAACTTCTTGGAGATGAACATGTAGTTGTACGATTGTTCGATTGTGTTGAAACTCCAAGATTATAATCACTCAAAAGATCAAGAAACCTTTTTCTCTCTCTTCCCAAAAAGTGCGGCAACTGTAAGAATGAGATATAATAAAAAAAACCCTAGCACATGGGTATTTATAGAGAGCTGTCCGTGCCCAACTAGCTCGAGAGGTTGTTCAATCAAGTCCCGAAGAATTTTGTAGATTCTTGGCAGAAGAGTTGCTGGACATGTTGCTCGAACAAGTCTTTGAACAACTTCTGAACTAGTAAAATAACCTACTAACTCACCAATAAAATACATACTACCGCACATTCAATCATTACATAAAGAGATGATTCGTTTCCATACCTAAACAGACACTCTAAAAAATAAAATTACAACTCGATGAAAATATATGTTTTATGAAACGGAATTTGCAAAGGAAAGAACTCGGGAACTTGGTCCTTGCATTGTAACTAGTTAAATGCAGCTTAAGTCCTGTTTTAATCCTGTCGATTGAATCTGTTCTCAGATTTGTGATTGGAATGACTGGCATCGTTAACATTTAACAATTTGCGATATGAGATTACCATACGCATTTTTCCTTCTCTTTGTTGTTTGCTAGATGCGGGCAGAAGTGGAAAACGAAGTGGAGCGCGCGAGGGTACAAATATATCACTCCTCTTCAAGGTGAGCTTTTTATATTTTGTGTTTCCACTTTTAGGCGGACATCAATGCCTGAGGCCTTTTATTCTATTATTGGAGGAGTTATGATAAGGTTGGTTTTGATTTTTGTGGTTAATCTGGCTGGATAATTTTTGTTGATTTGTCCAAGTCAATCAAGATTCTCAGTCATGGTTTGAATTTTTTTTTGGCTATGGTCCACCTTTTGTTTCGAAGTTTGTCTTCATTCTTTGTTTTCTCGATGAACCTTCTGAAATATCATTTTAACTTTGCAGGACATCACTAAACCAATCTGAATCATCTCAAGCAAGGGTTTGGCAATTGCATTTTGTCAATAAGTTGCCGTCTGCCCTTTTCACAGGCTGCAGGATAGAATCTGAGGATCGTAATTCTGTTAGGATAGTTATCCTTGATTCTGTTTCAAAACAGATTATATCATCTGGCCCTTTTTCTTCGCTAAAAGTTCAAATTGTAGCGCTGGATGGTGATTTTGGGGCAGAGGATTGGACTGAGGAGGATTTCAATGCGAATCATGTGCGTGAAAGAGAGGGCAAAAGGCCGTTGGTGACTGGTGATTTGGTGATTACATTGAGAGATGGGGTTGGTTCTATTGGTGATGTCAGCTTTACTGATAATTCAAGCTGGATAAGAAGTCGAAAGTTTAGACTAGGAGCAAGAGCTGTTCAAAGCACTTCCACTGAAGTAAAAATTAGAGAAGCGCGAAGTGAAGCCTTTTTAGTGAAAGATCATCGTGGAGAGTGTAAGTCTTTTCGCATGGCTTTTCCTCTCTATTTTGTTGAATAACTAGAAAACATTGGTTGATTTGGATAGTCAACAATGGAACATTAAGATAACACGTGGAATGATTTCTAACATGCCATCATTTTCTATCCTGGTAACTTTTCCAAAGAAATTAGGACTTCCTATGGACTTTTGATTTTATATCAGGTGAAGCTGCCCAAGCATCTTGATACTTTCACAAGCTTTAGTCACTATGGAGCTCTTTTTCTTTCTTTCTTTTTTTTTTTTTTTTTCTCTTTTTATCTATATCAACTATGAAACTTAAACAATATTATTTGCAAAGAGAAACAAAATTTATGGTTAAAATTTCAAGTTTAGGAGATGATTTTGCACATGCAGTATATAAGAAGCATCATCCTCCGAAGTTGAATGATGAAATATGGCGGTTAGAAAAGATAGCGAAAGGTGGAACATACGAGAAAGCATTAGCTGGCTACAAAATTACTACAGTCAAGGACTTCCTGCGGTCGTATTACGTTGACCCTTCTTTTCTACGACGTGTAAGAAAATATATCTATTTAGTTTTAACTTTCTTTCTTCAAATATTTAAGTTAATTACACGTCTATTGGTAAACCGGTTTTTTGAGGGATCCGCTAAAATCCCTACCATGGAAACTGTAGGTACTTGTTGCAATCTCAAATAAGACATGGCAGACGATCATAGGACATGCTACTACTTGTCTTCTAGACGATGAGTTGTATGCATACAACAAGGATGGAGAAAGCATTGGGATTGTGTTCCATTCTGTCTACAGAGTTGTAGGAGTAACCTTCGATGGTGGACAAAGTTACCAGTCTCTGGAAATGCTCAATGAATTTCAAAAGGTGCGCCTTTCTAGCCTGATATGTATTTGAATGGCAACTAAACTCCTGTTTCTCCTAAATCCGATCTAAATTGATCTCTTCTTTTGAAGTTACCACTGTTGTTTTTGTTACACTATACATGCATCATAAAGCATTCTTCAAAATGATTGCATTGAACATTGCGGGATGAGCGATGAAGTTTCTCGCCAATTTTACTGTTCTTTTTTTCCATTTCCATTCCCATTTCTATATTCATCTTAGATTTGTTTTCCATACAATTTTTGCGGACTTTAAGTTCGACATCCCTCAAAATTGCATCGAATGACTCCTATACTTGCGTTTGAAAAACCAAAATGTTTCAGGACCCGTATCTAGGATTGTTTAGGAAAAAAGCTTTTGGATTGTGAAGGAGGGTGACTGTAGCTGTGCAGTTTTACATAATACGGGAGATGCCTCTACACTTTTCGCACTCCACATAGAAGTTATAAGATTTGGATTTCCAATGTTTCTTACTTTTTGAAACTTCATCTCTGATACGTATATTTTTGGGCTTAAGATGCCCAAATAAACTCTAGCGTTGCCTACCTACTTTTAAGGATATAAATAATAATGTTAGCCGTTTGTCTAGCAGCATAAGTTTTTAGATTAATTGGTGGCTAATTACTTCTTTAATATGATTGTTTGAACCTCATTGCGCACCTTATAATTAAATATTTGCACTTGTTTAGTCTGCTTATAAAAAAGAGCCCTACTACACTTGAGGGGCTGTGGTAAGGATGAAAATACTTTCCCTAACCACTTAAGTTTTTAGACGAGTTGGTGGTTAACAATTTAATACTACTGGACCGTCCAAATATATTTTTGTTTCTCTTGCCATACTTCAAGCCTGTCTGTACAACTCCCTGCTTCTCTCACATTCTCAATTCACCTTTCCAACATCTGTGAATTCAGCTTCTCTCTCTTCTATAACACATGGTTGTCCACAGACACCCCCACCAGCACAAAAGCTAAAAATACTAAAATAAGATGTATCAAACGTACCTCAAATAAAGAAAGTAAAGAACAATTTATTCCTCCGTCACTTGTAAATTAGGGGCAGTTAGTGCTCCTTGATGACTTTTTTGTTAGGTTCTTATCTTGCACTTGGGTCTTGAGATACATTCTGATTGAGATCAACTTCCTTGTTCCCTGAGCAGGGTTTGGTGGAAAATTTGAAGAGGCATGCCTACAAAAATTTGGATGCATTGGTTCCACTTGATGTGCCACCAGCGATTGGACCTGCAATGCTGGCTTCAAGCCTACTAGCTGACCCTTTCAGCAGTTCAAGCTCAAATCTGCAGGATGCTAACTTCCTTTTGATGAATCAAGGTATGAAACAATTGTTTTGTTTTTCCTTATCTCTCTCTCTCTCTCTCTCTCTCTCTCTCTCTCTCTCTTTCTCTTTCACTCTCTCTCTCTCTCTCTCTCTCTCTCTCTTCGCCGTCTGTGGATATGTTAATAGGTAATTCAAAGCTGGGATTCACTCTCATATCCCTAACATATCTCATTGGATGTCTATGAGACTATGTTTGCTCTGAATAGCTGACCAATACAGAATCTAATCCTGCCCCACTTCCAATATGGTGGATGATTATCACTGAGAACTATTAACATCAGTAATGACTAGAGCCAGTTCATATTCGCAATGGAATTGATCAAATAGTCTTATCTGAAGTCTATGCATGGGTGAGAGATGGAATGATTTTCCCCTTCTCAGAGTTCATGGACAGATTCGGGGGACAGACAGAGTTGCATGATAGCAAGCCTAAAGATTTTCGGTTTGCAATAGAGGAGGCATGTTTAGCAGAAAGTGGATACCATGAAAGAGACCTTGGAATTGAGCAGGAGGCTCCGGCAACAAATCACATTGAAATTCAGGTGGCAACTGGTTTGACTGAGGATCAAGAGTGCTACTCTCATAGCCAGGCAAGTTAGAGTTCCCAATTTTATCGTCCTTCCTTCCAACTTTTTGCCGATGCCAGTAATATAGCATGCATCAATTTAAGATTTTTTTTGCCTTCTTTTTTTGTTGCAACATAAATTGAATGAAGTAGTCGGTCAACATGGATGAGTTCTTTCTGAAGGTTTCATACCAAATGTATATGAAATTGATTATTCTTCATCTTTTATAGTCCTAGCATTTGCCATTTTCCCCGCTTTTGTTTGATTTAGTTTTCCTATAAATAAGATGGATGTTGGGCTGTTTGGGTTACCTGGTTCAAGATTCTGGGAGTTTTTGCTAGTCATTTAGTTGTTGGGTTTTGAGGGTAGTGAAACGGGTTTAGTTTCTCTATACATACTGGAAGTTGGGGTTACCTTGTTTAATTTTGGGGAGTCATAGGAAGTTTTTATTTTGACTTATTATAATTACTGGGTTCTTGGGTTTTGATTGTAATGAAACGACCTTTTAGTGATTAGGAGAAATGACAAAATGACCTTTTAGTGGCCGGATGTTCCAAGATGTCAGGAGTGCAAACGACGACCTTCCATTTTACTTTTAGAGCATGATTTAATTCTCTCTCTGTTTTTTTTTTCCCTGTTGCTTTTTCTGGCAGCAGGCATACAATTTAAGTACCTTCGTTTATTGCATTGTTACGCAGTTTTCTGTAAAATGTAGGTTGATTTTTCCTGTATTTATAGTCTCTACAATGGCTGATTGACGAGGTAGTTATCAAGAAGGTTTGGAAGCATCATGTTCTCATATGCTAATCTCCAAACTAATAAAGATCTCTTGCTCTGGAAACAAGATTGTTATCTATGGCGCTTTTAATCTCATAGGATACTAATAACTTGTGGGCGGGGCATTAGGAAATAAGAAGTGCCAGAGTTGAGCCAAGTGGTATCATCTGGTGAAGTAATTCGGAAGCTTTTGTTTTTTCCTCGTGCATTTGATGATTTCGTACATTCTTTGGCCTCTCTTGGATTTTGCGTCTTCTAAGTGAAGGCAACAATGTTCTTCTCATATGCGTCTCTTCTCGCATGCATTAGATACTTAATGTGATCGGAAAGATTGTCTCAGCATTATTATGAGATACTCTCTTCAATGCTGTAACAAGCAATACTCTATTGGATATAGTATCCCTTTGGTTTATGAAAATCTAACTGATTTTGGCTTTAGATTGATTTCAGAATTAATAACATGTATTGTGCAAAATTTATCCATTGATTTATATTTTAAGTACTTTTCTCAAATAGTAAATAACTCAGTTTGGAGTGGTGATTTTGAAATAGAAAAGAAAAGCATAGACAACTTTTATCAGTTAAAGTCAACAAATGCTAACTGTTGCATTAATGCATCTTCAGATGCCTTGGCTTTTTTCTGTTTTGTTGAGAAATCAATTTTGATGTGCTCATTAGTCTGATGCTCTTGACCATGAATGAAGGAAGCATGGTAATAAGCACATCAGCACATGAATTGATTTGGGTCTCTAGACCTGCCTTCTCTAATGCCTTTTGACTTTGATTTGGGGGCATGGTTTTGCAATAAAATGTCATGTAGCTCCTCAGTGCTCATTGGGTCTCTAGGCCTTCCTTATTTGAGGTTTAGGTTCATCTCCAATCATCCCCGCCCATACCCCCAATGATTAGGGACTAGATGGATTTTGTTATTGTTGTTGTATTAAGGATACAATAAAAAGAAATTGGATATTTGGGGGTGTGAAAGTCAAATCAGCTGGTTTGTTTAGCTCAAATCAGCTGGTTTGTTAGTAGCAGCAAATTGCATAATAATGGATTTATCATTTTGGCACTTGATTTAGTTGGGTGGTTTGGACTTGAACTTTTTACGTTCAATAATTACTAGAAGCAACTTCATAAAAGTTAGGTGGTATCAACTTGTAGTGACCATTTAGTTAATGACTCATCAATGCAATATACTGTCTCCGCCTATTTTGGTTGCTATGGGAAACTGAAGATGTGATTAATGCATGTCTCGTAATGAAATTTTATTAGAAATCAAGATGGGCCAAACTTCGTTTGCTATGGAAGGCAGCGAGGGCGTTCACTGCTACCGCCAAAGAGTTTCGCGGTGCCAATGCCAAGGTTAGTTTTCTGTTGGTGGAGAAGAACAACCGAAATCCAGATATCAACAAGGGGAACTGCAATCAGAGTCCAGGTACCTTGACTACCCTCGAATTGTCGAGTCGGGATGACTATGCTGGGATGCCTCCCGATCTCAACACTAGCAAGGTTCGCTATTTGTTTTTGTCCACCTCTGTTTTTTTGTTATTGTTGCTAAAATTTCACTTTTTTGCCTCAACCATTCAATTTTTGTACAATTTATCCTCAATCTATCTATCATACTCGGGGACGGAGCTAGGATTCCAAAACGAAGGTAGCACCTAAAATTATTATTCTCCATCTCTCCTTTCCACAAATGATAGTCTATTATAAAACGACGGGCAATTCTAAGCTAAAAATCTCAAGTATTTCTTTAATTTTGTGTTAAGAAATGTAAGAAATTATGCACGAAAGTGCTATATGTTTTTATCTGAAAATTGGAGATTTTTTGGTAGGGGACTATCTTTATGGGCGGAGCAAGTTATTAGTAAGAATTAAAAAAGTAGAAGTATTCTAAGATTAATTATTTTTAGTAAGTGAAAGGATACACATTTTCATATGTGAACCATCCATCAAGGTTACTTCATACCCAAAGATTATACACTTTCATCAATTTATGATTCGTCAATATGCTTAATACCAAAAATGCTACATGCATTTTGAAGAATAAAACTGTTTTTGCCATATAAAAATAATTTTTTTTCTTCTCCGTCCCTGGTTACGCTAATTTTATCCGTAGAGTTTCAAATCAATATCCATTATCCAATTAGTCTAATTTTGCAATCTATAAGTCGACACTGAGAAAAACACCGTTTGCTCTTTAAGAATATCAAAGAAATTGATCTCGGTTTATAAGGAGGCACGAAATTTGCCAGAAATCAAGAAACTGTAAAAAACAGAAAGTAAAGCACATATGAGAGAGAAAACGCGAAGTACTCCGAAGTCCAAAAGGCAAATAGATGAGGGTAAATATGTCAAAATGCATTCAATGGTCCTAGACGGCATGGACCTGGGGACCCAGCAGTGCAGCAAATGCAGACCGTTAAAAACACTTTTGGACGGTTTAGATCGTGCAGCGTGTTTGGTGCACTGCACTATCCCCTCTTCTGGCATTATAGCTGATCGGTCGTTTTTCACACCAAAAATAATTAATTAAACGAAATAATTACTACTACTCAAATGAATAGTGATAAGTATTCCGAGTATCATCCTCAGGGATTATAAGGCTAAGCTGTAACTATTTCAATTGATTTCTAAATTACTTCGAGAAAAAGTGATTTGAGTTTGGTATCTAAAATTATCTAAATAATAAAAAGCAAGAAAGATGATGAATTAAATAATATGAAAAAAGGGCTTAGGGTTTTGAATCCACCCTAACTTCGCAACCAAGTAATTATATTAATTTAAGAAATTCAATTACCGAAACGACAATCACTTGCTAAAAGTTACAAGCCCTAGCAGTATCGACAAGAAAATAGCATGTGATTGAAAACCAGGCATAACCTATCTTCGGTTGGCACAAATCGTCTTCGATTCTAAAACTAATTAATCTTGGCACGAATCGTCTTCGATTCTAAAACTAATTAATCTTGGCACGACTCGTCTTCCCTAGGCATAGACTATCCTAATTCACAATTCCATGCACCAAGAAAATTGTTGCATAACTATGTATTTGCATCATAGAAAACAAACACGTAACTCTAGATAGGAAAAATAAGATCGAGTCATAAACATAAATCTCAAAGTTATACAACCATCATTATGTGTTTGAAATCCAAAATTGATATAAAAACAAAGTTACTTGGTTAGGGTTTCATCTACACCCTAAGAGAGAGATTTAGCCGGCCATGGGACTGGACGGCATCGAAGTTCCTACTCCTGTGCAACCCCTACTGTCGGTTCTGTTGATCTGTGACTTGTGTCCTCCCCCCATTGAATGTCTTATGCATTCTTTTTTATAATAAAATAGGTACTGTATCCCGTGTATTGTTTTCCAAGTCTTGTTCCGCAGTTCATCTTTTCATAAGGAAATTATTCCAAGCCAACATGCTCTCCAAGCCTCCAAAGTTTCCATTCAAGCTCCTAATTTGTCCACGAAATAATTTAGTTTCCTAAGCAAGTGAATAGCCTTCCTTGTCTTGATTTTCTTGCCTTCACAATTTGTAATTAAATGCCCTTAATATGTATCCACCAATCAACTTCCAAACTTGGTAATTACTACCAACGAGCCAGCAGTAGGTCCATCCCAAATTCTCCTATTAATTGGTATAGCATTGGACCCACCTATGAGAATTAATTTGACCACGGTTTTGCTTCGACACTGAGTAAAACTCGACCTTGCACATATTTTATATGAAATCCTCCAAATATCTACAATAACACGCAAACAAAATATTATACTCCAAATAACCAAATAAATGGATTCAACAAGGATTAGTTAAGGGGTGCCAATGTGAACAATTGAGCGCCTATCAATAGCCATCCATTTGTAAATTGTTATTTATACACAAATGTTGATTGCACGGTTTTGCTAACAACGTCATGAATGAACCTTTTCTGTGTGTCTTGCATTTTTGTCGGCCAATAATTTTTTGATGCAAAATGTCGTCAACCGTATTATGCAAGGGAAAGAATTAGGAGTATATTTTTGCCCCATATCCTTTACACATATATATGGTTTCAAAATTTTCCTTGGAACCGCTAAATCAACATGCAATATGAGCCCTCAATGTCAGTAATATAACAATGTATGTTGTTCTGTATATATACTTGAAATCCAAAATTAGGCCACATGGATATCGATTTGAAAAGTTTAAAGGACGCAGTATGTTCAATTAATGGATTTAAAATCAAAGGAAATTGGATATTTGAGGGGATGGAAGTGAAATCAAACTTTTTTGTAGTCCAAATTAATCATCAACTGGTTTGTTAGTAGCAGCAAATTTCATAATAATGGATTTTATCATTTTGACACTTGATTTAGTTGGGTGGTGTGGACTTAAACTTTTTTAAGTTCAAGAATAATTACTAGAAGTAATGTCACAAAAGTTGGTGATATTGACTAGAAGTGACCCTTTAGTTAATGACTCATCAATGCCATATACTCCCTCCGCCCATTTTGTTTGCTATAGGAAACTGAAGACATGTAATTAATGCATCTCTCGTAATGAAATTTTATTAGAGATCAAGTTGGGCCAATCTTCGCTTGCTATGGAAGGCAGCGAGGGCATTCGCCGCCGCCAAAGAGTTCCGCGGCGCCAATGCCGAGGTTGATTTTCCGCTGGTGGAGGAGAAGAACAGAAATCTAGATATCAAGAAGGGAAATTGCAATCAGAGTTATAGTATCGTGACCACTGTCGAATCGTCGAGCCGGGATGACATTGTTGGGATGCTTCTCGATCTCAACACTAGTAAGGTTAGCTATTTGTTTTTCTCTACCTTTGCTTTTTTTGGTGGTGGTTGTCGCTAAATTTCATTTCTCCATCTTAACTATTCAATTTCTGTAGTCAGCCGCACTCTATCTATTATACTTTGTGATGGAGTTAGGATCTCAACTTGAAGGTGGCATCCAAAATCAACATTCTCTCTCTGTCCCACAAATAATAATTTACTATAAAACGATGTGCAATTTGAAGTTGAAAATCTCAATTAGTTCTTTGATTTTATGTCAAAAAATGTAAGAATTAGGCACAGAAATGCTTTAATTTTTTACGAAAAATTGGAGGTTTTTGGTAGTAGACTATCTTGTCGGGTGGAGGGAGTAATTAGTATAAAAAAGTACAAGTGTTCTACGATTTATTATATTTAGTACACGAAAGTATACACATTTTCATATGTTAATCATCCTTTGACATACTACCAAAACAAAAATACACATTTTCATTGAATAATCATTCATAAGTACAGTAAATACCAAAGATACTACATGCCTTTTGAAGAATAGCACTGTTCTTGCAATACAAAAATATATATATATATATATATATATTTTTTGGGCCGGGGGTGGCATGTGCCACCTCCCCCCTCTTACTCTCCATCCCTGATTACACTAGTTTTATCCATAAAATTTCCAAATCAATATGCAATTAGTCTAACTTTGAATTCCATGAGTCAAAATTGGACAAACACCCTTTGCTCTAGAGAATATCAAAGAAATTGATCTCAGGTTTATGAAAAATGTTATGGGTACACTGCACATGCACACTGTAGTGGGCCGAAATCTAGCAGCCCAAATGGGTCTTGGTTGGTGAGCCCGGATGGGATTGGGCCCAAACGGATCTCCAGGCCCACCAAGGGACAAAGTATCACTGGCCGACCGAGCTTGGCCCGTCCGAGACAAACCGGAGTCTTGGCCGACAAACTGTGAACCAGACGAGCCATCCAAGACAGATCGTATCCGAGATGGCTCGGAGGGGAAATCCGAGATTTCGGTGACAACCTTAGTGACGTCACCCGAGGCGGTTAACGCTCGTAACAAACTTGGGAAGGCACATGTGCATGAGACAGCTGTCCCTTCGTCAGCGTGACAATACCCGAAGTGGTTACACTACGTGTCGTAGCCACATTGGAGGACGCATGCATGCAGGACTTGTGAGATCAGCTTGTGATGCTCGGTGATGTAACTCAAGCAGAAATGACTGGGCTGCCCCTGTCCTTGGGAAGCCTATATAAACGAAGCAAAGAAGACCTAAAAAGGGGGACAACACTTTCTCTATCTACTTTTACTCTCTCAATACACCTTTCTTCTCCAATTACTCACTAAACCGTCGGAGTGCCTTCCCTGGCCACACTCCGGCCAGGTTAGGCAATAACGGTGTGTGTTAAGTGTGCAAGAGCCCTAGAGAAGAGGACTCTCCACCCACTCGCTGCTCACTTGGGTCAAGAATTGTTTGAGAGGTGCTACTAGATTTTTGAGGACAACACAATTGGCGACTCTGCTGGGGACCTAACCCAGAACCTCCGGTGCTCCTCCCTAGATCCACCCTTTCTCCTCTCTTTTTCCCGATTCCCTTGACTCGAAATGGGTAGCGAACCAACTAAACCACCAAACCCCAATGACCCTCTCCACCCGTCTTCCTCCAGAGATCCCAAAGGGATCCCTCACATCTTTGTCTCTATTCCGACAGGTCACATCAGACTCACTCTGAGCCCAAACTCATAGCAACTCACCATCCAACAACTCACTCACCACCTGAAAGAGCGAGACGCTGAGATGGCAGCAATCAGGGCCCAGCTTTCTAAGCTAACCGAGACAGTTAAGAAAAGGCAGCAGTAGAAACAACCGCAACATCTCACGGAGGCGTATCCGGGCAACGACGCTCGGCTAAGGATCGAATCGGTGATCCTAACAATGAGAGGGCTCAAAACAAGGCTCTCGTGCTTTGGCATGGGAACCCGTCGATCGAGCACCTCTCGAGGGGTCACCGAGGTGACTCTTCACAACAACGATCTTCGCAAGTCTCCAAATCCAGTGCTCGTTCACCGTACTCTCAATTTTTGGCATCTCATGAGACGGTTTACTATTTTGAGAATGGCCAGTACAAATCGATCTATCTGTGGAAGGACCCTAAAGATGCCGCTTTAACCGAATGCTCTTTCAGTCGACAGCGCCATCAGACTCCTCCGCAGCCAACCAACTCCGTAGATCTCCGAGCTCGGGTGGAGCACCTGAAGAAAACTTCCACACAAGAGCCAAATATAACTGTCATCCAGGATGGTGGAACGGGAAAATGTCATACCTACCGAACTGACGAAAAAGCTCACCATGACGAGGCTGGGGGGAAAGGAAGGAGAAATAGCCTCGGGAGTGGACTCGTCACTGCGAGCATCGCAACGAGCGCCGTTATGATGAGCATCACCAAACTCATACCGAGAAGTGTTCCCGTACCAGCGACGGGTTTATTGTACTATCCAATCCTCCTTTCTCATCCCTCCTTCCTCTGCTGAGCGTCGATGAATGATTGAAACAGTTGGCAAAATTGCCTTTGACAAAGGAGATCGCCTCTGCAACGTTGCCAGCTGGATTCACGCTCCCGAAGTTCAATCGTTACAGTGCCCTCACAGATGCGTACAACCACCTTATTTACTTCAGGCAGATTATCAACCTTTACACCTCGAATCAAGCCATAATGTGCAAGGTGTTCCCAACAAGCCTAGGGACTCTCGGATCCCTATGGTTCTACAAGCTTGACGAAGGATCCATCGGAAGGTACGAGGCTCTGGAGAGAGCTTTCCTGTCTTGGTTCGTGACAAGCAATATACAAAAGAAAGAGGTGGATTCTCTTCTCGGATTGAGAAAGCACCCGGATGAGACTCTGTGCCAGTATGCTGCCAGATACTGGGAGATGTTTCACCAGGTCTAGGGTTGTGACCAGACTCTTGCTGCGACCCACTTCAAGCACGGTTTGGAAAGTAAGCCATGTCTTTACAGATCTGATGTTACACCCACCAAAAAACATGGATGACCTAATGGAATGGATTAATAAATATATCGACTTTGAGGAACTCTTAACCGAGCGTGATGCTCCAACCTTCTCCTCCGTTCCAAGGGTTATCCATGTTTCAGGTAATCAAAAGAAGGCAGTAAACACTATTAAAACTGGCGCAGCAAAGAGAACCCCTAAGACGAGCGACTTTGTGGCCCAGCGCATGGTCTTCACCGAGTCAATCTATATGCTCCTCCGAAAGATTGAGAATGAAGGGTTCTTTCACTGGCCAAATCACAAGATGGGAACTCAAGATAAAACTTAGGATAGAAAGGTCTATTGCACCTTCCGTCGAGAACAAGGTCATTACACGACCTCTTGCAGACCGTTCAAGGCATACTTGGAAACTCTTGTCTCAGCTGGAAACCTGGATGCTTACATCAACCAGGATAAGACCTTGGCTTGGGCACAGGCCCAGGGAGCAGCTGCAGGAGGGGGCGCCCAGGAGGATGTGGTGGTAATGCACGTGATCCACGGCCCAATTACAAGAATGTTGGAGGCTCGGGTGTACAAGGAGATCAAGCAAGCTACCAAAGCATTGGAGGTGCTCTCGGTTAAGCAACAACCAAAATGAAAGTTCCCAGCCAAGGAGTCTCAATGGACAATCACGTTCACCGAGAAAGATCTAGAAGGGGTGCAATTCCCTCACGACGATGCTCTCGTCATTACACTGAAGGTAGGGAAAGCGAAGGTGGAACAGATTTTGGTAGACCAAGGGAGCGCTGCCGAGGTAATGTACTACTCGCTGTTTAAACGATTTGGATTCACTAGCAAGGACCTTAAGCCTTCCAAGGTCCCCCTCGTCGGATTCAGTGGTACACCTGTATATCCCCTCGGCACAATTACCCTTCCCGTCACCACTGGTACGGTGACGCAGCAAGTAGAGTTTATTGTTGTTAACTCCCCGAGCCCCTACAACATCATATTTGGAAGAAATTGGCTCCATGCGATGAAAGCCGTGGCATCAACATACCATCAGGTGCTACGGTTTATTGGGGCAAAAGGAAAGTAGGAGGATGTGAAAGGCGATCAGATAGCTGTGAAGAAATGTTGCATTTCAACCGTGGGCAGAAAGGAAAAGAAGAAACCGAAGCAGGTGCAGTGGGTGGAGGTACTCTGGGCCCCAATTTTGGAGGACGTTGGCAGGCCCGTTGAGGCAAAATCAATGGAAGACCTCGTCATAGTCCCAATCAATGAGGATAGAAGCCGTTTCTTCCTTGTCGGCTCCTCTTTAACCGAGACCGAAAAGCAGGAAATGGTAACTTTCCTCAAGGCAAACATTGAGGTGTTTGCCTGGACTCCGTACGAGATGCCGGGGGTTGATCCGAGATTCATCAAACACCAGCTTAATGTTGACCCCTTAAGGTGCCCGGTTATCCAAAAACCGAGAAGATCTTCCGTTGTTCATGCCGAGGCGGTGGAATCAGAGGTTGATAAGCTACTTAAAGCTCGAGCAATTCAAGAAGTCCAGTACCCTACATGGCTGGCGAATACGGTGGTAGTCCCGAAGAAGAACGGAAAGCTAAGGGTCTGCGTAGATTACACTAACCTGAATTACGCCTGTCCAAAGGATTGTTTCCCGGTCCCTTGGATAGACCAACTCGTAGACGTTACGGCAGGACATGCTCGACTGAGCTTTATGGATGCATATAGGGGCTATCACCAAGTCTTCATGGAAAAGACCGCTTTTATCCCACCGAGAGGTGTATACAACTACCGAGTCATGCCCTTCGGGCTGAAAAACGGCGGGGCCACCTTCCAACAAATGGTGTCCCGGATGTTCAAAGATCAGCTCGGGGACACGATGGAGGCCTATATCGACGACATGGTGGTGAAAAGCATACTGGAGAAAGACCACATCGCTGACCTTGCCAAGATGTTCGCAGTGTTGAAGCTGCTTGGCTTTAAACTCAACAACCGAGAAGTGCTCTTTCGGAGTTGGGTCGAAAAAAGTCCTAGGCCACTTGGTGATGAGAAGGGGTATTGAAGCAGATCCGAGCCAAGTTACAGCTATACAACAACTCGTTTCACCGAATATGATCAAGGAAGTCCAAAGGCTAACAAGGATGGCGGTAGCTCTCAACCATTTCTTCAACCGCTCGACTGACGTATGTTGTCCTCTCTTTCAATCAATCAAGACAAGCAAGAGAAAGTTCCAGTGGACTGAAGAATGCGAGAAGGCTCTGCAGCACCTAAAGACCAATTTATCCGAGCCGCCATTACTAGAGACTCCTTGGGAAAATGAGGATTTATACATCTACCTCTCTGTCTTTCTGCCCCCTATCAGCTCGGTCCTAGTCTGAGTAGAAGGAATCGAGCATCGATCGGTATATTATGCAAGCAAGACGCTGACTGGAGCCGAGACGAGGTGTCACACCCTCGAAATTCAATGAATATTATAATAAGAAATTCCACGTGGACGGTCAACAAGTCCACGGGCCACGTCAAATTCCAAGTTGTCTAATAATCAAAGTCAGCATCAAAAGGGGTACAATAGTCTATGGTTACCTATTTCCCAAACCTAAATACACAAGTCTTAAAGTTATTACAGATCCAAGTCAAAAGATTCAATATAAATGAGTTACAAAATCATCTCTTCAAAATTATAAACTCAAGATGATGAGGTAACTCCTCTTTAAGCTTTCAAAAGATGTATGCAATCACTTCATGCACACCCAAGTCATGCTCCGTGCTGGGTACCTGAAAAATGATAGGTTGAGCTTTAAGCCCACTAAAGGAACGTCTACCAAAACTAAACACAATGAAATGTAGATGCGAGATGAGACATGAGGATGAAGGCTAAATAAGATAACCAAGATTTTACAAGAGTCCAACGAGGCACATATAAGTTTATAAATCCCTTGTTATCACCCAAGTGTACCCAAAGTATACCCGATATGCGTCCTCTCTCATAAGTGTCTAGTTCGTCCGATGTGTCGTGTCAACTATTTTATTTAAATTAGATCTTTAGAAATTTCTCGCGACACGTCTATAGGACGACCCAAGTATCATTCCGGGCTATCTTTCGACCCCGTATAATCTTCCCCTTAGCCAATGCATAGTTCCTCGCGACACGCCCATAGAACTGCCCGAGTATCATTCCGGGCTACCTTTCGGCCCCGTATTAAGAGTTTCAAGTTCTCATTACAATTCATGTTCATTGTTTTCATACAAGTGTCATCATATCACTCGTACCTCGGATCGTCACTCAAGTTCACGCATTTCGTCAAAATCTTCAATTCACATATAACAAGTGTATGACCACGTAGTTGTCGTTCAAAAATCAAACCGAGTCACTAATTATACTAGGATAGGCTAGGGACAAGTTATTCAATGAGTTTTGAGGTATAAGAGATGATTACGCCAAGTAATAACACAAACAAGTGACCGAAATCAACGAAAACAAGTTTTGGTGAAGTGAAGGGGGGAGTGGATCGATCCACTTTGGTTCAGAGCAAGACAGAAGGTTGTGGATCAATCCAAGTGATGAGTGGATCGATCCACTGTGAGAGTGGATTGATCCACTATGATCCGAAACGCCATCAGAAGGTTTTGGATCGATCCAACCCAAAAGTGGATTGATCCAGAGACCATTACGAGCAGATTTTTGACAGCAACAAGGGAATTGAAATGGGCTCTAAACCAAACATGTTTATGATAAAAAATCAACACCACAAGCTAAAAGAGGGTATTGATACAACTAGTTTACATAGGACAACAACAACAAGTGTTCATCAACCTCCAATCAAATCCATGGAACTAGAAAATGGGTTTTTCAAGAACATAAGAGGGAATGATCAAAGATAAGTATAATCTACACATCACACACTTCAAAACACTTAGTAATGGTAGAAATTCCCCTACCTCAAGGTTTAGAAGCTTTTGAACAAAGGATGAGCAAAACCCTTACCTTCTCCCCAATGCTCCAACCGAATCTCCTCCTTCCGAAGTGAAATGAACTATACTTGGGCTTCCAAACACGTGTAGGAGTCTAGTATTGGTGAAGGTTTTGAAGGAATTAGAGGTTTTTGGGTGAAATTTGTGGAGAAGATGAAGAAGATGGGAGAAGGAGCAGAGAGGGAGAGAGAGACGCAGTGTAGAGGAAGAGAGGGGTGTGTTTTTGGTCAAAAATCTGACCCTACACAATATGTATACACAATCACACTTGCACTTAAACCCCCCCATGTTTCCAACATGTTTTAAAGACACCTCAATGCATATACCTCATTCACATTGACCCTATACTACATTTTGAAACATTCCTCACACTTCCCCAACATTATTTCTAAAAATAACTACTATATACCTAAAAACACGGGTCTTTACACTCTACCCTCCTTAAAAAAATTTTGTCCTCAAAATTTGCACAACAAAGCCATATAAATGAGTATATATATCCATGCATGATATGCAACACGTATCCGACACCGTGACTACAAAATGCAATAAAAGCAAGTTCTCACATTGATCAGGTCGTAAATAACTCCGGATATTTCTCTTTCATCTCGTCCTCTCTTTCCAATGTTGACTCTTCGCTCCCAAAATTGTTCCATAATACCCGAACTAGTCGAATAGTTTTACCCCTTAGAGTTTTCTCTCGTGTATCCATAACCTGTATCGGCTTTTCACCATAAGACGCATCGGCCTCAAGCTCCAATTCGGACCATTCTAGCAAGTGTGATGGATCTGGCTCGTACTTCTTTAGCATAGAAACGTGAAAGACATTGTGAATCCCCGACAATCGTGGTGGCAATGCCAAACGGTATGCAACTTCTCCAATCTTCTCAATAATATCAAACGGGCCCAATATAACGCGATGATAACTTGCCCCCTTGCCCGAAACGTGTCAAACCCCGACGTGGTGATATTTTGAGAAACACGTGATCTCCCACTTCGAATGATAACGGGCGTCTACGACGATTGGCATAACTCTTTTGGCGACTTTAAGCGGTCAATAAGCGTTGACGAATCACCTTGACCTTTTCGGTTGTTGCCTCTTGTGCGGCCTTAAGTCTCTTGCAAATCAACCTTATGCTCTCGGCGGTTTCGTTCATTAACTCTGGCCCCACTAGCGTTGCTTCACCCAACTCGGTCCAACACACCGATGATCTACATGGCCTACCATATAAAGCCTCATAAGGCGCCATCTCGATGCTCAATTGGTAACTATTATTATAGGCAAACTTGACTAACGGCAAGTGATCTTCCCAACTACCCCGAAAGTCCAGTATGCAAGCTTGTAGCATATCTTCCAAGATTTGAATCGTCCTTTCGGATTGCCCGTCGGTTTGTGGGTGGTAAGCGGTGCTCAATAACAAATTCGAGCCAAGCGCGGCTTGCAAGCTTTGCCAAAAACGGGAAGTAAAACGCGGATCTCTATCGGACACAATCAATACCGGAACCCCATGAAGTCGAATAATCTCCCGAATATACAAACGACTAAGTGTCTCAACCGAATCGGTAACTTGAATAGGCAAGAAGTGCGCGGTTTTTGTAAATCAGTCAACTATAACCCATATGGCGTCATGCCCTCTCGGCGACCTCGGCAAACCCGCCACGAAGTCCATAGTCACGTTTTCCCGTTTCCATTCGGCTACCGGTAACGGTTGTAATTCTCCCGCTGGTCGTTGATGCTCTGCTTTCACTTGTTGACACATGAGACACCGAGACACAAAAGTAGCCACATCCCTCTTTAATCCCGGCCACCAAAATTGCCTACGCAAATCGTGATACATATTTGTCCCTCCCGGATGTACGGCTAATGGTGAATGGTGAAATTCTCTCAAAATCTCGTCCCGGCATGCGATAGGTGCAAATAACTTCCCTTTAAACCGTAAGCTTTAGTCGGCATGAATCATCCACCCAATTGGTGCCTCCCCACTAAGAAATCTGACCCGTAGGTTCCCCGCTTCCTCATCCGCTTGTTGAGCTTCAATAACTTGAGATGATAGAGTTGATTGGGCCGTTAAGTTACACAAGGTTACACCCTCATGGACCTCCTCACAATGCAACGTGTAGAACCCCAAGTCCTTCATCATTTTTCATTTATCGATCGCTAAACTCGCCAAATGTGCCGGTTTTCTACTTAGCGCATCCGCCACTACATTCGCTTTGCCCGGGTGATATTGCAATTCGAAGTCGTACTCCTCCATGTGCTCCATCCATCGGCGTTGACACAAATTAAGTTCTTTTTGAGAAAATAAATACTTTAAGCTTTTATGGTCAGAAAACACTTCAAACTTTTCACCATAGAGGTAATACCTCCAACTTTTCAAGGCAAAGATTACAGCCGCAAGTTCTAAGTCGTGAGATGGATAGTTATGCTCGTGATCCTACAATTGATGTGAGCCATACGCTACCACTTTTCCATTTTGCATCAAAATGCACCCAAGTCCCTCCCGCGAGGCATCACAATAGACGGAGTAGCCAACTCCACGCTCGAGCACAATTAGTATTGGTATAGTAGTTAAACGCTTTTTCAACTCGTTAAACGCCACTTCACACTTGTCATCCCACATGAATTTCGCCCCCTTTTGAGTTAGTTTAGTCATTGGAGCTGCCAAACGAGAGAAATCTTGCACAAAACGACCGGTAATGCCGGCCAAACCCAAGAAACTCCGGATCTCAAAGACACTCTTCGGACGCTCCCAATTCAATACCGACTCAATCTTCCCCAGATCCACGGACACTCCGTCCTTGGATACCACATGACCCAAGAATTTCACCTCGGACAACCAAAATTCGCACGTACTAAGTTTAGCATATAACTAGTGTTCTCTCAAGGTCTCAAGGAAAATGGTGAGGTGAGATTGGTGATCTTCTTCGGAAGGTGAGTAGATAAGAATATCATCAACAAAGACGACACGAAACGATCAAGATAAGCTCGAAAAATTTGATTCATCAAATCCATGAAAGTAGCGGGTGCATTGGTTAAGCCAAACGGCATGACCACGAATTCATAATGGCCATAACGAGTGCAAAAAGCTATTTTAGGAATGTCCTCACGGCGAACCCTCAATTGATGATAACTGGATCTCAGGTCAATCTTAGAAAAACACATGGCACCTCGAAGTTGATCAAACAAATCGTCGATCCTAGGCATTGGGTACTTGTTCTTAATCGTGACTCGGTTCAATTTATGGTAATTGATACATAAGCGAAGCGACCCATCCTTCTTTTGCGTGAATAAAGCCGGGGCTCCCCACGGTGATATACTAGGACGGATGAAACCCAAGTCTTGCAACTCTTGTAATTGTGTCTTTAGTTCTCTCAACTCAGCCGGTGCAAAACAGTATGGAGGCATAGAAATCAGTGTTGTGTCTGGCAATAAGTCTATCGTGAACTCAACTTCCCTATCGGGTGGCAAGCCCGGTAACTCCTCCGGAAACACATCCGAGAAATCACAAACTACCCTTGGCAATTCCCCACGCGTGGATAAGTCTTCATCTAAGGTTAAACTAGCCAAGAGGCACGCAATTGAATCCTTCTCTCGCGGGCCGCATAAATACGGCTCAAATGGTTCCCGTCTTTCTCCGTAAAACTCAAAACAATCACCCTTCGGTGGACAAATTTGAACATGACACTTAAAACAATCGATGGTAGCATGGAAAGTTGACAACCAATCCATCCCCAAAATTAGAACGAACCCGGCATGCCCAACATGATGAAATCGAAAGTAAAACGACGATCCCAAATAATTAACTCACACCCCCGGCATAAGCGGTCAAGTGATGTCCTACCGCCTAATGGTGTATCAACAAAGAAAGGTGGGATAAAACTCTCAATTTCTAACTCCAATGCACGCACAAATGATGAAGCAATAAATGAATGAGATGCTCCCGAGTTGAATAGCACTTTAGCAAAGGAATTGAATAGAAGAAATGTACCCCTCACAACTGAAGTCTCCGGTGCCTGAGTAGTGAGTGGTGGTGGTTGTGGTGTGGTGTTAGTGATAGCATAGGCTCTCCCCTGCACTGATCCCGACCCACGAGTGTGACCCACCCTGCAGGCGAATCCATCTACCGATTGCCGAAGAGCTGCAGCCCCCGCTCAATCGTGAACCCGACTAGTAGTGCCACAATGCGATTGTGATTGTCCCCTGCACCTCTCACCTCTGACTAAAACTACCTAGCCCTCCTACAGCTGAGAGCAGAACCCGACTCGCATTCGTGTTCCTCCTCCCCGTGGACAATTCCTAGCAATATGCCCCGATTTACCACAAGCAAAGCAAGAACCCGGAAATGGAGTACCCTGAGATTGTGAACCCAAGTGATATGGACACTGAGAGCGATAGTGACCCGGTTGCTTGCAATTGTGGCACACGATTGGTGGCCGACTGGAACCTCCCCGAAACCCAGATGATGTAGGTGCCCGAAAATTCGATTGGCTATGAGATGGTTGGAATTGCTCTCTTGATATCTTTCTCCCTTGGCCCCCATAAGACCCCGTAGGTGCACTCACGGTTGCGGTTGATGGTTTAGACTCCCACCCTTTCACATTCTTACCCATCTCCCCCAAATTCTCAAGGTTAGCGCACTCCACAATCTCGGTAAATTTATTAATGCGAACTGACATAACTAGTAGCTTAAGTGGGTTGTTCAAACCTTTCTCAAATCGCCTACATTTTCTCTCTTTTGAACTTACCAACTCTGGTGCAAACCGAGACGAGGATTGGAATCTCATAGAATACTCCGAAACGGTCATACTTCCTTTTTCAAGCTTCTTAAATTGATCTCCTAGTTGCTCTTTGAAAGAACCCGGAAAGTATTGGTTTTCGAAAAGAGTTTCAAACTCAGCCCATGTCAAATCCTCAACATCCGGCTCATCAACTTGTTGAGCCGCCCTCGCCGCTCTCCGGACATCTCTCCTACTCGCTAAAATCGATTCCCACCAATTGTTTGCTTCCCCGGTAAGTTGACAAGCTACCAAATTCACCGTCATGTTATCCTCGTTGATGGCTAGTGCGGTAAAAAGCTTGCAAATTTCCTCGAGCCAATGGTTAGCTTCTAGTGGATCACTACTCGCTCCATCAAATGTAGGTGGATTCATACGACGAAATTCCCTCATGGCTTCCTTAGCCTCTGAACCCTTAGGTGTTTGATTCAACAAGTTAGATGCCACAAGCACAGCCACAAGATCAGTAGCAAATTGGTTTGGTGGGTTTTGTGCCCCCGTTCTGTGTATCGCTTCCTCCTGTCTCTCATCCTCACCCCCTGGATGTTCACCATGATGACTAGCCTCATCATTGGCCCGCTCATTACGACCCCAACCTCAAGCCCTTCCCCGATTTGCGGCCCCACCCAGTCTAGTAACTCGTCTCGGTGGCATGGCTCTATACAAATTTAAGAAAGAAAGATCATTAATCCCAATATTTTCTCAAATGAGGTCAAAGCCTCCAACGCTATCCCAACACGGGTAAACAACTCAATACCATGCTCGTCACTTGCAAACATGACACTATATGATGCTTACATGCTCCATGAATGTTACACAAGCACACACACAATGGATGAGAAAACATCTTTTCAAGTAAAACCTTATGCACTAGTTTAAGCCCCGAGACTATAAGTCTCCTCACGGTCCCTAAGTTTTCAAAACCTAAGCTCTAATACCAAGTTGTCACAACCTCGAAATTCAATGAATATTACAATAAGAAATTCCACGTGGACGGTTAACAGGTCCATGGGCCACGTCAAATTCCAAGTTGTCTAATAATCAAAGTCAGCATTAAAAGGGGTACAATAGTCTATGGTTACCCATTCCCCAAACCTAAATACACAAGTCTTAAAGTTATTACAGATCCAAGTCAAAAGATTTAATATAAATGAGTTACAAAATCATCTTTTCAAAATCATAAACTCAAGATGATGAGGTAACTCCTCTTTAAGCTTTCAAAAGATGTATGCAATCACTTCATGCACACCCAAGTCATGCTTCATCTTGGGTACCTGAAAATGATAGGTTGAGCTTTAGGCCCAGTAGAGGAACGTCTACCAAAACTAAACACAATGAAATGTAGATGCGAGATGAGACATGAGGATAAAGGTTAAATAAGATAACCAAGATTTTACAAGAGTCCAACGAGGCACATATAAGTTTATAAATCCCTTGTTATCACCCAAGTGTACCCAAAGTATACCCGATATGCGTCCTCTCTCATAAGTGTCTAGTTCGTCCGATGTGTCGTGTCAACTATTTTATTTAAATTAGATCTTTAGAAATTCCTCGCGACACGTCCATAGGACGGCCCAAGTATCATTCCGGGCTATCTTTCGACCCCGTATAATCTTCCCCTTGGCCAAGGCATAGTTCCTCGCAGCATGCCCATAGAACGGCCCAAGTATATTCCGGGCTACCTTTCGGCCCCGTAGCAAGAGTTTCAAGTTCTCATTTCAATTCACGTTCATTGTTTTCACACAAGTGTCATCATATCACTCATACCTCGGATCGTCACTCAAGTTCACGTATTTCGTCAAAATCTTCAATTCACATATAACAAGTGTATGACCACGTAGTTGTCGTTCAAAAATCAAACCGAGTCACCAATTATACTCGGATAGGCTAGGGACGAGTTATTCAATGAGTTTTGAGGTATAAGAGATGATTACGCCAAGTAATAACACGAACAAACGACCAAAATCGACGAAAACAAGTTTTGGTGAAGCGATGGGGGGAATGGATCGATCCACTATGCGAGTGGATCGATCCACTTTGGTTCGGAGCAAGACAGAAGGTTGTGGATCGATCCAAGTGATGAGTGGATCGATCCACTATGATCCGAAACGCCATCAGAAGGTTTTGGATCGATCCAGAGACCATTACGAGCAGATTTTTGACAGCAACAAGGGGATTGATATGGGCTCCAAACCAAACATGTTTATGATCAAAAATCAACACCACAAGCTACAAGAGGGTATTGAAACAACTAGTTTACGTACGACAACAACAAGAAGCATTCATCAACCTCCAATGAAATCCATGGAACTAGAAAATGGGTTTTTCAAGAACATAAGAGGGAATGACCAAAGATAAGTATAATCTACACATCACACACTTCAAAACACTTAGTAATGATAGAAATTCCACTACCTCAAGGTTTAGAAGATTTTGAACAAAGAATGAGCAAAACCCTTGCCTTCTCCCCAATGCTCCAACCGAATCTCCTCCTTCCGAAGTGAAACGAACTATACTTGGGCTTCCAAACACGTGTAGGAGTCTAGTATTGGTGAAGGTTTTGAAGGAATTAGAGGTTTTTGGGTGAAATTTGTGGAGAAGATGAAGATGGAAGAAGGAGTAGAGAGGGAGAGTGAGACGCAGTGTAGAGGAAGAGAGGGGTGTGTGTTTTTGGTCAAAAATCTGACCCTACACAATATGTATACTCTATCACACTTGCATTTAAACCCCCCATGTTTCCAACATGTTTTAAAGACACCCCAATGAATATACCCATTCACATTGACCTTATACTGCATTTTGAAACATTCCTCACACTTCCCCAACATTATTTCTAAAAAAAATTAATACATACCTAAAAACACGGGTCTTTACACAAGGTACCTTCCTCTTGAAAAGGTTGCCTTCGCTCTCGTAACTGCATCTCGAAAGCTGCTCCCTTACTTTCAAGCTCACACAATCATCATTTTCACCGAGTATCCACTGAAGGGACTCTTCCGGAGAGCTGATCTCTCAACCCGGGTCTCGAAGTGGTCATGCAAAATGGCCAACTTTGACATCCAATATCGGCCGAGAACAACCTATAAAGGCGCGGTGTTAGCTGACTTCATTGCCGAGCTGACACTTGGAGAAGAAAAACAAAAGGAAGAGGAACTCAGCCCAACCCCACCCGAGCAACCTACCAAAGAACTTGAAGATGCGACTACTTCGATCTCGGATAAGGAATCAAACAAAGAACATGACACAGCTGAACAAATACAAAAACCTCTCTTGGAAGGAGATCCGAGTCAGAACAACGATGCCAACCAAGCAACCGTGCCATTTTCCACTTGGCACATGTTCCACGGTAATGCTTGGAAGTTACACGTAGATGGAGCTTCTAACCAACGAGGTGCTGGAGCAAGCGTAGTCCTAATCTCACCCGAGGGAGTCATTCACGAGAATGCAATCACAATAGAGTTCCCGGCCTTAAACAATAAGGTCGAGTAAGAAGCTTTAATTGCTGGCCTTTGGCTAGCCGAAGCAATGGATGTGAAGACCTTAATGGTTTACAGCGACTCCCAACTCGTTATAAACCAGTTCAACAGAGAATACGATGCCAAGGACGAGAGAATGGCGAAGTATCTGAGCCTAGCCAAGAGTCTGACCGAGACATTTGAAGAAATTGAAGTACACCAGGTGGGTCGAGAGCACAACGCCCACACTGATGCACTTGCAAGATTAGCCTCAGCATGCAAAGCGTCCGAGCAAAGAACTATTTCATTTGGAACAATCTCTTCATCGAGCTTTGATCCTCCTCCAACCCAAATGATGAATATTGAGCTCGGTCCAAGCTGGATGGATGAACTCGTGTTTTATCTCCGAGATGACAAGCTACTCGAAGACCAACGAGAAGCTCATCGGATTAGATGCAAGGCTGCAAATTACAGGGGTATTGACCACTAATAACTTATCTTTTAAGTTAACAAATCATCTTGGTACGTTTTCACCGAGTCAATCTTGTTGAGGGGTATTGTTTCAATGATAACTTATATTCCAAAGTTACACAATTTGACTCGGTTATCCGAGCAAACAAATTATTTCAAACATTTTACCGAGACGTATGTTAAGATTAAACCAAACCACTGATATTACTCTCGGATTACAAGTTACAACGCTTGTGCAAATTAGAGAAATTTTTTTACAAGTCTTATTATATCATCATCAATTGACTCGGCAATATGTCCGAGACGATCTGTCAATTGCTTCGGATATTTCACATGCCTTGGAAAAATTTCTTACAACATTCATCTTAGCTTAGGCCAGGGGTATTTACTTGCCCTAAGCCAAGACGAATGGGAGTATTCATACATATCTCAGGAAAAATCACTCAAGAACAAACAGAAGAAACCATTCATGCCACCCATTCATTTAAGACAAACAACTTGGCATAAAATTCCATCGAGTCGCTACAAAGCAAGAGGTAGTTCGGGGGAAGGAAGAGAAATTGTATCAACAACTACCAAATCACAACGGTTTGGCATATAATTCCACCAGCCGTACCAACAAGACAAACCACAGAAATAGTGTAGAGGGAGAGAGATATTGTTCAAAAATGTCAAAAATATCAGAAAATTCCTAAACACCCTCTTCGACACCCTGATCTACCGCCTCGGTTGCATTCTCTTCAACAGCCTCCTCTTCCCCTTCAGCACCTTCCTCTTCTTCTTCCTCGGGAGGGAACTTGATCTTGGGCAAAGCCACCTCGGGTACTTTACGAAGGTCGGACTCTGTGTGAACACTTGCAGCATCAAGATCGAGACCATAGCCTGCGCTTATGCCTCGGAAGTAATAGATCCTAGCTCCCCTTTGAAAACCTATATTTTTTATTTCCTCCACTTGACCCTTGTAGTGCTCCACGATTTTCTCCTTGGCCTCCTCAAAACCTGTTGAATGCGCTCGGGACAGCTCCTGCTTGTGCCTCTCCGCCTCCTCGGACGACTTCTGCAGCTCTTTCACCTAATTCCTTAGGGCTTCCAACTTGGAGAGTTGCTGTTTTGCAGCCTCAAGCTCCTTGATCTGAATCTTAGTTGCAGCCAGATTGTTCTCAGCTTCTCTTTTCTTTTGAAGGGCATCTTTGTACTTCAGTTTGAAAGAGCCGAAGGAGGAGGAAAGGTTTACAACCTTTTGGTGATAACTGAACAAAGACTGGCTAGCCTACAAAAATACATGACAAGAGTTACAAACCAACCAATCAACAATAGAAAACAACAAATGATCTCGGGAAAGGTCACTACTTACAAGGGTCAAGTGAGAGAACATGTCCACGATATTGCCTTCCAGGCCAGAAGGAAGCTGCTTCATGTCCTCAGGCAAGCACACCCCTTGGAGTAATGGGAGGCCGAGCCTGGGATTGGCTCGGACGCTGTCCGTCACCAGCACAGGTTGTCCTTGTTTGACCTGAGGGGCGAAAATAAAGGGAGTAGGGGAGGAGGCTTTAGCATTCACATCCTTTAAAGGGGCTTCTTTCTCGGAGGGTGCCTTCTCTAGGGAGCTCTTGTCAGCAACAACCTTATCCTTTCGCGTGTCCTTGCCTGAGCCTGACCCTAGCTCAAGCCTTTGTTTCTTAAGCTCAGCCGCTTTAGTCTTGGTGTTGACCGGGGCTCATTTCGCTTGACTTGGCGTCCCTTTGGTTGAAGCAACGACGACCTTCCTTGGTTTCTTTGATGGTAGGAGACTAGGGAGATTGCTGAGATCGTCACCCATTTCTTGCTCTTCTTCTACAAACTCTTCTTCACGTGGCTCTCTGACCCTTCCGATCAAGTCCTGAATTTGGGCTCCGTGGAGGTCAACCTTGGTTTTCGAACTCAACTCAATCGCTTCAACAGACTTCCCCTTATAGGATGACCTTTTTCTCTTCTTGCTTGGTCCAGCTCGCTCAGTTGCAAGCTGCTCCTTATATTTCTTCTTCCTTTTTTTAAGATAGGAAGTATACGTTAGCTCGTAGCCTAGCAAAGCATGGGCAAGCCTCTCTTCATGGGGCACGGAGTAAGCAGCCTTGATGTGGTCATTATTTTTGGCTTTGATCAAGTGAGCAGAGATTGGAGAAGGTTCTTCAAAAAGAAAACAAGATCTCAGTAAGCACAGTTCTACAACGAGTATGCAAATATAAGATTTAAAGAAGATCAAGACAAAGCAAACCTATGAGCATATCATGTCTCGGAATGGGGTAAAGACCATCGTCCTCAGGACCGAACTCAAAGTTCCCCCGAACTTAAACAAAGTCGTTGGCCCCGCAATCAGAGTCGGGGAGATGATCAATTAGGTACTCTCAGGGCTCCTATGGTGTGCTCCGAAGAGAGAGGAATCTATGACTAGAAGGGCTGTTCCGGGAAACATTGTAGATCCCAATTAAATCGAAAAGGTTAAAAATTAGACCGAATCTTTCCCGCAGTTCATAAACACCGTTGATGATTCTGAAGGAGTTCACGGACAGGAATTTGGGGGTCAGCTTATACTCGTAGAAGAACTGGCGGAGTAAGAGGTTCATAAGGAACCGAACCCCCCCTCGGTGATAGTTATGAGAGGGAGAGTAATGTGGTCCTCGGAAAATGTAATTTGGTCTTGAGAGATTGAACGGATCTCCACGTCGCTCGGTATATCATACTCCACGCAAAACGCCTCGTACTCCCCTGGCTCCCCACTAAAAAAATGTAGGTAGGGGTTGACTTCTTTCTCTGAGTTTTTCGCTCTAGGGGGCGGGCTCCTCGGGGATTATTCTCGGCGGGTGGATTCTCAACGGCCAAAGGCCTAGGGGTGGGCTCGGTATGTGGAAGTTCGGTTGTGGGCTCATAGATTGAACCAGAGTTGTCGTCTCTCACCTAATGGACCCCTATAATTTGGACGTCGGGGAGTCCGACGGAGGCGCCATTCCCATCTCTATTTCCTTCGAGGTTGACAGATTCAGTATGATCGTGGCTGATCTCCCCTTGATTAACCGAACCCTCACTACGGTACCGAGTAGCGAAGTGGACATTTACGGGGTTAAGAGGGTTGATCCCCTCGTCTACCGGGCCAATATCAGCCGAGGCCATTCCGACATCACGGGTGTAGACCGCTTGCCAGAGCCGATAACTGTAAGTCCCTGGACTGTGCAGGGGGGACTCAGTGGAATCCTACTGGTTCGAACTCCCGGATGACAGAACTATTGGCTCCAGGATTTCCGAACCTGAAAAGTGCACGGGTGAACAACAGTTAGCCATATAACTGATAGTGATTTAAAGCTTTTTGTTAAGATTACTAAGTGGCAAAGCCGACTCGGTCAAGTTCCGAACCAAAATCTTGATCGAACTAGGCACAATTTGTGCTTCTCGGACTTCCTAGGCAAGGGAAGGGCTACTGATGACTTGGGTTTCAACTCGGTCAAGGTTCGGATCTGTTGACTCGGATGACAAACAAAATTGAATCCTAAAACCCAAGGGTCGAAGGAGCCAAAAAGTGACTTGAAGAGTCATTGAGATAATCCTAACGAAGAACACGATGAATAGTTGAACGTTTGAGTTAACTGTTCATCGCAACTTCTGCGATCTCTCAATAGATCATGAAACATATTTTCTCACCAAACAAAACCTAAGAAATCATTTCGAAACGATAAACAATGTTGGAATCGAAGAAATGAACAAGTAAAAGAAGAAATTTTTACCTTTGGTGCACCACCAGAGAATGACGATAGCGGTGGTGAAGACGAACAGTTGCGGCGGCTTCGAGCGGAAGATCCTAAAACGACGGCGGACCACGGCGGAGATAGAGTGCTTTTAACAAAAGAAGACGGTGGCCCGCTCCGATTGATCGACATCGGAAAATGCAAACCTTTGGTGTGCTTGGAGAGAGAAAGAGCGAGAGAAGAGTGTTTCTCTCTCTAGGCCGACCCTATTTATAGAGGTGTGTTTTAAATCACAACGCGGGAAACGAGGTAACCTCTGGCGGCGCAGTTAAAAGTTGACATCTGGCAGTGATGGGACGTGCCGAGCTCATCCCCTGATGCTTCACATGCCGGCGTCCTTTCATGTCAGACCTTAATCCGCATGCCCCCTTTCTCATCCAGTTAGCCATGTCCATGTGGTGCAATCCGAAGCGATCCACGACAAGATCGAGACTGGGGCTCGGGAAAAATAAACACAAAGGAAGAATCTTGGTCTTCTCGGGTGCGATCCACATGCGCTTGGTTTTGATTCAACGACCCAACAAGTGACTATTAACTCCTTTCTCAGAAATGAATGTCTCGGAAGAAGTTGAAGGGCTATTGTAGTGGGCCGAAATCTAGCAACCCAAATGGGTCTCGGTTGGTGAGCCCGGATGGGATTGGGCCCAAACGGATCTCTAGGCCCGCCAAGGGACAAAGTACCACGGGCTGACTGAGCTTGGCCCGTCCGAGACAAACCGGAGTCTTGGCCGACAAATTGTGAACCGGACAAGCCATCCAAGACGGATCGTATCCGAGATGGCTCGGAGGGGTAATCCGAGATTTCGGTGACGACCTTCGTGACATCACCCGAGGCGGTTAACGCTCGTAACAAACTTGGGAAGGCATATGTGCATGAGACAATTATCCCTTCATCAGCGTGACAATACCCGAAGTGGTTACGCTATGTGTCGTAGCCACATTGGAGGACGCATGCATGCAAGACTTGTGAGATCGGCTCGTAATGCTTGGTGACGTCACCCGATCCGAAATGACTGGGCTGCCCCTGTCCTTGGGAAGCCTATATAAACGAAGCAAAGAAGACCTAAAAAGGGGGACAGCACTTTCTCTCTCTACATTTACTCTCTCAATACACCTTTCTTCTTCGATTACTCACTAGACCATCGGAGTGCCTTCCCCGGCCACACTCCGGCCAGGTTAGGTGCTAACGGCGTGTGTTAAGTGTGCAGGAGCCCTAGAGAAGAGGACTCTCCACCCACTCGCTGCTCACTCGGGTCAAGAATCGTTTGAGAGTTGCTACTGGATTTTTGAGGACACCACACACACCAAACTGATGTGGCGGATGAGGAGAAGGTGAGAAACCCAATGTGGGGCTCACCCAAGAAAATGGATTTCTACTCATCTGCCACATCAGTTTATTGGGCATGTGTGGTGTACCCATAGCATTGTTGCAAATTTATAGGTGGTACAAAATCTGCCAGAAATCAAAGAAACTGAAAAAAAAAACAGAAAGAAAATTGTTAGAAGGATAAGTGATTATTTCAGAAGCAATCAGAAGAATGAAAATCTGGACTAGGAGTATCTCTTGTGGAGTTTTGGTTTCTGGTAGTGGATTGGGACTTGAGAGAGAAGTGAATACACATGAGAGAGAAAATGAGAAGTACTCCAAAGTCCAAAAGACAAACATACGAGGGTAAATATGTCAGAATGCATTCAATGGTTCGACTCATGGAACCAAAAGAATTGGTTGTTGCATTATAGCCATCCATTGGTAAATGGTCATTTATACAAATGTTGATTACACAGTTTTGCTAACACTTTTCTGGGTGCCTTATATTTTTGTCGGCCAATGATTTTTTTGATGTAAATGTTGTCAACCGTATTATATAAGGGAAGGAAGTATGTTTTCGCCCAATATTCTTTCCACATAAACATTATGAACATTTGGTTTCAAAATTTTCCGATGATCGACTTGCATTATAAGACCTCAATGTCAGTAATATAACAGTGTATATTGATCTGTAAATATACTTGAAATCCAAAATTAGGCGACGTGGATATTGACTTGAAAAGTTTAAGGACTCAATATGTTTAATTGATAGATTACGGATAAAATAAAAAGAAATTGAATATTTGAGGGGATGAAAGTGAAATTCAAACTTTTATTTGCCCAAATCATCATCTGGTCAATTAGTAGCAGAAAATTGCATAACAATGGATTTTTATCATTTTGACACTTGATCTAGTTGGGTGGTCTGGAATTGAACTTTTTAACTTCAATAATAATTTCAAGAAGCAAAGTCATAAAAGTTGGGTGGGATCGATTTGAAGTGACCCTTTTGTTAATGACTCATCCATTTTGTTTGCTATGGGAAACTGAAGACATGTGATTAATGCATGTCTTGCAATGAAATTTTGTTAGAGATCAAGTTGGGCCAATCTTCGTTTGCTATGGAAGGCAGCGAATGCATTCATCGCTGCCTTCCATTGCAAGAAGGGGAATCGCAATCAGAGTTTGAGTACCATGGCGACCGTCGAATCATCGAGCCGGGATGACTGTACTGGGATGTTTCCCGATCTCAACACTAGTGAGGTTAGCCATTTGTTTTCCTAGACCTGTCTTTTTAATCTTATTGTTGTTGCTAAATTCACTTTTATCATTCATCTATTCAATTTATGTATAATTCATCCTCATTTTATTGTTTACATCAATGGTGGCTTCAGAAATTTCGGTGTGTTCAATAAGAAACTTGTGGGTTATTCCAAATTCTTGATTTGTTATCAAAATTGACTGATTGCACTTTACGAGACATGATATTATCACAATACATCAATCCAGTCTTATCCAATGAGCCAATTAAGTCAGGATACAAAACAACCCCTAAATTTATTTATTTATTTTTTTTAGAAGATACATAAAAAAGTATGGATAGTACCATTTTGGATAAAAGAATTGCAAATTTCTATATATATAGAAGCCGGTTCTAGTCCGGGATCCGGACTTCCGGACCTCCATGATCCGAACATTTTTTTGACAATCCGAGCCGTCCAATGTGTTCAGAAGGTGTTCTCAAGGGTCCACGCGAGAAATCTTCAAAAAAAAAATACCGGGAAGGGCTTGATCCAAGCAGTTTTTCGCAACACTGTAAATATACAGTTTTTGTGAAAAACTGCTTGGATCAAGCCCTTCCCAGTATTTTTTTTTAAGATTTCACGTGAAGACTTCGGAAAACACCTTTTGAACACATTGGACAGCTTGGATTTTCCCAAAACAATTTGCAACAAAAAAAAATACCCATTTTGTTCCAGTCAGGGATCCCTGACTAGAACCGTTATATATATATATATATAGGTTCCGCTTCTTATCCGGACTTTTGATTTCCGGACTTTTTATCCAAAATTTTTTTTGACGATCCGATCCGTGCAATGTGTTCAGAAGGTGTTTTCAAGAGTCCCGCTGAAAATCTTCAAAAAAAAATACTGGGAAGGGCTTGATCCAAGCAGTTTTCGCAAAAATATATAAATACAGCTTTTGCGAAAACTGCTTGGAGCAAGCCCTTCCCGGTATTTTTCTTGAAGATTTTCCGCTTCGACCCTTGAAAACACCTTCTGAACACATTGGACGGATCAGATTTTCCAAAAAAAATTTGGAACACAAAAAAAACCATTTTTTTCTTATTTCCGGGAGGTGTGGATAAGAAGATTTGTGAGTTTTCATAATTTATATATATATAAAGGTTACACTGGTCATTGTGAGTTTTCATAATTTATTGCATAATTGCTTCATTTCAAATTCTATGGAATAAAATGTAGGAGTATTTATTTTTCGTACATATGTTGCAAAATCGTATACACAATAGTAATTCATTGATATCCTATATGAATTGGAATTTTTTTGTTTATTCTAACCCTCAATAAAGGTAAAAATAGTGTGTACGTGTGTGAGAGACAGAGCCGGCTTTGGGCTAAAGCCCGTGAAGCTACTGCTTTAGGCCCCTAAATTTTGATTAATTTTTGGGGCCCCCAATTTTATATGTTTGTGTAGTATTTATGCTTTCAAATGACTTATTTATGAATTTTTTTTGTTTTCCTTAATAGTTTTAAGTTTTAACTACAATATATTGAGAGTTGAGGGCCCAATTTGAAAAAAATCGCTTTAGGCCCCCTAAATCTCAGGGCCGGCCTTGGTGAGAGAGAGTTACTATTGTAGTGATGGATTTTTATATCTTTTTGACTTTTTGTGGCTTGTTGGGTGTTCAAACTTAATTAAAAGGAGTGTTCAAAACTAGAGGGGATCATACCAAAATTTATGATCAATACAAACACATACAAAATTAGGGGTGTTCTCTAACAAGAAGGTGGAGCCGCCTATGGTTAATTATATGAACATATATAATTCACCTTTTTTCTTATTTTATATGTATATACATACATATATGTATGTATGTATGTATGTATATTAGTATATATATTCCAGCTACGTCTTCAAACAATGCCAATATGATCCTTATTAGTGAAGTTAACCTTTGTTCAAGTACATTGTGGAACCCAGATGTACTAGGTAATAGGTATTGCATTGAGATGGTATGATCGTTTGAATCCAAATAGTGGATCCAAGTATTTTTTGTGTCAACTGCAAAATTCGGAAGTGGTGACCTTTTTAGATATTAGTTTTAAAAAGAAAACAAAACAAATATCTTTTTTGATAAAGTAGTAAATAAATGCAAAAAAAATCTAGATTGGCCACATCTAATGGTTTTTCTTTTAAAGAGGAAGTTTAGATGGAATTATCATTTTGTTGGAAAACCGGTCTTCAAAAATGTTGATGACGTCGTCTCCATAGAAGAATCTGGAATAATAAATCTTATTTGAGGCATGTTCTAACAATGTTTTCCCCCCACCAATTCGAGTGAATTTGGTGTGCACCAGGTTAACGGCAAATCCACCTTCAAGATACAACGAAACCAAACTCTAGGTTCTTTTTGACTACGTTTGCCCAAACGAAAACAAACAAAATATCTGCTTTAGGAGAATAAGAGAACCAAGAACTGATATTTGGTTCTAGAATAACAGAATATCAGTATGCCTAAAAATCTAGGAATAGAGTGTGTAGAGAGAGTAATTCGCTAAGGAATTTTTCAGTATCTCGAATGACTATACAAAGTGCCTATATTTATAGACTTAAAGGTATCCCTTTTTGAAAGATCATGTCTTTAGAAGACACCCATTAGAACAATCGTGTCATATCAATAGACACATACACTCCTTAGGAAGGGTCATGCCTCTTGGAGACACCCCATTTATCATATCCCTTCCTAATAGTCACATCCAATCTAATAAACACATCTGAATTTAAATGGGTGTGATCACCATTCAATAAAGTCACAACTTTATTGAATGAGGGGTTCAACTAAAATCATTTATTATTTTGAAAATCTCCAACACATTCTGTTTATCGATCAATATATTGAATGAGGGGTTCAACTACCCAAATACAACAGTCTGCTAGCTCTTCACGTTGGCCTATCTGCTTACTGGATGGAGGAAACGTCAAGCTGCTTGACCCATTAGAGCAACCTACAAAAAATGCAGCACATGTAGCCAAGGAAGATCTATGCTCTCCAATAGAGTCTCCCCCAAAGAAGAAAATGGTGAGAAAGTCATTAAAGAGAGAGTGCAGAGCTATGAGTTTAGTTTTTGAGGATCACCGACAACATTTTGGCAGAAGATGTGAAGGCACCGCTAAGAGCCTTGGTGGTAAGTGTCTACAACTAATAAAATGCTGCTTTCAATTTTACTTGTTTATTTACAATCTAATGCTTCTAGCAAAGGAGATGGTGTGTTGTTCCCTTTATAGAGGCAGAAAAAAATTGTAGTTTTCTTACCTATATATTGGTTCTCATGCAGCGACACGCATCTGTATGAAGCATGGGATCAATCGGGTATCCTCAGTGAACCGCATACATAAGCCACACGGGATCCATTGGTGGCCATTTCGACAAGTAACTTATATTTTCATTTCCAGCGGTCAATTATTTTCAAAGTCTTAAACATTCGGACAATAGTAATTTCATTCCTAAATGCTCTAAGGATGGTCAAATAACACTGACAGTTGGTTCATAATTCACTTGGATTATCAATTCCTCTTGTCAATTCAGATTATTAAACTTTGAAAGCATTTGATGGGCAAACTTCTTTTTGCAAAATTTGTACGCCTTTAATGAGCATCCCATTGTGTTAGCTATATATGTGTCCAACTTCCCTTAGACTGAATGTAAAAGCACCTGTAATTAGATGCAGTGGTTTCATTGTACAAGGGACCATCCATTAAGAGGTTAAAGTATTTGTATTTATGGCCTTCTCAACTTGTACTTCATTGTAGCTTGTTCTTCAAAAAACACCCATGTCTATGTAGCACTGACACGTCGGCAAAGGATACGGACCAGTGTTAGGCATTTGTTGGACACCGACACTTGTATTTATGGCCTTCTCAACTTGTACTTCATTGTAGCTTGTTCTTCAAACAACACCATGTCTATGTAGCACAGACACTTCGCCAAAGGATACGTAGTTACGTACCAGTGTCACACACTTGTTAGACACCGACACTCTCCAGACATGTGTCTGACACTTAAATCGGAAGTGTCATATTTTTTCTTAACGAATTTTATTTGGACATTCCGGGCAAATGCTCCAGACACTCTAAAAAATGCTCAAGACACTCTCAGGACATTTGCAAAGTCAGGGGTCTTAAGCGACATAGAAGACCTTGATTAGAACTTTGCAAAGTCTTATCTTTTTTGGATAGATGGTGTTTTATTGATTACAAAGACACCTACGTGACGAAACGCTTTTTGTTGAAATGCTTTTCGTGAATGATTTTAGGTATGCATGGTGTTATATATTCACAGTGAGAGCTTATATTTTTGTATTTATTCATATAATAGTATAAAAATCTTTTTTAAAACATACCCTCCCAACATGTTGTGTGCTCTAATTTCATAAAATTTACTTGTCGAAGTGTCGGTGTTACGCAGACCCATATTATCAATATTCTTAAATTCCATATGACTTTTTTCCATGAATATTTGAACTTGGCAAAAGTCTGAAGCTTTGGGATACTATTCTTAACGCATTTTAACTTGCATCTTTCTTGCACTTTGTGACATTTATCAGGATATTGCTGCCTCTTAATATGTAGCCGTCAAATTGTAGGAGAAGTAATGAATGTGATTCTTGTAAATTAAGATAAAATTCAAATGTGGTCATATATCTTCTTTGACAAGCGAGTTCATGACATATATGAGGCTAATCGCTAATTAGGACATCAACTTTTTTTTATTGTTCGTCTCTTTGGGAAAAAAAAGTAGTAGCCATATTTTTGGAATAGTTGGAGAAGAAATCATTGGATTCCTTGAAAGTCCAAATTTACTGATTTCCTTTACTGGACTCAGAAATGGGCAAGAAGGAAGGGGTATTCTTTGGGAGGCGAAAGGACATTTGACGTTAGCTGTCTATCTGTGGATGATATACTTGATTCAAGGCTTCTATTTTTTCTTATGCCCCAGTTTGCTAGATCTTCACTTCAGACTTTAGCGTTACCAGATGGAGGCAACATTGTTGGGCCTGAAGCCTTATCATCAAGTGAATTAGCTGCTACAAACAACAGAGCTCACTATGTTAGAAAAGATCAAAACGGCTATACGACCTCTCATTATGAGTGGAAAAGTACCAGAGTAACGTCAGATAGGCAAGGGATAGCTATGAGTTTATGCAGCGTAAAGGATCTCCACCAACATTTTGGCTGTAAACATAAAGATGTTGTGAAAAGACTTGGTGGTAATTGTTTGCCTTCTTTCTCTGTTTTTTTAACCATACTAACTCTGCCATGAGATGCTGGATTATTGTGTTGCGGAAGCAGTTTGAGATGCAAAATACTAACGTTTCTTTTCTCATGCAGTTAACGTACCCATGTTTAAGAGAACCTGTAGGCAGCACCGGATCTATTGCCGGCCACATTGGCTTAAAAACAATGGTAATTTATCCCTCTCCTTCCTTTTCAACTGTTTGGATAGTTAAAGTCTTAAAGAGAGAAATTGAGAGAAATCATAGTCTCTTAAGAATCTAACTTTTAATTCTTTTGAAAAGTTGAGGTATTTGTGGAGAAAGGGAACCTGAGTTAATCTTAAATAACTAAATTCCGTTTTTTTTTTTCAATTTCACATAATATATTTTTGCTTCTATTTCTATCTTTACCTTACCAGAGGAGAGAATAATAGAGTTTTTTTCCTCATCAGAACAAAAAGCATTTGATGCTACAAACAATAGAACACATCTTATCGAGGATGATCAGAGCAGCCCAACTGTGTCTAATTTAGAGAGAGAAACTATGAGAGAGGCATCAAAGAGGAAATGCATAACTAAGAGTGTCCTTATTTCAGAGGATCTAAGACAACATTATGGTGGTGGACAAAGAGATGCATCAAAGAGCCTTTGTGGTATGTTTCTACTCATGGTAGTTTATGTAGTGTTTAGTTACTAAATTAATGAATTATGGTTTCACATGCTAGATTCCCTTGTATGGAATTCACTTGAAGTACTAGACATTCTTCCTCTCTGGGAAGAGTCTAATACCATTGACCATTTGGTGCCACGGAGAAGACTAGCACTTCAACAGCGATGGATAAGACCAAAGAAATCACTAGATCTGCCACGAACACTGCAAATGAACTGCACAGGAGGATTGACTGTTCAAGTTAGTGCTCTCCCTGATCTACATGTGCATCTTTGTAAAACATCTATTCATTCTGGATAGGTCTTCGAATAATGACAATATGATCCATATTGGTGACTTTACCCTTGCTTGTCAGTACAGTGTTGGAACTGAGATTTTGTTTCCATTGCACTAAGTATTGTTCTCGAACAATCGAACCAAGTTTGTGTCATAAGCTAGAGTCAACATTGATTATACCCTCAACATTTTTGTTGTTTAAATAAGTTAGAAAAGATATATATATATATATATACATACATACATACAGTCCACTTCCCCTCCAAACTCCCTTAACTTGTTAAGTTACGGACCTCATTGATCCCGATCGAATTTCAATGATCCAAACTGTCCAATGTGTTTAAAAAGTGTTTTTTAGGGTCTCCAAGAGAAATCATCAAAAAAAAAATACCGGGAAGGGCTTGATCCGAGCTGTTTTCACAAAAACTTTCGGATCATCGAAATTCGATCGGGATCAATGAGGTCCGTAACTTAAGAAAATCCGGGAGTTTGGAGGGGAAGTGTGGTGTGTGTGTATATATATATATATAGATATATATCGAGGAAGCTGTCCTACTAAGGATTCCCTCACGGATCTCCTTCATGAGAATCACCCTCTTTTTTTTCCAGACCAAATTTTGACGATCCGAACTGCTCAATGTGTTTAAAACATGTTTTCCATGGCCAATGCGAGGAATCATAAAAAAAATAAAAAATACCCAAAAGGGCTTCATCCGAGCAATTTTTCATACTAACCGTACATATATAGTTTATCGAAAAAAGCTCGAATGAAGCCCTTCCGGGTATTTTTTTTGTGGGCTAATCCTCGCGGTGACCCTTAAAAACACATTTTAAACACATTGAGCAGTTCAGATTGTTGAGATTCGACCCCGATTCATGAGGTCCTCACGAAATTTTAATGAGGGAGTCCTCATTAGATCATCCTCCTCTATATCTATACATATGTATTTGCTAATTTAGTAGAGAAAGAAAAATAAGTCTAGGTAAGCCACAACCTCCCTTCATTCGGAGAGGAAAGATTGGTTGAAGTTATCATCCTGTTTTTGGATCTGTGCATTGATTATTTCTGGATGAGTACATTGACTAATGGCTTCAACTATCCAAATACTGCAGTCTGCTAGTTCTTTGGATTGGCCTATTGGCTTACCAGTTGGAGGACATGTCCTATCTCTTTCAAAAAAGATAATTGCGAGAAAGACATTTAAGAGAGAGTGCAGAACTATAAGTGTTAGTTTTCAGGGTCACCAACAACATTTTGGTAGCAGATGTGAAGATGTTGCCAACAGCCCTTGTGGTAAGCGTCTGCAATTTATGAAGTGTTGCTTGGATTCTTGATCTTGTTTATGAACCAACTAATGTTTCTGGTAAAGGATATTGTGGATTATTTTCTTTGTATTGTTGCTTATGCAGTGAACCGCATCTGTGAGCAGCATGGGATCAGTCTTGTACCCACAGTGAAGCGCATCCATAGGCAACATGGGATTCATCGGTTGCCATTTCGACAAGTAATGCACTTGTACTTTGATTTCTATCTAGTTTTGGTTTATAGGTTATGTGTATAATCGTTATGGAAAGAGTAGTGAGTTCTCCCTAAGGACATATAACCGATGATTGTGAAATCATTAGATTGTGAGTTCTAAAAGACTCAAATTACAGAAGTTCAAAACCTGGATAAACTTCCTTTTGCAATATATTTTTTATACTCCTTGACCTTCCATTAATATCGAAAAGTTTGTCTAAATTTATGGGCCATTTATATACATGTAACTTAGTCTTCAATTAAACCCACATGATACATGTTCATGAACTTCATCAAACTTTTTCCCATCAACATTTTAACTTGACTGAAGTTCTGGAATCTTATACATAGACATGGGTTCTCTGCCTATGAATGGTCTGCCTTCGAAGCCATTGGGATTTAGCTTCCTTGGAATTGCATTATTTTCAAGTCGTAGGACCATGTTGGAGGTTGTCCCATATTGTTTAATTATGACGTCAAAAACTAGTATATCAGCCTGGGCGGCCTCTCCACTCATTGCCAATTGTTTTTGAGTGGGGTATTTTAACATAGTATCAGAGCTATACTTTCAGAGGCTTTTGGACAAGACTATCTTGATTGCCCCGTTGTTTGTGCTTTAAGTGCACCATGTTTCATTGTGATACCTATGTTGTGGGATCCGTCGTCCACCTCTCCATTTGCACGTCAAGGGTTACATGTGCGGAGGAGTGTTAGAACTTGTCCCACATTGTTTAATTATAATTTCCAAAACAAGTATAAGTGTCTAGGTGGTCTCTCTACTCATTTTCAATTGGTTTTGAGTTGATTGCTTTAACAAACCAAAAACATGAATGTAATCATGGTGACTACTATTAGAGTCCTAGGTGTGTATATATATATATATATATATATATATATACACCGGGCTTCCTATCCGGGCTCCCGGATTTTTTTAAAATCCGGACCTCCACCTTCCCATGTTTTTTTTGAAAATCCGAACCGTTAGATGTGTTCAAAACATGTTTTTTTTTAGGTCCATTAACGAGGATTTGTGAAAAAAAATACCGGAAGGGCTTGATCGAGCAGTTTTTGCAAAAACGCTACTATAGCGTTTTTGCAAAAACTGCTCGATCAAGCCCTTCTGGGTATTTTTTTCACAAATCAGCGTTGGACCTAAAAAAAAAAAAAAAAACATGTTTTGAACACATCTAACGGTTCGGATCTTCCAGATTTGGTGTGAAAAGTAGAGAAAAACATATGGTCCGGATTTTACTTCCCATCCGGACGCCCGGATGGGAAGTGGACTCTATATATATATATATATATATTTTGAACATATGATGTTGGCCCCTTGTTAGACCATCCGTGTTTTTTTTGTTTGTGTGTATTTTTTGAATGAAAAAAAAAAAAAAGAGTTAACAGGCCTTTTTTAAAACTAAGAGAAGAAACCATAACAGTTTGAATTTACTAAACATGAGTAAAAATATGCTGCGAATACTGGGAAAGGAAAGAAGTGCATTGCATAAAAGTCTTACTGAATTCAAAGCTGGGCAACAATGTAGGGGAACTCTTTTGGACGGGAAAGACTAGTTGAAGTTATCAGTGTATCAACAGAAGAGAAACTTATCTCAAGGCTTCAATTTCTCCGTATGTCCTTACCAAGTGGAAGCGAGTTTCCGAGGCATATAGCCTTCTCATCAAGTGAATTAACCTCTACAAACAACAGAGCATACCCTGGCAGACAAGATCAGTGTGGCTCTAGTGCATCTCATATTGACAAGGAAAGAACGAGGGAAATGCTATACAGGGAAGGGACAGCTTCCCGTGCATTTACTTTTGAGCATGTCCAACAACATTTTGGCAGTAAACGCAAAAATGATGCGAAGATCCTTGGCGGTATTTTATTTTTTGTCATCTCTCTCTTGTTTTTGTGGAACGAGAGCTAGATTATTCTCGTGGAAGCAATATAACAATAAGGTTTTCTTGTGTTTATTCTTACTCATGCAGTTCGCTTATCCACCTTTAAGTGCATCACTAGGCATCATGGGATTCGTCGTTGGCCAAATCAGACAAGAAACAATGGTAATTCCTCCCTCTCATTCCTTGTCGCCTGTTTGGATTGCGAAGAGGAGAGAAACCATAGTCCCTTAATAATCCAATTTTGGAATCTTTCCAAAAGTTGAGGCACTTGCACAGAAAGGGAACGAGAGTACTAATTTATTATTTCGTCCCTAATATTCCTCACAAAAGGTTTTTGTTTCTATGATTCTCACATTATAACCTTCTTTCTTTTTCTTTCTATCATTTATCCTTCCCTAACAAGAGGCGAGGATAATAACATTTTTCCATTCTTTTCTCTCCCAAGTTATACAAGTTAAAAAATGCTAACAGTATCCATTTCTCTTCTTCTCTCTTATTATCTTTCCAACATAATTTTTCTTTTATTTTCTTTTCTCTAAACAGTTTGGAGAAGCCCTGATCCACATCGGGAAAAGAATCTATCACCCACATTCAAGACACTGTCAACTAATTGCTCTATACCAATGGAGAATGATATGGGTTGTCAAAATCTGGAGCCAAATGAGCTTCTACCAGATTCTTTTGAAGACCTAAACTTTCAGAATGGAGAAAATGGTTCACTAGCAGAGATTGAAAAAACTCCTACTTTTCATGACTCTTTCTCCGGTAATTGCTGTAAGGCAGATATTTGCTTATCTGAGTATGATAAAACTCAAGCTGCAGGGGGTTCATTTAAATGGGCATTTCAACTGAAAGGTCTAACAACGCAGTTCACTGCCAATCCAAATCTCAATACTCTGGTCTTTCCACACCCTCAAATAGCATCAACAGAAGTGTTAAGCGAGAACATGGGGAGTTCCGAAGATGGGACAAAATTGTTAGCTTCACAAGCAGAAGGTTTTTTGGAGGGAGATGTCTCTGAATGTAGTAATTTGACGTTTCCACTAGAAGGTCAATCAATGCAGGCCACAACTTGTCCAAATCACAATACTCTTCAGTTGCCCCAGCCTCTGATAGCATCAACACAAATACTAAATGAGAACATGGGGAGTTTAGAAGATTGGATAACTTCACAACAAGAGCCTTTTCTAGAGGGACACGTCTCTGGATTTATTAACTTGACAGTGCCTACATGTTCGGGTCCATCTTCGAGCCAACAACCCATGCCTACTACACCCTACACAATGCATAGGGTTCTCCACATGTTGCCTCCTCTCACATCGAGCCTATATGCAAGTTCCGTGAAGATGAAGGCGACATATAGGGATACCATAATAGAATTTCAACTTCCTCTCACATCTGGAAGTATTGAATTGAAGGAAGAGATGGCAAAGATACTAAAGTTAGAGATTGATAGTTTCAATGTGAGGTATAAGGACGAGGAAGGGGAAGGGGACTGGATTCTAATACCATGCGACAAGGACTTAAGGAACTATTTGCAACTTTTCAGCTCATTGGTCAATCCAATTATTAGACTATTGGTTGTTGATAAGGATGCCAATCTCACGAACTTGGATCCAATGGCACTTAATCAGCCGGCAACGTTCGTGGAGTCAGGAATTGACCCGGGTAGTAACGGCATAGTTTCTGACTTGTTGAGATTTGTGAGTGAGAAGGAGATTCGCAAGAAGGCAGGGAAGGCTTGGACGAGGTTTTACTTGTTGTACGAGCCTCCAGGTGCTGATAGCTCGAGCTTAATCACAGATATGGCGAACTATCTTGAATTTGACATCTGTTATTTGGATCTTAGGAGTATGTCCTCTATCGCGGAGCTGAAAAATATGTTGTTATCCACCTCAAATCGCTCCTTGATTGCTATTCAAGATATTGATCACTGTGCTGTAATGCTTCCCAATCTTAAGAATGAGGTTAGCTATCTGTTTTTCTTGACTATTTTTTTTTTTTTTAAGTGCAATTTGTCCACTGGTTAAACAGTAAACTTCGTAATAATGGATTATATCTTTTGATATTTGATTTAGTTGGGTGGTCTTGACGTGAAATCACCGTTTAATTAATGACCCATCAATGCCATATTTCTCTTTTTCTCCCTTAACGTACAGCCCAAGTTGGTTCATTAAGCGAAAGTTCTTATTATTTGTGCTAATCATACTAGTTATTTGTTGGTGTGGGCTAAAAAGTATAGGTTTTGTTGGTTCAGCAGCTTGTGCTTTGTGATGATGTTTTTGTTTTAATCCAGTCCCATTGCTGTTGTGTTTTAAATCTTTTTCTGCAGTTAACGGTCTCATGTTTGTTGAAATATGTTGATGGCCTGTTTTTGAGATGTGGTGATCAGCGGATCATCGTATTTACCATCAACCACAGAGACCGAAATGATGCTGCTCTATTGCCCCTTGTAAACATGGATATTTACATTCCCGCATCTTCACCTCAACCTATAGCCTTACCAGACGGTGGAGAAATTGTGCAGCTTGAGTCATCAGAACAAAAACCTTTGGTAGATTTTGATGCTACAAACAACAGGGAATGTCATAGCGGCATTCTTGTGTCTAGTTCAAAAAACAATAATAAGAGAGAGGCATCAAAGAGACTGCGCATGACGGAGAGTATACTTAGTGTAGTTGATCCAACGACAGGAATATCATTGACGGAGTTTGATGCTCCAAACAACGGAGCACATCTTGTGAGGGCATGTCAAGGTGGCCCTATTATGTCTAATTCAGAGAAGAAAGATACGGGAGAGGGATTAAAGGGGGATTTCTTAACTAAAAGTGTTCTTCGTTTAGATGATTCAACAAAGCAAAAATCATTGCCGGATTGTGATGCCACAGAAAACGAAGCACATCTTCCCATAACATATCAGAGTTGCCCTGATGTGTCTCTTTTAGAGAATAGTTTAGAGAATAGAAATAGAGAAGAGGCATTAAAAGGAGAATGCATTACAAAGAGCATACTTGGTTTAGAGGATCTTCAACAACATTCTGGTGGTAGACGTGATAATGCTGCAAAGAGCTTTGCCGGTAAGCTTCTACTGTTAGATTGAGCATAAATTATTGCTTGCAATCTTTATCTTCCTCTCAATTTTCAACACTATTGCATCAACAAAAAATAGGCTTAGTTATTTTTGTATTTTAAAAAAAGAAACTGACGAGAAATTTGAACTTAAATTGTTCATTTGTTTTTTATATTTTCTGGTTATGACGAGTTGGAAATGCAGGTTTATGATTTTCTCTTCAATGGAATAAAGATTGTGTGCTAAGTAGCAGTCCATCCTGATTTATAGTGATGTTTCCAAGTCTCCTATGCATTTTTTTTACAAAATCTCTGGGTCCGCTATTGAAATTTTGTTTGTATTAGTTACAACCCTAGTGGTTTATTTAGTTTTAATGGCCTCCAAATTTAATTCATTGCAGCTATTTTTGATCCTGGAATTCATACGACAAATTCCCTTGCACGGAAGTCATTTGAAGTAGTAGAAACTCTTAGGTCCTCAGAACAGCCGAGTAATGCTACAGACACAGAACGAGAGAGAGAGATTTGGACACAAATGTGTCTTGAACAATCCGATGCCTGTGCGGCCCACTCAATGCACGTGAACACATATGCCAGATGGTTCTGGGCACATCTATTTCTGAGTTTGAGTCATTCTGTTTGTGTCCGTAGCATTTTCTGGGAACCGGATGACTTTTTACCCTCATTGTCACTGACAAGATCAACACTCAAGGGTTGTGTACAAAAACAGAAATCACCATATTTGGCACGACTACTGCAAATCATCGCAGTTGAACCAGGACCGACAAAATCACCCAGATACTCAATAGGATCATTTGCTAAGGTCGGTCCTTTACTTGATACTCTTACATATGTACTTACGTACATGAAGGATATATTATCATATATTTATTCCTGCTCGGTCTTCAAAAAATGCTAATATGATCCATAATGGTAGAAGTTATTTTTTGTTCAAGTACAGTGTCGAAATCCCAACTACAGTTTGTTTGTTCTAGGTATTGTATTTAAATGGTACTCCCTCCGACCCTTAATATACGTAGAGTATTCCATTTTGGGCTGTCCCTTTATAAGTTTAGGTTTTGAAAAGTTAATGGATAAAGAGGTAATGGGTAAAAATGGAGAATTCTTTCGAAAAATGATGTAAAAGTTGATGTGGGAGGTGTAAAGTAGAGTAAAAAGTTGATGTGAAAGGTATAATGATGATATTTATTTAATAAGTTGGATTTACAAAATAACACATTTAAAAAGGGACGGAAGGAGTATGATAAAATAATGAAAAGAGTGTTACTAAGTTTTGTGTCCCTTTGCAAAATTTGGTTGTGGTAGACCCTTTAAATGTATGCTGGAAATAAGTAAATAATTAGGAGTATCTATTATCTAGAAGGTCATGATAAATTTTTTTCAAACGATGGATCCAAGTTTGTGTCATATGAAAGAGCAATCAGTGATTAGATCATCAACATTTGGTTGTTTAAATAATTTTCTAAAAACAAAATACATCTGTTGGATTAACAATTGGAGAAATATAGACTTTCGTAGAGTAGCCACAATGAAGAGGAGTTCTTTCAGGGAGGAAAGATCTGTTGAAGTCCATTGTTTTGGATGGTTATATTCGTTATTTAGGGATGAGTATAGTGATCAATGTCTTCTAATATTCAAATACTGCAGTCTGGTATTCCTTTGCATTGGTCTGACATCCTACCAGATGGAGGACAAGTCGTTTCTCTATCAGAGAAGGAAATAGTGAGGAAGACATTGAAGAGAAAGTGCAGAACTACGAAAGTACGTAGGCTAGAGTATCACCAGCTACATTTTGACAGTAGATGTCAAGATGCTGCGAAGAGACATGGTGGTATGCTTCTACAATTAACTAATGCTCACTTTTCTTTGTGAACCATCCAATAGTCTGGTGAAGGACGTGCTGGATTGTTCTCTTGAAAGCAGTACAAAGTTGTACTTTCTTAACTATTTATTGATGCTCATGCAGCAAAGCGCATCTGTAGGCAGCATGTGATCAATCAGGTATCCACCGTGAAGTGCATCCATAGGCAACATGCGATCCATTGGTGGCCATTCCGACAAGTAACACACTTTTATTTTCATTGCTAAAAAGTGAATTTATTTTATCGGCTTTAATTCATTATGAAAAGAGCAGTCATTTTCTCGCTAAATTTTGGTGAAATCTACTGGGCATGTGGTTCATACATCATTTGTTGTTTTATTCGTGTTGTCACTTTAGGTTATTAAACACCAAAACCATACTGTTCTCATTTAAAATATAAAATACTGATCTTATGAATGATAGCAAGCTTACTCGTGTAGTACCTCGGTCTTGAACCAATGCCCATATCATCCATATTTGGGAATTCTAACCAACTTTTCCAATCTAGATAACTTTTCCCATATCATTATCTGAAGTTCTGGATGGGTTCTTCCTCTGAACTTTGTCGCGGTTTAGTGCTTTTAGCTCCACTTTCTAAGCCATGGGCATTAACCTGCCTTTGAATAGCATCGTTCAAATTGTATGACCAAGCATGAATGTAATTCTCGTTACTACTATGGAAATCCAAGATGGTCATGTATTTTCTTTGGTAATTTTTCCAAAAACTGGGTGAAAAGAAGTGCAATCCTTGAAAGTGCTAATTTACTACTAAAAAACAGAGTGAATTATGTTTTGTAAACTGGTGAAGAAAGAAGTGCACTCCATAGAATCCCTAATTTTTTAAATTACCTTTACTTGACTCAGAAGTGGGCAATGATGAAGGTGTATTCTTTAGAAGGGCAAAGACCACTTGAAGTTATCAGCCCATATACGGGTCGGAAACTTGTTTCAAGGCTTCAAGTTATTCATGTATCCTGGCTTGGGAGATCTTCACCGGGGTCTTCGGCCATACCGGGAGGAGGAGAGATTGTGGGGTTTATAGCCTTATCATCAAGTGGATTTGCTGCTACAAACAACAGAGCAAACCTTCTTGGACAAAATCCAAGTGGCTCTACTGCATCTCATTCAAATAAGAAAAGACGGAGAGATGCAGCAGCTGACAAAGGGACAAATTTGTATATTAGTGAGCAGGATCTTCGACAACATTTTGGCCTTACCCGTGAAGAAGCTGCGAGACGCTTGCGTGGTAATATGTTTGCTTGCCATCTCTCTCTTGTTCTCAATCATACTAACTATGCTGGCAGATGATGGACTATTGTCTTGTGGAAGCAACATAAGAATACTGATATCTTACGTTTCTTTGATAATGCAGTCAGTGTAACCACGTTGAAGCGCCATTGTAGGAAGCATGGGATCCTGCGGTGGCCGTGCTATCGGAATAGAAGCAGTGGTAATTCCTCCCTCTTTTCCTAGTTGCTTCTTTGGATAAATGACAGGACAGGAGAGAAACCATGATCCCCATGTAATCTGGTGTTTGAATCAATTCAAAAGTTGAGGGAAAGGGAACATGAGTGATGGTTACTCATGCGGTCCCTGATTCCGTTTTAATGATGCACACAATAGGACCTTCATTCTTTCTATTTCCTATATTTCCCAAACAAGGGATATGGATCACTGAATTCTTTCCCCTCCTTTCTCTCCAAGATTTTTCAAATTAAAAGAAGAGATATACCATAACCAGTTTCTTTTCTTTTCCTTTTGTTCTCATTTGTATCTAATTGTAACTTTTCGTGTCTAGATATACCTGGGAGACCCCCTGATCCAGATGTGGTTCCACCAGATTTTTTTGATGACCTAGGAGCTTGCTTAGAAACACCTATTTCATCTTTTCTTGAAGAAATTGCAGCAAGTGGTTCCTATGAAGCGGCATTCCTACCGCAAGAACAAATAACAGTGTCCTTTGCTTATCCAACTCATAATCATCCTGTGAGTGCACAGCCTCACATAGCATCGAAAGAGATGGCAAGTGAGAACACGAGGAGTTCCGACTTAACTACACAAGTGGAGGCTCATTTGGAGGGGCATGGTTCTGGATCTAACTATTCGTTGGTGCCTACTTTTTCTAACCCAGCTTTGAGCCAACCCTTGTCTACTATTTCTGAAACAGGGCCTACCGTTCCCCAACACATTTCTACTATTCCTGGCATAGGGCCTTCACAATTGGAGGCTCGTTTGGAGGCGCGTGGTTCTGGATCTAGCTATTTGACGTTCCCTACATCTTCTAACCCAGCGTCGACCCAACCCATGTCTACTATTCCTGAAACAGGGCCTGCCATTCCCCAACCCGTGTCTACTATTCCTGTCACAGGGCCTACCATTCCCCACATTATACATCCTTTGATAGCACAACAGGATATGAGGCTAGTGACGATAAAGGCCAAGTATAGCGATTCCATAGTAAGATTCAAGCTCCCTCTCACATCGGGACTTACTGAATTGAATGAAAATGTGGCAAAGAGACTGAATTTACGGCTTGATAGTTTTGAAGTGGAGTATCGGGATGAGGAGGGGTTGTGGATTTTGATATCATGCGACGAGGACTTAAGGGACTATATGCAACTTTTCTGCTCATTGGACACTCCAGGGATAAAACTATCAGTTCTTGATAAGGTTGTCAATGCCAATGAAAGCAGCGGATCATTCAAGCGGAAAAGACCATGGGATGCTTAGTTAAAATTATCGTATATGCCATCAGTTCCATGCTCGGCAGAACATTTCTTTGTCAATATTTCCCTCCGAACCTGCTAAATCATAATACTCCCAGTTTATCTGTGATATCTGTATGAAATCCGTTTCTGTTTTGATTTTTTCTTTTCTTTACGTTTTGAAGGCTTTCTTTTTTTTGTTTGCTTAATTATTTTTCTCCTTCTGGTTTGTACTTGAGGTGATTGCTTGAATATTTGGACTTGATTTTATATTAAGTCGATGTTTCCCCTCAGAATTTATAGAATGAAAAGTAAAATTCAAAGTGAGCCATCTTAAACAAAAGCCTAAGAATGATCTAATGATTGTTGAAGCTCTATTTTTTTCCCCCCAAAATCTGTATGGGAGAATAAGTTGCAATTTGCAAACAATAGCACATTAGTTTTGCGAATTGGTTAACGTGATTTTGCCTCTAAAAGGCACCCAACCTTTCTTCTTCAAGTTCAATGAAAATTCAACAGAAAAACTCTCATTAGATTCTCTCACCTCGTAAAAAGCTCTATCTAGATTTTAGCCTAGCAGTGATAAGACATTTTGCACCTAACATTACTGTGTAATGTGTACCAGAGCAAAACTCTGTTTTGTGCTTCTACATTAAGCTTTTGTGCCCATGGTGTAACTAAATAAACTGGACCAATGCTACTTTCGAGTGTACTTGCACATCCATTGCTTGTACTTCCGACCCAAAATGATAGTTCCTTTTAGGACCGCGTGTCATTTTCAACGGCTTAGATCTTTTAATTTATAAATAGATTTTATGATTTGGAAATTTTTGTATAATAGAATTAATTAAGATTTATGAAACAAGATCCATAATGCATATTTTTGAGGTTCACATTAAAAGATATAAGCCATTGAAAATGATACGAAATCCCAAAAGGGACTATCATTTTGGAACAGAGAGACTATTAGACAGTGGCAAAGCCACATTGAGGTTGGTGCAGATGAACCCAATGAAAATTGCAGAAACTTTATAAAATGTGTTTAATTTGGTTGTATAAATTGGTACACTCTGTTGATGAACCTACTTGATTTTTCCTTGAACCCACAAAACTACTACATAAATCTCATCTAAATGTTTCATTTTTGAAGAAGTTTATGTATCGCAATCTCCTGGTTTTGAAAATCACGAATTTCCTGATCATGTTTTTAAACTTTCAAAAGAACTTTATGGTTTGAAAGAAGCTCCACATGCATGGTATGATAGATTTAGCACCTTCTTACTTGCTAATGGTTTTTCTAGAGGAAAATTAGATACTACACTTTTCATAAAAACTGAAAATCATTCTATGTTAATGATATTATTTTCGGTGCTACTAATGAAAAACTATGCAAAGAGTTTGAAAAATGTATGCAAGGTGAGTTTGAAATTAGTATGATGGGAGAACTCAATTTCTTCCTTAGGCTTCAAATCAAACAATCAAATGATAGAATCTTTATCAATCGAGCAAATTATACAAAAGAACTTCTCAAAAGATTCAAGATGGAAGAATCTAAAATCATGAAGACTCCAATGAGCTTGCCTGGCCACTAAACTCAACAAAGATGAAAATGGTAAATCAGTAAATAATAAAATGTATCAGAGTATGATCGGTTCATTGCTTTATTTTACTGCTAGTAGACCCGATATCATGTTTAGTGTTTGCTTATGTGCTCGTTTTCAATCTAATCCAAAAGAATCACATTTAGTAGCCGTCAAACGTTTTTTTAGATATCTTGCAGGAACTTCTAATTTGAGGTTATTTTATCCTAGAAATACTTCTTTGACTTAATTACTTTTTTGGATGCTAATTATGCTAGTAGTAAAATTGATCGTAAGAGCACTAGTGGCACTTGTCAATTTCCTGAAAATTTGTTAGTGTATTGGTTTAGCAAAAAGCAAAATTTAGTTGTTTTATCGACTGCCAAATCTGAATACATAGCTTGTTGTGCTCAATTATTATGGATCAACCAGCAAATGGAGGATTTTGATTTACATTATGATCATATTCCAATTAGATGTGATAACATAAGTACGATTAATTTAACGAAAAATCCCATTCAACACTCCCGAACAAAACATATTGAAATTAGACATCATTTTATATGTGACCATGTTCAAAAAAGGGGATATAGTTCTTGATTTTATTAGTACCAACAAGCAATTTGCGGACTTTTTTACAAAACCCCTTATTGAAGAGCAATTTTGTTTTATCTGAAGAGAACTCGGGATGTCTAATCCTTTTTAAATATTTTTTTTTTGGATTTTTAGTTAAAATAATTATGACTTGTCTAATCAATTTTAAATTGGAGTAATCTATATCTTAATGTATTCTTCCCGTACTACAAAATTTCATCCATCTTGTTTGGTAAGCGACTTATCTGAGCTTGCACATTGATATTAATGCTTGTCACTATACATTGCCAATGTTAGTTGGTCATTAGAGAATGCATCTACTAGGGGGAGAATTATTATTTTTTACTCAATTGGTAATAATCTCTTTATACCTTTCTCTTATTTTTCATGTGGTCTATATGCCCTATTTATTTTGACATTAATTCTACATGAATATGCCTTTAGTGATTCAACTAGAAAATGTAATGTTTATTTTGATGATGCCCCATGGGGAGAAAAAGAGAAGTCTAGTCTATTCTTGCTCTATCATTTATTTCAACCTTGATAAGACTCGTTTGATATTGTTAATTCTTACTGTGTGTGTTGTGGGTGCGCTTTATTTATTTATTTTTTAAATGCTACTTAGAATTATGTGATTTTTTTAATATTTGCTTGCCAAATCTATTGACAGCTCATTGAACTCACATATTTTCATTGGTGCATATATTGAGAGGGAGCATATACATAGGGGGAGCATTGATTCAAATTTTTCACTATTCTTGTTATTAGAAATCAGTTTTTGTGTCATCATCAAAAAGGGAGAAATTGTTAGAAATATTTGATTTTGATTTATACTTGACAAACTTGATTTTGGAAAAGCGAAGTTAAAACGTTTTATTTTTGTCCAAATACTCACACATGCTCAGCCTTAGAAAATTTATTTTCTAGAAATTTCTTGTGGCACCAAAATAATGCATATGTATAGTTAGAGAAAATTCCACTGACCCATTATTATTTTTGACGTGTCTCGTGAAGACCCCTTCTACAAAATTAACTTCTGTTTTGGACTTGTTCATATTATTAATTTTTTAGTCCATTTTCAGTCCAAACATTTTTTGCATGTGAGAACCCGTTGGCCAAATGTCCAAACATTTTGAAATTGTCTTTCCAATTTTAGCTCTTGGCCCCACAATGCATATTTTTTTGGGTAGTTATGGAAATATTCCACGATGCATATTGACACCACTGGCACATTTCATATTTTCCAGTAGCAAATTTCCATGATTCGGGCAGTTGACAGATTTCCATTTTGGATCAACCAATTAATCCTCAGTTCATCCGGTTCTCCGAGTGCTCAGCCTATATTGACTCTTTTTTTTTTTGGTAAATGCCATATTATTATACCAAAAGACAAGAAACAACAGGGCTCAGCCCTTGAACAAGAAGCAAACTACTGCTCCTGAGAATAAAGAAAACAAATAGATACAACAGTCAATCAATACGCTGCAAGCAAGCACTAGGCAAACCCCACTCTGCAGCAATCTGCTGATTATCCACCAAATTAGGAAAATTTCTCCGAAATGTCATGGCTAGTCCAATTTCAACTTCCATGTCCCTTCATAAAGCTTGCACATCCTTTCTAGATCCCTTAAAAATATGGTTATTCCTCTCTCCCCAAAGAAGGTAGATAGCTGTAGCAAAAGCCAACCGAAGAACCATAGATTTGAGGGACTTACCCTTGCCTTTGGGAATGGCCCAATCCACTTCACTTCCCAACCTAGCAGGGCATCTAGAAGAACCCCACTTTCTCAAAAATTGTTTCCAAAGCCAATTAGAGTATGAACACTCAAAAAAGAGATGATCATGAGTCCCCACACCATTTACACCAAGCATATATTCAGTAGATTGCACTACACCCCAATTGAACAGCCTATCCTTCATAGATGACCGTCCATGGAAGGCCATCCATTGAATAAGGGCCCATCGAAGGGACATATTTGAGAAAACCAAACTAAGTGAGCCCATGGGACAGTGGGCTGGACTATCCTTATAGCATTCCACGCAAAGGAGCACGAATACATACCAGTAGAGCTAGAGGGAATAACTATTCTAGAGCACTAGTTTTGTTTCACCCAACAAATGAAGCTATATGGAGTTTCTCTAATAGCCAAATTGCCATATTAAAAACTGATTCCACACTACTTTTCTCTGATACCCAAATCAAGCTGTATGAAACCTTGTGAATATTTTTATCAAAGTGCGACTATGCATGTACCCGCCTCTAGTGGGAAATCCTATCGGAATATTAGAGTACATTGGTTCACAGTACCCGCGTGCGTGCACACATCGCATATTCCATTGTTCATCTTGTCATTGACTTGTATTCCCGGCAAATACAAGTCGAACAAGGGGCAAAAAAAGTTGGATTGTAGTACAAAAGGGGGAAAACAGAGAAATATCCGAATGACGAGATGTTGCAGCAGGGCCGGTTATGAGTTTCTTGAGGCTTAAAACGAACTTTTTAAAGGAAAAAAAAAATGGGCCTTCAATCTTTTTTGCATAGTGAATGATACTTGAGAAAGAAAAAATATTCATTAGGAAGGCAATGCAATAATTCGAGACTATAAGTGCCCATAATCAATAGCCATTACAATACATTGAAAAGTGTCATTTAAAGATTACTCTTCTTGCGTTTTTAGCAGCAAAAGTACTAATTAAACTTGCATAATTAAGTTTCTCCACCATAGCCTTTTCAATAGACAACATAGCCAATCCGTTTGGTCTCTCTTGTGACATCGTCGATCTAAGATAAGTTTTGATAAACTTTAACTTCAAAAAACCTCTTTCACCAGAGGCAACTGTAAATCGAAATAGTCAACAGTATTTTGTACGCAATTCATACATTCAGAAACACAAACTATCCATTGTCTTCAAGTAATTGAGCACATAAATGGACTTTCTTAGCTCTTTTAGTAAAATTTCTCTCAAGACTTTCAATTTCGAACATAATCCTTCCCATCAATATCAGAAAGCTCATATCTTTTCAAAATATCTTCAAGATTGCATTTGGGCCCTTTCACTTGGGCCTTATTTTAAATTAGGCCCTCAAATTTTTTAGATAAATCAAACGTAATTTTTTTTATTGACCTAGTAACTATATGGACCTATATTATTGGGGCCCCCAAAAAATAGACAAAATTTGCAGGATATCGCACAGATTGTTATGATTTACTTAAAATTTTATGCTATATCATGTGGTTCACACGGTGTCCCACGTCCCCTGTCCAAGGGGACAGTAAATAGGCTAGTGACATAAGGATATAATGGAGGGGTGTAGGCCAGACACCAGTTCGAGGCATTAATATCATACCATCTCTCATAGGGTTGCTCCCCATACTTCTGGCAATAATTGAACTTTTGATTTCCTGTTTAAAATAATAATTAGGTTGGGGGCTTTATTAGATCGTTCGGGTCATTGTTTGTCGACATTCTTGTTCTTGATGCCAAAGGCGAGCCTTGCGATGGAAACAAAGGATCGTAACAAGTATAAGCTCAAGGACCACCAAGGAAGGGTGCGGAGAATCACTGTGGATGGAGAACTTTGGATTTTTGTCAAGGACAATCTCTAGCACATGCAAGATTGTGATTGACAAATACACATGTCCGCTTGCAATGTGATTGTCATGAGCATAAATCCAAATGTCTTCGTCCACTGCATGTCTCTGCATCCATCATGGGAAGTTGTTGAGCTGATATTTGTTAGGAAACTTTGTTGCGTTGGCAATGTTCACCTTCAACGTGAAAAAGAAGAATGACAAGAATCAAAGTTCGAGCTTGGCTTGATTACTAAAAGAGTCGACCAGAGCTAACCCTTTGCAAGCAGAAACTCCAACTCTCTCTCTCGTAGCTCAGTCCATTTGCAGCCCAAGGGAGAGGAGAGAAAGGGGTTACATCTGGGGACTTTTTAGGACTATCTAACTGATCGTGTCATGCCAAGTCAAAAATAGATATTTAATAACTACGAATTAGCTTTTATTCCGGAGAATAGCGGTTAAGTCCGAGTGTCGATCCTCAGAGACAAATTGGCTGAGTTGCGTTAATTCCAATGAACTTCTAAATCAATTCGGTAAAAAGAGGTTTGATTGTTTGTGAAATAATTGAACTAAAAAGCGCAATAATTAAAAAGGTGAAAATATTTGTGAAAAAGATCTAGGGCCTAGAATCCGCTCATAACCCTAATGATGATCGTCAAGAAAATATAGCGATTGTTAAAAGGCGTGGACTATTCCATAGCACGGACCATCTCATTATCATGGCACGATCCATCTTACGAGCATAATCCATCTCAGGACTCCAATCGCACCATTGAAAATAATTACATGTTTACAGTATTTGAACACGTGGATACAAATACGCAATAGATTGGAAGAATAAAACCATAATTCCATTGATCATATGAAATTGAGTTCCTAACATGTAATCCGATCCGAATAATAATCATAATCTACACAGAAAAGCAAGGTAACTTGGTGTAGAGCTTCATCCTCCCCCTAGAAAAGGGGTTTAGATGGACATGGTGATGATCGTCAAGCTTTTATTCGAAGAACGCATGAAGAACAATGAGTTTCTCTCTCAAAGTAGCCTCTCTCAATCATGGGGGAACCCTAAAACAATGTTAGGCTATGTTATTTATACTTAGGGCTCTCAAAATTACATAAAAATCAGTCAAAACACTGATTCCCGACACCATAGTCCGGACTAAGAAAACGGTGGTTCGGACTACCAATGTAGAAAGTTCACTGAAGGTCGTGGAGTCCGTAGTCTGGACAGGGATTGTGTAGTCCGGACGGGGGTTGCATAGTCCGGACGGGAATTGCGTAGTCTGGACTACCGAGTCAGAAAGTGGTCCCTTGGTCCTCTTTTGCTCCTTGGCGCTCCTAAACCACTCCCAAGCATGTTTTCCAAGTCCTTGAGCACTCGGCACCTGTAACACCATTCACCAACGAATGTTAATAAAAAACCAACCAAATTAGCTTAACAAAGTGCGAGTTAACGAGGTTCAACGGGTGCTTTTCGGTACCTATCACACCCCCAACTTACACTTTGCTAGTCTCTAGAAAAGAAACAAACTAAACTGCCAACTAAATGCAACTAAATGATAGTTCTTTTAAACCCCCGGGAGGCCGAACAAGTGAAGTCTCGTGAGGGTTTTCAGGAGTGATCACCCACAAAACACAAGGAATCCCTCAACATGAAATCCGAAACCTGTCATACACTTGCCGACATCACAAGCCAAGATTGTGGGGTTATCACAAAGGCAAAACAAGCCAACATAGTTTCAAATGCTATTAAGTCAAGAGAAAGAAGTCATGGCACCTAAGTGTAGCGTGTGTGTGTTAATATGGGCCGTGATCACAAGTGAACAAAGAATGATCATTCTCTCTAGACCGAGCCTCGACTTCAATCCTCACCATGTCATACACTCAACAAGTAAAATCACTCGAAACAATGTGTATTATGAACTCTCAAGTGTGCAGTTTGGAGGGTGCATAAACATGAAGCAAGAGACTCTGCACACTATGACACAAAAAAACGCTCTATAAGGTGGACACATAATCTCATGAACGAACATCAAGTATTGGAACCATCTCAATCCATCAATCCACACTCCAACACCCCTAGAATCAAACAGAGCTTAACCAAGGTCATAACATTAGGCATTAGATAAATTCGCAAGGCTAGGGTGAAACATTCATGTGTCTAAGAATAAACAAGTATAACAAGATACTCATTTTCAGGCAAATATGCAATGTGCGCCCCTTTCAACATTATTCCAACATCACTGCATCGCTAACATTCCACCACCATTTAACCAGTCCCATTTCTACATATTGGTGTCCCCTCTTTTCAACACACGACATTTATTTTTTTTGTTTTTTTTTTCTCTCTTCAATTTGGGGACACCACACAACAAGCACAAAATTTACTTTTCCCCCGAAATTATACCTCTACACCCTTGCCTTTCTCCAAACACAATATGGAAGGTGGGGTTTAACAAAGAAAAGGCTAAGTGTTCAAAATGGCTCACAAGGGATAATGTAAACAAGAGAGACGAACCAGTTCAAAATTTCAAGAAAATACCCATGATCATCTCATAGAGGTGTAACATCCGAGTAATAAACCGAACCTGAGAGATATATAAAGCATGCAATTCCAATACTTTGCAAAAGATAATGAGACTGACAACAAATTTAGTTCTTCTCGCGACAAACGAAGAGTTATATCGACACCTCTCCAAAAGAAAGCTATGGCATGAAAGCTCACTAGGGCGTAAGTCTCCACTAATCATAGCCTTTGAGAACAAACAAAGCAAAGTTCACAAGTGATCAAACCCAATAAATGTGATGTGCAATTGTGTCATGCTTAATTGCCTTGATGCCTCCCTTGAAACAAACTAGCAAACAAAACTATGGTGACACAAGACATGCCAATGCAATAGCAGCACACTTCAACTTAATCAATCAACAAGTAAGCACAACGAATCCAAAATTCCATGCCAAAGGAGCCACCTTTTAAAGATTTTTTAAATTTTCTATTGTTTTTGGTTTTTTTTCAAGACTCTAAATATGCACAATCACAAGGTGGTCCCTCCCCCCAACGTAAATCATGCAATGTCCTCATGGAATGCAGAAACACGAAAAGGTTAGGACAAATGATAGAGAGAGAAGGAAAGAGATCACCTCGGGAAGGAGAACTAAACAGTTGGAAGAGTATGGGGCATGACCCCCCAACTTGAACACAATGACCTGCACATGTTAGTCCCCACAACAACAAATGAAAGGAAAAGAACAAGAAAAATAAATTATCTAAGAAAGAACAAACAGAAAAGAAAAGAAAAGACACTATACAACAAAGAGCGATCAACACATCACTCGTTACCACCACCACCGTTGGCCCCATCCTAATGCGAAGCAGAAGTACCGAGAAAGGGAGGATACACGGGGGCCTGGTAGAATGGCAACGGGTCGGGGTGAAAAAGGCTATAAAGCAAGCGCTGGGAATCATAGTGCTGCCTGTGAGATGCCATGCTCATGGAAACCATTTGCTCATAAGAAAACTCCTGGTTGGCACGCAAAGTGTCTGTTTGGACACGCAACCTCTCGTGGTCAACTCTCAACCCTCCATACCACTCATCAGAGTCTAATACTTAGGGTAACCAAAGTGAAAGTCCTCTGCAACCAGTGGTGGAGGAACACTGGGGGCGTCGGCCGCCAACGCATGCCGTCGGGCCAACATAGGGTTCACATTCCGATTCTATCGGGAACGGTCATAAAAATCAAGGGATTCATCCTTTTCCTCACCGAGTGGGAATTGATAGTGACGCCCCCTAGAATCAATAGAGCAGAGATCAAGAAACTAGGTAACTAGATGGCCAAACGGAAGGGGCGTTGCAACCTTCGTGGGTCCCGTCTTGAACCGGTTCATCTCAAGCAAACTAAACTTGGGCACATTGATGGGAGTGCCCAAAAGGAATGAATAGAGACAATGGAGCAAACTGTTCTTCCGCTCATTTTTGTGGCCATAACACACGTTCGAAAGGACCAAATCGACAAACCAAAGTGACGGGTCAAGGTCCCAACGCCGCAAGTACTCCCCCCATGGCAAATCAGGTTTAAAAATACAGGCCATGTTGTCAAGATCCAGATGGGCCACATCATCAACGAAAGCGGGGACAGTCTCCCTATATGGACAACCTAAGGCCTGGGCAATATTGTGGGCAGCAAAGCGGAACACGCGGCGATCCATCATAGATTTAAAGTAGCCAGGTTCAGGATCCCTGTCCAAATAAGTATAGAATTCCCAGACCAACCGGGGGTAAAAAGGCACATGATTACCGAGAAGGCATGTCCTCCCTTGGTCAACAATGTCTCAAAATTGCCCCGTGGTGGCGCCCTCGAGTTCAAAGAATGCCACATCAAAAGTAAGAGGGTATTTATAAGGACGGGTGGCATAGGACTCAAACGGGTTGGCCGCCGGTGGCTCAGGGTCCGGACTAGGACTTTTACTTCGGGCACAACAACGCTTAGGGGTAGGGTGAGAGGAGGGCCCGACTTGAGTACTAATTTTCTTTCCTTTTCCACGACCCATGGTTGTGGGTGAACAGGGGTCCAAACAACTAAGTTAAACTAAGAAAGAAAAGAAAAACAAGAAAGAAAAGGAAAAACTTGAAATTGAAGGGGTTACCGGAGCTCCGGAAAGGTGGCCGGAAAAGTCGCTAGAGAAGATGACTAGAAATGGACGGCCCCAATATGTGAAATCCCACGATGCAAGGAGCAAGAATCCGGTTTTGGTTCGACTTGGGTGCGCACGGTTGGGAGTAGATCACAGATTGAAATTCCAAAAACCCACCAACTTGAATGGAGGATTCCAGTCGAATGAGTGGATGGGAGAAGTGGTGGTTTGGATATGTTGCTCCGGACAAGGAGAGGGTGATGTGGTGACAATTTTAAGCTGTCTGGGCAAAAGATTGGTGGCGATTTGGTGGAGAAATGGTGTGGGGAAGGCGTGGCTATGGTGGGTTGGAGAAAGAAAGGGAGAGGGGAGGGTTATGGGATGGGTAGAGGAGAAAGAGAAGGGCTAGGGTTTAAACCGATCGGGCCCTTTTTTTTTTCGGAAGGCATGGTCTGGACTACCATTCCCTAGTCCGGAGTACGGATGCAGTAGGTTTAGGTTATCGCATAGGGACCTTGGTCCAGACGGCACATTTCTCGGTCCGGACTACGGGTACAGTAGGTTCTGTTTTCGGGCAGCAAAGGATGGTCTGGATGGGCCATTTCCCAATCCGGACTATGGATGCAGTAGGTTCGAATTGGCATGGTCCGAACAAGCGTGAGCGTGGTCCGGACCAAGGGTGCAACATGCGTCAATTCGGAACTCCGTAACTTCCCCCAAACTTCAAGCTAAACACGAAAAACACCTAACTAACATGCCAAACATAAAATCATGAAACACCAACATCTAAAAACACAAAATTAAACAATGCTAAACATGAAAAATATGAACACAAATAACTCAACACAAAAACGACGAACCCCAAAAATCCACCACTTCCTTCATGCCAAAGACACGGGTACTACTTTTCTCCCTAATTTCTCACTTATAACTTGCGTAGACAATCCCAGGTAAGTCATGATTCAACAGGTTAAACTTCGCAAGGTTTTTCCTCAAAGAAGCCAGAGCCAATCGTCTTTAATGACTATCCGAGGCACTGCAATAAGATTGTTCGAAACCCAAATACATAAACCTAAGGCTAGAAATTAGGTGGCTATATCGGACCAAAACAAGCTGTTCGAGCACAACTAAACTGGAGGTATCTCAACCTCCATAGATTTATAGTCTCCTAGACTTCCCTAATGCTCAACAATCCGGATAAACCAGATCAATCAAATTAATCTCCTCAATCAACTCCTCGTTATAAATGCCCTCTACATATGGCTTAAGACGCTGACCATTAACTTTGGTAATTTTTCCATCGCGTGGATCTCTTATTTCAACTGCCCCATGAGGGAAAATTTTATGAACAACAAAAGGACCATCCCACCTAGACCTCAACTTACTGGGAAACAAACGCAAACACGTATTAAAGAGCCACACCTTTAGGTTAGGCTCAAAAGATTTTCGAACTATGTGTTTATCGTGAAAAGCCTTAGTCTTATTCTTATAGATTCTCGAACTCTCATACACATCATTGCGCAACTCTTCAAGATCACTCAATTGGAGTCGACGATGAGGCCCGATAGCGGCCATATCAAAATTAAACTTTTTAATGGCCCACAATGTCCGATGCTCCAACTCCATTGGTAAGTGGCATGCCTTACCAAAAACCAATCGGTGAGGGTACATGCCAATAGGGGTTTTATATGCAGTACAGTAAGCCCACAACGCATTGTCCAGTCGAGTGGACCAATCTTTGCGTGATGCACCCACCGTTCTCTCGAGAATTTTCATAATCGCCCTATTTGAGACCTCAACTTGACCACTAGTTGGTGGATGGTAAGGTGTCGCCACCTTATGCGAAATGGAGTATCTACGGACTAGGTCTGCAAAGTATTTATTGAGGAAGTGGGTCCCCTCATCACTTATGATCGCTCGCGAATAGCCAAACCTACTAAAAATGTTACTCTGCAAGAACTTGATAACCACCTTGTGGTCATCAGTCCTGGTGGCCACCGCTTCCACCCATTTTGAAACATAATCAACTGCCACTAAAATGTACTCATTCCTAAAGGAGTTCGGGAACGGGCCCATGAAATCAATCCCCCAAACATCGAAAATTCCCAAAACTAGGATAGGGGATAGTGGCATCATGTCTCGGCGAGACATATTCCCAGAGCGTTGGCACCAGAGACACGTCTTGCAAAACTCGTGGGCGTCCTTAAAGAGAGTCGGCCAATAGAAGCCGCTCTGCAACTCCTTGGCTGCTGTTTTCCTCCCACTAAAATGTCCCCCACACTCAAGAGTGTGATAGAAAGTAAGAACACTATGATATTCACACTCAGGGACACAGCGATGGATCACTTGGTCCGCGCAATACTTGAAAAGTACTGGATCCTCCCATAAATAATGCCCAACCTGTGAGAAAAATCGTCCCTTGTCTTGTTCGGACCAAAACGATGGAATATCACCAGTGGCTAGGTAGTTCACTATGTACATGTACCACAGAGGCCGGACTTGCGACACCTCAAAATGTTGCTCATCGGGGAATGAGTCATGTAGAGGCACTGTGTCGCACGAGGAATCAACTATGATTCTCGACAAGTGGTCGGCTACAGAGTTTTCAGATCCCTTCTTGTCCCGAATTTCAAAATCAAACTCCTGTAGCAACAGAATCCACCGAAATAACCTCGGTTTTGCGTCCTTCGTAGAAAGTAGGTTTCGTAAAGCTACATGGTCGTAGAACACAACAACTTTAGACCTGAGAAGATAGGACCGAAACTTGTCCAGCGCAAATACTACCGCGAGTAATTCCTTCTCCAAAGTAGTGTAGTTCAATTGAGCATCAGAGAGGGTCTTGCTTGTGTAGTATATCGCATGGGGAATCTTGTCACACCGTTGGCCAAGGACGCCACTAACTGTATAGTCAGACGCGTCACACATAATCTTTAATGGTAAAGACCAATCGAGTGGCTGCATAATAGGTGCAGAGGACAGGGTATCTCTCAAAGTAACGAAGGTCATCATGCATGCCTTATCGAAGACAAAAGGAGTGTCCTTGGCAAGGAGGTCGCACAAGGGTTTAACAATTTTGCTAAAGTCTTGAATGAAGCGGCGACAAAAGCACGCATGTCCTAAAAAGGACCAAACTTGCTTAATAGAAGAGGGGGGTGGAAGCTTCGAGATTAAGTCAACTTTGGCTTTGTCAACTTCAATCCCCCTCTTGGACACTACATGTCCTAGCACTATGCCCTTTTGAACCATAAAATGGCTCTTTTCCCAACTTAGAACTAAACTCTTCTCCATACAACGCTCAAGCACCTTGCTCAAGTTGTGGAGACAATCCTTGAAAGAAATCCCAAAGACCAAAAAGTCATCCATAAAGACTTCAAGGAATTTTTTCACCATGTCCGAAAATATGGACATCATACACCGCTGAAAGGTAGCAAATGCATTGCACAAACCAAACAGCATATGCCGATAGGCAAAAGTGCCAAAGGGACATGTGAATGTTGTTTTCTCTTGATTAGCGGGGTCAACAGGCACCTGATTGTATCCAAAATAACCATCCAGAAAATAGTAGTAGATTTGGCCTACGAGCCGCTCTAGGATTTGATCAATAAATGGCAATAGGAAGTGATCTTTCATAGTCATGGAGTTAAGTTTTTGGTAATCGATGTAAACACGTCACCCAGTGGTGAGGCGTGTAGGGACTATCTCTCCTCTTTCATTCTCAACCACAGTGATGCTTGATTTCTTGGGCACCATTTGGGTGGGACTCACCCACTTGCTATTAGCGATGGGGTATATAATACCCGCATCGAGGAGATACCCGCATCGAGGAGTTTCACTACCTCCTTCATCACTACTTCCTTCATATTAGAGTTCGACCTCTGCTGCATCTCACTTGAAGGCTTAGCATTCTCTTCGCAATTTATGCGATGAATGGACACGGAGGGATCAATACCCCTCAAATCTGCCACAGACCACCCAATGACACCCTTGTGCTCTTTAAGCACCTCAACAAGCTGACCCTCCTGCATAGCAGAAAGGTCAGACGCTATAATAACTGGAAGGGTATCCTCGGCACCCAAAAATACATACTTAAGATTAGCCGGGAGTGGCTTAAGCTCAAGCTTCGAAGGAACTTCTAGAGATGGAGGGGCTGACTCTGTTGAGAGGGAAGGCAAAGGGTCAAACTGTGGTGCCCACTTCGACGGTGAACTATCAAACAATAAATTCACCTCTGCTATGGATTAATCAATATCAAACTCCTCATACCCAAAATGTGCCAAACATGCGGCCAACGGGTCGTCAGTCAGAATGTAAGGCATGGCTTCCTCAACTAAGTCCTCGATAACATTTGAAAAAGCAGTCTTCCTCCACTTGAGGTTGTTTCGCCCTATTATAGAAATTAAGCTTAAGGGTCATGTTACCGAACGTGACCTCCATCTCTCCACTCCTCACATGTATATTAGCATTGGCCGTCGCTAAGAATGGACGACCAAGTATAACAAGTGTTTGATGTCTGAGGGTGTTCACCGGTTCTGTGTCAAGGACTATAAAATCAGTAAGGAAGTAGAAATCATTAACCTTGACAAGAACATCCTCAACTACACCACGCGGTACCTTTACAGATCTATCAGCCAATTGTAAGACTACCATCATGGGTTTTAACTCTCCAAGTCCCAATTGCTCGTACACCGAGTAAGGGATCAAATTAACACTAGCCCCCAAGTCTAACAAAGCGCGCTCTATGACATGACTACCAATAATAATGGCAATGGTAGGCGTGCCTGAATCTTGCATCTTGGGGGGAGTGTTGGATTGAAAAACTGAGCTCACTTGCTCGGTGAGAAGGACCTTTTTGGACACATTTGTCTGAGATTTCCACATATAAGTGCAGAGGTCCTTTAGGAACTTGGCGTAATTTGGGATTTGCTTTATGGCATCGAGGAGGGGTATGTTGATATCCACCCATTTGAATATCTCTAGAGTATCCTCCATAGAAGTCAACTTCTTTGCATAGGGAGATGGCCCATTTAAAGCAATGGGGAATGGGGACTCTAGGCACGTAGGATGGTGCCTTAGAGCCTATGGTCGTGGTGGTGGGTGGTGAAGTAGTGGTTGGAGGGGTTGCCTCTTTTCTATGAGAATTCTCCTCCCCGTAAATAGATGGGGAGGAGGGAGTTTGGTGCTCCTTGCTTTGTGGCTTCTCTGGTCGGGTTTCAACCTTTCTCTTATTATGAAGGGACATGAGAATATTCGCATATTGAAATTTATTAGTCCCTTGATTACCCTCACACTGGTTTTGACCTCTCGGGTTCTGAACTAGTTGACTAGGCAACCTACCCTCCTCTCTACGGTTCATCGTGTTGGCCAATTGAGCCTCCATTCGTGCAATGGATTGTGTATGAGAATTCACCTACTGTTGGGTACCAGTCATCATTTCAAATGCTTTTAAAAACTTATCCTTGAAAGAAGGGTCCCTCGACGATTGGGCTGACGCTTGAAGAGAGGGTGGTTGCGGATTGTTCATGTAGCGATAGGCCGCAGGATTATATGGTGTGGACCATGGCCTAGACTGTGGGGTAGGGGCATTGTCTTGTGGCTGTCGCCACAACAAGTTAGGATGATTTCTATGCCTCGGGTGATAAGTGTTAAAAGAGGGATCACCCGGTTTAGGATAACTTTGTACTTTAGAATACCCTTGAGCAGCATGAACTTGCACTTCTGTAAAACCTGGAAACTGGTCTCTCGGCGAACACTCTGTAACATAATGGGCTGGACTAGCACATAAAGAACAAGCCTCCTAAAAAGTAGGAGGAGGCGGAGTGGAAGTCAAGCCTAAACTAAAAAGTTGGTCAAGTTTCTAAGCAAAAGAGTCTACCTTAAGCGCGAGGTGGTCAGAGGGGCTAACCTCATACAAACCCCATGGCTTTGAAGAACTGGCTGTGTGGGTTGCCCTATCAATATGTTGGTAAGTGGCATGGTGCTGGGAGGTATCATTCATTGTCTCAAAGAGTTCCCATGCCAACTGCTCATTCTTGTTCATTGATGAGCCTCTACATGAGGCATCAACCATCATCCTATAATGAGAATTCAACCCATAGTAAAAACATTGCACCAACTGCCATTGTGGAATGTCGTGGTGTGGACACTTCCTAATGAGGTTACCATACCTCTCCCAAGCCTCGTGAAGAGGCTTATTGTCATTTTGTCGGAACGAAGTAATCAATTTTCGACAATGAACTTGTAGAAACCCCAATTTTGATGACTCATGCATCCCCAATGATGAAGAGAAAGCACGAAGTGTAGCTTAGAACGGTTACTTAAATTGAATGGATTAAACAAACCAAAAACCCCAACCACCTAAACCGTACGGCCTAAAACCCTAAACCGTATAGCCTGAAATTTTGTTTGCACCGTGCGGTGTTGCTTTGTACACCGTACGGCACATCCTTGACACCATACGACACCCATGTCCCATCAACAGGATTCTCGGGAAGCTCTAGTAGCTCAAAGTGATGATGATATTTGCAAATCATGACATTCGCCGGCGTACGGGAATCGTCGAAATGATGAGTTCGTCCCAAAATCCCCTCTCCTCTATAAAAGGCGTGAGAAGGGGAGGCTAAGAAAGAGATTGATCAATCCTCAGCGAAATTGCTCTCAAAACAAACTCGACATCTTCTTCGTTACTCTACCAAAATCATTTCCAACTTCAAATCACACCGCTCTTGCCTTTGCAAACCTACAACTACAATTTCCAATCCTCAAGTCGATCCCTTTCGAAGTCCATAGTCTCAATCAAGCAAATCCAGAGGTACACAGTTGCATTCAAATAAACAATCTGCTGAGGGGAGTCCCCGTTGGGCTCCGTAGCTTTTCATTTAGTCGAAATGGGGCTAGTTCAGTAACACTCAAGCCTCTTGGGAAGGTATTATGTGATACCCTCCATTGTCATGGGATGCCGTCTCTGAAAATGAGGTACATTCACCTACCCAAAACCATTCTCTAAGCTTGTTTTGATCAATGAAAAAAGTGTGGTTTCTACCTAAAAACAAAGTTGGTTTCAATCGGACAAAAATAATTTTTTTTTAAAAAAATACACTGCGTAGAGGCGCTGTACCTCATCTTTTTGGTACCGCACGGTGTACAATTCGACTCCGTACGGTGTTACTAGTAAATGCTCTGTTTTCTAAGGTCCGATGCTCTGTTTTCTAGCAAAACTAGTGGGGTTTAATTACAGTAAACCCCTCCCATTTTCTGTCTTTTTCACGTGCACCTCCCTTTACGCTAAATTTCTTACATTTATGTACTTGATTGCGTGTTACGTGATTCATTACCGTTATTCACTTCCTTTTTAGCGTGATATTGCTTTTATTGTTTACGTGAAATAACGTTTTTCAAAAAATCATTTCAAAGAATAATCCCACAAATATTTAGTAAAGACCGGAAAATTGCGGGCATGCGGGGTGCATTTTTCTAACAAAATCTTCCCCGCGGGTAACTTGGCTCTTGAACACAAATCTCTACTTTTCACAGATCAAACCCTTTTCAGTGGCACAAGAGTCATTTATTTTTCTAAATGGTTTCTCGGGTACCTAACATTTTCCAAAAATTAAACCCTGGGTGGCGACTCTAAATTTTTCCTTTTTCCCAGATCGCCCTTTTTCACAAACTTCACCAAACTCCGTGGACTATCGTGCCCGTGCGAAAAACCAAGCATCCACAAAATGGCGACTCCGCTGGGGACGGATATTTTTTTAACTTGGTCAACCTACCTATACTACCCTTGCCACGTCAGTATTCTGGCTAAGGGGAGGCAAATATTGGCTCTAGTCTGGGGATCCCCCTTCAAACCAAAACCGGCCTTTGCATATAGATATCCTTAGAACTTTCCAACCTAAGACAGGAACCCACAGGGTAGGATTCCGTGATATATCCTGCTGCGTGGTTACTATTTTCCTATACCCTGTCAGCATGTTGCCTGTTTATCGCTTTCCGCACATACCATGCTACTTGTCCACTGCTTTTGAATATATTGCTGTCATTTTGCATGCATACACAAATTAGATTGACCCTAGGTTTTCACTTCACTCATCCGAAGATTACCCTAATAATCTCTGGCTAAGCTGAACACGAAAAAAAAAATAGATATCCCATTTTTCAAATCCCTTTGCAAACACGCTCTGTTTTTCTCCAAATAAAACCAGTACTGACACGCCCTAAAATGGGAAATGACTGGCTGTGAACCACATAACTAACAGATGGCTCACGAAGCCTAAATAAAATAATCCATGTACACCAAATGACCATCTTTATTATTAAACAAAATTAAACCAAATTGTCTCAACAAAGCATGGGGCACACCATCCCATGAACCATCGATAAAAATTATCACCAATAATAAAATGAATCCAATCTTTTACCAAAAAGGTTTAACCATGTACAGAAGCAAATAAATTAAATAACAAAGCTACGATGCCTGCAATATCCTATGGAGGTCGACACAGTAGATCCATATGACGCCGCTAAGAGTCCTCACCTATCGACTTTATTTGACTGAAAATGATGTTGGGATAAATCTATCGGTGAACAAGCTCAGTGAATGGCAAAACATATATATTAAATAAGTTCTAAAACAGGGATAAAAATAAATTACCATGTGAACGTAATTTGGCATACACAATGAACCACAAAACAATAATAAATCTTAATGGTGATCACAAGATGATATCCAACAATAATGGGGAACCATAACCAAATAGTACCATGGCCAACATAATAATAATCTCAAAATTGGATCCTTTATCGAACTTAGAGTCACCAGGTGTTGGCAGCCCATGATACTCTTCCCTAAGTCGATCCGGCGAAAAGACAGCCGTTGAGCAAAAGGGTCACCGACCTAAACCGGGTCTCTTCTCTAATGGCCAGGGTCAGCTACACAAAGGAATAATTTCACTGGACTTCCAATAATAAAAGTTCCCAATAATATCCATAAAGTTCTCACCAAAAAGAATACTTTTTATCATGTGCCAATTTAAAGAATCAAATAAAAATAATTCGCTTTTCCAATTAACAATTCTAAATTTCTCAAAGAATAATTTAAGGGACACAAAAAGTTTCGAAAATATGTAACATACTCAACCACTCACCTGAGTCCAAAAACAATACAACTCGAACACGGCAAAAAGAGACTAACCTATAAAAGAAAAATGAAACAAACGAAATGACTAACTAAATGGAATATAGACCGTAAAAGTTCAGATTTTATACAGTACTAAACCCAAAACCTAACCTAATCCCAATTAGAACTATAACCATAGATACCCAAAATACTTGTTACTTGCCGAGTTCGTGCGACAACCCACCAAAACACAAAGTTTAATTCCTAATTCCCAATTGTTTTGGACCAATCTAAACCCAACATTTGTGTGACATCTCAACTTTTGGAAAAAAATAAAAATAAAATATATATATATATATATATATTATTTGATACAAATAATTAATTTTCTTTTCCAAACTTATTTCTAAAAACAAAATTATTGTTTTTGAGTACCATATTTCTTTTGGAAATTCTTTTCAACTCAAATAAGCTATATTTTATTTTTCGTTTCTATATAACAATGCTGATGTAGTGGAATAGAAACTTTGGGGCTGATAGTGTTATTAGGGTGGAGACGTGCACGTGGTTAATTATATTAGATAGCATGAGGAAGGGTTTTATTGTCGGCTGCTCCTTTTAGAAAGAACTGAGAAGGGGAAACATAGTTAGCAGAGCTTTGTGACCGATCCCGATTTGGTTTCGGCATCTTGGTTAGTTTATTATATATTCTTAAACATTATTGTTCTTATTAATCCTCTATAGTTGGGGTCCTGCTTAAATAATTTAAACTTGATTTTGTTTAGTGGTGAAACGAGAGACAGAGAAATCGGGTTTATGCCGATATTAGAACCTGTGTGTGCAAGTGTTTAAAGTAAATTTTCCTTGGCATGTTAATAGTGCTCGAAGTGTGCATGTGAAGAAGAATTGGAAGTATGTTAACATAGCAATCTAGTTCCACTGAGGAATTAACCAATAGGCTATCAACGTAGAGTTTAGATTAGGAGGGTCAATATATATATATATATATATATATATATATATATATATATATATATATTAGTAGTTATTCATTAAGTTGATTCCAATTTATGCATTTTTTTTTTATTCAGATTAGCGAGTACTCGAGCATTGCATTTTGCGGTCTATCGTTCCGACCGAGGTGAGTGGTTAAGCATGTGATCCCTTCATTTGGATTCGTTTTGAGCCTATCGATTCTTGACCGATTATTTTATTCATTGTGATGGATAATCGTTATCTTATTCGTTGGACATTATTGATGATTGACAAAGGTGGTATCAGAGCCTAAGGTTCAAAATTTTAAACTTGCATTTTGCATTGCATCTTGTCTTAGATGAGGTCTGGGGTCCCTTGAGTCTATAGGCTTGTGAGTATTGAGTCATATAGGCATGTGAGTTACTATTTACTTGTTTTGTTTTGCATTTAGCTTAAAGTTGTGATGTTATATTTTCTAGCAGCTTAGGGTAATGGATCGCATTACCTAATTAAATTTGAGGTCTACATTTCGAGTGGTCGCGGTCGAGCCACTCCTGTAACTCGTGGCCGTGGTCGTACCATTCCAACGGGCCGTGGCCGAGGTAGTGAAAGCCTTACAAATCATGAGGATATAGTTAACCCAGGAACTACTCCTGATCCAATTGTAGAAGTTGTCGCCAATTCTGTTCCACCTACAACTCCTATTGACCCCACAGCTGCTTATCAGGCTATTCAGACATTAATGGGATTGTTCACTGGACAGCAGGCACAAAGAGGACCAGCTAATGCAACAAATTCTATGACTTTCGATAAGGGTACGGTTTTGGATAGATTTTTGAAGACAATTCCTCCGTCATTCATTGGGTCCGACAAACCATCTGAAGCTGAAGCTTGGTTGCTAAGAATGGAAAAAATATTTGACATTTTGGGCTGTTCTGAGACACAAAGGGTATCATTGGCGACATATAAGTTAGAAGGGGACGCAGAACATTGGTGGCGTATGGCTAAGCAAAAATATAAGGGAAAAGAGGATGAGTTAATTTGGAGTGCTTTCAAGAAGGATTTTGAAGACAAATACATTCCACCAGCAGTTCAGAATCAAAAAGGGATTGAGTTTCTTAATTTGGAACAAGGGAGTTTGACAGTGGCTGAATATCAACGAAAATTTGATGAGTTGTCTAGGTATGCAGGGAAACAAGTGGAAAATGAAGAAGATAAAGTGTGGTATTTTCTAAAAGGGCTTCGATCGGATATCCATGGACAGATTTCTTTACTTGATGTTAAGACATTAGCTGAACTTGTGACTAAGGCCCTAACTGCAGAGAATGATATAAAAGAGGAGAATTTGAGCAAGGAGCGTCAATTTAAGAGAACTAGAGAGTGGTGGCAACCAGGGCAGCACAATGAGGGTGGTAACTCTAATAAGAAGACGTTCAATGGGGGAAATCTGGGTCAGCGATTTTGCGATCGTTGTGGGAAATCTCATTATGGTTATTCTTGTGATGGCACGCCAAAGTTATGTTATAGTTGTGGTCAACCAGGACATATAGCTTCTCGTTGCAAGGGAAAAGGAAAAGATGTTGATCCGTCTCAGGGGCAAGGTGTTATCTCGTTTTATTTTATTGACTAGGCATATAATGGTTTCGTCTTAAGTTTTAGTATAACTACTTTTTCTAAATTTCGAGGACGAAATTTCTTTTAAGGGGGGAATGATGTGACATCTCAACTTTTGGAAAAAAAAAATATATATATATATATATATATATATATATATATATTATTTGATACAAATAATTAATTTTCTTTTCCAAACTTATTTCTAAAAACAAAATTATTGTTTTTGAGTACCATATTTCTTTTGGAAATTCTTTTCAACTCAAATAAGCTATATTTTGTTTTTCTTTTCTATATAACAATGCTGATGTAGTGGAATAGAAACTTTGGGGCTGATAGTGTTATTAGGGTGGAGACGTGCACGTGGTTAATTATATTAGATAGCATGAGGAAGGGTTTTATTGTCGGCTGCTCCTTTTAGAAAGAACTGAGAAGGGGAAACATAGTTAGCAGAGCTTTGTGACTGATCCCGATTTGGTTTCGGCATCTTGGTTAGTTTATTATATATTCTTAAACATTATTGTTCTTATTAATCCTCTATAGTTGGGGTCCTGCTTAAATAATTTAAACTTGATTTTGTTTAGTGGTGAAACGAGAGACAGAGAAATCGGGTTTATGCCGATATTAGAACCTGTGTGTGCAAGTGTTTAAAGTAAATTTTCCTTGGCATGTTAATAGTGCTCGAAGTGTGCATGTGAGGAAGAATTGGAAGTATGTTAACATAGCAATCTAGTTCCACTGAGGAATTGACCAATAGGCTATCAACGTAGAGTTTAGATTAGGAGGGTCAATATATATATATATATATATATATATTAGTAGTTATTCATTAAGTTGATTCCAATTTATGCATTTTTTTTTTATTGATTAGCTTAGTACTTTGAAAGCATTGCATTTTGCGGTCTATCGTTCCGACCGAGGTGAGTGGTTAAGCATGTGATCCCTTCATTTGGATTCGTTTTGAGCCTATCGATTCTTGACCGATTATTTTATTCATTGTGATGGATAATCGTTATCTTATTCGTTGGACATTATTGATGATTGACGTACCCTTTGGCATACAAGGTTAATTGAAATATTTGCAGTTGATTGGTTGATTTTTATTTTCATATTGTCTGTTCGTTGATTCCACGGTACCTCTGGAGTATCGTTCTCTTGTGTTGGGACCATGTATTATATTTGTGAAGGTCCAAGGAAAAGACCCAGGCGCCATCCTGCGGTGACTTTGGCCACTAGGGAAAAGACTTGTGAAATACCCTGTGACTCTAGTGCTCAACGGATAGGGAAAAGACTTGTGAAATACCCTGTGACCCTATTTCGGATCGACTTAAGGAAAAGACCCAGGCGCCATCCTGAGGTGACTCTATGTACGGTATTGGATCCAACGGGCTAAGCCCTGAGAAAATAATTGGCATTTGGCAATGGTTATTATTATTATGGCTCCCACATAATTTGGTTCAGATTCCTATTTATTATTGTTTGTTGTCTGATATTTTTGGAACAGCTGATTAGAAAGGATGCGTATTTTGTGAATCGATTATTGTTCTTGTCATGCGTTGATCAGACATTCAACTCATTGAGCCACGACCTTTGCTATTTTGTTATTTGAAACCATATCTTTGGAGCTCTCACTATCATTCTTTAAAATGTATGCCACTTTGTGTTCTAAACCCATAGCATGCTTAACTACTCATTGAGCTGTGAGCTGACGGATTTATTCCACATTCTTTTCAGGTTGATTTTTGGAGCATCATAGTGGACTCGAGGCGATTTGTCGGACCCACCGTTTGGACCTCTAGGGCATTCGCATTATCATTTTCTTTAAGTTTTGTTAATGACTTCCCGTGACTTTTTTGTTTCTTTGGAATTTTTGTTAATAAATTGGGAGTATGGAGAATTTGAGATATTGTTCACTGGCTACAAAAATGTTGGTTTCGGTTTCCAATTTAATTTTATAATTCAGGATTCAGTTGATATATTTGGGTTGTGAAAATTATTATTATTATTATTATTATTATTATTATTATTATTATTATTATTATTATTATTATTATTATTATTATTATTATTGTTGTTGTTATTATTATTATTATTATTATTATTATTATTATTATTATTATTATTATTATTATTATTGTTGTTATTATTATTATTATTATTATTATTATTATTATTATTATTATTATTATTATTTTTGTATAGGCTTCGTGTTCCGAGAATTTTCTCTTGGTTCACGGCCGGTCATGCTCCCGGATTTGGGGCGTGACAATTTGTTTATGTACAGCTCGTGGAACTAAGATCACTTGGTTTCCCTATAAATTACAACTAAGATTTCTACTACATTCCAATGGAAATAACCCCAGGAGATCACACACCTTATGGAATTCCGCCATCTCACTACACTGACCGTGCTCACGGCTTGTTCATCACTAATTCACCATGCACAGTCGCACGCCACTAATCACAGACCCAAGCCATGGACAAGACCCTCTCTCTCTCTCTCTCTCTCTCTCACCCCGCACCACAACCCTCAATAAAATACCCAATCAAGAATTAAGTCCTCTGAAACCTCATTGACCCAAAGTATAATAGAAAAACTAGAATGTAGGAGTAGATACATACCACCTCAATGGAAGATCGAGAATCGAGAACCAGAGTGAAAGACAACTGAGAAAAACCCACGCTGCTGCGGCTCTCCCTTTCCTAGTATACATTCTCTCACAAATAACCCTAATGATAACCCAAGGAATATGTCCCTCGATAACTCTTCAAAACTAACTAATAGCCCACCCCAAGAAAATCTATCTAATAGCAGCTTTAAACTACCCACTAATCACACGCACCCTAAATTATAGCTAATTGACTGGATAGAATTCCGTGAATACAAAAGAAAAGATACCATTTAATACAAAAGAAAAGATACCAATTATCTAAAGTCTACTACGAGAATATTATATTATACAAAATGTAAATCTTAAAATTACAATAACGCAGTAGTACTTATGTAACGCCCCGATTTTCGGAAGCATTAATTAAGAAAAATAATTAGGATTAATTTAATAAAAAGAGTTTCCATCAGAGTACACGTTGGAAAATGTGAAGTGCAACCCATTACAAAATACTTAGTATGGTTTGAGAAATTAATATTACAGATCGAACATTAAAAATAAAGGGGTGGGTTCTACAGATTTAAGGTTCAACTCTGGATTCCACGGCTTCTCCTGAGCCTGGTCTACCGGATAACCCTCGATTCTGAAATAACCGTCTTCGTCGACACCAATAGTACCTGCTTGATTACAGTCTGGCATAATACGTCCGAGTCGCAAAGCAACATCATGGTATTATACCAGGGTCACACGATGTGTAACACCATGAGCGATAAATCACTCAATAGCTACTCTAACCCTCCTAACCCTTGCTAAACATACAAGTACAACATATATGATTGGAAAGCGATAATTAAAGAAATAAGCAGGAAATAAATCGTAAAGCAAAAATTAAACATATAGTTGATTTCATTACTAGCCATTAACTTATATGTTCATCTAAGTTCTCACCTAGAGAACTTTCCTCCCAAATAACCACTAAGGACTATGACCAATCCGTGATATACTCCCCCCTTGCTTGCCCTGACTGGGAGCCCCGACGAAAGGTAGAACTTACTTACTTAATCCAACCGTCACCCGCCTCACAAGGATGAATTTCCTGTGGACCGATCAGACATTGGGCTACGAAAGTGACAATCGTCAACTCCTGAGGTAGGTATATAGTCGCGTGACTTCGGTCTATAATACATCCACCCTTTTAACACCTAAGAATTCAAATGAAGTAATCACAGATTGTCATATCTTAGAGTTTCGAAATCCTGGCAGTTTGCCAAATATTCCTCCAAAACGAAATCACTTGGCGGACTACCATTCAACAAATCTCGGGGTGACTCCCCATAATCAATTCATCACTTGGCTGACTGCTATTCAACAAATCTTGGGGTGACTCCCCAATAATCAATTCCAATTCACTTTTCCATTAACCTTATCGTCTATATGATATCCGCGCATGATCACCCAACCCGGGAACCTAGTTGTCAATTCTAACATTCAACACATTTATGGAAAGTGCACTTAACAGTAGAAGCAAAGCGGTAATGATATCACAAGGGTCACAACCGAATATCTCGATTCACAAGTTTACGAAATTCAATTAATCGAAAACCAAGGGTCTAAACATAATAAATTCAACTACAGGGGCCAAAACGTAATTTACTAAACTATTGGGGTCAAAATATAATTTAAAGAAATTATGGGTTGCCAACGTCATTTTAAGTAAGTACAAGGGTGCCCAACATAATTTCACGACTCTAGGGTCCTTGGTGTAATTTACAAACTCTAGGGGCCTTTTTGTAAATAAAACTTTATACAAGGGCAAAATTGTAATTTTTCCACCACGAAGGGTAAACATGTAAAATACTTTATTTTAGCTAGTTATGTCATAACTTGACTCAAAAGCATATTCCTTGAATTTTAGTAAGTCCGAAACTTTTATAAGAGTGATAAATGTAATAAAGAGCAAAATGGTCATTTTACACTACGAAGGGTATTTTAGAAATTTTGATACACTCATAAACTTCCACTAATGAAATTTAATTGATTAAAAGTCGGAACATAAATATCTTTGTAGATTAAGCCACATACTTTATAAAACTACACTTTTAACCCTTAAGTTTAATACCAAGAACAAGATTAAACGTAACATGAACACATTAAATCTCACATAAACACTTGAATAAGTTATTAATCATGTTTGAGAAGTTAAACACATGAACCAAAATGAATCTAGGGCTTAATATGCATGAAAAACATGTTTTAGGGTCAAAATCGTCAAAACTAGGAACACAAGGGGCCTAACTGTAATTACAAAATTTGAACCAAAGTTGGAGGGAACATTCTGTACCGGTGGTCCGGACGGGGATATGGTGGTCCGGACTATCGTCACAGTAAAAACAGAGCAACTTATGTTTTGTTCGAGTTTCGTGAAACCCTTCACCTTGGGCCTTAACCCTTCAACTAAAAACTACCTCTAGGCTATTCTAACACATACAAATGCTTAGGAATGATTGGGTAAGAGCCTCTACCTTGTTTTGCGAAGATTTGGTGAAAAACCGGCGAAGGGAGCTTCTTGGGCCGACTTGGCTTGCTTGAATGGTGAAATGTGGATGCCTAGGAGTACAATGGATGAACTTGTGGAAGAAGATTGAATGTCGTTGGATTTGGAGGTAGGAACTCAAGTTTTGGCCTTATTTTCTCTCTCTAGAACTCCATAGCCCAACTTAGAGCTTTCTCTCTCTTTCCTTGCTATTTTTCTGTGTAATGGTGATGTGTGGGAGTGTGAGAGAGTGAGGGACAAAATGGAGGGGTTTATGAAGGGTGAGGGTGGAGTGTTTGAGTTGGGGTGGAGTAAGAGAGTGGTTAAACTCATGTGGGGATGTGAGGGGGTGAAAAGAGGGTTGATTGGGGTTGTTGGAGGCAGAGAGAGGGTGGAGGGAGGTCTTATTTTGCAGGGGCGGGGGTGGAGTGTGGTGTTGGGTTGATTTGGAAGAAGTAGTGGGGTGGTTAGTGGATTGAGTGTATGTATAAAATGCACATATGCACACAAATGTGTGTGTATGTGTACTAGTATTACTTGTGTATGTGTATGAATGAGTGTAATTATGTATAAAATGAATTTATAAAAATATAATGCTCGCGATTAAAATGTAAACGTGCCTTAGGGTCGAATTTGTAGCAATTTAGAAGTGTTAGGGTATAAACCGTAGTAATTGCAAATTAAGGGCCCCAAATGAAATTAGAAATTAAATAACAAAATTAAAGTAATTAAAAAAAAATTAAATAATCCTAAATTTTATTAAAATTTTCTGACTATTACAACTTATAGCGCACAACAAAATAATAAACTAGGACTTGACCACGGAAACTAAATTTCCATGCGAAAAATTAATTATTAGAAAAAGAAAAGTCGGGTTGTAACTCCTCTTCTCAAAACATAATGGCTGACCAACCAAGCAACAAGAGACTCAAGTCTACCTTCTCCACTCATTACAACGCTCTTATCTGGATCATTGAAGAAGACGAGTCCCCCAAGCCTGAAGAGAAGACCCCCGAGGGTGAAAAGCTCTATAAATGGATCGACCAAGTCACCAATCCCAATCAGTGGGACAACACTGAAAGCCATCCAGGCTGGAAGTTCCGTGTCACGCCGGACATCAGCCTAAATGTGCTCCCAGACAAAATCACTGTCATGTATGAAGAAGATGATGAAGACTTTTGTCCCATACCACTAGTCAAGTACATTGACGAAGAAGGCAATCCAGTATACTACTTTGCCGACCTAGTCACTGGCCACAAATACTGGGATGAATGCAACTATGATGGATGCTACGAGGACTACCTCCTTGACAATGAGGGCATATCCCCCCACCAGCTCCAAGAATAGCATGTTAAGGAAGAAGAAGCCAAGGCCCGCAAAGGAAAGTAGAAGCTCGGTGAAGCCAGTCAACCATCCACCACAGTCATCCCAACTTATCCCATCCCGTGAGGTCACAACCTGAGCAAGCTGAAGCACGCGCCATAACCAGATCTAATCAAGCCATCAAAGGCTCTTTTGGAATAAAGTCAACATCAGTTGTCTAGTTTGTTGCAGTTGTTCATCGAGTTTGTTATTGTTTTCTGTATGGGTTATCTACTGTGTCCATAATAAGTTGTACTTTGCTTATCGAGTCTGTTTTCTTCTTGTCGGAACTCTTTTGTATCACTCCTTGCTTGGGTGATCAATGAAAAAAGACATCTTTTTATCAAAAATTTGGGAGCCAATTTGCATTCTCGAACTATGTTGTGGCCTGATTCCTCTTCATGGGGATACGTAGGCAACCTCGGTCCGGCGGTATGTAGCAAAACCAGAGAAAATTAGGGCAATCTTGCATCATGCATGACACATCATTCATACATGTAGGTAGTTTGCATGCACAACATGATATATTTTGTTCATACCATCAGTACTTCATCATTGGCAAAAACAAGAACACTCCTGCACCTGGTTGGGCTCGAACTCCCCAACAGCGATTAATTCAGACTGAGTTAATAGTAGAACAGTTAGCTAGCCTTCCAGTCATGACCATGAACACAGAGCAGGCAGAGAAGACCGAGGTTCAGATTCTTAAAGAAGCCTTGGAAGATCAGCGAGCCGCTTACAGCAAGCAAATGGCCCAAATAATGATCTTGATTCAGGATATTACTTCCATGTTGCCGTCTGGGGAATCATCAGGTAATCACCCAGAGATGGATGCCATGGTAGCCAAGGTGGCCAAGCTTGAGGAATCAATTCAGAAGCAAGAGAAGATTGCTGCTATAGGCATTGACATGGAGAAACTATGCCTATTCCTTGATGCTAAGCTACCTAACATGTTCAAGCCAATTGACTGGGACAAATTTGATGGAAGCGGTGATCCAAAAGCACACTTGCAAATATATGTGGGTACCTTATCCATGTATGATGTGGAGAAGAACACCATGGCGCAAATGTTCCAGCAAACCCTGACAGGATCTGCACTCCGTTGGTATCTGAACTTGGACAATTCAAAGAAGAAGACCTGGGAAGACATTAGGGCAGCCTTTGTGGCTCAGTACAACTACAACATCCAGCTGGAAAATGACTGTTCAGGAGTTAGTGTCATGCCCCGGACCCATCCCTAAAGATCACAATCGCAACAAAGTGCCGGTGACACAGTCACCAAGGCCAAAACATAACAAAAATTTATCCAAAAGAGATGATTAAAAGGGACACCAAAACTTGCAGCGGAAAACATGGTCTATATTATACATCCAAAGACGGCCATAGGTGTCAAGTCTAAATCCGAACATAAACTGTCCAACAGAGCTTGTGCGTAATATTACAAAGTACAACCTATTCTAAATATTTACAAGATAAAAGTTCACCTATACATGCTCGTAAAACCCACAGTCACCCTAGTGCTAACAAAAGCGAAGACTAGAGCAAAGTCACATCTACATAAGTCTTCTACCACCGAGCATGCTCACAAAAAGGTCATATCAACACACCCGACTACTCCTCGTTGCCTGAAAGGTGCAAAAACATCATAAGCTAAAGCTCGTATGAGAAATCGATACATAGTTCACACGCTTTCCATGGATATATTTTACAAAAAACACATTAATTAACAAAGCACAAATTCATAGTCAAAAGATTTGTCACGCCCTCAATTTTATAACTAAATTACCTCGTGAGTCCACACTGGACAAATCAAAAGTCAAACATTTCCCATTTGAAAAGTCAAAAGTCGATTAAATATTCCAAATTTAAAGTCCAAAGTTTGAAGTCTTCGTCCCAAGTAATACAATAACCAATACAGAAAGTTTCCAACAAATTTTAAAAAAATCAAAAGTACATGAGTTCATAAATTACATCATAGTCTCTCAAATACTAGAGATAAACAAAAAAATGGTTAAGTAGCTTGAAATCGTTGGTGCTTTCCCAAAAGTCCCTGCCATGCACGCACACTAATGCATCCCACACCATGCTCGTCAACGTGTACCTAAAAATGATAGGTTGAGCTAAACTAGCCTAGTAGGAGAACTATTCTACAAACGCTAGGTGTATAAAGGTGATACATGCACATGGATTGTAGTTATATCAATTGAATGGACGGATATGTATAGTGATGACCAAACAAATCATGATGAACACAAGAAATGTCGAAGTGTCCAAGAGAAACCAAGTGTCCAAAGTACAATTAAGTGTCCCAACAAGGAAAGTCATTTGAGCATCCAAACACCAACCACATCCATTATTTGTATCAAAATCACCCAAGTCATTATATGTATCCAAAATATCACCAAAGTGTCCACGCTTTTTATTAAGAAATAATCCTTCAGAATTCTAATAAAATTTAACTAAGTTCAAAGCATTTTGTGATAGAAGCCAACCCATTTAGTTAAAGATATCTCATTCTCCAACATCATTCCTACCCTTAATACAATTATTGTCTCAATTTAGGTATCCAATCATAGTTAATAGTCATCTATCATTTGACATACCGAGGGTGTTTCCACGCATGACTTGCCATAAGAGCACTACACTATAATAACATCCATACACCGTTTCCACCCATGGCCCGATATATGGCTAATAATATCAATAGGGAGTTTAACCCTTTCCGGATATCATAAACTCCGTATACCATATATAGATTCAAGGACTGTTTCCGTCTCATATAACCCAGACGTCTCATCTTCATTTCATTCATTGAAGAAAAACATCATTTTCATTAGTACTAGGGATTTAATCCCTCTACCGGGTTCCGTAGGCCCCGCATACCTTCGCTGGGTATTTGCAGGCCCCGCCTGCCTCTGTTGGGTTCCATAGGCCCCGCGCGCCTCTGTTGGGTATTTGCAGGCCCCGCCTGCCTCTGTCGGGTTCCATAGGCCCCGCGTGCCTCACTCGATACAGGGGTCATATTAATAACCAACGCTTCCAAAGCGCAATACTATACTAATGTATAGACTCAAGACCTTCCCTGGTGACGCAGCACGAGTTCATGGAAAAATAGATTTTTCAAAATGAGATTGAGGTCCGTTGATTTGTGCCCAAATACCAAAAACTCAATTCCTTCTCAATACCCGAAGGTAGAGGCATCATACACTTCGTTGATTCCGTAGAATATCGAAGGTTTTAAACAAAAGATATCTCACAAGTTTTCAATACCAAAATATCGCTTTGTCACAAGACTTACCCATTCACCACACAACACATGATGTCTTGTCCGTTCATAAACTCATTCATTCTCTTAAATCCTTAAATATTCCCTCATTTCTATCAAAGACGTGTCTACGAGGCAATCATATTCCCCAACACAGCATCACACTAGTATTTATAATCAATGTGCTTACCAACTCACTTAAACATTCTCAGGCATTAGCATACCAACGCACACATCCCTTTATTACTATGTTGTTCTATAAGCATTCAATACATCCACGTGTTTTAGTCTATTTCCCAAACGCATAAATGTATTTATAATGTAATTCATTCATTTAAATCCATTTCGTTAAAAACCTCCTTTCAAAGTCAAAACCATTTCAAATTTCCAAGTCCATTTCTCCAACACACACCTTTCGACGAATCTTGTCACACGCACGCACATACTCCTCCTAAAAACCAACAAAACTTTCATGTGACGTAAGATGACATATTTATTCATAAAACCATAGTCCTTGAGTCAAAATATGAGTAAGGAATGAAACCAAAGGTCAAATATATGAAGGAATAAGCGATTGGGAACCAAATGGACATCAAAGGGTGGCCGAATGCCACCCAAATGACAAGGGCAGCAGCTGGAAAATTTTGGACAGCAGCCTATGAATAATACACTGTGCAGATTTTCACCTCTAAGGTGTGGAATTTCAACCCAATCACAAATAAGATAGTCTTGACTCAAATTAGAAATGCTAGGCAACATTTAAGCATGAAGGAAGGTCAATTTCACTCCCAATTTCATGGATCAAAGAATCTAAGTTAGGAAAAACTCACATAAATGGGGAAAACATGATTTTTGGTGGAATTGAAACCAAGGAAGAGATATGTACAACACATCACAAGTATACAACTAGAGAGAGTAGAAATTCCCCTACCAAGATGGGTTTTGAGCAAAACCCCAGAGTACCCAAGTGATTTAGATCCCAAACTTCAAGAACGACCTCTACCGAAGCTCCACTACGCATACAAGAGACAAGATCATGTCAAAAATGAGTTACAAGGGTGAGGTTACACTCACAATTGAAGAGAGAGAGGGAAAAACGGGAATGGAGCAAGAACAAGACCTAAATCAAGTGCTTACCTCCTTGAGTGCAAAACCCAAAAATCCAAGGGAGAATCATGAATCCAATGTGTAGATCTTGAAGTTTTGAGGTGGATTGAGGTTAAAATCACAAGATTTGAGGTGGGGATGAAGAGAGAAGGTAGAGGGGTGATTTTAGGGTTTGTTTCGTGGTTATGGAGTGAAGAAATGAGTCCAAGACCCTATTTATAGAAGGCAATGTCGGGCTCAAAATATGCAGAAAATGAAGCTGGATACCGGTATCAAGAAAAACCCATACCGGTATCTAGAATTTCTGATGGCTCAAAATGAAGCTGGATACCGGTATCAAGAAAAACCCATACCGGTATCTAGAATGAAAATTTCTAAATTTTTATCAACTTCACCAATTTGAACCCTGATCATTTGTAACACATTTTTAACATTTCCAAACACCCACACAACACTGTAATACGTATACGTACCAAGATATACACACTCATATAACACTTAGAAAGAAACACATTTTAAAACATTTATCCACTCCCTCACATTACTTTAAAATGAGTAAAAGATACAAAGAATTTCATGAAAATTTCAGGTCTTTGAGATTCATATCTTCCAAATCCAATTTATAATGCACATCCCAGTAACAAATCAAATCGTACCACCAAGTGTCCTTGGTGTGGATAGGCTTAGACATCTATATGCATATCCCGTACCAAACACATCAACCCTGCTAGCCGTTTAACATTGTCCCCTACCAAGCTAGGACGTCAGGGATGCCATTAATAGATACAAAATATAGCCACCTTTCATTGATTATCCATGGAGTACAATTCATTTAACAAAACAATTGAAATAATGGAATATTTACTTAAAAGTACTAAATTGCACTTTAAACCATGTAAATTATGTATCGGTTACTCACTTCGGTCCTCGTGCAAGCCCAAACCTCCTATATTAATTAAAATAATGAAAATTTGATTAGGAGATGTCATTCAAGTAATCACAAACTCTAAATGAACCCTCTAAAAGCTCTAGTAATCCCTAATAATGTTGTGGGAACCAAGTATAAGGTTGGGTCACTACTTAGGGACACAAAAATACCGTATCCTACCCACCCCTGGGTACAAAACCCAAACCAATAGAAAATACACATCACAAGCTTCGCAATGATAGGTCATATGTCGAAAACGGAGTTCGAATAAGCCTTATACACCAATTTAAAGAAAGCTAGTTCATTCAAGAAAAACAGAATTTCAGAAACTGCACCCATCTGAACTTCAATGCAAAAACTGATTTTGCGTGGCCCAATTTAAGGTACGAAACTTACATGGAAAGAAAGATATACGAGTCTAGTTTTGGAAAAATCAAACGGTGTGCAATTTCGATACCCGTAGCAAAAATTATGACTGTTTTACCAAAATGTGTTACTGCTGCCTGAAGAAATCCGAATTAACGGCAGCAACTTCACGGATTTCTACAGAGCTCAATACATGGAATCAAGGTCCGAAATTTTAACCCAACAAAGAAAACCCATAGAGAAACTCTCAGTAAAAGTTTCAGAAAATTACGAACTGTGCAACCCTGTCAATAAAAATCCCTAAAGTCAGCCATACATCCCCTAAAATCTGCAGAATTTCAAAGATGCATAATCTGAACGAATTCACCTAATATTCACCAAGAATTCTTTCAAAAATCCATAATCAAGGATTTCTATGGTCTCTAAGCATAAACCCTCTAATTAAACATGAATTAAACATGCAAATTTATGAAATCAAGTGTAAGAAAACATGAATTACCAAGTATACCACCTCTTCTTAATTTTTTCCTTTTTCCTTTTTCCTTTTTCCTTTTCCTTTTCCTTTCCTTCTTCTTCTTTCTTCTTCTTACTGTCAAACTCTCTCTTCCTCTCTTTCTATGTAGAAGAACCCAGATGGGTGAATATCCCCACTAACTCTATTATTGATCTTTTAAGGGGAAAATGATTGTGTGTGCATGTGTCCACCATGTGTGTGTGTGCCCACCTATCATATAAGTCCACATATGCACGTAAAACACTCAATTACCACATAAAGAAACTAAAAGTCTTAAAATTACGTTCTAGGGTTATACAGTTAGAATCTACAAAGATGGGAAAGAACTAATCTTTCGCCGACTTTGTCAAACGCTGGAGAGGAAAAGCATCGCAGATGATGGACAGGCCCTCAGAGAAAGAACAAATGAGGATTATCACTTGTAATTTGGAACCCGACTTTGCCAAACACCTGGTGGTCTTTCAAACTTTTGCCGATTTCAAGACCTTTTATGAAGCTGGCCTTGCAGTTGAAGATGCAATCTGCACTGGCATATTCGACAAAGGAGAATCTGTTTCTCGGCCTAAGCAAGTTTACTCCGGTAACAGCAATACCTTTTTCGGACCAAACACTTACAGTCCACCTCAAGCCAATTCGTTCGACCCTAAGCCAGTCAAAATTGAACCAGTTAACCAGATAGCCACCCAGTCTCCACCTATCCAAAACAACTCCCAGCCAAAAAGAGAATTTTACCAATTCCCTTTCCTTCTTACCACTGTCTACAAAAAGCTCTTTGAAAAAAATGTCATCAAGCCTCTTGATCCACCCAAAGAGCTTCCTGCAAATCACAACCCAAATGTTTACTGCGCCTACCACCAGATGCCCATCCATCATACCAACAATTGTATCCGTCTCAAACACATAGTCCAAGACTTGGTCGATGATGTAACCATCCCAATTCCCAAACAAAAACCCCATACCATTTCCAATCCCTTGCCAAACCACAAGCAGAATATCCAAATCAACCAAATATCCTTCAGCTCCACTTCAAAAGGCCAAAGCCCTACTCAATTCAATCCAAACTTGTACATCGTCCCTGAAACACACAAATTCGAGTCCTGCAATAAAGAACAAGAAAAAGATGCACAAAATACAATTTTATTGATTTTGAATTAAATGTGAGTACAATTCTCTAATAAATGCTCTTTCAACAAAGCGAAAGAACAAAATCCTCTGATTCGATCTCCGGAATTGATGGCTTTCCAACGGCTTGAATGCTTGTTGTTGAATCACGCAAGGGGTGACTTTCTTTGAATCTTCGAGTTGAATGAACTGAAGAACAAAGTTTGAACAGTGGTTTGAACTTTGAAAGAACTCCAAAGAAATCCTTCGAAAAGAGATTGATCTTTGAAAATTTTCAAGAGCTTTGGTTTGTTGAATGATTTTAGGTGAAAAATTGCAAAGAAATCGGCACGTTGTTTGAGTGCTTGATGATTCTTTGCAAGTTGTTGAATGTGGGATTTTTTTGGGAAGAACTTTGAGAGAGAATGACTTGTGAATTGCTTGGATTCTTGAGAGTGTTTGAGAGCTCTTGTAGAATGCCAGCAAAAAGGTCCTTTTCTCCTTCTATGAACCTCTATTTATAGGCAAAGGAGAGTGGTGACAAGTTTGGTAAGATTTTTTTCTTGATTGATTTTCTTTCCAACTAACATAGGTCAATATTAAATAAATATAATATATGAACATATATTATAATTATTCTTTTGACTCAAGAAAAATTGGACTGGGCCCGTAACTTTGGGTTGGCCCAAATCTACGACCCATTTCATAGGCTAAGTCGGGCCATTTTCTTTTGGTCTTGCCCATAATTGAGCCCATACTTTTGTGAACCCATTTGGCTAAATAAATTAGCCCATCTTACTTTGGTCTTTACCGTATCTCAAATGGATTGAGCCCATTATTTTGGCGGGTCCAAATTTATTTGAAGGTTTTGACCAGCTTTGACTTTAATTAATTCAGACAATTTTATTTGTCTTAATTAATTTGGACGGCGATTAAATCGCATCAAAATTTTAGTGTCTACAGTCCCAATCACCAAACCTAAACCCTTTACATCAGTGCCGAATGACCCGAAGATCTATGCCATTAGAGCTTTTGAACAAAAGCCCAAACTCAAATGGGGTGACCTCGCCGAAGAAGGAGAATGGGCCATGAATGAGCAGGAATGGGAAGATTCCCAACAAGCATTGTTCGTTCTTTGGCTAATCTTTTGGGATCTAAGCCCATGCATCGTCCCTGAATTTCATGTCAAGCCAATTGTTCACATACTGGAAAATCTCAGTGTCAACCAAGTTGAAGAGACAACAACCTGTGCTGACCCTCTAGACGTAGTTCCACTCCCAGCTTTATTTCAACACAATTCTTCAATTAGCTTAACTTTCCGAAGAAGGAAATGGGCAAGCCATTGAAACAGTCTCTAGCGATCACGATTGGTTCCCTCAGGCATACATTATCGAAGAATCTCTCCCGCGGCCATTTGCATCGTTTCCACACCCTTCCAACATATCGGTTCTAGTCACAGATCCTCAGGCGACCACGTGGAACGAAGATGAAATTATCGACATCCGAGTCGGCAGTGACGAAGTGTGGACGATCAGTAAATCCATGCTAGACCAGTCTTTCTGGCAAGAGTCAGAGGTAGCAAGTCTGAAGACAAGATTGGAAGTAGTTGACATCAGTAGTCAAAAAATTTCGGGCAGTTTGATAGACTTGTGGTCAGAAGCTCAACATGAAAAACAAAAGAGGGAATCCATCAAGGTTGGCAAACGCAAAGTCAGCGAAGGATTTGAAGATTTCTAGGGTGAAAACCAACAACTTTGGGAATACACAGTCAATTAGGTGCCGAGAAGCGGCCGAATCTACCAGTCGTCCAACCTTCAAAGGAACGTCTCACACAAAACTCAACTAGAAGAATTCATTTGGGACGATCCCATTCAGGAAAATTCATCTTCGGTCGAGCCAGAATTCACTACAAAACCACCTCAAAGGAACTGAGCAACAACAGAAGACTTGGTTCAAAAATAGCTTGAAAGAACTCCAGCATCAGTTTCAATTTGGGGTTTGCTCTCTTCCTCCCAAGAACATTGTCAAAAGCTGATTAAAACTCAGTCCAACATGGAAGTACCACCTGATACTCCCCCGAAAACCATGGTGGCACTGCTCACTCCAACCAGTTCGAAACATGTTGTCGTCTTCACTGAGAAGGATTTACCCATAGAGGGAGCTGGTCACAACAAACCTTTACACATCACTCTCAAGTGCATGGGAAAATGGGTCCCCGTCGTTCTGCTTGACAACGGATCCGCTCTGAATGTGTGTCCTCTACAGACAGTTTACTGCTTGAGATTCAAGAACAAAGACTTCCAGCCTTCTAACCTCGGAGTACACGCATATGATAACACTCGTAGGGATGAAGTTGGGATAATCCAAATGGAAATAATGATTGAATACTTCAAAACGGATATCGAGTTCCATGTACTCGGCATTCCCTCATCTTTTAACCGGTTGCTGAGCAGGCCTTGGCTCCATCAATTAGATATCATGGCAGTCCCTTCTTCTCTACACCAGAAAGTCCAACTTGGGCTGGCTGCGAGAACTTTAACCATCCATGGAGATTCGGGAATTCGTCCCCATGTCCCTAACAATGCACCACTACTTGAAATCGCTCTGGAGAAGAAGATGTCACCCTTGATGGTTTCTCTTTTGATACTTTAGGGTCAATCCTTACCGTTAGAATGGATGAGGACTTCTCAGTCAGCTCAACTGCCCTGGAATGATGAGAAAGATGGAATACCTACCTAGCCTAGGGTTAGGGCGGAACAATCAGGGGATGGTTGAATTCCCTAAATTTTTGACGAATAACCATCGCTTCGGTCTTGGTTATGAGTCGACTGATGGCAAACCAAGAAAACGAAAGAAGGCGCAAGCTGGTGCCAAAAAAAGCCCATTCAATTTGTGAAGGCTCCGGAAGCCATCTATCAAGGAGAATCGAAACCATTCTGGGACATGGCAACAAAGACTAAGCTGCCGGGCTTCGAAATCTTTACAAACGATACTTGGGACAGTGACGATGAAGCCAAGAAGAGGGAAGAACTGGTTAAGGCACTACAAGTTGATTGGATCGAAACTCTTGACTCAGGGGATCTCCAATCGCTGTTTGGGGAAAAGAGCCTAATAAGTGTGGAAGAGGAAGGCGAGCCTGCTGCGATGTTGTTTGATTTGAACCCTGATTTGGAGCTTGCGAAGGAGGTAGAGTTGATGATGATAAGCCATGATGCCCTTGGAAATGTCACTGTACTCATTGTGGATTGTACCTAGAATCACTTACATTAGCACTGAATTTGATTCAGAATCTGAGTCTAGCATTGAGTCTAACCCCGAACAAATATCTGTCATTCCCTCGTGTCATCACTTTTCTTTTGAATTCCAGTCCACCCTCATGTATCACGCCCCTAGGGCCCCCGCATTTTCTATCAATGAAGTAGACTTTGTTTATCTTGTTGTATCCGAAATAAATTGTGTTGACCTCGACAATGAGGAAATTAAGTTCGAGGAAGATGGAGAGGGTAAAATCTGATTACCCTATTATAAGGCATGGCACGTATCTAAGATGACCGCCACGAGAGGGCGATTAGCTTGGGACCACATAGGGAGTTTGTTAGTCCCTGTACCGAGCTGGATTGACCATGAATAGGGTCAGGAATCAAATTAAAGTAAATACAACAGAATGCACTAGCTCGGCGTAAGGCACAAGGGGATGCCCCTGATATGGCCGATCTGTGGGAGCTACGGATGCAGTTTGGCAAGCATTCTGGAATACATAGTTCAGCTCGGCGTGATGAATTGAACTATGTACGAGTTATTCCGAGCTACGTTTAAGCTCGGCACCGCCACGAGAAGGGCGGTGGGACATTCCAGAATATTATATAAGCGGTACCTTACGAGATAAGGAGCAATCCCGTGAAATAAGGGATTAATATGAACATTCCTAATGTGGTGGGAATAAACCACATAAAGGAATGAGTCCTACATGGAAAGAACGACTACTGCTAGACGAGATCTAGCAATATATGGAAGCTGTCCCTTGGAAGGAAAGTCCTACTGAGAGAAGGACTCCCAAAGAGAATAGGAAATAGTGGCACGAGATGCCTAAAGTGAAGGATATCTACACCTATAAATTCAAGGCAATAACCATGACAAAAGGTACGCTGTGAATTACTCTCATACGCATTGTGTTTTAAGCTTTCTAGTACGTGATACTAACTTAGGCATTGGAGGGCCTTTGCCAACGAGAGGCAAAGGTGCTCTAACCCTCTTTCTGTCTTGCAGATTCAGGGTTGATACAAGGAAGCACGTGATCCAGAGTTACGCGGATTTATCCCCGTACAGAAGAAATTCCGGAAGAACTTCGATCTCTAATCAGAAAGGAAGACGAGAGGCATGCTCAGCCTATAAAAGAAGAAATTATTTCTATAAATTTGAAAAATGAAAGCAATATGCACATGGTTCAAATTGGTTCTGGACTATCTTCAGAAGAGTTCAAAACCTACTCGGATCTCCTAAAAGAATTCGAGGACGTTTTTGCATGGTCACACGCAGATATGCCTGGCATCAACCCCGAAATTGTGAAGCATCGAATCCTGCTTTATCTGAATGCAAAGCCTGTGAAGCAGAAGTTGAGGAAAATGAGACCTGACTGGGTATTGGAGATCAAGAAGGAAATTCAGAGGCAGATAGAAGTTGGGTTCCTAATGGTGACGGAATACCCTCAGTGGGTTGCAAACATCGTTACTGTCCCTAAGAAAAATGGGAAGATTTGAGTCTGCATAGACTTTAGAGATCTGAACAAGGCCAACCCTAAAGACGATTTCTCATTACCGCACATAGATGTACTTGTGGACAACACCGCAGGGCATGCGCTTCTCTCTTTCATGGATGGTTTCTCAGGATAGAACCAGATTCATGGCCCACGAAGACTGCGAGAAGACTACTTTCACTACAGAGTGGGGCACTTACTATTACAGGGTCATGCCCTTTGGACTAAAAAATGCCGGGTCAACCTATCAAAGGGTGGCTACAACATTGCTACATGACATGATCCACAAAGAAGTCGAAGTCTACGTGGATGACATGATTGTCAAAGCAAAGCAAAGGGAAGATCATTTACTCACCCTCAGAAAATTCTTCGAAAGAATTTGTAAGTACCAGTGGCATCTCAATCCTGAGAAATGTACGTTTGGTGTCATGGCTAGGAAGATGTTGGGATTCATGATCACTACACGAGGAATTGAGATAGATCCTTCCAAGATCAAAGCTATTCTCGAAATGAAGCCACCACGGACGGAAAAGGAAGTATGAAGCTTTCTCAGGAAGATTCAATTTATCAGCAGATTCATCGCCAAGTTAACCTCAACTTGCGAGCTGATGTTTCGATTACACAAGAAAGGTGTGCCATTCAAATGGGATGACGGATGCCAGAAAGCTATCAAAGCCATCAAGAAGTATCTTCAGAGTCCTCCAGTGCTGATGCCACCAACGCCAGGGCAACCCTTCATCATGTACTTATCTATGACCCCATCAGCAATGGGATGCATGCTCGCGCAAGAAGGCGAAGGCGGTAGTGAGAAAGAAATCTACTACAGTAGCAATAAAATGGCAGGATACGAGGAGCGGTACACCTCCCTGGAGAAGGTTTGTTGGGCTTTGTTATGGGCTTCTAAGAAATTGAGGAACTACATGTTAGCCTACCTAGTGAAGCTGATCTCTCGGATGGACCCTCTCAAATACCTATTCAAGAAACCAGCACTCACGGGTAAGCTGGCACGCTGGTTGCTCTTGTTAGCTGAATTCGACATCAAGTATGTGACTTGGAAGTCTGTGAAAGGAAGAGTTGTCACTGAATTTCTAGCTGATCATCTGGTAGAAGGTCCAGAAAATGTGAGTTTCGAATTTCTGAATGAAAATGTCATGACCATGACCAATGATGTGTGGTTGCTTCACTTTGATAGGGCTGCTAACTGGAAAGGATTTGGGATTGGGATCTTGTTTATCTTGCCAGAAGGGTCACACATCCCTTTCGCTTTCAAGCTAAACTTTGAGGTCACCAACAACCAGTCTGAATACGAAATGTGTATCGTGGGAATGGAAGCTGCTCTCGAAATTGGTGCCAAAAGGTTAGAAGTGATTGGAGATTCCAACTTAGTGGTTTCGCAAGCAAACGGCGACTGGAAGGTCAAGGAAGACAAGCTGAAGCCTTACCATAAAAACGTTGACGATCTAATCCATCAATTCCAGGTTGTCACTTTCACCCATGTGCCCAGATTAAACAACCGATTTGCCGATGCCTTGGCAACATTAGTTTCAATGGTGGAGATACCTAACAGAGTTAAGCTCCGGAAGATTATGATTGAACAAAGGGACAAAGCCTGTTGATGAACACATCATGGTTATTGATGAGCCTGACGATGGTCTTCCTTGGTACCATGACATCTGGAACTTCATTGAGAAAGGCGAATATCCAACTGGAATTGACAAAAAGGACCAAATTGCTCTCTGGAAACTAGCTTCTCACTACATTATCTGCGGGGGCGAGCTGTACCAAAGATCCCATTGCAGAATGCACAAATTGTGCGTGAACAGCGAAGAAGCAACCAGAATCATGGAAGAAGTACACAACGGAGTCTGTGGCCCTCACATGAACGAAACCATACTCACTAAGAAGATCTTGCGAGAAGGGTATTACTGGTCTACCATGGAAACCGAGTGCATCAAGTATGCGAGACGATGTCACAAATGTCAAATTCATGCCAATCTCATGCACATACCGCCGTTAGAGCTACATTCTATGACTTTAGCCTGGCCTTCTCTACCTGGGGCATCGACATCATCGGCAAAATCACCCCAGCTGCTTCAAATGGAAACAAGTTCATCCTAGTTGCTATCGATTACTTCACCAAATGGGTTGAGGCTGCCTCCTACACTACTCTTACAGCGGTTTAGGTCACTCGTTTCATCAAGCAGAACATCGTCTACCAGTATGGAGTACCTCACACGTTCGTGTCTAACAACGACATTCACTTCAAGGGTAGGGCTGCCAAGGTTCTCAAAGATTTTGGGATCCAGGTCCACAAGTCAACCGTCTATCGACCACAAACCAATGGAGTTGTAGAAGCAGCCAACAAAACCATCAAGTCAATACTAGAGAGAACCACTCAGTCTACAAGAAACTGGCACGAACAACTGCTGTTAGCACTTTGGGGATACCGAACATCCATCTGTACTCCGACAGGGGCAACACCCTATTCTTTAGTCTACGGTATGGAAGTCGTTCTCCTTATTGACGTCGAGGTACCAACACTAAGGGTCATGATAGAAGCTAACATCGAGGAAGCAGAATGGCAGAATGCAAGATTCGAAGAACTCATGCTATTTGACCAAAGAAGGCTCAAGGCCTTATATCACGTTCAAGGGCATCAACGTCGAATCGCACGCGCTTTCAATAAGAAAGTCAAGTCCAGAAATTTGCAGGAAGGAGATATGGTTCTGAAGGAGATCCGGGCTCCAGTTTTTGATCCACGTGGGAAGTTTTGGCCAAATTTGGCCAAAATGGGTAAGGCTATACATCATCAAGAAGATCTTGTCTAGAAGCACAAATCAGCTTATCAATCTCGACGGCGACGAATTCTCTACATTAGTCAACATGGATCAGCTCAAGCAATACTACCCCTGAGAGAAGATCGCTGTACTGAAAACCGCAAGGGCAGGCAGTGCCAGGAAAAAATTAGAGCAAGTCTGCTAAGTCGGAAACCCACATCAAGCGGCTTAGGCAAAATTCAAGACAAATCAATTGAAAAGGCTCACTAGACCAAAAATCCGAAAGAGCAAAACTAGACAAAAATTAGAGCACAAAGGAAAGTGAAAATACTCGAGTGAACCCTAGCCAAAATTGTATGCCGAACTACATCATGACCTGATTCCTTCTTAAGGATACGTAGGCATCCTCACATTGGGGACTGGTCGCAACCTCTTATAACATCTCTTGAGCTGATCCATAGCTGTCATTTGCGCTTACAATCATAGTCAATGAGAATCAAGGTGAAAGCTTTCATGATTCACTTTTTATTCAAACTGATTTCTTCGATTACATGGCTAAGCATGAATCTTTCACAACAAAACAACAAAAAGCAAAACATCGGCCCACATGAAACATGTCATGGGTTAGCAATTTATTTCGGGTACATTAAGACTAAAGCATACGTCAATTTTAATTCCCATTTTCTCTTGGTTCCATTTCTTGTACCAACCATCTTTTGAATGCTCCGGAAGCACAATGCTGGGATGCTGATCTCTGAGAACGGTCATGTGCTCCCTCCAAGTACACTGATAAGCCTGGATAGTTGTACGGTTGAAATTGGGCACAACAAAGTCTTTAGGATGCACAAACGGTATTGTTTGACCAACGCCAAGCTGGCGAAGGATGCGGTAAGGAATGTAAAAGGTCCAACAAGTCAGACATGCCAGAACAACCCTGCGACGTCCCATGTTGCTCACCGTCATGGTCGGATGATCCATCCAGTTCAAGCACCAAGAGATTGTGTCCTCTTTAAGCTGGGAAAACACCTGAACCCAACCAGGAACACTCCTGTGAAACTCCTGATACTCCCTCTGGACAAAGTCTCGTGTCTCATGGATCCTGTTACGTGGTATTGCCTCTAAAAGAGTAGCTTTATCACAAAGCCAAGTCTACATAAGAGAGAAAACAAGTAAAGAACCATAGAAAGCCTAAACCCGAGTGTTGAGGTAAAAAGAGAATGAGATAAACCAGAAAAAGGAGAACTGAGTGAGAAACCTACATGTAGGATCAAAGCACTGCCTTCAAAAACATCGGTCCACCCAGCATGGACCCCATCCAAGCCCATCAAAGTTTCAGCCAAAACCATTGGAGCTACATCTTTTTGCTCCTCAATTTGCTTAGCCACTCCCACCAATGCCGCACTTGCCTGATTATCTGAACACACAAACAGGAACGCTGCAAGAATAATGAGGCATAATGCAAAACCTTCAAGGTTGAAATTGGTGATTAATCGTGGTATGTTAAGCACTCCTCCTTGAATCATGGATCTTGCCGCATTTTTACTCAAACCCAGCTTTGAGGACAACACATTAGCATAATTCACTCCCCTAAAGAGGAATAACGGAGTCTCCAAATCAAAACCTCCGCGGTACGCATGGAACTCTTCCATCATGGGAGATAACTCTTGAAGACCGAAGCAAAACATATGCACTTTCAGATCCCAGAAACGGACAGCCGCATGGAGTAACTCAGGACGTATGGTTACATCCCGAATGTAATGCATATATGCCAACCTATGGTCACGAAAGTTTAGCCAACCAAGGCCATCAAGCTCATCAAGCCAAGGACGAACCAAAGCTGAGATACTAACAACCATTTGAGGGATGTGGGGAAGAGATGGAGGAGATGATTTTCAGAATGAATGTACTATAGGAAGCCATGCTATTTATAAGCATTCAAGGAAGAAGAGTTCAAAATTCTCGGAGGACGTATGCCTCGAGAAGCGTGCTACATCGCAGAACGTGAAGATAGGGTGAAGATTTTGTAAACTCTCCCCAAATAAACCTTGGTTCAGCATTTTAAGACGTCCGAACGCATAAACATGCATCGGGAGGCCAAAATCAGAGCTCAGATTTCAGCAGAAGACAACGTCAGAAGTAGAGCATCAGACGCTGGCGCCGTACGACACTATAGAAGTACTGTGCGGTACAATTTTTTACGCCGTGCAGGATACTTGGCCATTTTTTTACCAGAATTTCAATTTTTGTCCTCTGGGACCCATTCCGAGCTCTTTTCAGCCATTTTTCTTGTGCATACAACTCAGAATGAGTATCCAAGGCTTAAAGAAAAGATTGTCCCACATTTTCAAGGATGTCTCGATAGATGGGTATGCCACAAAGCCCAGATACGAAGCTTAGGGTGAAATTTTGCAAATTCTTGCAAGCATTGATGCATATGCTTGGGATTTATTGGATCGATCAAGTCAAGATGTCTACCTAGGGGCGTTTTCACTTCTAAACTCCTCTCTCTCTCTCACCATTTTTTTCCAATTCTTCCCACAAAAGGCCAAAAGCGTCTGATTTATGTCTTTCCTAATTCGTGTACCTTTCATTTTCCCACAGTGTCTCGTGTCATACATTCTCGGTGCTAGATTTGGTTTTTAAGATTCAAGTCTTTGTTAATGTAAATTATTTTACATAATGAAAATGCTAGTTTTTATAAAGACCAGAACAACATCCATGTCATATGTAAAATGTGCATCTATCTAGGGGCAAAACAGGCCCAACGTCGTCAAAACTACTACTACGGCACGCAAACTGCATCCATGGAAAAAGAAATAACGAGCAAACAGGCGCCCAAATAAAAAATAAAAAAAGTAGGCATGTAGGCTTGTCCTACCTTTTCTACACTCGAGGCCTAAGCTCCTCAGACCCAGCAGGACCTGTGTCCTCCTCTTCACTACTTTCTGTCTCTCTGAAAGACCAACGTGATGGTGGAGCCGAACTCCCTAGTGCACTCTCCCTCCCAATTTTGCCACAATGTAAGGCCGACGACCTCAAGTACTCGTTGGAAGGAGGAATCGTGGGGACCACCACCCGGCTTGTTTTCGCCGGCACCCACTGCTTTCGGTCCTTGGAGGAGGGACATATCATACAGCATAAAGAACTTTCCATCAATATCATACGAGATTGATATACAAGTCTAAAAGCATGCAGTTCAAACGGCCAAGCGTGAAGAATACCTGAGAGCTCCCTTGGCCAGGAGAAGGACTACAACTAGCTCTATGCCCTCCTCCTTTGCTAGAACCGCCAACTCCTTTGCTAGCACCTCTCATAGCCCTGCCTACACGGCACCACCGGCTCACCGGGCACCACCTCTCTCGGCACCTCTGCGCCACAAGCCGGCCTCGGCCTCAAATACAAGCCGCCACCACCACGGGTTTTGCCTCTCCGGCTCCCAGGCTCACACACTGCGGCACGGTCCCACTCCACTAGGACCACCCTCTCTAAAAACCACTCTTGGCTCAACTCGAGGGCGCACCTCTGGAACGTCGCCTATCATTAGCCAGCGCTCTAAAGCCTCCAAGTCCAAGTTCAGTTGATAGGACTCCGACGCCTAGCTGGCAGGAATCTGCGAAACAAAACATTACACATGTATTATCAATAATGTTCAAAGAAAACATAAACTGCAAACATGTTTTCTTTCTTTTACAGAATACCTGAACAAAAGTGAGGTCAAATGAGGGTGCAACATGAGGGACCTCCAACACTCCCATCATCCCTCCAGCCATCTGCACCTCTATCTCCCTCCTCAACACTGGCAAAGCTGTCTTTAGGGCTGCTATACGAACCTCCATGTCCAAAAAACTTGCCAGGTGGCCAACCAAAAAGTTCTTGTAATCTGGAGAATTGTTGAAAGGAAGCACAGTATCCAGCATGGTGTATCTCTCTATCTCTGCCCATGTGTACTTGTTAGTCCGCTGTACACCAAGGGGTATACGCCCTAGTATCCTGAAGTGCACCAACTTGAGGGACCGACGAGGCACCCTCTCTCCCAAATACCACTGCCAACCATACGGGGACTCCAGCAAAATCTGTCCCCGTGTCAGCTCTCTGCTCCTTTCCAAGTACTAGTCAGTCACTGCATCCCAGGCATGCCATTTCACTTGTAAAGAAATTCAAATTCTTTAGAAAAGTTTAAAATAGAATAGAAAGCTCAAGTCTGAAAGCAACACAAGATTCAGGATCTTACCGTGCTACCGTCAGTCTGGTCCAAGAAACAACGGAAGTCATTCACTCTCCCTGCATGTACATTGCCGCCATGGTGCTCTCGATCCCACTTTGCTGCTCGGGGGATCACCTCTTCATTCTCATGATTGTTAGCCAGCCGATACATCCCCAGCACCTCATACGCCCACACCTGCATGGTTAAAAGGTATCATCAGTAAGTCACAATCTACATGACAATATCTCAAGAGCTTGAAAGCAAGAAGAAAACATATAAAGTTTTTACCTCCAGCACTCTCTAGAAGCCGCCAAGGCTCGTCCCAACTTCGCGACTGATGGCACCCAAGAAACAGTAAAGGGTACAAAGAGCAGCACCTCCGAAGTCCAAGCTCGCCACTCTAATCAAGTCTGCTAGTGCCGGAAGCCAACCCACGTGAACCTCACTCTGCTTGTTCAAAAACAGGGACACACCGAACAAGTACAGAAGTAAGCTTTTGCCATCTGAGCAGCCTCTATTGGTGACTCTGGCTCATGGTCTCACAAGGCTGGCAAGTGGTCGCACCTCACCATAGGCTTTCCATCGCCTATCTCTCTCCCCAGAAAGTGCCTCATAACTGCAATGTCTCTGTATAGCCCCGAGTCAAACGGGACTGGCTTGCCACCTACCCTCAAGCCTGTGATTGCTGAAAAGTCCAATGGCATCACAGTCATCTCAGTAAACCTCAAGTGGAAAGTGTTGGTGGTGTCCCACCAACGCTCGATCAAAGCTCTCAGCAACCTGCGGCCCGCCCGCATCGGTACCAGAAGTCGAATAAAAGCCATAAAGCTCGCACCCTCAATAACCTTTCTCACTGCCCCTGGCAAGCTTTGGAAATGCTCCAAGGAGTCTGACGAACTGCCATAAATTGACAAAGAGACATTTCTCTATTTCAAGAAAACAAATCTAAGTTTTTCAAACAACATCAATGGAAACCATGCATGTACAGGAGTTCAAGGCAAGAACAATGGCGGAATGCAACAAATAAGATACGTACCAATGGACGTGCAGAAATATGGGTCTTTAGATCCCTCAACAAGGTCGTCTCATCATAGAACAGGCGCACCAGCGAGTACACGTCAGACCCCAGCGATATAAAGAAGTGCACCCATGGTAATTAAATCTCTAGGTTGAACGGGGGCCTCACCCTCTAAGCCCTCTCCACCTCTACCACCAGAGACAAGAGAGCACCTTTTCTGTAACCTCAGCCTCAGCCTCAGCCTCTCTCTGTTTCTCCTCAAAGAACATGTCCTGAATGTGCTCAGGCACCCCCTCCTCGACCAGACCTGCAGCAAAATTTGGATCCTCTTAAAGGGTTCGCGCCAAGTCCTTGTCTCTCACCCCCTCCAGTGTATCAACCATGGTATAACCCGAAGTCCTAGAAGAACCAACTGCAGCAGGAACAACTGGTGGGTCTGAAGCCCCGACCTCCATCTCCTCGCCCCCACTGCTTGAGTCTCAAGCCTCCTCCACCATCACCTTCTCCTTCCCCAAATCCCTCCTCATCACTGGGATAACCACAGATGTTTGCTCTGCTCCAACAAGCACCTCAATAACCAAGGAAGCACTCAGAAGGTCACTTGGTACCAAGCTCTCCTGCGAACCCATATCCACACCCTCCTCGGCGGGTCTTTGCTCAACCAAGACGTGAACACCTCCAATATCCATCTCCATTTTTGAGGCTTGGGCCCCCGTGTCTGGCACATCAATCTCCATGGGCCCAAGGCCACTCTCGCCACCCTGCATGGTAGTACTGTAGCCTCCTATAGGCCAGTCAATGCGAATATCACCCGTTGATGACTCACCAGCAACCGTGACACTCGGATCACCACCAGTCGAACCAAAGGTCTGACCCATATGGGTCTCGTCACCCACCTCTGCCTGATCTACCCCAACAGTCGCCACACGCGGCGTTTCACCACCTATAGCCGCCATACGAGGCCTTTCACCGCTTAGCTCAGCCACTGAATCCATCGTATGAGGTCCTTTGTGATGGATTCCACCCCCAATAAACACCGCACGGTGTTCGGAACCACCATCACTTGCACCAATTTTGATCGATGATGGGCCACCTTCGGTCGATTGAGTCACCGTGCTATCCCCTCTGTTGATCGACGGAGAATGCTCCTCACCGGACGACGATGGACGCTCCTCACTGGATGACAACAATTCATCACCACTATAACTCGAACTTGCCATGAGTTCAAATCAATAATTTTGATCGAAATTTTTGAGAGGAGAAGAGGATTTCGGACAAAAGGAAGACGATTCTCATTCAAAACAACTGCTCAAAAGGTTTGAAACGCAGTACGTGAAAGACGGAAGATTTTGGCAGTTTCAAACCATTCTTGACAAAAACTCCACTTACACCATGCGGCCGTGCTAGTGTGCACCGTGTGGTATACAATCCTGCACGTACGGCTTTCTGTCTGCAAACTATGAAAAATTACACTTCCCCCCTCATTTGCTGGTGTTTTTGTGAAACCTACCAAAAATCATGGTATTTCACAAATTTCTAAGTCCTCTACAAGCATTTTATTGCCTAAAAATTTTAAGCCCTCCATGGCATTTTATTAACGAAATCTTCTAAAAAAAAAAATGTCTTCCATGGCATCGATTTTTCTGAACTCCCAAATTATTTTTCACAGCTTCCAAATCGTCCCAAATTATTTTTCACGGCTTCCAAAGCCTCCCAAATCATTTCTCATGGCTTCCAAAGCCTCCCAATTTATTTTTCACGGCTTCCAGGGCCTCCCAAATCATTTTTCATGGCTTCTAGAGGCCTCCCAATTGTTTTTCACAAGTATCATTTGTTTTTCCTCGTTGAAAAATGAGGCGCCAGCTTTTTCATGACGGCCCCGATGAACTACGATTGGTCAGATCCTCATACAAACCCCGTGGCTTTGAAGAACTGGCCGCATTGGTTGCCCTATCACTATGTTGGTAAGTGGCATGGTGCTTGAAGGTATCATTCATTGTCTCATAGAGTTCCCATGCCAACTGCTCATTCTTGTTCATTAATGAGCCTCCACATGAGGCATCAACTTGTGGACGGCCCACGGAGATGGTTCGGTTTTACGTTTGAAAAGATTGTGATTGTTAAAGTCCCCACCCGGATTTGAGGTCCGAACCCGAGAAACCGATAAAAATATGACTCGTTTGCCCATTTGAAAAAGATTTCACTGATCATGGCAGAACCAAAGATTTATCGGATTCGGGGGTTTGGTTACGAGAGGGGAAGGGTTTTACAGCACCCCTCTCGCCCGATCCGTGAACCGGCCTCTACTCAACATTTTATGGGATTTTGGAAATATTTGAAATTCGATTTATCCACATAAATGGGGAATCGGGAATGGGAATCACATAACAACAATATATACACAAAATTTACGAATCTACGGTGGATGCTCGTGCACGTGATCTACATTGGTGATGATGATAATAATAAATAAAATTACTTCAAATATTCACAGAAGTAAATAACAACAGAAACTGTACTTCGACACAAGAGATTATAGAACATAAGATACTGATTTACAACCTGGATCCCAGAATAGGGGTTGAGCGCTCAAGGGTGATGGCTTGAGCGCTCAAGCTTCCAAACCAGTTTGAGCGCTCAAGGCTCGTGGATTGAGCGCTCAAACCAGTTTCTGGCTTCTGTGAGTTTGACCCTTTTTACAGCTTCTTTTCTCATTCTTTACAAGATCAAACATTAATAAAACATTTTTCATGGAGAGTCAAGTGAAAATAGGTTGTTTGATCTCTTAAAGAATGATGAAAAGAGGAGAATCACCACAAATTAATAAAGGAAATGCTTGTAAATGGAAGAGAGAGAGGGATTCAGATCATAAGAACAGAAATAACAACTCACACACACCTTCTAGTTAATTTATACGATATACTCTACAAGAAAAAAGACATAAATATCAAAAACTTTTCAGAATGTTTTTAAGCGCCAAGGTTAGAGGCTTGGCCAACCTTTGCCGGATCGCAAATTTTGAAAGTGTTTTGTTTGGTCGTTTTAGACCCTGTAAGCCCAATTCAAGTACAGAAAGCTTGTTTGAGCCTACTGGTCTTCCTCAAAATGACCAAAACAGTGAGGTTTTCACATGTTTAACTACCTTTTAACTTGATTGAAAGCTTGAACTTGATTTTGGGCTTGGGGTGGACGATTATAGATGTTTGGTTAGTATTTTGGATGGGTGAAACAGTGTGTGAGGTTGATTGATGAACAAAGGTCGAATTTAGAGTTTGAAGGGTGGTTTTTGCCAATGGTTTAGATGTTGAATGGATGGTTTTGTAGAGAGAGAGAGAGAAGTTGATTTTGAAAGGTAGTAAAGGGGCTGGAGTGTGTGAATTGGTAACCTGGAAACTAGTGGGCAATGGCTGGTTTTTACAGGGAGTGAGTGGGAAGGAAGAGAGGAAGTGGGTTTGTATTTGGAAGTGGGTTAGGGGTAGATTTAGGGTAATGTAGGATGTATTATACGTATAGAAGACATATACAAACAGTTAAAGGCTCCCCCTGCATGAAATTTCATGATGAGATACTCTGTAGATTTCTGACTAGGATCAGAGTTGAGCGCTCAAAGCTACGGGATTGAGCGCTCAAGATAGGATTTTTGGGTTTGAGCACTCAAGGTCCAGGGCTTGAGCGCTTAAGGTTACTGGTGGCAGATTGATGGTTTTGCTTGGTTTGATGATGCTTGGGTTGATTCGGGTTGTTTTGATTGTTTGGGTAATGTTTGGTTGATTTTAATCAAGTTCAAACCATTTTCACAAGTTTCGGGTAGTCATGATTGGTTTGTTTCATCGTCGGGAATGCTCGAGCGCATCCCGGGTTCAAAATCGAGGTGTCTACAGTTGCCCCTCTTGGACGGGACTCGATGCCATTGATTTGGTATGAGTGACGTCTAAGATATAGACAATCCGACTCATTCCCCGCGATGCATCTCAAGCCACAAAGGAAAACTTTAAAGATCAATCGGTTGTGCTCTACGAGCTGTCTACGTACCCCATTGCAGGGATAAGACCGGCGTAGTTCTTCGGGGCATAAGCAAACAAATGCAACGGGTTTTCCTGGCCTGCAGGACGATTGATTTAAAAATTGTCCCTCAGGACCATTGATTTAAAAGTTGTCCCTCAGGAACATTGATTTAAAAGTTTGGTTCCTCAGGACGATTGATTTGAAAAGTGTGGTCCCTCAGGACAAATGATTTAAAAGTTTCGTCCCTCAGAACGATTGATTTGAAAAGTGTAGTCCCTCAGGACAAATGATTTAAAAGTTTGGTCCCTCAGGACGATTGATTTGAAAGTGTGGTCCTTCAGGACAAATGATTTAAAAAGTTTGTTCCCTCAGGATGATTGATTTGAAAGTGTGGTCCCTCAGGACAAATGATTTAAAAGTTTGGTCCCTCAGAACGATTGATTTGAAAAGTGTGGTCCCTCAGGACAAATGATTTAAAAGTTTGGTCCCTCAGGACGATTGATTTGAAAAGTGTGGTCCCTCAGGACAAATGATTTAAAATTTTGGTCCCTCGGGACGATTGATTTGAAAGTGTGGTCCCTCAGGACAAATGATTTAAAAAGTTTGGTGGCGCATTTGCAAACAAACGAAATCATGCGAATCGACGAGCCTTCCCGGGTTGTGCAACGCCAAACAACACAAACTAAATTATGCGAATCAACGAGCCTGCCCGGGTTGTGAAATGCCAAACAATCAAATCATACGAATCAACGAGCCTTCCCGGGTCGTGAAACGCCAAACAATCAAATCATGCGAATCAACGAGCCTTCCCGGGTCGTGAAATGCCAAACAAACGGATCAATTCGATACAACCAACTACTCATTCAAACATATGCACCAGCTAGGTGGCTAAAACAACTCATACCGTGACATGATTGAATGGAGCTACCCTCTGAGCAACGGGGAGGCTAAATCTAAGGGTGGCTATCCCTTGAGTAACAAGATGGCCAATGATAAGATGATTGTCTACTGAGCAATGAGTCAATCGAGGAAATGTGATTGCTTATTGAGCAAAGAGGCAATCAAAACGCTATTGAACCAAACACATTTATGTGATGGACATAGCGGCACAACGATACAAGCAAAGCATGGACCAATCAAATGCACCAGCTAGGTGGCTATATGACCAATAACTTGATATGATTAAATACACCAGCTAGGTGGCTAAAATGATTGGGGTGCGCCAGCTAGGCGGCTAAAATGATTGGGGTGCGCCTGCTAGGCGGCTCCATAAATCTTATCTCGATATGACTGAAAAGATTATCCCAAATGATATGATTGAAGATGTGACCATTCTGGTCTTGAAATTAATTTTGAAGGTGACCGGTCTTGAAATTAATTTTTGAAGGTGACCAGTCTTGAAATTAATTTTGAAAAGTTGAGCATTTCTAATCTTGAAATTAATTGAAAAAGTTATCTTGCAGGATGATTGATTTAAAAGTTGTCCCTCAGGACGATTGATTGAAAAACTGTCCCGTAGGACGATTGCATTTGACTCATGTATCGACACTCGACGACGACAACGACAACATTCCTTCTTTAAAAAGGAGGCTCAATGGGATGGCTCTTTGCTTTACTGTCTTTCCTTTTTGGCCAGGGTTTGAGTTTGAGCTCGGCAAGACTTGGGTGTTGGATTGGTTTGAGGCTTTTAGGCTTCTATGCCCCAGTCATGGATTTGGGTGTATGCTTCCCCCCATAAATGGTATTAGGCTGACATGCCTTAATTTTGGGTTGACGTTCCTTCACAGATGATGAATCTGAATTCTGATTGTCTTTCTCGCCTTTACTGATACCAATTGACCATATACCCAAAACACAGGTTCTTTGATGCATTGAAATCATTTCAACGAGTCAAGGATTGACAAGACTAAGGCGACATGATTGACCTCTTTGACAAAGATGTGGATTTTTACAAGGCCAAGGAATTTGATCGGCCTTTCGGACAAAAGGATGGACATTGATGAGACCAACAAGGCCAAATGATTTGATTGACCTTTTTGACAAGGGGATGGATTTTGACATACAAGGCGTGAGGGATTTGATTGACCATGTTGACTTGGTAGATAAGAGCAACTATGTGAATGACTTGACTGGAGTATGGAAGATTACATTTACTCGAAGTTCTGAAAGATGGCAAACATGCCTCACTATTAATATCAAAATTGTCATGATAAAATTGAATTTTTATTTTGTGATTGTTTCACTCCATCAAGTGATGTTCATTCAAATCTACTTATCAAAGCACAAGATTTCTTATCATGGACCCGTGCCCCAGATTGCTGATGATGCCTCATTGATTTTCCTTCAAAAATGCCCCAGTTTAGAAGGTTGCTGATGAAGACTCGTTGATATGCCCCAGCTTGGATTTTTGCTTTGTATGACGCCAGCGTTTGCACAATGCTTTGACTTTTTAAGAGAGATTAAACTGTTCTCTTGAATTCTCACTATCAAGTTGCACTTTTCAATCTGAAAGGACTTCATTTAGGTTATAATGAGGCCAAGGCTTGGGCTCAACAAAGAAAAGGAAGAAGGCTCAAAATTTTCTTTTTCATTGGGTTATCATAGCTAGCAGCTATCTCAGACTTTTTGTGCCATTTTTGCTTCTGATAAATGCTTTCATGTGCCTCTTCTTGCTTAAAATGAGCACTTCCTTTCATTTGATTTTTCCATTTAAAATTTCTTCAGTGCTCTTCATCTTGTTGCACCCATGTTTTTGACAAGCCTATAAGTTTGACGCTTTCATTCTTGTGAGACTTTGAATCCTTACGCGCTCATATCCTTGGCACTTTCATTATGCTTGCTGTCATGTGTTTGACACTTTCATATTTCTTGTTTCACCCCAGTGTGGGGGATAGCTGCCTAGCTGGGTTCTTTTTCAAAGAAATTGATTCAGGCTCAAAGGGGCTTTCTGGGCTTTTTCGGGGTCGTTGGGGGTGCTCTTGGAACTCTGGGAGACGATCACGGACGTCTTGCACCATGATCATGAGCTGGGTGATTTGATTGCCCAAGTTATTCACAACCATCTTGAGTCCTTCGATTTCAGCTGGAACATCCATGTCTTGAGGTTTGGGTTGAGTTAACTTCTGCTCGGGAAGGTTTCTTTCTTGGATCAATAGCCTGAGACTTGACAGTAAAGCAAAAAGGTCAAATTCAGATTGTGCCTTTGGTTTCATTGAAGGAAATGTCGTGCATGCGTCGTTGTCATGTCGTTCTAAGATCTAGATTACCGGTCTTGGTCTCACTTAAGACATCGCATGAATGTTGAAACAACAACCACGGGTAAGTCGTGACAGACAGGTTAAATTCCAATCATCGTGGAATCAGAGCCTCTCTCCTTATAGACCATCCGAGATAGAGCAATAAGGTTGTTGAAATCCAAATACAGATGCACTTAAGGCTAGCCTGAGACGCAGGGAGCCGTTCGAGCACAGCAAACACTGGAGGTATCTCAAACTCCATGGATTTAAAGTCTCCTAGACTGACATGTGTTCCTATCGGTTAGCCTAGAGCTATCCTAGGGTTAGTTGACTAGTTTTGAATCTCACTTGGAGCCGTTGCACAGAAGATTTAACAACACCACGGGTAGGTCATTACTCAGTAGGTACAGTTTACCAACCTAAAGCCTAAAATGTTGGGACCGTAACCCTTAACTTTTCTTGACCATCCAAGACAAAGCAATAAGGTGCTATAATCCAGATACTAACGACTCAAAGGCTAGTTCAAAACACGGGTAGCCGTTCGAGCACGGCAAACACCGGAGGTATCTCAAACTCCATGGCTTTAAAGTCTCCTAGACTGAATTCGACAGCTTTGGAAGATTGCCCCAATCCTCAAGTTTTCTTTTAAGTGATAAGTCCTTGATATCGGATGGTCGGATTTGGGAAATTCTGATCCACACAAATTCCGACAATGATCTAAGATTAGATGCCTAAGGGCGATTGACCCTCGTTGGGCCAAGGTCCCTTAAACCCGTTTAGATCAGTGTTAGGAATTTGATGATCCAGATTTTCCCACGTTCGGTCGTCCTAAAGGCTAACTCGTAAGAACAACGCGCATATGGGATGCACGACTCATCATCGGGCTAAAGCAACCTTCTACTAACTGCTGGGAACCTAACTTATACTATATCAACAACATAACAAGAATATGTACGGATGCAAATGTATGCATGTATGCAGTATGGCATGCTCAAAAAGATAGTAACACATAGCACATAACAAGATGGAGCATATAATCCTAACACTTGGGTAGGTTAACTAACATGGGGTTCTATGGTTAACTATATGCAAAGGCCGGTTTTGGTCACCGAGGGTACCCCGGACTCAAAATCAAAACCGCCTCCTACTGTTAAAAATGATAGTGACGATGTAATTTATCACGGTCGAGGGCTGCTGGGCATTTCGGGATTCCCTGTCACCGGCAAGCCGGGCAGGATTGCCAAAACACGCCAGCGGGGCCAAGAACTATGCAGGTGCAATTCAAAATCAAATTTCAAACATTTGAAAAATCCCACAAAACATCTTTCAAATTAAACCCACTTTGATTAATACGTATTTCAATAAAATTACACAAGTGTAATAAAAATTGCACAAATCTAATTAAATAAAATACATATTAACCAAGCTCACTAGCAGAGTCGCCAGCTTGTGGACGGCCCACAGAGATGGTTCGGTTTTACGTTTGAAAAGATTGTGATTGTTAGAGTCGCCACCCGGATTTGAGGTCCGAACCCGAGAAACCAATAAAAATATGACTCGTTTTCCCATTTGAAAAAGATTTCACTGATCATAGCGGAACCAAGGATTTCTCAGATTCGGAGGTTTGGTTTCGAGAGGGGAAGGGTTTTACGACACCCCTCTCGCCCGGTCCGTGAACCGGCCTCTACTCAACATTTTATGGAATTTTGGAAATATTTGAAATTCGATTTATCCACATAAATGGGGAATCGGGGATGGGAATCACATAACAACAATATATACACAAAAGTTACGAATCTACGGTGGATGCTCGTGCACGTGATCTACATTGGTGATGATGATAATAATAAATAAAATTACTTCAAATATTCACAGAAGTAAATAACAACAGAAACTGTACTTCGACACAAGAGATTATAGAACATAAGATACTGATTTACAACCTGGATCCCAGAATAGGGGTTGAGCGCTCAAGGGTGATGGCTTGAGCGCTCAAGCTTCCAAACCAGTTTGAGCGCTCAAGGCTCGTGGATTGAGCGCTCAAACCAGTTTTTGGCTTCTGTGAGTTTGACCCTTTTTGCAGCTTCTTTTCTCATTCTTTACAAGATCAAACATTAATAAAACATTTTTCATGGAGAGTCAAGTGAAAACAGGTGGTTTGATCTCTTAAAGAATGATGAAAAGAGGAGAATCACCACAAATTAATAAAGGAAATGCTTGTAAATGGAAGAGAGAGAGGGATTCAGATCATAAGCACAGAAATAACAACTCACACACACCTTATAGTTAATTTACGGCGATACTCTACAAGAAAAAGACATAAATATCAAACTGTTCAGGAACAGCTTGAGCGCTCAACCCCTGCTGTGACTGCAAATTTTGAAAGTGTTTTGTTTGGTCGTTTTAGACCCTGTAAGCCCAATTCAAGTACAGAAAGCTTGTTTGAGCCTACTGGTCTTCCTCAAAATGACCAAAACAGTGAGGTTTTCACATGTTTAACTATCTTTTAACTTGATTGAAAGCTTGAACTTGATTTTGGGCTTGGGGTGGACGATTATGGATGTTTGGTTAGTATTTTGGATGGGTGAAACAGTGTGTGAGGTTGATTGATGAACAAAGGTCGAATTTAGAGTTTGAAGGGTGGTTTTTGCCAATGGTTTAGATGATGAATGGATCGTTTTGTAGAGAGAGAGAGACAGAGAAGTTGGTTTTGAAAGGCAGTAAAGGGGCTGGAGTGTGTGAATTGGTAACCTGGAAACTAGTGGGCAATGGCTGGTTTTTATAGGGAGTGAGTGGGAAGGAAGAAAGTAGAGAGAGGAAGTGGGTTTGTATTTGGAAGTGGGTTAGGGGGTAGATTTAGGTAATGTAGGATGTATTATACATATAGAAGATGTATACAAATGGTTAGACGCTCCCGCTTCATGAAATCTCATGATGAGATACTTTGCAGATTCCTGACTGGGATCGGAGTTGAGCGCTCAAAGCTACGGGATTGAGCGCTCAAGATGGGATTTTTGGGTTTGTGCGCTCAAGGTCCAGGGCTTGAGCGTTCAAGGTTACTGGTGGCAGATTGATGGTTTTGCTTGGTTTAATGATGCTTGGGTTGATTCAGGTTGTTTTGATTGTTTGGGTAATGTTTGGTTGATTTTAATCAAGTTCAAGCCATTTTCACAAGTTTCGGGTTGTCATGATTGGTCCGTTTCATCATCAGGAATGCTCGAGCGCATCCCGGGTTCAAAATCGGGGTGTCTACACAACCATCATCCTATAATGAGAATTCAACCCATCGTAAAAACATTGCACCAACTGCCATTGTGGAATGTCGTGGTGTGGACCCTTCCTAATGAGGTTACCGTACCTCTCCCAAGCCTCGTGAAGAGGCTCATTGTCATTTTGTTGGAACGAAGTAATCAATTTCTGACAATGAACTTGTAGACACCCCAATTTTGATGACTCATGCATCCCCAGTGATGAAGAGAAAGCGCGAAGTGTACCTCAGAACGATTACTTGAATCGGATGGATCAAACAAACCAAACCACCTGAACCGTACAACCCAAAACCCTAAATTGTACCGCTTGAAATTCCATTTGCACCATGCGGTGTTGCTTTGTACATTGTATGACACATCCTTGACGCAGTACAACACCCATGTCCCATCAACAGGATTCCCGGGAAGCTCCAGCAGCTCAGAGCGATGATGATATTCGCAAATCATGACATTTGCTGGTGTATAGGAATCGTTGAAATGATGAGTTCGTCCCAAAATCCCCTCTATAAAAGGCGTGAGAAGGGGAGGCCGAGAAAGAGATTGATCAATCCTCAGTGAAATTGCTCTCAAAACAAACTCGACATCTTCTTCGTTACTCTGCCAAAATCATTTCCAACTTTAAATCACACCGCTCTTGTCTTTATAAACCTACAACTACAATTCCCAATCCTCAAGTCAATCCCTTTCGAAGTCCATAGTCTTAATCAAGCAAATCCAGGTACACAGTCGCATTCAAATAAACAATCTGCTAAGGGGAGTCCCCGTTGGGCTCAAGGAGGGCTCCGTAGCTCTTCCTTGAGTCCAAATGGGGATAGTTTAGTAACACTCTAGCCTCTCAGGAAGGTATCACGCGATACCCTCCATTGTCACGGGATGCCGTCTCTGATAATGAGGTACATTCACCTACCCAAAACCATTCTCTAAGCTTGTTTCGATCAATAAAAAAGTGTGGTTTTTCTACCTGAAAACAAAGTTGGTTTCAATCGGACAAAAATAAAAAAAAATTTAAAAATACACTGCGCAGAGGCACCGTACGACATCTTTTTGGTACCTCACGGTGTACAATTGGACACCATACGATGTTACTGGTAAATGCTCTATTTTCTAAGGTCCAATGCTCTATTTTCTGGCAAAACCAGTGGGGTTTAATTAGAGTAAACCCCTCCCATTTTTTGTCTTCTTCGCGTGCACCTCCCTTTATGCTAAATTTCTTACGTTTATGTACTTGATTGCATGTAACGTGATTCATTACTGTTATTCACTTCCATTTAGCGTGATATTGTTTTTATTGTTTACGTGAAACAAAGTTTTTCATAAAATCATTTCAAAGAATAATCCCACAAATATTTAGTAAAGACCGAAAAATTTCGGGCACGTGGGGTGCATTTTTCTAACAAAACCTTCCCTGCGAGTGACCTGGCTCCCGAACCCAAATCTCCACTTTTCGCAGATCATATCCTTTTTCAGTGGCACAAGAGTCATTTATTTTTCTAAACGGTTTCTCGAGTACCTAACATTTTCCAAAAATTAAACCCCGGGTGGCGACTCTAAATTTTTCCTTTTTCCCGGATCGCCTTTCTTCACAAACTTCACCAAACTCCGTGGACTATTGCGCCCACGCGAAAAATCGAGCGCCCACAGAATTGTTTTGCCTATGGAGAAGTATTTTTTAAGGAATGTATCCTTAAGTTGATCCCAATTAGTGATCCAGTTCATGGGTAAAGTACTTAGCCAATGTTTGCTACTCTCTTTCAGTGAAAATTGGAGCAAGATTAACCTAAGCACCTAATTAGGAAAATTATGAATTGGAAGTGTAAAGCGTATGGTTATGAACTCGTCAATATGCCGATAGGGATCCTCCTTAGTGAGCCCGTGAAAGTTGGGCAACGCATGCAGTATGCTAGGTTTGATCTCATAGTGGGTTGCTGTGAACGGTGGCAACTAGATGCATGATGGTGCGGCATAGGATGATGGCAAAAAGTGTGTGAAGTGGGGCAAGGGGCGCGACAGCTACCCCTGGCAGATTAGTGTCATTCGGCGGGTTAGCGCCATTCAAACATCCCCCATTGAAAGTAAATCAGTCTTACTCTTAACACTACGTCTCTTTCCGATATCTTGATTGAGAGGGACAAGGTCGGGTTTCTGAGACCGACGACCAAACATACACAGAGGCAAGCAAATAGAAGGGAAACAAGAGTTATAGTGAGCAACGATATCGCTTTTATATCATGGCACCGCTTTTCACTGGTTGATCCTGCTTAATTGAATGCTTCGCGACTTGTGCCTTGAGTATCACTTAGCAAACAAAAATTAAAAATCCCTAAACTAAGAATTAAAATAAAAATTAATTGAAACTAAGGAACCGTGCAAATTGTCCCCGACAATGGCGCCAAAATTTGATCATGTCATGCCGAGTCAAAATAGATATTTAATAACTAGGAATTAACTTTTATTCCGGAGAATAGCGGTTAAGTCCGAGTGTCAATCCTCGGAGACAAATTGGCTGAGTTGCGTTAATTCCAATGAACTTCTAATTCAATTTGGTAAAAAGAGGTTTGATTGTTTGTGAAATAATTGAACTAAAAAGTGCAATAATTAAAAAGGTGAAATTGGAGTAGGTGAAGCCTGGTTGCCGTACTCAATAGGCATAGCACGTGCCTATGGCAGTCGCCACGAGGGGTGAATAGCTTGGCATCATGTAAGGAGTCCTTGAGCCCATCTGCCAAGCTGGTTCGGCCATGGATAAGACCGGAGTAATGAGAGTGAATTAATAAAGTAGGATGCATTAGCTCGGTAGGGATGCCCCTTATATAACTGAGCTAGGAAGGCTACGGGCATAGCTTAAATAGCATTCTGGAATACGTAATTCAGCTTGGAGAGATGAGCTGAGTTATGTATGGGTTAATCCGAGCTACGTGGAAGCACGATACCGCCACGAGACATTCCTAAATACTCTATAACGGTTCCTTATGAGAGAAGGAGCAATCCCATTAGATAAGGGATCAATATGGGAAGTCCTAGCGATATTAAGAGCATACCTCATATAGATTCCTATATGGAAAGAAAGACCTCTGCTAGACAAGATCTGGCAGAGTATGAAGCTCGTCCCTAATAGGAAAGTCCTATTAGGAAAAGGATTCCTAAAGCTAATGCGAAACTAAGGCACAAGATGCCTAGATCAAGCAAACCATCAACACCTATAAATAAAGACTCAGACCTGAGGAGAAAGGTACGCTATGAAACCCTTTCATACACACTGTGATTTGAGAGTTTATAGTACGAGATACTAACTTAGGCATCGGAGGACCTTTGTCAATGAGAGGCAAAGGTGCTCTAACCCTTTTTCTGTCTTGCAGATTTAGGGCTGAGTTAAGAAAGCATGTGATCCAAACTTACGTGGATTTATTCCTTGTACAAAAACTGTTTGGAAAAAAGACCTAGGGTTTAGAATCCGCTCATACCGCATAACCAAGCATCGCATAGACATGATTAATATTCGAATCGCAAAAGATTATCGCTAGAGGTTGCAAACCCTAACGATGATCGTCAAGAAAATATAGCGATTGTTAAAAGGCATGGACTATCCCATAGCACGAACCGTCTCACTATCACGGCACGATCTGTCTTATGAGAATAATCCATCTTAGAACTCCAATCGCACCATTGAAAATAATTACATGTTTATAGTATTTGAACACATGAATACAAATATGCAATAGATTGGAAGAATAAAACCATAATTCCATTGATCATATGAAATTGAGTTCTTAACATGTAATTCGATCCGAATAATAATCATAATCTACGTAGAAAAGCAAGGTTACTTGGTGTAGAGGTTCATCCTACCCCTAGAAAAGGGGTTTAGCCGGACATGGTGATGATCGACAAGCTTTTATTCGAAGAACGCATGAAGAACATGAAGAACAATGAGTTTCTCTCTCAAAGTAGCCTCTCTCAATCGTGGGGGAACCCTAAAACAATGTTAGGTTATGTTATTTATACATAGGGCTCTCATAATTACATAAAACCAATCAAAACACTAATTCCCGACACCATGGTCCGGACTGAGAAAAGGGTGGTCTGGACTAACAATGCAGAAAGTTCATTGAAGGTTGTGGAGTCCATAGTCAGGATGGGGATTGCGTAGTCCGGACGGAGGTTGCATAGTTCGGACAGGAATTGCATAGTCTAGACTACCAAGTCAGAAGGTGGTCACTTGGTCCTCTTTTGCTCCTTTGCACTCCTAAACCACTCCCAGGCATGTTTTCCAAGTCCTTGAGCACTCAACACCTGTTACACCATTCACCAACGAATGCTAATAAAAAACCAATCAAATTAGCTTAACAAAGTGCGAGTTAACGAGGTTCAACGAGTGCTTTTCAGCACCTATCACTAACGGTCTTGTTTGAGAGCTAATTTATTGTCATTTTCAGATTGATGGAGGCAATGGTATCTTTTGGGGTGGCATCGATTGAGTGATATTTGGGAGTGGGTCAAGCCTTAGGTGGTGTAGTTAGTTTTTTTGCTAATTCCACTTTCGATTTCCTTTTCAAAATTTAAATCGGGTTGGGGGCCTCTGTTTTCTTAGAATGTTCTGCTCATCGTTTGTCTAAGGCGAGTATTAATGTAAAGGCAACAACGGATCGTACCAAGTATAAGCTCAGCAACTAGCAAGGATGGGTGTTGAGATACACTTTGGACCGAGATTGCTGGATTTTTGTCAATGACAATCACTATCCATGATGGGTGCGGAGATACACTATGGACGGAGACCATTGGATTTCCGTCAACGACAATCAGAATCACATACAAGAGTGTGATTTGACGGAAACCCAAATGTCTCTGTCCACTGCGTATCTTTGCATCCATCCAGGGAAGTCGTTGAGTTGATAAACTTGATTACGATCCTTTGTTGCCTTGGCAACACTTGCCTTCGACATCATGAACAAGAATGCTGAGAAGTCAAACTTGAGCTCAGTTCAATTACTTAAATGTGTCGATCAGAGCCGAGCCTTAACAAGCTGAAACTCCAACCCTCGCCAACATATCTGTCCCTTTGCAGCCCTAGGGTGAAGAGAGAAAAGGTGAAGATTTTGGAGCTGCTTGGAACTATCTAACAGGCTTGCAAGGGAGCTAATTTATGGTCTTTTTCAGAGCTAATTTATGGTCTTTTTCAGATTGATAAAGGTAGGGGTACCATTGTGGGTGTGTTAGTGGTTCTTTTACTTCTTTATAACAAAATAATCGAGTGCGAGCGTGCCAGAGAGAGTTTCAATCTCCTCCCTTAGATTAACTTTGGAAAAACCAAATGTAATCAGGCGATTATGTTTTAATGGTTCAATTACCTTAATTAAGAAGATTTTTCTTTCAAAAATGAAGAAATGCAAACCAATCTACTTAAGAAATTAAAGAACAAACAAAGAAACAAGATACTTTGATTAACAAATCAAAGGTAAACTTACTTCAAAATTGCCTTCAACTTCAAATACAAGGTACTGAGAACTTCGAACAAATGATTGTTACAAGAACAACCGAAATTAATCCTAACTACTTCCTAATCTACTTCCTACACTGCTTCAAACTAGGTTTGAATTCCTTAAACTACTTGCCAATGAACAAACCAAGCATCATTTGTTTGATAGCTGTTTTTTGAAAATTTGTTCGGGGTTGTACTCTTCAATCTCTTCTATTTATAGACGCTACTTGTTAGTTGAACTTCTCGCTTAATGAATTTGAACTTGGATTGCTTCCAACTCCATCTTTTATAATTTGAATTGGTAGTTTCTTCCCTCCTTCACGTTTGAATTTGAATTCTTGTTAATCTTCTTCCAAAAGCTTTGCCTTAAATCTGCACCATTGCTTGAATTTATCCGAATGATCACATTCTAAGGGAATAACTGCTCCTCAAGATGTAATCCACGCGTTTTAACTGCTACTCACTTTGCATCACAAGTTTACACGTGGACTTTATACACTTAGCAGTTAAAGTCATGGCTTCGAAATGTATTTACATACTGGCAATGACCCGTAACTGCCAATAACTATTTTTCAACTTGAGAAATAAAAACGACATTATTGTATTTTGTTAATCCAGTGTAATTTCATTGACAAGCTTGTGCCAATATTTGTCATTTTTTGCTATGTGTAAATTAATTATTGGATTTGTTAATTTTATATTTAAACAGGGTGACATCAATTGAGTGATATTTGGGGTGGCTCAAGCATTAGGTGATGTAGTTTGTTCTTTGCCAATTGCACTTTTGATTTCCTTTTCCTTTTTTCTTAAAAAAAAATAAAAATTTGGGTGGTTGAGAGGTAGGTTCAAAATTTTCAAGTAACAGTAGTAGGTGAGTCTAGTGTACTCTCCGAGATTTTGTTAATGCTTATTTTTTCCTATTATACTAATTTTACTTTATTATGCTTGTGAAAAGTGAATATTTTCTTCATTGTTCAAACAAAAGAATTTTAGATCCATGTGAAGATGGATGAGAAGGACTCTGAAAGAAAATAGAAGCCAAGATTAGAACCTTTAAGGGCTCTTTTGGCAGTTGAAAAGGAGGGTGAATGAGAAGTGGATATTGTATAAGGGGGATTAATTAAGAGGGGAGCATTAGCTAAGAATAATTTGTTAGGTAGTTAATATGGGTGGAAAAAAAACATGTGACAAATTACAGGAGGCGTTTGGTAACGTTTTTGTTTTCTGTTTTTTGTTTCGAAAAAATCTAAAAGTAGAATCATGTTTATTATTTATAGGAACAAAAACAAAAAAAACATGTTTGGTAGTAAAATTTCTGTTTTTTTTTTGTTTTTAAACGACCCTATTTTAAAAACAAGGCAAATAACCTTTTTTGCGTTTTCAAAATTTGCAGAAATTTTGAAAACATTTTTAATAAACACAAAACATTAATATAAACTACCACACATATTTGTTTTTAATTTTGAAAAAAAATTGAACATAAACAAAAAAAAAAGAAACAAAAACGTTACCAAACCCCCTGTGAGATTGAAACCTCTCCGAAAACCTACTCTAGAATTTTATCCAAACAATAATCTAGCACCATTATTACAATATTACATGATATACAAAGCAAGGCATCTACGAAGATATGAAAAATTAGATAACTATTTTCTGTCTAGCATTCTCTTTCAACTTTCTAGCATATAACTCTTCAACCTAAAAACTATGTTAAGCATGAAACTAACAAAATGAACCTCACACTTTATTTAATCCAAATAACTAGGCAATAACATTATATATTAGGCTCAACACATTAACGGCCCGATTGAATGGGGTCTTAGTGGGGGGCATAAATATGGGGGGTCTTATTTATGCCCGGGCCCACGGCTATGGAATGGTTTGCCAAAAATAAGTGCAGGGATGTTATTTATCACCCGGACTAAATATTACCCCCGTATGGGTGTTATTTATGGACACCCCAGGGGGTGTCCATATTTATGACTCTCTAATACCCCCGGAAAATCTCGTTAGTATACATTCTTTACCCAAAAATCTCGTTAGTTTTTTGACATACTTTTTGAAAACTCCTAAAAGATGATCCGATTCAATAATTTTTATAATAAAAAGTAAACATCTAAATTAATTTTTATAATAAAACAATTAATATAAAAATTAATGACAATTAAATCTTATAGCTTAATTAGTTATTGAGTTTCAATAATAAATTAATTAATTATTAGATTTATCTAATTAAAAAAACACATAACTAATATGAATATTCACACAAGAGCAAAAAAGTCTTTTATAGCTTTTTACATCATCCACCTAAATTTAATCCCACTTCTTACAAGTATTACTTAATCCCCCTCCATAAATGTCACATCATTGTGGGGCCACTTTCCATATATATTACCCATTACTATCTTATATCTCATCCATATTTAATACTTCTAAAATTAATCCGACATCCAATCGGGCCGTTAACCTCAAGGTACAAAACCCCAAAATGGTAGAAACTCCGAAAGTTGTCCAAATGAGATATTGTTGGGATCAAAACGTAGCCCTCTCTGCATAGGTCATATATGCTTCCTCTTTGTCCTTCTGTCCCCCCAAGTAGTTTGTTATAAATCAATACACTAAGGCCCCTGACCTACAAAATTAATTAATAATCTACTATAGAGATTCATAACAAGCCCCATTACACAAGTGGGTCCAACGCACTCGGTTCACGACTTCACAGTGCCCAAACTCGGGCACGATCAATCAAATATATTTACACAACTATATGCATGTACACAAACATAGCAAATAAACATTTACTCTTAAAATTATGAATTACAATGACACATAATTACATTATAGCATTACATAAATAAATAAATTGGCATGAGTCTCCACATCATCAATCTCTAGTTATTTCCATTCATACTCGTTCTCATCATCTTTATTTGCATCTAAAATTCTTAACCAACATACCTACAAAAAATCGATGTTGAGACGATATCAAACAACCTAACAAAAACATTATATACACACCACACCCCAATCATTCTCTAAATTGAAGCGTAGAAGAACCAAAGCTCCCTGTAATCTTTTCTGATAGGATGGGATGGGTAAGCCACATTGCGCTTGCCATTTTAAATTCTTTCTTTATTTGCCTATATTTTCATCATCACCCAATTCTCGCATTAAATTGCTATCGGTTTTAAAGGATGTAATCCCAATGATGCGGTGCGATGTTTGGTGCTTGGTAGTATGGGGGGGCGCTGGCTTCTTGGATGGCGTGGCTCATCGTGTTCTCAACCTTATTGTCCTTGATGACTACCCCAGATGGATGCAGAGATACAAAATGGATGAAGATCGGTGGAACTCAATCAACGACAATGAACAATCACGACCATACAATTTTTGTAAAAAATTGTCCCAGGCTTGTATGCGATTGAGCTTGTAGTTTACAGAAATTCACTTGTCTACGTTCACTGTGTATCTCTTTTTATTTCTTCCCAGGTAATTGTTGAGCTGATACTCCTTACGATCCTATGTTGTCTTGGCAACGCTCGCCTTCGGCATCAAGAACAAGAATGCCGAGAACACGATGAGCCACACAATCCAAGCAAACAGCGGCCTCCCATAAAAAGATGAAGATAAACAAAGTAGGGGGAATGCCATTGGAAACCGGATGATCGAAGAAGAAGAGGTGGAGGGGTCCTTTGTTGGAAATCTATGATGGGTCTAACTCACTCACGAGGCCCTAAAATAGAACCATCCGCATTAGGCCCTAAAATCTCGTTATATTTTGCATAGTTAAAGATAGTTTACATTACTCTTTTGTATTTTCATTGCAAATGTACTAATTAAAAGTGCATAATCAAATCTTTCCACCATAGTCTTTTTAATGGACAACAACCAATCCATTTTCAATCTCTCCATTGACCAAATGAAGGTTTTTTTCAATTAGCTTAAAAAAGATTGTTTCCCCTTAGCCAATTATAACTAAAATAGTCAACAATATCAATATTTTGTAGACAACACATGCATTTGGTAAACACCTATCTTTGGCCTTTAAGTGAGTGAGCATATCAATGGAAAACTCAAGCATTATATATACACCTCGCCCCATTTGTCCTCTAAATTGAAGTATAGAAGCGCCCAAAGCTGGACCTGTAAATTTTTGATAGTATGGAACGAATAAGCCACATTCTACTTGCCATTTTAAATTCTCTCTTTATTTTCTGTTGGAATTGTGTCTTGAATTTTCTCTTTTGGAGATTTCCTATTGTGTTTGGGATTTCCTATTGTGTTTAGACTTCTATGGTAATGCTTTGATTGTGTTTCTTATAAATAGAAGCCTTGTGACCTCCTAGGGCTTTGGACTTCTTGAGTGAATCCCTTTGAGGGAGACCCCATGGAATTTCCCGCAGTGTGTTCGGGTTTCTTGGTCGTTCCATTGATAGCATTTAGTTCATAGGATTGGATATTAGGGTTTTGTATATGTCTCTATCGTATTTGTGAGATGTTTGATGCTCTGTAGGTTGCTCCTCAGAGATTTGTCTCTAGATATGTGTTGGGTGTTTCAACGGAGATCGAGTTACGGGTATAGCCGGTTTTATGTATTTCTCCACGTTCATAATGAATCCTCTTTTGCTCTTCTCCCATAGACGTACCTCTAGAGCTTCGTGCTTGGGAGAGAACCACGTAAATCTTGTGTCTTGTTTTCTTTGTTGATTTGTTATATTCTCATACTTCAAGTTTTGTCACAACATTTTCCTCTATGAAATTGCTACAGTCCGTAAAGAATGCGATCCCGATGGTACAATGTTTCTCCGGCAAAAGGTGGCGTTGGTCCGTGCAATTTGGGAAAATAGGCACCTGCTATCGTGTGGCTTATCATTTGTCAGCATTCTTGCTCGAAGTAAATGTCTAGACAAGAATTTTATTAAAATTCGAATGATAATGAATCAAGTCCTAAAAGGTTATATGTGTGACTTTAAAATTAACTTAATGTCTCTCTACCGAAGTCTTACAAATTATGCATCGACTTGTTTTAATTAAAAATTTAAAATCAATATCAGTAGTCGTCCAAATGTTATGAAATTCTATTAATATAAGATGTCGGGAACATATTTTGTTTAGAATACATTTTCAGAAAGTGAGTTTAAGTGAGCCATGCCCTTCAATAAAATCTGTCCAGATTTGGCCATGGTTAGAAAAATGGTTTGTCTATGGTTTTGATAGGTGGAATTAGGAGCCAAAAAAATTCACACATGTTCAGAACGTCCTATAATAGTTCCAGTAAAAACAGAATTGAAACATATATATAAGGTTGAAGACTTGCAATAAACTGCTAGAAGCTCCAACCGGTTACCCATTTTGACAGATTTTGTTACTAAGAAACATTCTTCTCAAACCAAACTAAAACACCTTCAAAACTTATGATATTTTACAGGTTACTAGATTAGTATCTCAACTTGATGTAAACTGAACATTTGAATCATAATGCATGAAATATAGATGTGTCTTGGTGCAAAATTTTAGAATTTTATAGTGTAACAAACGTTCCCTACAAGGCTCCAAAGTTTCTGTTCAACAAAACAATATCCCGAAACAACTACCAAGAACCATAATGCATGAAATATAACTGGTGCTATGAAATAAATATTCCGAATACACTGCAATATAATAGTAACATATTTATACGTGAGAGAGAGATGGTACATAACAGGAAAAAAAAACGCAGAAAACATACATGAAAAGGCAGCCAACGGTTGTGATTCACTCAGCACACTGCGCACAGTACACCGGGTGAATTATAGCCGTTGGCTACCTTTTCATGTATGTTTTCTGGTTTTTTTGTTTTTTTTTTCTTTTCTATTTCTTACCTTTTTCCTTTACACGCAGGGAGAGATAGGTCAAACTACCTCTCTTCCCTAAGAATAAGCGGTGTGGCGATGTGAAAACAAAGTTCTTGACTGTGAGGGCAGCGGTTATGGAATCCGGCAACGGTTACAGTTGGGATCTTCTCTTCTCTTATTTCCTTTCTTATTCTTCTCTGTCTCCTGCCGTCTCTCTCTCTCTCTCTCTCTCTCTCTCTCAGTGTGTGTGTTTAGTGTTTAGGTGGTAAAAAGGACAAGGGATATGTTATAGCAGTAGAGGGAGAGAGAGAGAGAGAGAGAGAAACGGGCCACTAGAAAATAATTTCCATTATGCGCCACATTTCTTTTCTCCTCCAACCTTCCCTCTACTGCTATAACATATCCCTTGTCCTTTTTACCACCTAAACACTAAACACACACACTGAGAGAGAGAGAGAGAGAGAGAGAGAGAGAGAGACGGCAGGAGACAAAGAAGAATAATGGAAAGGAAGACTTGGCTAGGAATGGGAAGCGTCCAGGAGACAAGAGAAATGGATGGGAGCATTTCAGGGAATTAATGGATGGGAACATTTCAGAGAATTACTAGACTTGGTCTAGAAACTCTTTAGGGCATAAGTATACTAGCATGAAACCTGTGTTATGTACGGGGAAATTAATAATTTTAATATTCAAGATATATCCTCAAATAAAATAAAGGATTGTTTGATGTAACCCTGATATAGCCAAAAGTCATTAGGTTTCGCTAGATTAGGGTGTTCATCACTACTTTTACTCTTTCCCCCATAGCTTTTTCTTTTTTCACTCCAACAATCTTGCCTCTCTCCTTTTATCTTGTTTTATCCGTAAGCTAGACACAAATCAGTTAGGTAAAACTTATTGTTGAATTATCCTATAGACACTTCTCTCCCACAACTCCAATAGCGGCAACAGTAGAGGAAGAATAATAGATAAAATATAAGAGCTTGCAATGACTAGTGTGAAATCACAAATTGAACATTTATGCATAGAAAATCGTTCTTAACGTGCCTATTTTTGGAGAATCATGGTAGCTTTTTAAAATATAAAATTAGTATAATAGGGAAGAAAAGGTATGAAAAGAGTTTCGATAAACATGGAGGACTCTCCAATGTATAGCAAAACTAACAAAAAACAATAACAAAGGTATACATTATGCATCATATGAAATGTTCAAATCGTATATTGTGACATTGCTTAAAAAAATTAGTTCTTCACCCAAAAGCAATTGAACGTAACAATCTCCGGGTCAAAGATTGTTTTCATTCTTCCTTTTTTCCCTATTTTGTATTCGGGTTGTGTTTGAATTTTAAACTCGTGAAGAGATTTGTGCGGAAGCAAATGAAAAAAAAATTGGAAAAAAAAAAGACAAGCAAATATGAAGGTACAATCATTATTCAGTATTTATCAAAAACAATACACATGGGAGCACATTTAATTATATGGACTTAAATTAAAAGAATTGTGAATATAAAAAATGATTTTATAGAAAAATGTAGAGAGAGATGTACTATCCTTGTGAAATTGATTAACCAAGGACTAAGTGTTTAGAAGAGCAAGATGAAGGAAACGCATTACTTCCATTACCTACACCCAATATGTATAAATCATCAACATCAGGAGATCAAATCAAAGAGAATTACCATATAATCTGCTTAAAGAGAAAAAAAGAGATAGCGAAAGAAAGTCAAAGAGATATGAGATTATTTTGATTTGTTATTATAAGAAAGATTTTGACTCATTTGAATTTTGAATATCTTAGCCAAAAAACTCTAAAAATTATGGGTTTTTTCTTTTTTGCTCAGCAAAAGAAGAAATATATTGGAAAACTCGATAGGGGTACATCGAGGGAAAAGGGAGGGGGAAGAGGGGAATCAACCAAAAGTTGATAACCAAAAAGAAACAAAAAAAAGGGGGGAAGATCCCATAAACATTACAAAATACAGGGATCGAAATGTAAATAGATGTGAACAAAATCTTCATCAGAGATAAGGCTCAACAGAGAAATCTGGGATGAGATTCGATAGAGAAATTATATCTTGATGCTTCTGATGGCATCCAAATTTCCTAGAAAATCCTCAACAGAGTAGTACCTCAAATCATTCATACCTTTGATCCAAAGAGCAACCCTGATTTTGGACAATTCGACAATGTCTTCCCAGGTTGCATTCCTGTTGTTGAAGATACGGTCGTTCCTTGCTTTCCAGATTGACCAAATAGTGGCATAAAAACATGATATCCAACATTTCTTTTCAAGATTTTTGAAGGGAGTTGAGAATCAAATTTGAGCAAGTGAGCGTAGATCGGAAGGACAAACCCAAACAAGACGCCACCAAGTGAGAATTGAGGACCAAATTCTCCAAGAGAAGGGACAGTGAAGAAGGAGATGCTGAGGTGATTCTTCCGAAGAGGAAGAAAAAAGGCATGAATTCTGGCTAGAGGTAATAATGTTATATCTTGCAAGGATTGATCTGGAAGTATTTTATTTTGGAGGGCCAACCAGGCAAAGATTTCAATTTTTGCTGGGCAAAGGTTTCTCCATATGCAATTGAGATCTGAATTTTCTTGAAATGATCGTTTCTCCCATTCGTTATATACTGAATTGACTGAGAATGTGAGATTAGGATTCCAAGACCAAGTCAGACAATCAGCTCTAGAGTTGATACTGACTCCATCAAGGAGATGCATAAGATTCTCCAAATGACTTAGTTCCCAGTCAAAGAGGGGTCTTCTAAATTGTAGATTCCATGAATCCTCAGGGCCAAGCATGTCGCAAATGAGTGCTTCTTTTTGAGTGGAGAGTAGGAAGATTCTGGTTATTGATATAAGAAGATATATGGATATTTCAAGATTTGTGATTTTGAAATTCAAAAAAGGTATGAGATGTATTAAATATGATATGATCATGTTATATTGCTTTATTTATAATTTATAATCTTCGTCACAATCCAATGAGTTCTAGCAGTGAACCCATGCTATGCATGGGAATTGAAAAATGTAAACAATTGCACAAACTTGCGTTAATGACCACAAAAGTTTCAAATTGTTTATTGTTAAATAAGCAATACGGGAAATAACCATACAACAAACTATATTCTATATATTATAAATTATCCGCTTAATGCTATTCTCATTGTTTTTTTTTTTTTTTTTGAGATAGTTTCATGAACGCACTTTAGAAAAAAAAAGGTAGGTTACATAGTTTAGAATTGTCATTGGAGTTCGAATGCTTACAAACATAAAGATATGCCACAAATACAGACCATAAAGGAGAAATATGTTACCGTCTAGATTGTGTGATTGTTCTTTTTTTCCCCCTTGCCAGATTACCGACTCTGAGAGTGTTTCTTTAGGGACACCTTCTATGATTTTGGGAAGAAACCAACTGGCAATAATTTTCTAGGACCTAATCAGTGTGTACAAAAAATGAATGACATGCAATACCAAATTGGATTGTTGTCATAATGAGCAAAAACAAAGAACGAAAATAAACAATATACTACCAAACATCTTTTGGTCCAGTACAGATGCCTCATGTCTTTGTTACATCTCTTCCTCTTTTCTTGCTCGCATTTTCAGTATGTTTTGTATTGACAGGCAATTGCATGATTGTTGCCTTTATCGTTTAGGAAATAAATTAACACAACTGGTGTGAGAGAGTTGTTCCCTTATAAAACCCATGAATCATTGACAAACTTGACAGATTTTTTAATTTGAATTTAATTGTTTTAATGCTAACATAAGTTAATTTTACATATGATTGGAGTGATTTTTGCATTTCCATCTAAATTGGGATAATTATACATACACATAGGTAATCTCCTACAAAGAAGGCAATCTTCATTTTATATGGAACTGTTAATCAACGGGATTTGATTGAGCAAGATTTATCAATATTTCCTTTCAGAAATATTTTCAAGATGATCGAATATTAAAGGATTATAAGGCTACAAACATTTTTAATACTCCCTCTGTCCCATTTTAAAAGTCTCCTACTTAAAGTCGTGTCATTTTGACTTTAAAAGAAAACATATTTCTAGATGTATTTTTTCAAAAAAATTTACACCATTCAAAAGTACTCGTTGAGATCTTTTGAATGATACAAAAAATAGTTCCGAAAGTACTTTATTTTTTAAGGTCAAACTTGCACGGTCTCCCATAAGAGACATTTAAATTGGGACAGAGGGAATATCTATAATACCTATCAAATCAATAGGTGCCAAGTGTTGCTTCCATGGCTCTCCTTGCAAAAACTCATTCTGCAATACTATAATAGATATGAGTATATATAGACACACATAAGTTTAGAGAGAAAGACATATTAACTTGAGAGAGAGAAGAGGTCAAAATACTGAAAACTATAACTAACCTTCTCTAAGGTTGCGGGGTGATGCATGTAACAACCCGGATTTTAGCCCTATATTTAAAGAAAAATAGTTTTATTACTAAAATTTAGTATTTGTTAAATTTATTTTTATGATTTAGTGGTCCTAATCCCATTACACTATTCGGTTACCCTAACCAAAAAATTCTAAACTATGGTCCTAACTCTACTAAGCTCCCTCCTCTCTTATCAATCAACCCATCATTCCACCATCAAATTTGTTTAGCTATTTTTGGCTCCCACTTTCCCCAACCAATAAGAAACGAACACACCCCTCTAATAATTTCCCTTTTCTCCTAAACAAAAGGTTTCGTCCAAACTTCCTTCTATCCAAGGGATTAAGTCATAAACTTAACCCTCTTTAACCCATTCCCCTCATTATTTTCGGCAGAGAGAGAGAGAGAGAGAGAGATTGAGTGATTCTAGAAAAGAAGAAGAAAGGAGGAGGAGAAGAGAAAAAGAGGAGAGAGATCACCACCACGTTTTCCTATTCTCGTCCATAACACGCATGCAGTTTCATGGCTAATTTCCTCCTATTTAAAGTCGTTTTTAGGCTTAAGTTTCTGAACAAAAGTTGTAGAGGGCATCAAGTACTTCAATTTCGGTTTAAGAATCACCCAAATCGGTTGAGTTTTGAGTGAGTTATAGCCATCCAAAGTTCAGTAAAATTCTTTTGGCTACATTTTCCAGACAGCTCACTGACCTTTCACAAATCTCCATTTTTCTCCTCGTTAAAGTGGATTTCGGGTTTATATTCCTTCACGAAGATTGTAGATCACTTCAAGCCCTTTTTTTTAGATTCAAGAATCACTCAAAACGGTTGAGAAATGACCATGTTATTGCGGCCCAAAGTTTCTGGTCTAGTCAAACCGAGCAGCTCACTGAACCTTTACAAATCTTCATTTTTCTCATTGTTGGAGTGCGTTTTAGGCTTAGGCTTAGACTTCTTCATCAACATTGTAGAGCACTTCGAGAGATTTGTTTTAGATGCAAGAATTGCTAGAAATGGACAAGGATTGAACTCGATATCGCAGCCCAAAGATTCTATTCGCAATGGAGTTATTCATTGCCACTCGAAATACCACCAGACTTTATCGTCGAGCTTTTCATCCGGACCAAAGGTAGAAACCTCTTATCCATTAACCCTAAGTATATTTAGTAGCCTTAGACTTGATATTGGGGCTTGCAATGAGCCCAAACGAAATGAAATCAAAATGTGAAATGGGTCGAGAAACTCACCAAACCGATTATGGCCGTAATGCCTAAGGATGGTTAAAGTTGATTTGTTTAACAAGTGATGATGTGTATGGTTATGTTGTTTGGCTGATTATTCATGTCCATTATGATTTGTTTTGTTGTCATAATATTGGGGTGTTCCACTAACTTGTTTTTTGGTTTTTTAGACTTTTAGTTGTAGTTTAAATCTACAACTTGTTCCACTAAAGTGTTTTTTTTGGTTTTTTAGTTGTAGTTTATTGTAAAGGGTAGTTGATTTTTTTGGGGGAGTTCTTTTAATAGTGGAATAAAGTAGTTTTTGGGTTAACACAAAACTAATTTTTTGGGAGAGTTTTTTGTTAGTGGAATATAATGATTTTTGAGTTAAAACAAAACTAGTTTTTTGTTAGTGGAACATGGCCTAAAATCTGTAATATTGATGTTTGTTTCGATATACTCTGTTGATTAAATTGTAGAATGTTATGTAATTCATGTAGATTAGTAAAGTGAATCTTTGTTAGTAAACTTGATCATAATCTATTATGTCATGTTTATATTTATGATACTAGCAAATATATATCATCTATTCTTGATAAGTTAGTTTTGGTAAATTACTAAAATGTCCTCTATTTACGAATTACCAATTTGCCCTCATGCATAGTTTTACCTTACAAAAAGTCCTGAGCCTAATGAAGCTATTAGATTTCGTCTCTATACTTGAATAATATACGACATCGACCCTATATTTTTATGAATCACATTTGTGACCCTTAAACTCTTTTTACTCAAACTTGTGTATTACCTTCGATATGCGTAGTGACACGGGAACACCATAAGTCGTGTATTTCGCCATGGATTTATTATGTGGTTATGTGAACCCTTGAAATGCCATTATCGCCTTACTTTTCTTGTTAAGATATTGTTATTGCTTTGCTTCGCTTGTGGTATTACATTATTGTCAAATTGTTGGATTGTTAGAATAGACAACTAGGTTCCCGGGTTGGGTGATCGTGTGCAGATATCACATAGACGATAAAGTCAATGGAAAAGTGAATTGGAATCAATTATTGGGGAGTCACCCTGAGATTTGTTGAATAACAGTTAGCCAAGTGATTTCGTTTTGGAGGAATATTTGGTAGCCTGCCAGGATTTCGAAACTCTAGGATATGACAATCTGTGATTACTTCATTTGAATTCTGAGGCGTTAAAAGGGTGGATGTATTATAGACCGAGTTATGGCTATATACCTACAGGAACTGACAATTGTCACTTGTAGCCCAGTGGTACAGTCAGTTCCTGGGAAATTCATCCTTGTGAGGCAGTTGACGGTTGGATTAAGTACGTAACTTATGCCTTCCGTGAGGGCTCCCAGTCAGGGCAAGCAAGGGGGGAGTTTAATCACGGATTGGTCATAGTCCTTAGTGGTTAATTGGGAGGAAAGTTCTCTAGGTTGAGAACTTAGATGAAAATTTAAGTTAATGGCTAGTAATGAAATCAGTTATGTGTTTACTCTTTTACGTGCTGCTTTTCAAATCATATATGTTGTTCTTGTATGTTATGTAAATGTTGGGGGTTGGAGTAGCTATTGAGTGATTTATCGCTCACGGTGTTACATTTCGTGTGACCCTGGTATAATACCATGATGTTGCTTCGCGACTCGGATGTATTATGCCAGATTGTGATCGAATAGGAGGTGTAGGTATCGAGGGCGACGTTTATTTTGGAACAGGAGGTTTTGCAATGGATCAGGCTCAAGAGAAGCATTGGGATCAAGATCTCAACCTTAACTTGTAGAGCAAATCTCCTTTATTTTTGTGTTGGAAAATTGTAATTTAATTTTTCCAAGAAAAATACTATGTTTATTAGTAGTTGAACTAAGACAATTATGTTATTTCCACTGCTTAATTAATGAGATTCTTTTTATTTATATTAATCATTTATTAAATTATTTAAATTAATACTTCCAAAAATCGGGGCGTTACAATGCATGTGTCATAAGTATATGGAGAGAGAGAGAGAGTGAGTCCAATGTCACTATAGTCCAGTTCATCCAGTTCAGATTTTTTGGTACATTTTGGACCCCAAAAAATAAAAACGTTTATTTTGTAAAATTTGTGCAAGTGTGTGTGCTAAGAATATTAATAGAATTTCTTTAGTTTTGAGCGTGAGCATGTTGAATTAATCTTTTGCCCAAGGAAACAAAAGTCAAGGCAGTGAAGTTAGTGTGTCCGGCTCCTCTCCAATTATCAAAAAGATTGGAGGTTCCTCCAAGGCCTCAATTCTATTCATAAGGGTCACACCTAGCTATTTATTAGTTTCAATGGTCAAGATTTGAAGCTTTAACTGAACTCAGAATTCCAGTTTTACCTTTAAATTGTTTTGTCCCATTTTTCTCTTCTCAAATGATATCTATTTTCTCTGGTGACATAGAAAACCAAATCCATTATTGTATGGAAGTAGGCTTCTTGTGCTACTAAATATAAAGTTTGAAAGAAAAAAAAAACTTTATAAAGCAATGTGATGTCCAAGATGTTCATAAAAATTCTGTTGGAAAAGGTAAAACTCTTAACATTATTTGTGGTTGCCAAACGAGAAATTATGTTTATTTAGCATCAATCCTAATCATAAGTGCGTTAGTTCTTTCAAATTTTACCATTGGACTTCAGGGTAGCCAATTGTCACACATTTGAATAGGATTGGAAGATCCTCCAATTCTTTAGGGATTAGAGAGGAGCCCCCAACTCGAGGTTATGCACCACAGAGAGATTGAGTCTCGAACATCCTACTTATGAGGGTACAATTTTTTATTAACATTATGTGTTTGCATAGTATATATGGAGGCAGAATTTTAACCTAGCAGTGATTACTATTACATATTCGACAATAATAGTAGAAAGATGATGTCCAATTAATGAAAAGTTATAAATACGATCTCTTTACTACATGCACAAAGTTTATCATAAGCATGTAAAGTACCAGCAAAAGAACACTCTCTCTGTCCCTTTTTAAGTGATACGTTCGGCAAACGTGTATTTTTGTGGACCGTAAAAAATGTACTTCTGTAGAACGTTTTTATTTTTTATTTTTGCACCAAATTAAATTATTCAATGAACACTTTAATTTGGTATAAAAAAAATTAAAAAAATATATGAAGAGTATGTTTTTTAAGGGTTTGAAATTGCATATATTCCGACAGGGATCACTTGAAAAGGGCTGGAGGGAGTATTTATTTATGTAATTTATTGCTTAGTGAAAACATTTAGTGGTGGCAGCAACATAAAAATTTCTATTACACTTAAAAGCATTTTTTTTTAATCGATGCAGTGGCTGCTGCAACTGTTAGCCACTCCCGATTCCATCCTTGTGTTTGTGAATTATATTAATTCGAAGGAAAATAAGGACATGTTTGTAAATTATATTAATTCGAAGGAAAATAAGGACGTGGACGAGGCATCCGTCAAGTTCTACCCACAGTTAGAAAACAAAACAAGGGCATAATTTCACTGGCAGATTTGAGAAGTTTGGAAGGGATCGACCCGGTAAACAAGGGTATAATTTATGACTTGTCAAGATTTGAGATAAATGAGGAGTTTTACGCTACCGTAAAGTTAGAGGACTTGGGCACAGATCCGGAAAAGAAGGGTATAATTTCTAACTTGTTGAATTTTTTGAGTTATAAAGAGTTTTACAAGGGGCTAACTACAATCCTCCTACATGATAGATCAATCTTAAATTTGAATCAATTCTTTGCTAGGAGGAATTTAACGTCTCGGATTTTTTTTTTTCCATGATCTGGTTGAGGATGGATGCAAGCATTGCCACTCCAAACAAAGTCAAAACAGGGTTGCTGAATGGTGTAATTGTCTTTGCATGGAGGTATTGAGGGTAAAAGGAGAGCCTTAGCATATTATTCGCCCGAATCCTTCATATCTTTAATTATGAGGAATAGGAGAAGCATGAAGATTAGTGATGAGGATTCTACTCCTCCTTGCTGTGAATGTTCATGCTTCTCCCACTGTCATTCCTTGCGGTTAAAAAGACGAATGATTCCGGCGAAAAAGCTGCCAAGGCTGAAGGCTCTCATTCCCAATACCTCCATGCAAGGTCAATTTTGTTATTCAACGAGCCTGTTTCAACTTTGCTCGGAACGGCAATTCTAGCGGCCCAATTGCATCCATCATCAGCCGGATCATGGAAAACCATCCGGAATGTTCAAATCTTCCTACCAAGGTATTGATTCACTTGATTTCGATCTCACAGGATTATCCTCTTCCTTTGAGCTCGAGGATTTTTTGTTCTCTACAACGAACCCCTCCTAGATTGCTTTTCAAGATTTTGATCACTGGTCTAGGATGCTTTCTAATCTCAAGACTACGGGCTAATATCGTTTGCTAATTAGTAAGTTGTAGCGAATTTCATAATAATGGATTATACCATTTTGACACTTGATTGGGTGGTCTCGACTTGTATTGATCCTTTAATTAATGACTCGTCAATGCTATATTTTCCCCCTGTAATTCGCAAATCATAGTTTGTATTTGTGTTCGTGGGCTAAAGAGCGTAATTTATGATATGAAATAAATTAAAATCAAAAAACGGTTGAGCTTTATGATGATGTTTTTGTTTTAATCTAATCCCATATATAGTTGTGTTATCTTTGCTGCACTTTATTTTTATCGTATTTCTGCTGCAATTGAGGGCCATTGGTTGAAGTTCTTGGTGGCCTATTCAAGCAGTGGTGGAGTGGATCCTTGTAATTACCACCTACGTACCATAGAGACGTTGCCACCAAGAACCTCTACTGCACCCACTTAACAACATCATGTCCGTCTCTATGGTACGTAGGTGGTAATTACAAGGATCCACTCCACCACTGCTTGAATAGGCCACCAAGAACCTCTACTGCACCCACTTAACATGGTTACCATTTGTTTTTTATAACACAAATGGAGCATATTTTTAGACCCGACCTCCGCAATATCATATTTTTCTTTTTCCGCCGGACTATGGGCACACAATTTAGTATACACTAAGTTTATAGTGAATTGGGATCGGTCGGTGTCAGGATACCATACTAATGATCGAGTTCTTTAATTCATTTAATTTTTTTAAAAAGGTTATTGTACAAAATTAGCTCAATTGGATATCGGTAAAGATTTTATCGATTTTGCCATTATTAATTAAGGGAAGAAAAATCATGTTAGTTGATCAAGTATATTTTTTAATAACCAAATGAGCTAAATTTTTCATGGACAATTAAACATAGGTTTTAAACAAATTTAATTGCTCCGGTCATTTTTGTGAGATCCCAAAATAAGACCCATACAATACAATTTAAATTTGGTGTACATTCTTTCTTTTGGTAAATAAATTTGGTGTACGTTTGAGCCAATAGATTTCTTTTCCTTTTGTTTTTTGCCAACTCTGTATTCGTTAGTTCCCGTCCAAGTTCCCTTCATATTTATCGTGCCGTTATACAAAGGCTACCGACACCCTTTGTACATACCATGTACAAACGGCGGCAGGGACTCCATTGTGGGTCTCAAACTGTTTGGTTCTTTTACTTCTTTGCAATGGAAAATAATTGTGTGTGAGCGTGCCAGAGAGAGTTTGAATCTCCTCCCTCAGATTAACTTTGGAAAAACCAAATCTAATCAGGCGATTGTGTTTTATTGGTTCAATTACCTCAATTAAGAGGATTTTCTCAACAAGTGAAGAAATGTAAACCAACAAACTTAGGAAATCGAAGAACAAAAAAGAAACAAGACACTTCGATTAATAAATCAAAGATAAACTTACTTCGAAATTGTCTTCCACTTCAAATACAAGAACTTTGAACGGTTGATTGCTACAGGAACAATCGAGATAGGGGTGATTGTTACAGGAACAATCGAAATTAATCCTAACTACTTCCTAATCTACTTCGAACTGAGTTCGAAATCCTAAACTACTTTGCCAATGAACAAACCAAGCATCAGTTTTTTGATAGCTGTTTGTTGAAGATTTGTTCGGGGATTTAACTTCTTCAATTTCTTCTATTTATAGGCCAGACGCTTGCAATTTGAACTTCCCGCTCAATGAATTTGAACATTGGCTTGCTTCGAACTCTAACTTCCACTCCTCGAGTTGGCAGTTACTCCTTCCTTCACGTCTGAATTTGAATTCTTCTAATTCTTTCTTCCTCCAAAAGCTTTGATTTTGAATCTGTACGGTTGTTTAAGCAAACTAAAATGATTACGTGTTCAGGGAAATAACTGCTTCCCAGAAGAATTCCACGTGTTCTAACTGCCAATCGCCTTGTTTCTTGAGTTTACACGTGGAGCTTGTGCGTTCAGCAGTTGATATCATGGCTTCGAGGCCAATCTCTATTTTAGTAATGGCTTGTAACTGCCAATAACTACCTTTCTAAATTGAGACGTAATACGACATCGTATTTGGTGCGTTATATCTTATTAATCCAGTGTGTCTTCATTGACGTGTAATTGCCAACGTTTGGCACTTTTGGTTACGTGTCAATTAATCATTGGATTGGTTAATTTTATATGTAAACACAAACGATCAATTCGAACCGTTCATCCATCTCAAAATCAAATTCTGATTGGGCTTCCGCAATAATCGATGCAATCGGACAACCGTATAAACTAAGCCAAATTCATCCCATTTCCAATTATCCAACGGTAGCCACATTTCCAAAACCATGGGCCACATTTCATTACACGGTTGAAAAAAAAAAAAAAAAAAAAAACTCCCATAATAAGGTTTGTATGTGATTAATTTAATTTTTTTTCACTTTGCAATTATTAAATTTTTTCCCGGAATTTTTTTAATATGCTTATAATATTGTAGGGTAATTATTATGTATTTTTTAAATTATTATGTATTTATTGTTATTATAATGAAATTAATCTATTTTATTTAATAAAATAATAAACTGGGGACAAATAGGTCATTTGCTCTCATATTCTATCAAATCCACCTTCCAAATCCACCATCTCAAAATATATGCCATCCAAACACCTCACTAAAAAATCCACCCTTCTTATGAGGTGGGGCCACCCTCATTATCAAATCCACCCTATTACAAATCCACCTTCAAATCCACCATCGTTACAAATCCACCCAAATCATCTCTGGCATCCAAACGGGGTGTAAGTTTATAGTGAATTGGGATCGGTCGGTGTCAGGATACCATACTAATGATCGAGTTCTTTAATTCATTTAATTTTTTTAAAAAGGTTATTGTACAAAATTAGTTCAATTGGATATCGGTAAAGATTTTATCGATTTTGCCATTATTAATTAAGGGAAGAAAAATCATGTTAGTTGATCAAGTATATTTTTCAATAACCAAATGAGCTAAATTTTTCATGGACAATTAAACATATGTTTTAAACAAATTTAATTGCTCCGGTCATTTTTGTGAGATCCCAAAATAAGACCCATACAATACAATTTATATTTGGTGTACATTCTTTCTTTTGGTAAATAAATTTGGTGTACGTTCAAGCCAATAGATTTCTTTCTTCTTTTTTTTTGCCTACTCTGTATTCGTTAGTTCCCGTCCAAGTTCCCTTCATATTTATCGTGCCGTTATACAAAGGGTACCGACACCCTTTGTAAATACCATGTACAAACGGCGGCAGGGACTCCGTTGTGGGTCTCAAACGATCAATCCGAACCGTTCATCCATCTCAAAATCAAATTCTGATTGGGTTTCCGCAATAATCGATGCAATCGGAAAGCCGTATAAACTAAGCCAAATTCATCCCATTTTTCATTGAATTTTTTTCAGTGGAATGGGGGTGATTTTGGATCGAGCTCATAGAGCAATTTGATTAAATTGATTTTGACCCGAGCCCACTCGGAATTTGATTTCTAAATGAATGTACGGTTTGGATTGATCATTTGGGACCTACGATAGGGTTTCTGAAGCCGATCAGTACATGGTCGGTACTATTGGTCCGTACCTGTGGAACTTTTCTTTATCTTGTGTTGTTTACTATAGCCTTTTTGGTCCTTTGCTTGCTTTTTAGAAGTCTTCGGTTTGACTAGTAACATTGTTTTGCGGCACTTTTGCCGCGAGCCCTTTCTAGAAGGGTTCACCTTTTTTTATATTATTTTTTTTGCCGGCTCAGGGGTTCACCTCCAATAATGAAGATTAATCATTTATATTTAATACAGTGGGAATTCTACTAGTTGGTCATCGTAGAATTTATATAATATTTCTACAAGGGGTCATAGTGTGTTGTTTTCCAAAACTCGGCGGGAAGAAAAAGGATACTTCCTCCATTTTTAAAAAGAGTAGTATATTCTATTTTGTGTGTGTGTTTTTTTTTTTGGAACAAGTTCTTGTATTAAGGAACAAAATCAACGATCAAGGAGAACCTTGATAAAAACAACAATCCCAAGCCAAACAAAACAAGGCAAAACCAAAGCCTAGAACCTACTCAAACAACCAAAATACAATCTCCTACCAACTACAAATAGCTATATACTCAAAACTTAAGAAGTTCCTGACTGATCTTGTTGTAAGACATGCAAAGGAATCCCCAAAGCTGCACAAAGAATCTGGTTAGCAGCAGTCTGAGGCAAATTCCGCCAAGAACAAGCACAAGCTCTCACCTCTGCCCAAATACTCCGAGCCACAGTATGTGAATTCAAACTTTTCTGTTGAAAGATACGAGAATTTCTTTCCTTCCAAAGAAAGTAAACAGTTGCAGCTAAACTAAGTTTGTACAAACTAACCTTCATCGATTGTCCATTGCCCAGGTGGATACCCCACTGAATTTCAGACCCGAGAGTCCTAGATACAGACCCATAGCCACAACGAGCTATCACTTCACTCCAAACCAGAGTAGAAAAGGAGCAATTAAAAAATAAATCATCATGGGACTCAATTCCCCCATGGCACAAAACACAGTTGCAATCAATTCTATTTTGTGTTATTCCTAAATAAGTGTGATATTTTAAAGTTAGTGTGTAAAAATTGGTAAATTTCCTATTTTGTTTTTAAAAGTAGATTAATTTTGGAAAAGTTAGTGGGTGATGTCTCCATCAACAACAATAAGGGAATATGAATGTAAAAGTTGATGTGAAAAATGTAAAGATTTAATAAGTTGAAATTACGAAGCTATACAATTAAAAGGAACGGAGGGAGTACGACAAATTTCTCGTTTATTAACTATTATGGTTTTCAATGAAAAACTCTTAAACAGTCTTCAATGAGAAACTCTTCAATGCTGGATTGTATAGTCTATTCCATTCTTAGTATGATTGTGCCTCGAAATTAGATAATGTTTTACCCTCTCCGTCCCGAAAAGTTAGGTCCTTATTCTATTTTTGGATGTCTCATAATCCATGTCCCTCATTGGGCTTCGAGGTCATAATTTTGGCACATTTCCCATCCTGCCCTTCACTCTTTTTGGGAAAACAGCCACTTAGTTTTGAATTTGACAAAATTTTAAACAATGTTATTTTAAGGCTTAAATCTGTGGAGATGATTTCGTTTTTTCTAATTCGAATTAAAGTGCAGCCAGCACATTTAATGCAGACAGATTCAGAATGCAAAGGTGGGAAAAGTTTGACACCTAAAGAACCTCACGACCAAGTACTAGTATAAAATAATGTTACGGGTAATTTTGGAAATGAAAAATCTGGACAATGTAATAATTATGTCTCAAAAAATGTTGGATTCCCGAACATGATCCAAGTTTTTGAGACTGAGGGAGTTTATGATTTCACTCCGAAATGAAGGGCGAAAATATGGACTTGAGAAACGTGCATTGTGGAAATCCCTTTCGGAAACATAATTGACGAACTAGAGGAGGACAGATGTGTAAAAAACTGTCATTTTGAGGAAATCCGGGGGCCTACTGTACGAGGGTGCTCGGCATGGCTTGTCATGCACCATCTGGATCGTCTAAACGTGTTTTGAATGATCCAAATTTGAGGATGAGTACCACATGGTGTTTTTGAGTATTTTACACGAGTACATAGTTTACACGGTCACAAAATATTAGTTGAACACAGCCCTCTTCCTTTCATAGTATCAGATGAACAAAAATAAAACATAATTAAATAAAAAATTCAGAAAAGATGAGAGAAATTTGGTATAGTAGGAAGCATGAATTTTGCGTTCCAGAGAGATAGATTTTCGTGGTTGATTTAAAGGAAAAGAAGAAAGTGGGGGTGGTTACATCAGGGTTGGTGGCGGTGGGTGGTTGAAAAAAGGGAAAAGGAAAAAGAAGTGGGGATGGAGGATGTCGGAATGGAGTTTTGTGAAGGAGTGAATTTAGAAAGAGAGGGGCTTTGCCCAATCCCAAATTACCACCCCCGGGTCCTTCCGGCTTTGTTTTTCTTTTTTTCTTTTTTCGTTTTTTATTTCCGGCCACTCTCTTGTTTTTTTTTTCAACTTTATTTATTTAATTACTCTAATTTTAATAATTTTGTTTACTCATTTCATTTATTTAATTAATTACTCATTTAATTTGGTTTATTCAAATTACATTTGCAAGTAAATTATTTTCTTAAATTTGCATTTAAATTTCACTTTGTATTTAGAAAATTTATAATAAACAAAAAACTTCTATTATTATTAACTAATTATTGTTATATTATTATTAACTAATTAGTTTAATTAGTTAATTAAGTTGTCTTAACAATGAATAATAAATAAATAAAACTTCTAAAAGTGAAATAATAATATTACAATCACGTTTGAAAATGAATAAATATTACAATCATGTTGACAAGTGGTCAGCCCTAATCAATATTGCCTCCAAATTGTGGTCCCGGCACAACACCCAGTACCTGGAACCACAAATCAAGACGTGTGTCAGAACTTAAAGCCTATCATTTAACTTCATCTGATGCATTCTCCCACCACCACATTGGGATTGGTGGTACAGGGTGATTGGGGCGCAAAAAAAATTGTACAAAGTGATCAATTATCTGACGAGCAATAGCTATTTCTTTTTCTTATTTGGATTTGGCCCGGGCCGGGATCTCAAGGGCAAGTGAGTAAAACAACCTTCAGGATTCGCGTCAAATGTGTGTAGTACAATATTGTACCGTGATGCGATGACTACCCCCAAACTCATACAGTCCATCCATTTTGTATATGGAGCTATAGGCATCCAACATTTCAGTGACTCTAGTATCTCATCTGCCCTATTTTTTTATTTATTTATTTTTTTTTTTTTGGGGGGGGGCAGGATCAAAGTAATGTCGATAACGAACACGTGGCAAGGCATTGGGGGCGAGGATCAAAGAAATGTCGATACTTGAACGCTAACACGTGGCAAGGCATTGGGGGCCAGGATCAAAGTAATCAAGTAAAACAAAAATAAAGTAATTAAAAAATGAAGTAAATAAATAATATTTAATAAATAAAAGAGAAAAAAAGATATTAGACCATATTATAAAAATATATATAAAGAACAAGAAGATTTATTACATATTAGAAAAACAAGATATTAAATAATTCAAAAAGAGAAATAACATATTAGAGAATTCTAAAAAGATAGAAGAGAAAAAATATATTAATAAAAGATATAAATAAATATTTAAATAATATAAATGAATTAAATAAAAAAATTATATAAAACAAAATAAATGAATTAAATAATTAAATGAATTAATATAAAGAAATGAGTTAACTAAATAAAAAAAATAAATTAATATTAATAATAAAAGATATAAATAAATATTTAAATACTAAAAGAACTGAATTAAATAAAAAAATTAAATAAAAGAAATAAATAAATATTAATAATAAAGTTAATGTAATTAAAGGAAGGGAGAGGGGTAAAATGGTAAATAGTGGGGGGGACGCAAAGAAATTTGCATTTAGAAAGGGAATGTGGTATTTTGGGAGGGAAAAATAAATAGAAATTCAAAAAAATCAGAATTGAATGAATTCCTTGCCGGGAGGAATTGGACGTCCTGGATTTTTTTTTTCCATGATCCGGTTGAGGATGGATGCAAGCATTGCCAGTCAAAATAGGGTTGTTGATTGACGTAATTGTCCTCGCATGGAGGTGTTGAGAGTGAAAGGAGAGCCTCGGCGGATTAGCAGCCAGAATCCTTAGTGTTTTTAACCAAGTGGAACGGCAATTGGAGCAGCATGAAGATTAACAATGAGAAGGAAACATCGCAAATTTCTATTTCCCCGTGAGAGAATCAAGTTTTTCATGTACAGAGGTTTCCATTGTTGAATCACGTGATTCAACTATGAAAAGCTCTATTCGTGACAAGATTGATTCTATCGCTGTGAAACAAGAAATTCACAATGTTTAAATTCTTCTCGTCGCTAATCTTCTACAATTGATCTTCCTCGTAGTTAAAAAACATGATTGAACCGGCAATTCTAGCAACCCAATTGCATCCATCGTCAGCCAGATCATGGAAAACCGTACGAGAAGTTCTATTCTTCCTACCAAGGTATTGGTTCACGTGATTTTGAACCGGAGCTAATCAAGTATAAATAGGAGTGCTTGAGTTTTTCCTTGATTGCTATTCAAGATTCTGATCACTATGCTTGGATGCTTCCCAATCTCAAGACTAGGTTAGCTCTTTGTTTTTCTTGACCATTGGTTTTTTTAGTGTGCAAATCGTCCTCTAGTCAATTAGATGTAGAAAATTTTCGTAATAATGGATAATACTATTTTTACACTTGATTTAGTTGGGTGGTCTCAACTTGAAGTGACCGTTATTAAAATAATTAATGACTCATCAATTGGAGAATATTTTTTCTTTTTCTCCCTTTAATATGCAGCTCAAGTTGGTTCAGTGAGGTTAATTTTTTATTGTCGATGCAAATCATAAGTTTTGGACTTGGTCTAAAGTGTGTACGTACCTTTTGAAATAGAAGTGCTTGAGTTTTTTTTTTTTTGGAATAGAAGTGGTTTTTCTTCCTCCATCCTTTTCTATTTGTTGTTGACATCTTTTAAAGACAATTGCGAAGGCCTAGATTCAGATTGCCGGTTTCCCCCTGTTTACATCTAAAATTAACAAATCCAATGATTAATTGACACGTAATCAAGAGTGCCAAACGTTGGCAATCACTCGTCGATACAGACACATTGGATTAAAAGAGCATATTTGAGTAAATACGATGTCGTATCGTGTTCAAATATAAAAACGGTTATTAGCAGTTACGAACCATCGTTATTGGAAAGAATTGACCTCAAAGCTAGGGGATTAACTGTTAAATATATAAGTTCCACGTGTGAACTTGGGAAACAAGGCAAATTGACAGTTATAACACGTGGAATACTGATAGAAAGGCAGTTATTCATCTTAACGCTTAATCATTTGAGTTTGTTTAAACAAATGTACAGATTCAAAATCAAAGCTTTTAGAGGAAGATTTAGAAGAATTCAAATTCAGACGTGGAGGAAGGAGCAACTGCCAACTCGAGGAGTGGAAGTTAGAGTTCGAAGCAAGCCGATGTTCAAATTCATTGAGCGGGAAGTTCGAATCGCAAGAAACATTTATAAATAGAAGAAATCAAAGAGTGAGAGACCCCCGGACAAATCTTCAACAAACAGCTATCAAAAAACTGATGCTTGGTTTGTTCATTGGCAAAGTAGTTTAGGATTTCGAACTCAATTCGAAGTAGATTAGGAAGTAGTTAGGATTAATTTCGATTGTTCCTGTAACAATCACCCCTATCTCGATTGTTCCTGTAGCAATCAAACGTTCGAAGTTCTTGTATTTGAAGTGGAAGACAATTTCGAAGTAAGTTCATCTTTGATTCATTAGTCGAAGTGTCTTGTTTCTTTTTTGTTCTTCGATTTCCTAAGTTTGTTGGTTTACATTTCTTCACTTGTTGAGAAAATCCTCTTAATTGAGGTAATTGAACCAATAAAACACAATGCTTTGATTAGATTTGGTTTTTCCAAAGTTAATCACGAGGGAGGAAGATTCAAACTCTCTACGCACGCTTCGCACACAATTATTTTCTATTGCAAAGAAGTAAAAGAACCAAACACATTTTTTGGCACGCCCAGTGGGACCCCTGAAAGTGTTGAATGGCTCCAAAGCTTAGGAAGCAAGCAGATGATTCTCAGATTGGCCAAACGCCAGAAGATGAGAACAATGTTAATTCTAGAGAAAATGAACAAGTCGAAGGCCTTCAAATAGGACCAGAGACTCGTACTGGTCAAGACTTAAATATGGGGATTGGCCAAACTTCTCGAATGAATACTAGGAATAATAGAACTGTACAAGTTGATGACCTAAAAAATCCAGAGATTGGAGGAGGGGTGTCATCTAGTCAGTTTGCTGAAATGATTGCTACATTTAAAGAACTGGCTCAAACCCAGAAACTTGTATTACAAAAATTAGAAGAGCAATCAGGACTTAAGCATGAGCATTTGCCATCATTTGAGAAGGATAAAGGAGAGGCTAGCACAAGTAGACCTAAATCAAGGCTTGGAAAAGAGCCTATAATTTTAGATGACATACCAGAATCTTGGTATGAACCTCGCTTGAGCTTATGATTACCAAATTCCTAAACCTAAGAGAGTGTTCAAACAAAACACTAATGTCCCGTTCAAACCAAATTTTGATGGTTTAAATGAGGAGAAGGGTTTCAGAAACATGGATTATGGGTTTGATGAGTATGTTTATACTCCTGGAAATCATTTTAATGAGAAGGATAGAACTAGTGCAAAAAGGCCTAACCTAGAAATTGGAATTCCTAAGTATGCAGGGATACCAGAGATGGGTAGAGTGCATTCGAACCACTTGTATGAACCTTTTACACAGCAAGAAGGAGGTTTCAAGCAGTATAGGTCTTTTGAGGATCCTTTTCAGAGGTTTCCAGAAGATCACATGCCTAGAAATGTTACTTGGGAACCACCTGTTAATCCAAGGGTACCTCTAGGGGAACGTCAAGCCCTTCGAGATGAAATATTAGGTCTCATGCAAGAAGTATATGGACCTCTAAACAGAGGAATACAAACCCAAATTTATAGAAAACCCTATCCAGAATGGATAGATAAGCAGTTCGAAGTTCCTAGGGGGTTTAAAATTCCAGATTTTACTTTATTCCATGGGGATGGAAAACAATCAACAACTGAACACATTGCCAGATTTACGGCTCAATGTAAAGAATTGGGCAATAATGGGTTTATTAAGTTTTCTAGTTCTTTGACAGGAACAGCCTTCGAATGGTACTCTAACATAACGCCAGAATCAGTTCCAAATTGGCAAAGAATGGAAGAATTATTCCATGCGCAATTTTATCAAACTGAACCTGAAGTTACCATGGCTGATTTAGCAAGACTAAAGCAAAAGCCTGATGAAAAGGCTGCACAATTTATTGCTAGATTTAAAAGGGCTAGAAACAAGTGTAAACTTCAACTTCCAGAAGTTGAATTTGTGAGAATAGCACAAGATGGGCTAAGTAGAGAACTTAGGAAGAAGTTCGATTCTAAAGAGTTCAGAGATTTGGTTGATCTGACTTACAAAGCTTCTAGATATGAATCTTTTTTAGAAGAAGATGTCGATAGGAATAATTCATCTTATTCAACCTATTATAAGGAGCCCACTTATGAAATTGATGCTGCTGAAATTGTTGAACATGCCCCTTGTGTGTGTGAATGTTTAGTTTGAAAGGATTCTTCTATAGCACCAAGAACTAACAAGAAAGCATTTAGTAAAGTGTATTCATTTGATGTTTCTAAAGCAGATGAAATTTTTGATTACCTTTTGAAGAAAAAGTTTATCAAACTTCCTGAAAATGTCAAACTTCCAACTTTGGAAGAAACAAAAGGAAAGAACTATTGTAAATGGCATGCTTCTTGGACTCATTCAACTAAGAATTGTAATGTTTTCCGTGACAGGGTTCAAGAACAAATCAAGAAAGGAATGATCATGTTTCCAGAAAAGACTATGGGAATAGATACAGATCCATTTCCTCGAATTGAAGAGGTAGCTGCTAATACCAATGTGCCAGCGGCTTTTGGCCAAAACAAAGGCGGGAGGTATGGCGAGTAACAAAGAAGTTCAGGTTGAGATGAACTCTATGCAATGTGAAAGAGGAAAGCCAAAGTTTGGCCAACTTTGAAGTGAAGCTAGAAAGACATATGGGCGAAGTATGAAAGCAGGAAGTTCTTCTCAAAAAGGCTTTAAGCAATCTCATCTTCCCATGCTTGAAGCATCCTTCTTGGAATGCTTATGCATGGAGTCTTGGAAAACTAATTACTTGGTCTTCAAAGATTTAGATCGAGGGGGTTGATTTCTTTCCAAAGAGGATGGAAAGATAGGCTTTGGATCGTAATAATGAAAGAAAACCTTGGATAAGCCCAAAACAAGGAAAGAATGAGAAGCCTTGGCGGTTTGAAGAGAAATGTATCTTCTAGTCAGTTCCATCACCTTGAAGAGAGTATCCTCCTTTGAAGAAGGTTAACACTAGAAAAGCCTTAATAGGCGAAATGAAGAAGAAGGGAACAATTCACCTTGGTAAAAGGAGTTCCCGATTGGTTTTACGAAGAAGGTTAAACGAGAACTCTTCGGGGAATATAAAACCCTCCTAAATTAGGAAACAAGATGGTTAAACCTCCAAATTCACCCCTCTTTGGTCAATGGGTTGTGATTAGAGATCCAAAGACCAAGTCACCTCAAATGATTCCTATCTTTGACTCGAACTTCGGAAGAGGAAATTGCAAAAGGAGGTATACTAGCTTCCAAATGGAGGAATATGCTTCTAAAGAAAATCATAATGGGGTGACAAGTTTAACCCAAGGTTTAACAGGACTTGAAGAGAAGATTCGAAGAATCTCTTCAAAAAGGGTTTACTCAATCGAAAGAGAAACACTTTGGAAAGAATGGGCTGCAAGGATGGGCGGTGAAGTACCTAAAAAGCCATCCGGCGTCACCAAATTCCTTGGCAAGCTATCACCGCTTATTAGAAGCCATGGTAGTGGAACAGGAAGAAGGGGAGGAATGAATTCATCTCTATTGAAACATTGTCCCCTATGGAAACTTCTGCAGTGGAGTTTCACGAAAAAATGGACACAATAGAGGATGGATCAGAATTACAAAGTCTTGCGGGGAAAAGAGGACCATTGGTTTGGGACTTTGCACGAAGTTCAAATTAACATGGTTTCTCCGTCATTCGATTTTGGACCTTTTGGACGGATTGTTCACCGATTGAAGGCGTTACAACCACTTGATTACTCTATGGAAATCATTGATGTGTCAAGTGAAGAGGAGTATAACCTTACATATGATAATGGTTGGAATGATGGTTGGGGAGCTTTAGTATCTAAAATTCAAAAGGAAGAAGAAGAAGAAGAGCTTATGATCATGGTTAATGCTATGGAGGAGCCAGAAGTAACGTCTGCAGAAAAGAAAGAAGCGTGTTTGTTCGAGCAGAGATTGATTGAAGTATCCTTTGGTTGTTGATTTGAATTGCTTGATCTTTCTTATCCTTTCAAATCACCTTGAATGATATGAGACACCATTTTGAAGCCTCTATACATATCGGCTTTGTTTGATGGGATTTTGTTAAGCGAGTGTTAGTTGACAATGGTGCAGCAGTGAATATCTTGCCTTCTAGGACCTTAAAGAAGTTGGGGAAGGAAAAGGTTTGATTGATCCCAACAAGTACATCCATTGCTGGGTTTACTGGTGAAAGTAAAAACCCCAAAGGAATGCGTTTTATCCGCTGAAAGTTGGCCAAGTGGAAACCGTCTGACTTTCTTTGTGGTGGATACTTTTACAAGTAAGTATAATGCTTTACTTGGTAGAGACTGGATTCATGTTAATGGTTGTATTCCATCTTCGATGCATCAAGCCTTGATGATTGTGAAGTATGAAAAAGGGAAAGAGGTGGGAATCGAAGAAGTGAAAGCAGATCCACATCCCTTCAGTACTTCACCAATTTTGCCAGAGGCTGAAATGTATAAGCCTGAAATCATTCCTTTGAGTGAGATAGCACAATCACCGCCACCCTTCCATCCAAGAATTGGAAATGGGAGAACTGGCGAGTTAAAATCTAAGCTTAAACAAGCGGTTGATTATGAATCGGACAATCCACGGAGATGAGGTCGCTTGGATGTGAATCCAAGGTGAGGTCGAAGAGGCCAATTCATTGGCCTTAGTCAAATTTATGGCTCTAGAAATAGAGCAGAAATTACAAGAAACAAATGATTGGGAAGAATTATTGGCTGAAAAATCTGACTGGGGGTTGAAGCCAATTAAGTTTGAAGAAGCTTTCATAGGCCATGTCGACTCTCAAGACCCTCTAGAAGAAGTGGAGTTGGGAGAAGGAATTGTTCCAAACACTGTACAAATCAACAAGGAGCTTGATGATGCTTCGAAGTCCAAGTTGATCTCAGTGCTTAAGGAGAACAAAGAGTGCTTTGCTTGGAGTTACAAGGAATTAACAGGTTTTAGTAGGGATTTAGTTGAGCATAGATTGCCTATCAAAACTAATTGCAAACCTTTCAAAGCGACTTCAAGAAAAATGTCTCACGAAACCATATCTTTGGTTAAAAAGGAAATTGAGAATCTTCTAAATCTTTGGTTTTATTAAACAAACAAGATCATTAGAATGGCTATCAAATATTGTTCTGTTATTAAGAAGAATGGGAAAATTAGGGTTTGTATTGATTTGAAACTTGAATCGCAACCCCTAAAGATGAATACCCAATGCCTATAGTAGATATGCTTGTGGATAATAGTGCGCAGTCATAAAATTTTGTCTATTATGGATGGACATTCAGGGTATAATCAAATTTTCATAGCTGAAGAAGATGTTCATAAAACTGCATTTAGAGCCCCAGGCAACCTTGGGACCTTCGAATGGGTCAAAATGCCTTTTGGGCTAAAAAATGTTGTTGCTACTTATCAAAGAGCTATGAACACTATCTTCCATGAGATAATTGGGGGTTTTCTAGAATGCTACATAGACGACATTATTGTCAAATCAAAATCTATTGATGATCATGTAGAACACTTGAAAACTGCCTTTTCAAAAATGAAGCATTATCAACTAAAGTTGAATCCTGCTAAATGTGCTTTTGGGTGTGTGAGGTAACTTTTTAGGATATTTAGTTCACGATAAAAGGTATTCAAGTTGATAACAATAAAGCTAAAGCTATTATTGAAGCAAGACCTCCTTGAATAAGAAGGAGCTTCAAAGATTTCTTGGTCAGTTGAATTTTCTTTGAAGGTTTATATCTAACACTGCAGGGAAAACTAAAGTCTTTTCCTCCTTGTTGAAATTGAAGGATGGAGAGGACTTCGAATGGACTAAGGAGCATGATGATGCTTTCAAGACCATCAAGGAGTACTTGATCAATCGGCAGTTCTTATTATTCCCAAAAAGGGAGAGCACGTTAAATTGTATTTGGCAGCAAACCATGACTCAATTGGAGTTCTATTGGCTCAAGATAATGAAGAAGGAAAGGAGCAAGCTATTTATTATCTAAGTAGATTTCTTAATGATTGTGAAAGTAGGTATTCTGCAGTAGAAAAGTTATGTTTAACTTTGTTTTTTGCTTCGAAGAAACTCAGGTACTATATGATGCCTAGAGTAACTTATGTAATTTCCCAGACAGATGTTATGAAGTATATGTTGTCTCAACCACGTACTTAGTGGCGGGGTGGGAAATGGATTGTATCTTTAATTGAATTCAATCTAGAATATGTTCCTCAAAAAATGGGTTAAGGGACAAGCTTTGGCTAATTTTTTAGCTGATCATCCAAATGAAATTGAGACTCATGAGATAGCAGATGTTGATATCGTAACAATTAAACCATGGAAGATGTGGTTCGATGGTTCGAAAACATTTCAAATGGCTGGAATTTGAGTTGTTTTGGAATCCTCTCAAGGTTTGAAAACTAAATTTGGATTTCAGATAAATGAAGGGGAATGCACCAACAATCAAGCAGAGTATGAAGCCTTAGTTATGGGGCTAGAGCTGTTGCTTACTTTAAAGATTGACATAGTTGAAGTGTTTGGAGACTCTCAATTGGTGATAAACCAGGTGAAAGGAGATTTTGGTTGCCATAGTGTTGGTTTAAAACCTTATCATCAATATGTGAAGTTGTTAGTGAAGCAGTTTCATATGATTACTTTCACCTATGTGCCAAGATTCTTTAATGAAGAAGCAGATGCAGTGGCACAAAGAGCATCAGGATTTAAATTTATCACTGATGACAACAAAGAGTTTTGTCAGTTAACTCTAAGGAAATCCTTAACAATGCTCAAAGATAGATATACTGATTTCGAAGTATGTGAAATCACCATTCCTCCTAGTTCGAACGATTGGAGACAATCATTAATTGATTATCTAACAAAGCCTGATGCTAAAATAGATAGAGCAACAAGGTTGAGATCTGTTAATTACATTATGTACAATGGAGAGCTGTTCAAGAGAGGAGCAGATGGTTTGTTGCTTAAATGTCTAAGCAAGGTTGATGCCTTTAAAGTCATGGCAGAAGTCCATGAAGGTATTTGTGGAGCTCATCAAGCAGGAGTCAAGATGAGATGGCTAATTCGAAGGTATGAATATTATTGGCCTACCATCCTTAAAGATTGTATTGATTATGCAAAAGGATGCCAAGCTTGTCAAAAGACAGGACCTCTTAAGCCTTGGCCATTTAGAGGATGGGCCATGGATATGATTGGCATGATCTACCCTGCTTCTAGAAGTGGTGATAAGTTCATTTTAGTTGCCACTGATTACTTTACGAAATGGGTAGAGGTTCAAGCTTTTGAGAATGTATCTCAAGAACAAGTAATTGGATTCATTAAGAATATTGTATATAGATTTGGATCTCCAGAGACCATAACAGTGGATAATGGTTCCATCTTCGAAGGCAGAGCAGTAAAAGCTTTTGCAGCTTCTCATGGGGTTTCTTTGATCAACTCTACTCCTTATTATGCTCAGTCAAATGGTCAGGCAGAATCAACTAATAAGATTATCAAAAGAGGTATTCAAAGAATGGTTGATAGAAATCCAGAAGAATGGCCAAGTTTACTCTTAAATGTACTATGGGCATATCGAACCACTAGAAGAACCAGTACAGGTACTACTCCTTTTGCTCTGACTTATGGGCATGATGCTGTTTTACCAATGGAAATTGTAGTGAGATCACAGAGAGTTGCTTCTCAAAATAACCTAAATATTGGGGCATACCATCAAGCAATGCATATGGAGCTAGAAGGGATGGATGAGGAAAGAATTAAGGCTCTAAATCAAATACTACTACAAAAGTCAAGAGTAGCTAGAAGTTACAACAAGAAAGTGGCTGTTCGAAGCTTTGATATAGGTGATTTAGTATGGAAAGTGGTGTTACCTATCAAAGAAAGAAAGCAAGGACTTGGAAAGTGGGCCCCAAATTGGGAAGGGCCTTTTCAAATTCCTAGAGTTCTTAAAAGAGGGGCATATCATTTGAAAGGCTTAAATGGTTATGTTCATAGAAGAAAGATCAATGGAAGATATCTGAAGGCCTATTTCCCAACCATTTGGGAGTCCTTTAGTAGAAGATGAAATAAAATCAGTTTGTCTTATGTTTTGCTTGTGCTGTTCAAGATCATTTGTAAGGAACAAGCAGATAAAATGGTTCGAAGCTTGAATGCTAAATAATGAGATCAACATTCCAAGCAGTCACAAAATAATGAATTGAGAGGAAAATAAACATTTCATTCATTACTTAGAAACTGTGCAATTGTATCTTTTAGGTCACTCCATACATGAGCACCTCTGGTACAAACAAAGTCATAAAATTCCTTTTGATCAGAGGTTTGTTGCAGTTGAGACTTAAGGTTTTTGATGATTGCAACTGTTGAAGAAGCTTGGTTCATAGAAGACTGTATATTAGAAGAGGTCTGGTCAATTTCTCTTCTAACTTGAAGCAAAGCTTCTTCTAGTCGACCTTCTTCTTCTTTCAGATAATGAAGTTTCTTAACATCTTGATCATAAGAAGAAACCACACTTGAACTTCATCATCGCATTAGATAAGGAACATCAAGCTCTCTCTCGAGGAGATGCCTCTCTTGAACCTCACAAAGTTGTTGAGCCTTCACTTGAAACTTCAGTGACCTTATTCAAAAGTGTTTTTTGAAGCTCTTGAGAAGCGAGTGTTTGGTACCAAAGCTTGCTTTGACAGTGAGATATCCAAATGCACCTTTAAATCCCCCTCAGCCAGGTTTTCAAAGTCCAACTTTGAAAGCTGCTGGAAGATCTCCTTCAATTCTTAAACCTCATCTGGAGAGAAAGTTGGTTTTACCAACTCAGAAGGGGATAAACTGTATTGAACTTTAAGTTGGTTGATGGGAGATTCAGGAGAAGAAATTGGAGCCTTGGGATTGGTGATTCTTTGGCAGAAATCACTCACTTTTGATTTGAACTGCTCCAGTGAAGAAGTGTCACCAACAGAAATGCTAGTAGAAGCACCAAATTCCTGCTGAGAGAAAGGGATGAGCATAGTTAAGCTTGATCTTTTGAAGGAAATGTGATGGCCATAAGTTTAAATAATAATAATATAGAGTACCTCAATTGGATGGGTTTGTCTTAGAGGAAGCTGATCTGTAGGAGTGTCAGTTCTTGGGACTGGATCAAGACTTGCTTCCTCAACCACTATCTCAGATGGTAAACCCCATAGAAAGGGTTTATGAGTAGGAGGAGATGGAGGATTCCATGGGTCAATGGGCTCAGAAGTTTCTACTTGAGCCATTGTATAAGATCGATCCCTTCGAATCTCACCAACAATTGGCGTCACAATGTTTCTAGTGTCAGTAAAAGTTGAATCATTTAGAACCAAATTTTCGAAGGCATTTTGAGTGCCAGAAATATCAACCATGGTTAAATTAAGATGAAGATCGGTTTACAAAGGAAATTGGTGATTGATTTTTGCCAGTGATTAAGTCCTTTTATAAACAGAGTTGTTAGTTTAAACGATTCAAATTCTAGCAAAATGGAGAACGTGGGTTTTAACTGCCCATTATCCATGAATCTCTCATGAGAATGAAGAGATTTATTGTTAACTGCATCCTGGAGTGTGATTAGAACTGCCAATAACTTCTGCTTCAGAAGCTTACGGGAATTCGAAGCGGCAAAGGGCACATTAACACTTATTCAAATCAAATCCTTTGAACAAAGATGTTAATGTGGGGGGTATGTTTACATCTAAAATTAACCAATCCAATGATTAATTGACACGTAATCAAGAGTGCCAAACGTTGGCAATCACTCGTCGATATAGACACATTGGATTAAAAGAGCATATTTGAGTAAATACGATGTCGTATCGTGTTCAAATATAAAAACGGTTATTAGCAGTTACGAACCATCGTTATTGGAAAGAATTGACCTCAAAGCTAGGGGATTAACTGTTAAATATATAAGTTCCACGTGTGAACTTGGGAAATAAGGCAAATTGACAGTTATAACACGTGGAATACTTATAGAAAGGCAGTTATTCATCTTAACGCTTAATCATTTGAGTTTGTTTAAACAAATGTACAGATTCAAAATCAAAGCTTTTAGAGGAAGATTTAGAAGAATTCAAATTCAGACGTGGAGGAAGGAGCAACTGCCAACTCGAGGAGTGGAAGTTAGAGTTCGAAGCAAGCCGATGTTCAAATTCATTGAGCGGGAAGTTCGAATCGCAAGCAGCATTTATAAATAGAAGAAATCAAAGAGTGAGAGACCCCCGGACAAATCTTCAACAAACAGCTATCAAAAAACTGATGCTTGGTTTGTTCATTGGCAAAGTAGTTTAGGATTTCGAACTCAATTCGAAGTAGATTAGGAAGTAGATTAGGAAGTAGTTAGGATTAATTTCGATTGTTCCTGTAACAATCACCCCTATCTCGATTGTTCCTGTAGCAATCAACCGTTCGAAGTTCTTGTATTTGAAGTGGAAGACAATTTCGAAGTAAGTTCATCTTTGATTCATTAATCGAAGTGTCTTGTTTCTTTTTTGTTCTTCGATTTCCTAAGTTTGTTGGTTTACATTTCTTCACTTGTTGAGAAAATCCTCTTAATTGAGGTAATTGAACCAATAAAACACAATCGCCTGATTAGATTTGGTTTTTCCAAAGTTAATCTGAGGGAGGAGATTCAAACTCTCTCTGGCACGCTCGCACACAATTATTTTCCATTGCAAAGAAGTAAAAGAACCAAACACCCCCCAAAGAAAGGGATCCAAGGTTGACAGAAGACTCATCATTTCTTCTTATTTTCTGCGGGCCTTGCTTTAACCTCCTCGACCTGTTCTCTTTTTTATCCGAGCTATACGTCTTGGAAAAAAGAGTAGCTTTCAAAGGATAATGCCTCCATAAGGAAGAAGATTTCTTTCGACGACCTTGTTTGGATTGTTTGGATCTTTTCTTCCTCTTTTGACGCTTGAGTTCCACATAATTTATGAGAGGGTCAACAGAAATGAGATCAAAGGATTGGGAATCAGCGCTATAGTTTGACTGAAAATCTTGATCCCAATTTGCCTTGGTTGAAAAAGTTGAGTCTTGAATAGGATCACTTCCTCCGAAGCTCATGCAAACCCCTTTGTCAAATGACTCCATCACCAGCGATTCTAGACCCACCAACGAGTCTAATTCGTGAAAAGAATTTGAGTTTGCCTCATTATTTCCCCCATCATTCTCCACAGCTAATTCATGAGCCACCTCTGGAGCATGGGATTGTTGGTCTTCTTTGCCACTCCCAATGATTTCCTCATGTTCCTTTAAATGGCATGTTGATAAATTCTTGTAATGTGGATTCTGCTCTAGTATTCCTTCCGGCCTACCATCCGAAGGGAAGATTTCCACATCATCGTTTTTTGTCATCCGGTTTTCTTGTCTGTCCTTTACTGAGCCATTGTCCTCTATAGTGGATAAAGAAAATGTAGGGAGCTCTTCTTTTGTGATATGAATCAAGTATTGTACCTGATTTACAGTCAGTTGAATAGAGTCTACAATCTTATGAGGAGAGGTAGTAGATATCAAAATTCTGGCTTTATCGAAGGCGAGATATTTCATAGTATCATCATCTACTGACAAGAACGTCCCCCATGAATCCCCAATTTTCTTGAATGTGGAGACACCCCACACGTTGAGGGGTATACCTCTACAAGAGATCCAAGCAAATCTTTCCAAACTTGAGACTTCACCATTCCATGGTTTGATGATATCGAACCATTGATCCCACCAGGCTCCTTTGATTAAATCATCTCTCAGCTGTTGATTAGAGAAGGTGATGAGGACAAATCTTCCACCCAAAGACCTTATATCTGAGAAGTTAATCTTTGCCAACAGAAGTTCCTGTTTAAGGTCCACCATAGACCTTGCTCTGCGGAGAGTGGCAACGGCACTCCTGAACAACCATCCATTGCCCATAGGCTGCAAATTAATGGTTTTCATAGCAACTTTAGGAAAGTTATCAATACCGATTGGAGCCTTTTTACCAATAAGAACCTGGGCAAAAGATCTCCCATTGTCCACCAAAACTTCATTATGAGATCCACTTCTATTACCCCCTCCCTGGCACGTATCAGTATCATGATTGTCGATCTTTGCTTGCTTCAATCCGCCCTTACAGTTAACTCTTTCTCTGGTTGAATTAGAAAGATTACCTTTAGCACCAAAAGATGCAATCTTGACAAAAAGTTTCTTTTCATCGAGCCATAAACCATTTGCTTTAAGAACAGCCAAATCAGCCGAAACAGGGCAGTCATACCTAATGAAACCAAATTTGTTTCCAGTGGCTTTGCTTCTCTTTTGAGGAATGAAGACGTCTTTAACAACCCCATAATTATTGAACATCATAGCCATGGCTGACTAGTGTTATCAGGCAGATTATCCACAAAGAGTGTAATAAGAGGTAGGTTGAGCTTTCATTAGTTGCACCCATTCCATTAAAGCAAATTAACAAACCAAAACACTGGGCATGGACCCCTCATGGTCACCAAACTATAGTGGATTAGGTTTGAACCCTGTAAAACAAATTGAACCACTATTAAACCACAACTTTCCCTCACAAGTGTTATTTCACCACAGAAAAAAAAAAAAAAAAAAAAAAAAAAAAAAAAAAAAAAAAAGGTTTTGTAAAAGTCAGGGGTTCACCTGAGTCGTGACCCCTGTGTTTTACTTAAATCCGCCAGTGCTAGCAGGGTATTACACTACCTTTCGTTAATACTTCCTCTGAAAGTGAAAGTATTTCCAAATGGAGCGAACCAGATCACCGGCACCCTCGACAACTTTCCGTCAATCCCTCAAACTTTTCTGTGATACCTTCTTCACCCATATTGTCAGCATTTTCCTTACCCTGTCTCTCCTGGTGGCTCGACCACTGCTTCTTGATCCATTTTCCTCAGATATTCCTCCTTTGGTTTCGAACGGCCACCGTTTCTTCTCGTACTGGTTATACTGCCTCATTAGTTGTATTATCTTTGACGGTCTTGCAACATATTTGGTTGGAACACCACCCCGGTGGAATCCCTTCCGAATACAAGTCACTGTCCTACGTGGGAACCAAGCGTTTCACGGAGCTGAGCTAACGGCGGCAAAATGTTGGGAATCAATTCCGCCGGCAGAAGGTTGGTTCAGACTCAGGGGCCTCCAAATTCAGAATACTATCCCAAAAATCCATTTCCTAAGTCTTTTGCTTCTACAACGTTTTATAGAGACACTGGCGCTTATATCGGCCAAGCGCGACCTCTACCGAAGACTAGCTGGGCGCCATTACCGCACATTTCTGGAAACGGTGAAGGAAAACAAGGTTATTTTGAAAATTAAGAATTTAACTGTAGAGGGTCTTCGACCACTTGTTGGCCTTCAACGTGCCTTATCATCGGGTCAATTACCTTTTACAAGCAACAGAGCACAGCTTGGAGGACAAAATCGGAGCGGCTGCCGCTCTACTGCATCTCATTCTCAGAACGAAAGAACAAGAGATCAACCACAAGGCTATTTACCTATAGAGGATCTTCGACCACTTGTTTGCCTTAAACATGCTAATGCCGCGAAGGAGCTTGACGGTAATTTATTTCATGTCTGGCTAACCATCTAATCAGTTTTGCGAATGACATACTGCATTGTTGTCTTTGGGGAAAATTGTAGTGCTTAGAGGATCTATAATCTATATATAAGACCATCTCCAACAGCCTCACTATAACTCCGGCGAAGGCAAGATGGCGAGGTAAAACGTCATTTCTGGCACCCAGCAGCATCTCTATCGTCCTCGCCAAGAAGATTTCCGCTACAGTGGCTCGCTTGGGTGGACGAGTCACTGTACACCTTGCGTTCTCTTTCTCCTCGCCGGCCAAATCGCGGCCAATAAACTACATTCCGGCGAAGACGAATGGTTCATCCTAAAATCGTTTTGATACCAGAGGGATGTTTCCCTCGTCAAGATAATTCTACTAGTGCAAACCACGTCGCCGGCGGGGTACGGTGGTGGCCGCACGCGCCGGACAAAGGAGGCGTGTGCCGTGTGACACTACAACAAAAGTTGGTTTCTATAGCATGCCAAAAATGCTATATAAACGTATATATAGCATTTTAGCAAATGCTGTATTAGCCGGCGCTATAAAAAGGGTAAGACTTTCCATAGCATTTTTGACCTGCTATATTTTGTATATCAATTATAGCGTTCCCTAGTTTCCATAGCATTTTGTGTTTGCTATATTTTGTACATCAAAGATAACATTTTAAATCTGCTATAATTTTGCATGTTTCCATAGCATTTCTTGACTGCTATGATATGAATGCAATTAATAATATTTTTTAAAACGCTATTAAGTTAATTTACTGTATATTTTCTATAGCATTTTGGACTTGCTATATAATGTATGTTTTCTATTGCATTTTGAACCTACTATTTATGTTTGACCATTCATTGCATTCTTTGAATGCTGTATAGTACAATATTTTTTACGATCTTAATTTCATTGCATTCTTTGAACGTGTACCAAAATATTTCGCACTGAAATTTTGGTACATATTCTGGTAACTTGAATTCAATTTCCATGCCAAACTCTTACATCAATAACAAAAAAAAAAAAAAAAAAATGATTTAATCAATTACACATTCCTTGGCAATTTGTTCATAATATTCATACAAAGCCCAAAAAGATATCATTGTTTGAAAATCCAAGCGATTAACATTACACAAAAGAAACTTAGTATATTACAAGTTCCTCCAACTCATCTATATATACCAAAAGTGGAGAACAAGCCTTGGCACCAAAATATCAACAAAAGGGCTTCTAAGCACTGCAATATCATATATCTTTATCTTCAGCAAAAATATCATCCCACGGACTTCAACCAATTAAGCTTTAACTAGCAATAGGAAGATCAAATCTTCGATCAGCAAAAAGTAATGAAACAATTTCTTCTATCAAACCATAGACCTACACATGGTAGATGCAAATTGATTAAACATTCACTCATTCATACACAATAGCAACAGTAGGAAGATCAAATAATGATAGCCGACTTACTTCTTAACAAAATAAGGCAAGAAAGAAAATCATACACAGCAGCAATTAACGGCAGCAAACAAATTAAGATAGGAACAACCAACAAAAGTTAGACACTCAGATTATGATTTTTTTGTTTTTCTTTTGTAATCTTTGATTGGGATAGTTGATAAGCTGCCAAATGTGCCTAACATCCTAGAAGGCTAGAACTGTAAGATAGGGAGCCATGGTTGATGTGTCCTAGACCACCAACCACTCTTCATATCACCCAAATCCATAAAGTAGGGGCGGGGGTCCAAAAAGTGGAGACCTAGACTTGAGAGGATGAAAGTTGCAGCCCATGGGCTGCAAAAATATAAAAAATCAGAAGGCTTGAATTGCATCGGTTTCTCACATCACTAATTGGTTCTGAGTCAGTTTAGCCCATGAGCTAATTGGCTCTAAGTTCAAGTTCGTAGGTTCTCCTATTGGTTTTCGACAAGTCTGGGATTACACAAACATGCAACTATTAACCCAACAAGTGAACTATATAATATAAATCAAGCAGCGTATATCATAAAGGAGTGCATGAATGTTGCATCCAGCAAACTGGGATGATTCAATTTTCTAAGGACTGACGGATCCACGAGCCACGTTTTTTTTTTTTTTTTTTTTTTTGAGATGCACAACAGATCACTGGAATCTAGAATCCAGCAATTATGAGAAATGTCAAGTTCAGACTACAAAGAAAAGAGAGAGAGCTGAGATGTAATTGAAGGAAATGCAATACCATTTATCAAATGAAAATCTGATATGTATAGAAATAAGTGAAAATTTAAGAAACTGAAGCACGACAAACATATATACCTTTCCATCGGCTAGTAGGATGGTATGAAAGTTGCAATGAGTGTAACCCGAGAGAAGGTAGTACCTCCATCTCTCATTTGTACACTTTCGGATATATGTTCATGCATTCAAAAAAAGCTTCATGGAACTGTCACATTGGAGCACTAGAAGTTAATTCGTTCTCTTTTTCTGATGATGTTGATATCATATAACCAGGTGTGTTAATTGAGGGTGTTGACATGTCGAGTACCAATAAGACGATAATCATTTTGTTAGCTTCTTCATAGGAGATGGGATATGCAAGAATCCAGACACGAGAAACAAATCCCCAGCTGCTGTGCTGAGTAAGCAAAACTTCGACATGATATATAGATATATATCCTCAGCTTTCATGCCAGAGGAAGATCCTACTAAATTGGCTGGACATGGTCCACAAGGATACCATTCCCATACCTGGGTATTGGGTATCCAACACAAGTATTTATTAAATCTAAAAATAGACTATTTAACCTACGATCACATTGATACATGAGCAAGAACCAATCCAGGGGGCAACAGCAGTCCAAAGGATTTTGGACTAAGATGAGGTTGCTGATCCTGTTGCAAAAAAATAGAATTTCAGGAAGTTTGAGAGGCATTTGCTTCTCACGAACAAGTTCAAAAGGACAGCGTCAAGTGTATTGCCTGAATTCCAACAAGTTCAAAAGGGCAAGGTCATACAATTTGTCTTAAAGAGTTTATAGAGCGGATCACACAACATTGGAAGTGAAAAAAAGTGCATTACCTTGGCGTAGAGTCCATAAGAACCTTGTCAGCAGGCCATGCAACAGTAGTCCCAACAGCATCTTCAATTTTTTCCATAAAACTCGTAGGCCTCCACAAAAAGGCTTCACCTTTCTTTGGAACATCCACCCAAACTCTTATTGCGTTAGGTCCGAGAGGAAAGTGATGAACAAATTCATTTGGATCACTCGAAGACCAATGTCCTTCAGCAACTACTTCCCCTGTCCCCGTCCAATCAAGCAACTTGCATTTGTTGTTATCAGGGATAGTGGTAACCCTCTTTAGCAACAAGGCAACAACATGAAGATCAGCATTTTGATGCAACGATGTAAAATAAGGCAACAGATCAGTTATGCTATTTTTTTTCTGAATACGTAACTAAATAACTTCTTACCGAGGGAGAAACAATGGGTGTAATCGGTGTTGCTTCAACCGTTGCCGCATTTTGAGCCTAGAAAGTTGAAAGAAGGAAAACAAACAAATTCTCATTGCTCAAAGTAGTTAGAAATATCCACCACTGAAAGAAAATGGTAAACTACTTACTTGATTTTCTGTAACTCATCAATTGTATCTTGCATCTGTGCCACTTGAGACTTGTACTTAACATTTTCTTCATGCAACTGAGATAGATGGCTGCTCATTTGTGATAATACAGATAATTTTGTTAGTGTGACTCCTTTTCCAAATGTTCTTAAACGACCATGCTTCTCGGGGCCAAGTACTTTACAAAGAGCATCTTCTTTGAGATTAGCTGAAGATGACTTTGGTGTTTCCCGTTCAATTTTTTCCATAAGTGCCTGAAAATTGCAATATACGAAGTCCATTTAAATGACTAATGTGAGATATGAAACAAATAAAACACAAAAATTGAGAACGAGCCTTGGCCTTACAATCTTATCTTCAACTTTTTTGTTTGCGGGATGACCAATTTTTCTCTTATGTCCTTCGGCCCAAACAGCGACTCTACTTGTGGATTTATTTTTTTGTTTCTGGAGTAAGAACAAATACATGATCAAAATGCAACATAAGTTAGGGTGGCAATACTACCACGACCTGAAAAAGCTTATTGATAGCTATACCCTCTCTCTTATTCACTAGAACCCAAAAGTATTATGTAGACTTCTTATTCACTAGAAACCAAAAGTATTATGTTAAAAGAAGGGAGGCCTTGCTAAATTATGAAACTTACACAATAGGACTCCCTCGCTCTATTAAAAAAATAGCACTGGTGGGTTCTACATCAATCACTCAATAGAAAACTGCAAAAATGACGGTCCTTAAAACCCACCATGTGCCCAAAAAACAACTCGCAACAGACAGTTGATGCTTCCAACTCAAAAAGAAGGGAAAGAATGCTCTATTTAGACACAGACCAATAGTTCAATAATAACAGGTAATGACAAATTCCAGATAGTTACCGAGTGTAACTATCTCTAGTGTATCACATGCAGTCCGTAAGTATAGGTAATGCTTTCATTCATTAATTCTCTAGTGTATCACATGTAGTCTGTAAGTACATGAAGCCCCAAATTAATTTTCCCAGTCATTGGCACCACAAACCACTGCAAATCTATGTGGCCCCTATATAGTTATAGTACGCTTAAACCAAGCTCATTCCAAATTCTTGCCATTCAATGTAGACTCATGAGATACCAAAATCATCGTCTATGTGTTTCACAGATCAAAGAACAAAATGGCAGATAAAATTTGGAAGTCGAGCAGAATTGTTGAATTTGGAAATGAAGCCATGGATGAAGATGCCATTATTCTCGTTAGGGCTAACACTGATTACTAAAATATGAGCTGCAAAGGAAGGACTGTGTCTATAGTCATATACAAGTTCTGGAAATGAAAAACTATTCATGTTTTCAAGTTACACAAAGTTTGATACTCTTATTCACTAGAACCCAAAAGTATTATGTTGAAAGCATCTACACAACAAAATATTAAATATTCTCTACAGGGTAGCCAGAATCAAGGACATGCAGTTGGAGCAAGAAAATAAAAAATTTATTACCATCTCAGCGGTCAACCGTGCATATCCCTTACGACTCATAGTATGTTGAAGTTCCAGCTGCTTCTTTCTAATTTCTTTAAAGTTGTCGCTTTTAGCCTAATCAAACAAAATCACGAACATCCTTATTTTTTTGAACGGCGGAGATTTCATTAAATTTAAAGAGCTTAAAAGGAAAAATTCATAGCAATATGGATCAATTTCAACTTGTGCCTTCATTAAATTTAAACACCAAAATGCAAATACCTTGAAATTTTCACTCATCTTTTCCTTCACAAATTCTTTCCAATCGTGCAATGATTTGATGTTAGGAGGCTGCAGCTTCATCCTTTGTTCCTCATTTGAAGCAGCAATTACTTTTTTGACTAAGATAGACTTTGCGGCTCTCCAAACTTCATTCATTTTCTGAAAAACAATTTGTCTCTGCCATTCTTCATCTAGCTCAAATCTTACCTGAAATTTATAAGTAACATGCATGAAATTCTATCATTTTTACTTCCATGCAAATTATACTAGGGCACTATACCATACCTGAATGGATTTCCATAGGACTTCGGCCGTAGTCGAAGGAAGTTTTCGCCAATCCGAAATTGTATATGGCACAATCTCTCTAACTAAAGCTCCATAGAAAGAAGACAACTTAACGGATCCTTCACCAATCGGTATACCATTCTCATTAAACAACACCTTAATTCGACTACCTCCATCAATAGCAATGGTTTTCAGCTTTGTGGGGCCTCTTCTACGTGTGGGTTTCTTAGACTGTTGTATGGGCTTCATGAACTGATGGAGATATGATAGTACTTCAAAATTATTGGATAAAAAGAAAAGAAGACATAAACTCATGATATTATTTCTCACCGACGCTGCCAACAACAGTATGTGGGTTGCAAAATGGATCAGTTTGTTCAGTAGGTGATGTGGGAAGCTGTAGAGCTTGGGTTGCTTTGTGGGGGCTACTACCTTTTTCCTGGGCAATAGAACCACCATTCTTCTTTACAGCGGCTGTCCTTTTCACCTAAGAAAAGTGAATGACAAAAAAGGAAGCAACAAATTGCAAACTTGATAGAGAAGAACAAATTCATATGCATATGTAATATTGTTATGTCTTGAATTTAATTTCAAGATAATTTCACCTTTTCTCTCTTTAACTAAAATTGTACCGAGATTGTTAATCCCATGTCATTTTTTTGGAACCAAACAAGGGATAGTGTGGGATTGGATACAAATAGTCCAATCCCAGGTACTTAATACCCGAATCAAATGAGGCCTTAGGGAATTTAGAATGAGCTACACCAATTGGATATCCTCGGTCAAGAATTGCAGCAGTTTAAAGGCTTTATTACTGCTCCTGTTGCTCCTGAGATGGGTTCTTTACTGCAACTACTCTTAATCTGCTATTAACTTTGGTGCCTAAAGATGTCTAAAGTTTCTTTTTGTGTGGAAGCCTTAAAGTTTTTCCTAATGTTGGTGCTAAAGTTTCTTAATGGTTTTTGGGGATGGCTTATTTTGGAGTTTGTGTCGTGGTGTCCTAATTTTGATATTCCTATTTTGGGTAATTGCTACTACTGCTACAGCCTGCATTTTCAAGCCGAAGTTACTATTTTGTGAGAGGACTTGATACAACAAAATGCTTGATAGAGAACAACATTGTCAGTTAAACATGCATGTCCCATTTATTACAATGTGATTTAACCATCTAGCAGTTTCAATAAAGCAATTTACTCCTATAAGAGAGAACTTGTAGACCAAGGAAAACTCATATTTTGGGTAAGAGAGATAAACCAATAGACAACATCTATTACCTTTTTCGCTTTAGACCTCGAGGAATCATCATTGTCATCATCATTACTTAGCCCTTCTTCACCATTAAATGGTTCATAGTCTTCATCACCATATCCACACCCAGTCTTGTTTTTTCTCTTAGCAGCACCTTTACCGTTACTTTGTTGAATTGACCTAAAAAAGAACTTTGAAGGGTTCTCGATTCCAGCAGCACGCAGTTCTATTATGAGTTGTTTAATTGTTTCTTGCTTGTCCTTTTCAATTCCTTGCACTTTCTTATTCAAGTACCCTGGCGCAAGCATGCTGACTACATAAAATGAAATTGCAACATAACATATGAAATTGTAAATATGAAATTGGCATAGATATGACAACATAACATATGAAATTGCAAATATGCTAAAATGGAGTAACCAAACATAAGTTATTCAAAATGACATGAGAATTCAAATTAGAACAACAAACCAATTAAAGTTGCAAATTTCATTTCATTAACTTGATAATTACATGAATCACAATAGTGTGCCCTCACAATCCTCTCTTACATTACTTGTTTCTTCATCATCATTCTCACTATCCATACCAAGTGCTGAAACATCTTGTGGCATGGAAGATGTATCAGAAGTTTCTTCAAACATTTCCAAGTCATAAAAACCCCTAGGTGGTGCCTTTAGTACAATATACCAGTTTGAAGAGTCGGAGTCTCTTGAATAAAAAACTTGTTTTGCTAGTGAAGCAAGGATGAAAGGCTCTTTGTCATATTGCGTCTGACCTTGGGGTAGGTTAACAAGTGTAAAACCATCTTCAATCCTAACACCGTGGCCAATATTTGCCCAATCACACTTGAACATTGGAAGTTGGAATGTATGATAATCTAACAAAATTATTTCTTTGATCACCCCATAGTATGAAACTACATCAACAACTTGTGCAGTGTCCTTCACACTTGCTCTACACATAGTTGTTGCATCAATGGAAACACCACTATTCTGTGTTGATTTTTCAACATCCTTTGTATGAAACCGCTGCCCATTGATGATATATCCAGTGTAGCTCACTGCCTGGTTTCTTGGACCATTTGCAATCCATTGTAGTTTCTTCAATTCTTTATTTGGGCAAGATTGTACCGGAATCTGTTCAAGTATAAGCAACTCAAATTAAACTATCTTCTTCACATTTATTACTTCACAAAACTCATTGAAAAAGTAAATATAACCTGTTCTTTTAACCACTTTGAAAAGTTGTTAGCATGTCTTCTCATAAGTAAATGTCTATTTTTTGGTAGACCAAGGCTTGGATTGGATTGCCTTAACTCCTCTATATGTATCCTAAGAGAAAAAAAGAAGAAAGAGTAAGTGATTCACACCCTTAACTACAAATTCAACATTTAGAGTTCCGTCAAACATACTCCAAATATGGTTCCACAATTGCTGTATTGAACAGTACATAACGATGTGCACTTTCTAACAGATCCTCAGTCAATGTAATTGATGTGCCAACTGATATTGGTCGACCTTCAAGAATCACATCATTCTCAAAATCCTGATTGCGACGATCTCGATAATGAGTGCGCACAGATTGTTTCATATGTCTACTACAAAATGTGATGCACTCTTCTGCAAGATAGCATTCGGCAATACAACCTTCAGGTCGTGCACGATTCCTAACATTCCCCTTGAAAATCTTCATATGTCTAACAAAGAAGGAAGTTTAGTAACAACAAATAACTATAAGTAATCTTTCACAAAAAAAGTTAACAGTGAGAGTTCACCTCTCAAAAAGGAACATCCAGCGGTATTGAACTGGCCCACAAAGCCGTGCTTCTTGTCCTAAGTGAATTGCTAAGTGAATCATGATGTCAAAGAAAGAAGGGGGAAAGAACCTCTCGAACATGCATAAGGTTTCCACAACTTCATCTTCAAGGGCAGCAGTTTCTTCTCGATCAATGACTCGCTGACACAATTTGTTGAAGAACGAACAGAGGCGAAGTATCGCATTTCGAGGTCCCTTTGGTAGCGCAATCCTCTTATAGCTACTGGCAATAGTTGTCGCATTAGCACATGACAGTCATGGGATTTGAGACCTATGATCTTCAACTCTTCCATTGATACACAGTTTGCAATGTTTGAGCTATAACCATCGGGTACCTTCAAGTCAAACAACCTCTTGCAAAAGATTTCTTTCTCAGCCTTAGAAAGTGTATGTGAAGCTGGAGGAAGATATGTCTTTGCCCCTTGCTCTAATGGATGCAAATCGTGCCTTATTCCCAACTCTTGTAAATCCTTTCGAGCATGTAGGCCATCCTTAGATTTCCCCTTCATGTCCAATATCGTGCCAATAATGCTCTCACAAATATTTTTTATAATATGCATGACATCTAAGTTGTGACGAACTGGCAATTCCTACAAAGACAATTAGGGACCCGCTCATAAAATCTACTACAACACAACATTAAATCAATATTCATATAATATAAAATACTATATTAAGAACACTTACTTCCCAATATGGAAGATCAAAAAAGATTGACCGCTTTTTCCACATTTGCTTATCTTCATTGTCTCGCTTCCTTTTTGACTTTTTACTTTTTCTCTTTTTGCTTTTTCCCCAATCATTCTTAAAATCTTTAAGAGCAAGCTTAATCCGAGAGCCGGTCATGATTCGAGGTCTTTTCCCTTTCTCTTCCTTTCTGTCAAACCATGCTTTCTTCTTTTGCAAAGGGTGAGATGGAGAAAGGAAGCACCTATGTCCCATATATACCATCTTCTTGCTGAATTTTAGCCATAGATAACGTGTATTTTCTCCACAAATGGGACAAGCAGTTTTACCTTTTGTCTTACACCCGGCAAGATTTCCAAGTGCTGGAAAATCGTTCATTGTCCACAACAAAATTGCCCTCAAGTTGAAGATAGAGTCGGTGGATTTGTCATAAACACTTATTCCGATGCTCCACAACTCTTGTAGGTCTTCAATGAGAGGCTGTAAATACACATCGATATCATTACCGGGTTGCTTAGGTCCTGGGATTAACAATGTCAGTAGAACATTTTCCCTTTTCATCCATAACCAAGGAGGCAAGTTGTATGTAACCAACATAACGGGCCAACAACTGTATGTGGAACTCAAATTGCTAAATGGATTGAAACCATCAGTAGCAAGACCAAGCCTTAGATTGCGTGGGTCTGGCTGAGAAAACGGCCACTTATCGTTAATTATTTTCCATGTGGGAGAATCCACTGGGTGTCGCATCTTTCCATCATTACTTCCATGAGTGGAGTGCCGTTTCAAATTTTCAGCCATTTCCGATGACCTATACATGTTCTGAAACCTCGGAATTATAGGCATATATCTCAAAACCTTGGCAGGAATTCCTTTTCTAATTTCCTTTGTCTGTTTATCCACCTTCCATCTTGAACTACCACATTTTGGACAATTCTCCAACTCAGCATTCTCTTTCCTAAACAAACAACAATCCTTCACACAGGCATGGATTTTCTCATAACCCAATTGAAATGCTTGGAGAAAATTTCTAACTGCTTGTACTGAATCTGGCAATACATTATCCACAGGAAGCATTCCATGCAGTTTATCCAAAAGACCGGTAAAACTTTCATCAGTCCACCCATTATCAGTTTTGAGTTTGTATAAAGTTACTATTGCGGATAAATTTGTATAGGTTAGGCAACCTGGGTATAATGGAGTTTCTGCATCTTTTAATGATTTAGCAAATTCCTCGTCTCTCTTTTCTTCAAGTGGTTCAACATGCTCGTCATCAAGTGCATATGCCGCACTATATAAGTTATATGCATCTGACATTTCCACTTCTCTAGGTTTTTGTACTCCACTTGGGTGCTCCCCATGATGATACCAAGTTGTGTATGTGGGATCCATTCCATTTATCACTAAGTGCTCATAAACATTTTCAATGGAATGGTGACTAACATTTCGGCATTCTTTGCAAGGGCATAGAATTTTTCCAAGATTTCCTGCATTTTGGTTGGCCATTGCAACAAAATCCGATGCTGCGCTCATATACTCATCGGTGGATCTACCAATGGCCAAAGAAAATGTGTTAAACCACTTACCTAATTTTTAACTACTTTTTCCATAATAGCAGCAATGCATATTTTTATTACCTAACCCAATGCACCCAATCTTTGTCCATCATCCTAACAGCAACAAGCTTTTTTCCTGGTCTCATACATATGAAGTCCTCATGAAGTCAGACATATTTCAGAAGCACATACTCTAGAAAACACTATATAAGACATGTGGATAAGAAGATGGTGAAATAGGAATGCATAATGTATAGCAAATAGAAAGGTCCTTTCATTAAGCTAATACAAACACAGAAAAAAGCTTGTAAGTCATGGAAATGTCATTAACGTGAATGGATGTTAAGCATGCATTTCTCTTTTGACTTAGAACTTATAATCAGTTCTTTTTACACACCAAAGGTTAGGATAATGGTGTAAATTTCACATGCAAGAACACAAAAAAAAAAAAGAAGCATGATTGTAAATAGGCACACATGAAAAACAATTACCGACCTCAAAATGATCAAACTCAAATAAGAACATCATTTGACAAAAGAACAGTCTGCAATGTTCAAAACTAACGATCATAACAATTTGTGCCAAAAAAAAAATAGAAAGATTGGACCATGCATGGGAATACAAGGATTGCCACACCAAATTAAGATAACTCACAAGAGGTGTCTTGAAACGTAATAGGTTTGTCTTCTTTAATACTTTTTGCAACTTCCAGCAGCTTGCTAACTCCAAAGTCTGCAACTTTTAGGTGCCCAAAGTCACCCTGCAGTATATTCCTGTCATCCCGCAGTATAAAATTACTTGACTAATCAAGTTAATCCTACTATCCCAAAATCTTATAGAGGAGGACAAAACTAGGATTCAGAACTCAACATTCCTTACTGCAAGCTTCACATAATAAGAAAACTACGATAAACAAGAAGTGTTGCTTAGATTATTCAATACAAATAAGAATTGATGAAGTCGTCTCATGGACTCCCACACCTACAAATTATGGTTGCGTGTACAAAAATGAAATACACTATAAAAACTTAATAGTAGTGTGGTTAATACTGCACTGGATTAGATGGTTAAGATGGGAAGAAGCATATAACTTTGTCTAAGGCAAGCAAGAGCTATTGCATATGTGTTAGCGTCTAATTCTATAAGCTGACTAAATTGTGTTTTGTATTAGTAATGGATTATGATTCTTATGGTATTTTTAGCTTATTTCCCCCAGAGAGGTGAACTTACTTTAAGCCAAAACTTTGATTATTTGGAGTTCCGAAAATGCATTGGATGAACGAGTCCATGCTCTTTCCAATTAAGGAAAGTGTGGACAAAAGGAAAAGAGGCACTAGGCACCATAACAGTGTCCCAAAGCCACATGTGCCTCAATCTGTGAATTTTTAACTGGACATTTACAACTCCAAGATGTGACTCGGAATGTTGACGCTAGTCTGATACACAATTCATAGTTGTAGCAGATGAGTGCCAAGTATGTTTCAAATACCCATAATTATATGGAAATTACTAGTAGTATAACGGGAGAGAAAGAAAGAGCGACACAAAGCAAGTTACAGGTATAGAAATTGGAGATCAGAATTAATGAATGAGTCATAAGCTACAAGAGTTCTGTTTCTATAGAACTCTTGGTGTCCCTTTAAAAATGACGCTCATCGTCTTTTCAAATTAAAGACCAATGTCTTTTGTTATGAAAGGTTGCAATGTTGAAGCCAAACACTTATTGGCCTAAATTATTAAGCGATTCAACTAGTGCGGTTAAGGGCTTCTAGAAACAAAGTTTAGGTTTCTGAATCTCTAGTATATGGCTCTCAGCTTAGGTCAGGAATGAAGTACAAATCTGTACAGAAGTTTCTTCCCGACCAATTTAGCTTAAGTGAGACCAAAGCCGCTTGAGCTAGTTTTTAAGAAAAGTGAAACTGAGGAAACTGCTAAGAATTGAGATTGATATTTATTTGGAGCAAAAACCAGCTCGCTCAAAGTGACTTTGAACTTGCTAAAGCAACTTCAGAATCTCATGTATGACAACAAAAGCTGAGAGGTGTAACTTACTATTCATTGCAGTGAAATGGTTTTCGCTCAAGTGACTTGCAACATGCTCTATCGTGGACCACACCTCCAAAGACTCCAAATGATTTATTTTGTTGTTATTTTCTGTCATGAAATTCTTTCTGAAGTAGTTTGTAGGAGCTTTTCCCCACTTAAGATAAAATTCATGATAAAAATAGTTTTGTGCGGATTTATTGACCTAACAATAAAAAAAAAATGTCCTCTGTTTATGTGCAGGTGCCAGATTACATCTTCACTTTTGGAGATGGGAAATCAAGAAGGTTTGTTGTTTCTTTATTAACATATTCATAAGTATTCTTGTTCTCAAACTAAAGTACTAAACAAGCATAGAATTATACCTGCAGACCATTTGCAAGACTATGGTGGGATTCGACAGTGCCTACTGTGGCTACTTTTCCTACCCTCCACAATTCGGTACTTCCTTTCTAGTGTTTCTATTTAGTACTTCCTTTCCATTGTTTTTAGGCTTCACAATTCTCTACTTGCTGGCAAGGATATCAGTCTATGACTTTTGTTTAGGCAACATTACATCCAGAGCAAGACCAACCCCTAAAATAAGAGAATATGCCTGGCTATAAGGCTTACCTGATTTCTATAGGTTCAGTGGGACTATTAAGGGAAGGTACGAGTCTCTTATCTTCCTAGGCAAATTTGGTTAATATGTTTACATTTGTTTATTCTGTTAACTTTAACCATTGTTTGATCCACACTTGTCATTTGGTATATTTCCCAAAGTTTACATTCTTGAAGATGTGGTGTGGCAAAAGTAGACTGGATCCAACTTCAACCAGTTGGGAACTATACAGAATGCAGGCTCTATGATAAGGAAATAGATAATTACCCAAAAATATCAAGTTCCAAAGCTCTAGAACTAGAAGAATTACAAGAGCTTTGAAAAGGTGTCAAATCCAATTTTTAATATGAGTACTTCAAGAATTTTATAAAGGAGAGGGGAAGAATTTTCAAGAGTAACAATCTTGAAATTCATTAATAAGGACTAAACTTTGCATCACACCAGGTCACATGAGATTACAAAATATGAAGCATCATGTTAATGCACACTACCGGGAAACTCCTAAATATTTGTGATCAAAAAGAGAAGAGAAACCTGATGCAAACATGGCAAGTTAACTTGCTCCAGGCATACTATGCATGTTAGTTCATCTTCCAAAGCCTTCTTACTTGAATCTACCTTTTTCAACTCTGGTTTTTTCTGCAAAAGAAATTTGAAGTCAAATTATAACATCCCCCCAAAAAGTGAAGGCAATGATGCCCGTTATGAATCACATTATGCTAACTCTGGTGGGAAGGAATCCAACAATGCACATGCAGTCATGCAAATTGAACACACCTGCACACTTCTTCTTTTTTTTGGGTAAATAAGCTTGAAATAGAAAAAAGACTGACCGGACATACAGCCTACAAGGGGCATACCCCAGGAGGAAAAAAAAGAAAAAATAAAAATAAAGCAAAATAAAATTCAAAACCGGCAAAACCGGAATGGGAATGGCCAAACTTGGCAACATGGGGAATCCTAAATGAAAGGGAAATTAAAAAAAAACACACAATACAGTAGCAGGACATTAAGTGAAGTGTTTCTAGGCCATCTATGAAGAGGGTAAAGAAACACTCAAAAAGGAACCAAAGTAATCTTCACTTGACACTATGAACAGGAACTTGATTCAGGAGAACTTCCAACTTGCAACTTTGTTGACTTCGATTGAGTAAATTATTCCAGAGGACACCCCCCACTTCCATAGGTGAAACCCACACAGTGGGATAAGGATGGATTATATACCTAGCTTTCCAATTATACCACACTACATGACTACAAGGTAAGCCGTGCAATGTAGCAGTAGACACTGAAATAGACAAGGGATGATTGACTTTAAATCCTAGAAGTAGCACCACCAATGCTAATTGGACCTCACGGTATGCCCACAGTGATAATAGCCCATTTTAGGAGCATGGTCCAGTACCTCTGCAAGCCTAGGGACAACCCCCTAAGGTCAGCCTGATTCTTAGAAATTTGAGCAGAGTTTCGTTTGAAATTTGAATAACCCAGAAACAGTGGTTGTATGCAGCAGTCACAACACAGCAGTAAGAGAACAATATAGCGGTGATAGATCTCATAATATCTGAGAGAATGCAAATGCAATGAGATAACAAATATAAAGCGTGTTAGATTGCAAACAAAGAAATAATTATCTGGGGTTAACATTGAGTACAATAGCAGTAACAGAATTGTAGCAGCAGAACACAATTTGGTGTATCAACACACAACAGTATGTATACTTGGCGTTAGTAAGTGTAGTGCGGCGGCGGCGGCCGGTGATGTGGCCGGATGTCAAAGTAGTAGTACCACGATTGCCCATTTCCTCTATTTGCCAGGTGGGATGGCGACCCACAAGTAGCTGAGTGTAGTGAGCATAATAGCGGCAGCAAGCTAAGAAGCACGGATACTCTCCCGAGGTTTACGAATCCGTATCGGACATAGATACGCTCCTGATACATGTCCAATACGTTAAATTAAGTGTCCTGTTACTTTATATTAATTTTTGGCATCGAATACGTTTCAGACACGTTAGGACACGTTATGGACACGAACGGGACACGTTTTGGGTCAAAATATAATTTTTTAAACTTGAAAGGGGTAAAAACGGTTATTTTTGAACTATAAACAACATAAAAAATAAATATCATTAACTAAGAGGTAAAAAGTGTAATAATACATATAAAAATCAGTACATATACGTGTTTCTCTCTCTCTCAACGTTAAAGACCAAAATTAAACCTTAAGTTGCCAACTATATCTTCCACTTGGGCTTCCAAGTTGGGGAGTGTAGGCATATAGTGTAAGATGACAATTGGTCCAACTGGGCCATCCTGATAGGGAAGCAAGAGGCATTGGTAGTGAGATAAAAACCTTAAAAACACATTAAGAATCACCCGTGAGCCCTGGAATGGCCTCTTTGGAGGCTGACCTAATCAAAACCTTAAAAACACATTAAGAACCTTTTCTTTTTCTTTTTTTTTTTATAGCAAAAAAGAAACACTAACTATATGACACTCTGGTACATTTCCAAGATAAAGCATTTAGAATTATGGCGGTGCAAAATAAAAGAAGTCAACAAAAAATAAGAAATAGAGTTCATATCGTGTACAACTAACCAAACTTCTCCATGAAATGCCAACTTCTTACGTCGTTGTTGCTTTATGTTGCATTAATTGTAGTATGAAACAAAGGAGCATTCAAATGTTCGCCTTGTCTATACAATACCGGGGAGTGTAACTTAATAACGATTCGAAGCTGCTCTTAGTTTTCTACAATATAAGCTCAAGTCATTAGCATCACCATAAGCCTAACCACAAGTTAGCTCTTGGATCAATAAATCGTTTGAAATCAGAAGACCACTCTAACCACACAAATGTGATATTTTTCCTTTAAGGGTTTCACCTTTGCAAAATGCTGGATATTCACCTCATGAAACTAGCGAAACAGCTTTTACCCAGTTTACTAAACAACTTGAATAAAATATAAAATAAAAAAAGCCCAATCTCTTTTTTGAAACAAGACTGACACCCGAAATAAAGTAAATCCAAACCCTCTAAATTTATAAATTATGCAAATCCTCAAATGATTATCCCAATAGTACAACCCTAGCATTGTATTTGGGCAAGAATAAAGGAAATTGACTAATTAGAAGTGAAGTAGAGGTTAATCGATTAGATATTAGAGAGGCTGGAGGAAAGGGACAAACACGCACTTGACTACTCAAGATTGAAGCCCTAGAAAACCAGCTCTAGCTCCAGTTCACGTTCTCTTTGCCTCAATGGTGCAAAAGGTTGATTATACCTTTAATTCTCCTCATGCTACGAACAAAGATAAAATCTAATAGAGAATCATCAATCAGGTAGTAGGAGAATGCGAGAGAGAGAGAGAGAGAGAGAGAGAGAGAGAGAGTGATGAGAACATACCTCAACGATTTGGTGCCGATCTTCAACGTGAATTGCATGCCACGCTAGGAGTTTCGAGATGGCCGATCTTCAGCGATTTGGTGCCGCCGCGGAGTAAGATCTTTGGCGGGTGTGGTGTGTGCGATTGAGAGGTAAGTAGAGAGAGAATGAGAGGTCCGAGAGAGAATGTGGGTGTGGTGTCTTTGTGAAAAAATAAGAAATTTTTGGGGAAGGGGAGGATATTGCCTGGCGCAAATTTTTTTTGGCCTTTTTGGGGATTGGGGTTTTGAGAGAACGCTATATTTATTTTGGAAGGGAACGTTGTATTTCTTTGTCAATCCCAGGAAACGCTATATTTAGGAAGACAACGCTATATTTATTTTGATAAAACGCTATTTTTGAGGGCTCCAAGATTTTTCTTGCATTTAACTTCAAAAAATGCTATAATTACTTATCTATTATAGCATTTTTGAAAAAATGCTATGAAATTATGCTATAAAAATTCATATTTGTTGTAGTGTGAGTTAGATCTACTCACAGCGCGTGTGATGCACGTGCCCCTGCGACGCCAAATAAAATGACGCGTGTTTTTTTTTTATACTCAAAAGGCGAGACTGTTGCGTGTTGTCGCTGGACAAAGCTAGTCAAACAACCTTTTTCTTGCCAAAATGGCTAAGAAGAAGATGAGGCTGTTGGAGGTGCTCTAAGCGCTACAATTTTCATATATTTCTTTTTCTATAAGTATTATAATTTTTTTACTGTCTTTCTTTACACACACACACACACACATATATATATCTACATATATTATTTTGCTGACTTCTACTGATATATTTCTTTTTACTTTGGGGATCAAAAAGGTAAATATATAAGTCATTTTTTTTCACCAAGGACTACAATTTTGCACTGATAGTATATTTTATTTAACAAATAAAATTAGGAAATATATCAGCAAAAGAAAAAAGAAAAAGAAAGCAAAAGAGTGGTGGGAAACAATGAGAATATTGGAACGGTTTACCACACATCCCAAACAAAACAAACATGGAATATGTAGGCCTTACGATAATAAAATTGTCAATTTTTTTTTTGCTGAATTTCTTCTTCTCTTTTGTCGTTCTACAATTGCTATAATTTTTTTTGGTAAACTTGCTCTTATTTAATAATCGCGTCCTACAACAACAACAACAATAACATAACCCATTTAGTCCCCAATAATTGGGGGTATGGGCGGGGGATGGATAGGAGACAGACCTAACCTTTGGCAATAAATGCACAAAGTGTCTGCTCCCAGAATACCACTAAAACAGTGGTCCCCTATACCGTCGAGTTTGCTGCGGAATCATGCCCTCAAATCAAAGCCAAAATGCATAAGAGAGGGCAGACCCAAGAATCATTTTGATTTATGTGCACATTACCATGCTATAATAAAAATGTCAATTTTTTTTTTTGCTGATATATTTCTTCTTCTTTTTTTCGTTCTACAATTGCTATAATTTTTCGGTAAACTTGCTCTTATTTAGTCATTGCGTCCTACAACGTTTTATAGAGACACTGGCGCCAATATCGGCCAAGTGCAATTACCGAAGACCAACCAAGCGCAACCTCTACCGAAGGCCAGCCAAGCGCAATTACCGCACCTTTCTGGAGTATCTTCGATCACTTGTTGGCCTTAAACGTGCTGATGCTGCGAAGGAACTTGCCGGTAATTTATTTCATGTCTTGCTCATGTTTATGAACCATCTAATCAGTCTTGCGAAGGATAGTGCATTGTTGTCCTTCTGGAAGACAAAGGAGTGCAAAATTGTAGTGCTTAAAAAAAGAAGTAAATGAGTAGTGGGAAACAAAGAGAACATTGGAACGGTTTATCACACATCAAAACCAACATGGGCCGTGCAAAAAAAAAAAAAAAAAAACAAAACCAACATGGAATATTTAGGCCTCGTGATAATAAAATTGTCCACTTCTCCTTTTTCTTTTCTTTTTTTCCCTGCAGAGCGCAATTATTTTGCTGTCTTTCTTTTCATTTATTTCTTTGTTTGCTGACTTCTACTGATATTTTATTTTCCATAAGCACTACAATTTTGCACTGATATATTTTATTTAACACAAAATTAGGAAACATATGAGCAAAAAAAAAAAGGTAAAAGAGTAGTGGGAAACAATGAGAATATTGGAACGGTTTATCACACAACAAAACCAACATGGGCCGTGTAAAACAGAAAAAAAAAAAAAAAAACCAACGTTGAATATTTAGGCCTTGTGATAATAAAATTGTCCTTTTTTTTTTTTCCTGCAGAGCGCAATCACCGCACCTTTCTGGAAACGGGGGCAGAAACAGGGAAGGAAAATAAGGAAAACTACGTTATTTTGAAAATGGCGGCAAAACGTTGGAAACAGAGGCGGAACAATCCGGGGCAGAATATCAACATCATAATTTCTGACTTTATGAAGGGGTTCCCCGAGAAGCAAAGACTTATGAACAAGAAGACTTATGGGAAGCACAACCGTAGACGACATGGGATCCATCGGGGGCCATTTCAACGAGTAACACACTCTTATTTTCATTTTTTATGAAGCCAGTTTGTGTAATATGTCATAATCGTTGTGAAAAGAGTGAGTGCATTTCTCCCTACATTTTGGTGAAACTACAGGGCATATGGGGTCCTTTCATCAATTTAATTTTCGATTCGTGTTGTCACTTTAGGTTATTAAACAATGAGATATTATCATTCACATCTAGATTTTAAAATACTATAACTTTATGAATTCAAAAACTGGACGAACTTCCTTTTGGCATAATTGCTACTCCTTGAATGGGCGACTTCCTGTTGGTGGCCATTTAAACAAGTAACTCACTCGTATTTTCATTTCTATCAAGTCAATTAGTTTTATAGGTCGTATTCATTAAAGTGTTCTTTCGGAGAGAAAAGATAAGTTGAGGTTTGTCATTCTGTATATGGATAATTAATGGATGAGTATATTGATCAATGGCTTCAACTATCAAAATATTGTAGTCTGCTACCGGTCACATCCAATCTCTTTTGAAGGAGGAAATTATGAGAGAGACATTAAAGAGGAAGTGCAGAACTATGACTGTTAACAGTAAATGGAAAGATGCTGTGAAGAACCTTGGCGGTAAGGTTCTAAAATTAGCTGTCTTGCTCTTGTTTATGAACCATCTAATCAGTCTTGCGAAGGAGAAACTATGCAATATTGTAGTTTCTTACCTTATGTATTGGTGCTCATGCAGCGAAGTGCATCTGTAGGCAGCTTGTGATCCATCGTTTATCCTCACGGAAGCACATCATAAGGCCACATGCGATCCATCAGTTGCCATTTCAACAAGTAACTCACTTGTACTTTCATTTCTATCAAATCAATTAGTTTTATAGCTCATAATAATTATGAAATGACCTAGTAATTTTCCCCTACATTTTTCACGAAAATACTGGGCATAGAGGTCCATACATCACTCATATTTTCAATTCCAGTTATCACTTCAGGTTATTAAACAATGAAATCATATCATTCATATCAAGATTTTAAAATACTCTACTAAAGTGAATTCAAAACCTGGACAAAATTCCTTTTTGCGCAATTGCTGTCCTTTAATGGGTATATTATGAATGATAGCTAGCTTGCACATTTGTCCAGCTTCCCTCAAAATGGATGTGGAAGCATCTGTATCTGAAGTCATTGTCTTCAATGTGCAACGGACCATCTACTCAGCTTGTCTATGTTTCTGGACTTTTTAATGTATATTTTGTTTAAACTCAGTCTTCAACCAATGTGATATCACCCACATTCGTGAAGTTTTAATTATTCGTACCTGATGAAGTTATGGGATGTTATTCACGAATATGGGTTTATCATTTGAACTTTGCGGCTGTTTGTGACTTTTAGCACCACATTCTCAGCCATTAAATAGCACGGTTTTCCAAACTGTATGACAAACATGGTAATAATGGTTACTACTATGGAAGTCCGAGGTAGTCATATGTTTTCTTTGATAACTGAGATATGGATTATGAGGCAAGTTATATATTTTGTTGTTTGTTATTCGAGAAAAAGGAGTAGACATAGTTTTTCGTAACTGGGAGAAGAAAGGAGTGCAAACTATAAAAGCCCGAATTACTAAAAGAAATGTGTAAATGTTTCTATTGTAAACTAGTGAAGAACAAGTGAAATCCAGAAAAGTCCAAATTTACTAATTATCTTTACTTGACTCAGAATTGGGCAACATTAAAGGGGTATTTTTTAGGAGACGAAAGACCAGTTGATCATTCTCAGAATGAGAGAACAAGAGATCGACCAAAAGGCCGCAAAGGGAAAGTTAAGAATTCAACTATAGAGGATCTTCGACCACTTGTTGGCCTTGAACGTGCTGATGCTGTGAATCAGCCAGAAGGCCGCAAAGGGACAATTAAGAATTTAACTATGGAGGATCTTGACCACTTGTTTGGCCTTGAACGTGCTGATGCTGTTAATCAACCAGAATGCCGCAAAGGGGAAATTAAGAATTTAACTATAAAGGATCTTCGACCACTTGCTGGCCGTGAACGTGCTGATGCTGTGAAGGAACTTGACAGTATTTTATTTCTTCTCTTGCGCTTGTTTATGATTCATCTAATCAGTCTTGCAAAGGACATGTTGCATTGTTGTCTTTCTGAAAAACAAAGCAGGGCAAAATTGAAGTTTCTAACCTTATGTATTGGTGCTAATGCAGCGAAGTGCAACTTTAGGCAGCTTCCGAACCTTCAGTTCCCATTTCAACAAGTAACTCACTTTTACTTTCATTTCTATAAAGTCAAATTGTTTTGCAGCTCATAATAATTAGGATGAGTTAGTAATTTTCTGCCTACATTTTTCATGAAATTACCAGGTATAGGGGTCATACATCACTCCTATTTGCAATTCCAATTATCAATTTAGGTTATTAAACAGTGAAATCATATCATTCACATCTAGATTTTAAAATACTCTACTTAAGTGAATTCAAAACCTGGACAAAATTCCTTTTTGCGTAATTGCTGCCGTTGTGAATAATAGCTAGCTTGCACATCTGTCCAGCTTTCCCTCAAAATGGATGTGGAAGCAACTGTATCTGAAGTCATTGTCTTCAACGTGCAAGGGACCATCTACTCAGCTTGTCTATGTTTCACGACTTTTTAACATATATTTTGTTGAAGCTCAGTCTTCAACCAAAGTGATATCATCCACATTCGTGAAGTTTTAAGTACCCGCTTTTCCCACATTATTCGTACTTGATGAAGTTATTCATAAATATGGGTTTTATCATTTGAACTTTGCAAAAGTACGGGACTTTTAGCACCACATTCTTAGCTATTGGGATTTGCCTGCCTTTAAATAGCACGGTTTTCTAAAATGTATGACAAACATGGTAATTATGGGTACTACTATGGAAGTCCGAGGTAGTCGTATGTTTTCTTTGACAAGTGTATTATGCATTATGTGGCAAGTTATATATTTTGTTGTTTTTGAGTATTCGAGGAAAAAGGAGTAGACATAGTTTTTCGTAACTAGAAGAAGAAAGGAGTGTAATCCATGAAAGTCCGAATTACTAAAAGAAATGAGTTAATGTTTCTTTCGTAAACTAGTCAAGAAAAAGTGCAATCTATAACAGCCCAAGTTTACTAATTATCTTTACTTGACTCGGGCAACATTGAAGGGGTATTTTTTATGAGACGAAAGACCAGTTGATGTTATCAATCTATCCATGGAAGGGACACTTGTTTCAAGGTTTCAACTTATCCATATATCCTGGATTGGTAGATGTTTACCTAGGTCTCCAGCCTTACCACCAAGCGGAGAGATTGTGGGGTCGCCACTTGCCTTATCATTGAGTCAATTACCTTCTACAAGCAACAGAACACAGCCTGGAGGACAAGATCGAAGTGGCTCTACTGCATCTCCTTCTCATAACAAAAGAACTAGAGATAGACCAGAAGGCAGCAAAGGGAAAATTAAGAAAATAACTTTAGATGATCTTCGATTACTTGATCAACTTAAACGTGATGATGCTGCGGAAGTATTAGGCGGTAATTTATTTCATGCCCACTTGTTTTCAACCCTAATAACTTTGCAAGGAGAGCTCGATTACTCTCTTGTTGAAGCAATACAATAACTTGAATTTCTCATGCTGATTTTTGTTCGTGCAGTTAGCCTAGCAACGTTTAAACGACGTTGTAGGAATTTCGGAATCATGAAATGGCCAATTTTGCCACCTAAAGAAGGTAATTCCTCCCTCACTTCCTAGTCACCTGTTTGGATAGTTAAAAAGCGAGAAGAATTTAACCAGAGAACCATGAACCCCAAATAATCCAATGTTTGTATCTTTCCATAAATTGAGAGAAAAGAGGCATGACTGGTGGTTAATTTTGGTCCCTGATCACACTGACTTAAATGTTTCCATTCTTATGATTCCCACAATAGGACCTTCTTTATTTTTCTTTCTTTCAATCATCTGTCCTTCCCTAGTCTTCTCTCCAAGATTATCCAAATTGAACGAAGAGATATACGGCTGGCTATCATTTGTTTTGTTGTCTTTTATACTTGTTCCTACCTGACTGTAACTTTTCTTTTCCCCAAAAAATCTCCCCCTCCTTCCTTGTTGCCTGTTGTTTTGCAAGCCGGAGAGAAATGGAGAGAAACCTTAATCCCCTAATAATCCAATTTTGGAATCTTTCCAAAAGCTGAGGCACTTGCAGAGAAAGGGAACAGGAGTAATGATTACTACTTTCGTACCTAATCTTCCTGACAAAGGTTATGTTTCTAGGATTTATATTAGAACCTTCTTTCTTTTTCTATCCATCTATCCTTCCCGAACAAGAGGTGAGGATAAGTTATCTTTTTCCCCATGTTCTCTCATAGACTATGCAAGTTAAAAAAATGCTACTACTATCCATTTTCTCGTCTTCTCTTTTACTATCATTCCAGCCTAATTTTTACTTTTCTTCTCTTCTCCAAACAGTAATCAGACCTCCTGATCAAAATAGAGAAAAGAATCCGTCACCAACGTTCCATACGCTAACAAATAATGGGCAGATCACGACGGTAAATGAAATGGGTGGTCAAAATTTGGAGCCAAATGAGCATCGACCAGATTCTGTTGAACTCCCAAACATTCCGAATATAGGAATTGGTTCAATAACAGAAATTGAAAACCCTACTACTTTTTATGATTCTCACTACGGTCATGATCACGATGCGGATTTTCCTTTTCCAGCTATGTTCAATGGAACTGAAGCTGCAAGGGGTTCTGGTTATTTATGGGAACAAGGCTCTGAATCGAGTGATTTCATGTTTCCTGGATGTTCGTATGCTGCAGCTCCTCGCCAATCTGTACCTACTATTCCCCTTCCAATGTCTCACCCTCAGATAACATCAAGACAAATCCCAAGGGAGAATATGGGAGGTTTTGAAGATCACGAAAATTTGTTAGCTCCACAGAAAGAGCCTCTTCCTGCAGGGAGTTCGATTTCTGATCTTGCTCTGAGCCAAGCTATGCCTATTACTCCCATCACAACGGAAAGTTCAGAATTTTGGAGAGAGACATTAGCTTCAGTGGAAAGGCATCTTAATCTTATGGGGAGCCAATCCGTGCCTACTAATTCCCATATGACGCCTCTTCTCACAGAAAGGCAAGGTTTGACGCTCGTGAAGCTAAATGCAACATATGGGGAAGACACAATAAAACTCCGCCTCCCTCTCACGTCTGGAATTACGGAACTGAATATTCTTCGAAATACTGCATTCAGTAGGTTCTCTCTTTATTTTGGCCTATATTTTACCTAAATTTAGCTGGTGATTTTTGTTTGTGTAAGGGAAACTCTACAATGCACACCTCTTAAAGTTATGTAGAATGTGCATTTAATGTGTGATCGAAATTGTGCCACCTTATAAAGATTCATAAACATTTGTGCTTTGTTTGTTTCAATGTAAAATATTTTTGACAAAAAAAAACTTTTCGTTTCAGTTTTACGGTGTTCGGTTGATAATTGAAAAATATCCACCACAAGTTAAAAGCAATCATCTCTCACCACTACTCTAATTGATTTCCTTCGTTTTTTGCCAAGTGGATCTTGAAACCAACAGAGCGTGGGGAACTCTCAACCACTAGAGAAACAAGAAGAGGCGGTTGGCTTCGGTGATGGACTCGTAAAATAACTTAACCGCAATTTCATCGGTAAGTTATTTTCTCCCATTTTTTAAAAAATGTTTTGCGAGTAAAATGTTAGACTTTTCTTATTATTGTGGTCCACTAGCCTCCACGTTTTGTACAAGTTTGTTACAGTTGTGACTCCACTAACAGATAAGCCAATTAATTGTAAGGTTCATTGTGATAACTAATTAGAATTATAAATGAAAGAAAACTCTGATAATGAAAGAGTCCTTGATGGATTAGGAGTCTTTTACGATTATCTCTAAGGCCCTCTCCTCTCCTCTATAAAAGGTAGAATACCCACCCCTTATACATACGTTTTTTCCATCAATTAAAGTATTTTGGGTATTCTATAAGGTTAGAGACAAAGAGAAGAAGGTGAGCCAAGAATTTAGGTGATTCTAATTAAGGGGTTTGTTCTCTATAATTTCGATGGCCAACAAAGGTACGTTAAATTTATTATTCTTGAGATGTGTTGAATTCAAGATCTGTGTTATATCTGTTTTTCGCATAATAGTTTGAATACAGATATATATTATTTAACAGTTGGTATCAGAGCACCTGGTTTGAATCAATACATCTTGGAATAAATCATGTTGAACGTCCTGTTATGTGTCCATTAAAGTTATGTTTGAATATCAATTAATATTGTTTTGCCCTTACGGTGATCTGATAAATATTTTTAATCAACTAGGGATTGGATATTCCTTTGTTGTTCTGTTAAAAGAACAAGAGATATCAATTTTTCGTATATCACTTTTGATTAAAGCATTGGTAGCTTTTTGGATACTGTGGAAGATCCCTTTCTAAGTATTTATTGATTGTTGTTATTGATTCATGGCTTACAAGTGAATATTCTAGCATATCTATATTACTTGTTTGTTTATTGCCAATCGATTACTCGATTAATTACAGTAGACTCCAAGCAGAACCATGATTTGGGATTGGCCGTGGATAATTGAGTTTTTTTTTTATTTATCACGGAACCCAGCGAGACTTCCTGTCTCGTTTGCTTCGGCCGTCTTCGTGATTATTGGGTAAAATTTGTTTAACATCAGACTGATTGAAATCCTAATGTAAAATTTCACACCATGGCTTGTGGGTTAATACTGGTACTAGTTTATAAAAGACGAATATGATCTCGATTTTGTTACGGTTGGCACTTATTGTTGTTTTGTAAAGCTCGCCACGTAAGTTTTGTGTTTTTTTTTTTTTTCAGATCTATATTGATGCCATAATAGTTTTGGTGAAATTTTACTCCTTGTGTAAGTTGTATAGTTCACCTTCTAGTAATTATTTCCTATGCCTGATGATTGGGAAAGAATTTTGTTTGACATCAGCTTTTGGGAAACTGATTTTTAATCACGTCTAATGGGAAAGCATAGACACTGTACACATATTCGTGTATTCGTTGCCTTCGTTGTCTTCGTTTAGACAATAAGGATAGAAAATAAAAATTTTTTTTTTTTTGAAAAAAAAAAAACTAATCTATCTTGTCAATTTATGTTCTTGGCAGTGATGTATGATTATTTTGAAGCACTTAATTGGGAAAGTTTTTCTATCACTGTGTTTTTTTTTTTTTTTACATGTCATTGAACAGATAGTCAATCACGTAAAAGAAAGAAAAATACTTGGTTCCATATTTTCTTCTACTTTTTGGGGTGATTGAATAAAAGGATGACATTGGCATAACTTAGATAACACTAATTTCCATGTCTGTCTTATTGGAAATAATTATTATGCTAACTATGTATTGGATTGACTGCTCGTTGTGGTTATTATTGTGTTAGGAGTTATTGCTAAATTGTCATCGGAATTTTTTTTTTTCAATCACATGAAAGGAACGCTAATATTGTTTGATTTTATTAGATTGATGATTGAATTAATGAATGACACCTGCATGACTCTAATAAATAATAGAGTATTGTCATCATACAGGAATTTCAATCACATAATTTGTTAATGGTGATTGAATTAAATGACAATAGTAAAGTAACAGAGAATATCGTTGGTTAGTTTGTTTTCATGGGGTTATTGATTTAGTAGTCGCCAAAGTGACCTAGGTCAATAAAACTTGTGAATTTCAAGCTACATGAAGGAATTGTTAAATGGGGTTAATATTGAGGTCAATGATATTCTCGATTGCAGTCATAATTAGGAGAATGAGACTAGCCCAAAGGAGAGTCGCATTTAAATAATTATGAATTGGGTAGGGCATGTAGTTTGTGCAATTTAATGGGTTATGATTGGATACCCAAAGGTAACATGAATAATTGGTTAAACTGCATAAATTACTTAGACCTATATAGGTGATCGATTATGTTGCACCTGATTAATGAGTGAACAATAGGTATACTTAGGTTTCGCCCAAAGGAGGACCTAGGTGATATCAATGGTTCATCATTATAAATGCTAAAATTCTCAAAGTTTTAATGTGAGCATTGTCCAATTTTGTTTTCATGACTATCCCCACTTCATTGTACTCTATGCATCTAATGTTCTAGTTCTCATTAGGTCAAACTCTTTAGATGTGATGAACATGATTAATTCGTATTGGTATATTGGTTTTTGACATGAGATTACTCGTTGAAAAGCATGTGGATATTATTGAGTAGCGTACTGCAAGACAAGTTAGTCACTCCAGTTTAGGCAAGATGGAACTGACTTAGTCTCATGTTCATTAAGTTGACCATATGAGCAACTTCAAAACTTTTCATATTAGGACTTCTAATGTACTAAAGTTTTTTTTTAAAGGTTGTGATAGATGAATTATGTCTGCTAATACGTCTTTTACTAGCACTCTTTTGGTTGAATTGACTACTATGAAATATGATGCAATGCTAGGAGCTTTAAGGATACGAGTGAATAGTCTTTCCTCGTGTAGTTTATACTCATCTCACTTCCACCTAAATTTGACAAATTCAAAATTTTACCTTTTGAAAGAACTAGCTAATATTTGTGTTAGGGAGGTTGTGAGATTTGGGGAGGAAAGATTTCACACTGCACTATCTGTGTCTTAAGAATCTATAAAGGAAAGAGGAAAATAAATTAAAGATTCTCAATCTTGTGGCATAGAAAAAAATTAGGGCATATCTCCAAGGATAGAATTGAAAGATTGGTGAAGAATGGGATTTCAAAACACCTAAACTTCACTGATTTTGAAATTTGTGTAGATTGCATTAAAGGAAAGCATATCAAGCACACAATGAAAGGTGCCACAAGTAGAAGTGAGCTTCTTGAGAAAATTCACACTGATATTTGCGAAAATCCTATTCCATATTTTATTGGGCAAACATATTTTACCACATTTATAAAAGGACTTCTCACATTATGGATATGTGTATCTAATTTATGAAAGTCTCAGGCCATTGACATCCTTAAGGTGTGCATTACGGAGGTCGAGAGACAATTAGATAGAAATGTCAAAATAGTGAGGTCAAATAAAAGTGGTGAGTTTTGTGACAAATATGATGAGTCAAGCCAATATCCTATTTGCTAAACTAGTAGAAAAGCGAGGGCATTCATACCCAATACATAATGTTAGAATGCCACAAAGAAAACGGGTGTTCTTGAGAGGCATAAGCGCATAACTTATAGATATGGTTAGAAGTATGATTAGTTTTGCAAATGTACCTATATTCTTATGGAATGAATCACTAAAGGCCGCTAAGTATCTCTTAAACAGGATTCCTAATAAGCTAATTCCAACTATTTCTTTTGAGTTGTGGATTAGTAGGAAGCCCAGTTTAACACATTTACATGTTTGGAGTTGTCCAGCGGTTGCTAGAATACATAATCCACAAGAGTACAAGTTAGATTCAAGAATAATTTTCTGGATATTTTATTGGCTATTCAGAAAAGTCTAAGGGGTACATATTTTATGGTCCTAACTACAGTACGAGGATAATGAAACCGGGAATGCTAGATTCTTATAGAATGGCAAAATTAGTGGGAGTGAAAAACCAAGTAAGGTGAATCTTGATGATGGGAGGGATGATGTCCCAATAGTTCTTCCTCATCGAGAAGTTGTTGCTCTTTATGTAATTGGTTTACCACTCCATGAGGATATCGCCATTGAAATGATGTAGAACTTCCACAATTGGCGCTTCCGAGTAAATCTCGAGAGGGAAGGAAGACACGCCATTCTTGATATATATATGTGGAGTATCTACAAGAATCTGATTTTGGTATTGGGATTAAGTAAAAATCTGGTATCTTTTTTCACAAGCCATGACTAGGGATGATTGTACTAATTTGATCGATGCTATGAAAGATGAGTTGAAATCAATGGCCCATAAATGGTGTTTGGGACAACGTTGAATTGCCTGCTACTTGTAAGAAGTCCCGTGTATATCTTTTAGACCAAATACGATGTAAAAGGCAATATCGACTGATATATGGCCTCACTTATGACCAAAGGTTTCACTCAGAAAGGAGGCATTGATTATAAAAGAGACGTTCTCTCATGTTTCATAGAATGACTCTTTTAGTATCATTATGGCTCTTGTAACTCATTATGACTTGGAGTTACATTAGACGGATGTGAAAATCGCTTTTCTAATTGGTTGTCTGGATGACAAAGTTTACGTGAAGACCCAGAGGAATTCGCAAATAAAAGAAAACAGTATTTAGCTTGCAGATTAAAGAAAATCATATATGGTTTTAAACAAGCTTCCAGTGAATGGTTCATAAGGTTTAATGATACCATTACTTCCTTTTGATTTAAGGATATCTGAAGGTCAGTGGGAGTAAGTTTATTATTATGAATCTATATATGGATTCTGTTAGCTAGAAGTAATCTTGGTTTGTTTTATGAAATCAAGGGTTATATCGTTCAGAACTTTAAGATGGTTGATATGTGTGAGATGTCTTATGTTTTGGCATAGAGATCTTCAGGGATCGATCTCGGGAGAAAAATTGCTACAACTATCTCATAAAGGGTATATCGACCGAGTTCTTGAGCAAATTATGCAGTGTTGCTCAGTCAATGATGCACCCATGTTGAAGGGTGTTAAATTAAGTGAAAAACTAGTACCTTAAGAAAGCATATGAATGATTTTAGGGAGTTCTTGCGGTAGAATGGAACATTGGAAGGCAATGAAGACAGTTACAAAAAACAAAATGTTAGAGGACTATATACTCACTTAGAAAGTTGGATACTCGAAATTAAATTTTTGTTGGTTGTCTCAATAGTAGAAAATAAATAGTATCGTTTATTTTTCTTTCTGTTGGAGTGTGAAGCATTCCCTTATTGCTTCGCACATAATAGAGACCGAGTTTGTGGCATGCTTTGAGGCCACATATCATGTTTATGATTGCGGAACTTCATCTTTGGTCTTGGTGTTGTCGACTCACTTGCCAGAACAAATGGAGATTTATGGTAATAATTCCGTTGTATTTTTACTCTCTAAGATTTTCAAGTATTTAAGGGATTCCAAGCACATGGGAGTAACGTACTTGGTTATTAGAGAACGAGTCCAGAAACAACAAGTGTCAATTTTAAATTAAGTACCACTCTTATGATTGTTGATAATTTAATGGAGGGATTGTCATCAAAGACTTATATAACATGTTATCAGAATGGGTCTTTTGACAACCCTTGAGTGAGTGGTTATTGTGCATGACACTATTTTTGTGCACATTATAATTTGTTTCTGATTTTCCTGTTTCCAATTATGCGTGCACATATTATGTTGGATGTTGTACAACAGGATTGTCTTGACAAGACAAATTATTGGGGCTTTTAGGCATTACAACCTAAATAATGATATATTTTCTATTAAGGACTTGGTTAGTGAAGGTTATCAATGGTGTAGTGCATAGAAGGGAATATGGCATTGTGCCACACAACCGCTATGACTCACATTGGTGGTCTGAATTAATCACAGTATTAAAGTTTCTAATTGGTTTGAACCTATTGGCTTTTTAAATTCGTGATCACGTGTCAAAGTTTTTGTTTGGAGCCCACTCGAGTCATTTTAAGCAAAATGTTTATTTTGAAAAATACACTTTGCATCACAATCGGCTTAATGGGCCAAGTGGGAGAATGTTAGACTTTTCCTATTATTGTGGCCCACTAGCCTCCACGTTTTGTACAAGTTTGTTACAGTTGTGACTCCACTAACAGATAAGCCAATTAATTGTAAGGTTCATTGTGATAACTAATTAGAATTATAAATGAAGGAAAACTCTGATAATGAAAGAGTCTTTGATGGATTAGGAGTCTTTTACGATTATCTCTAAGGCCCTCTCCTCTCCTCTATAAAAGGTAGAATACCCACACCTTATACATACGTTTTTTCCATCAATTAAAGTATTTTGGGTATTCTATAAGGTTAGAGACAGAGAGAAGAAGGTGAGCCAAGAATTTAGGTGATTCTAATTAAGGGGTTTGTTCTCTCTAATTTCGATGGCCAACAAAGGTACGTTAAATTTATTATTCTTGAGATGTGTTGAATTCAAGATCTGTGTTATATCTGTTTTCCGCATAATAGTTTAAATACAGATATATATTATTTAACATAAAACATTTTTGCCCAAGTTTTGTCAACCAAACACCAACAAATAGGTAAAATATTTTATAGAAAAATGTTTTACGCCGAAACAAGCAGAGCCTTAGTGCATCTTGTAACTTTTATTTTAAAAACTCGTAACTTCTTAGGAATATGATTCATAACATTTTCACTATGAATCATAAAATTTACTTCTCATAAACTTTCTACCTTTTATAATAAAAATTCATAACATTTTGGTGGTGCATAACACAACTAAATCGAGATTTGTATTGTAGCCTTTCTCTTTGTGTAATTCTTCCTCATTGGGGGTTTCTATTTATCGTCTTGTGAGGTGAGGATTATTTGTGTACGCCATCATGTGTGTAGATCTCGTTATGGTTTGTGGGGTGCATTGATGGAGGATCTCAGTTCTAAATTGTTTGTTTTGTCATTGTCTATTGCTAATGTTTTTTCTATCATCAATAAAATTCATACAATAAAAGAAAACCATATGTCCAAAATTTCTATGCAAACCACATCCTCCCTAATATATAGGTCTTTGAAAAGAAAACCCTTCTTATGTCAAAAAAACGTCCCAAGGTGTGTAGTGTACAACCCTGGGTCAATACTGAAGTCATTTTTCATAGATTCAAAGTGAATATAACCCTTCCGCTAGCACAAGCAAAGTCTCCACTGTGCAGCAACATTGCCTTCCACATCTGTCCAAACAAATTAAAGCAAGCCGTTATCCCCTACCCCATTATTTGCATACCCATTTATCATCTAATGACACAATCGAGGGTATGTTCGGTTTGGGTTTTGAGGGAGGGTTTTGGAGGTAATGAGTAAAGAGAAATAGAAAGAAAATTTTATTGGGGAACCGTGTAGGGTGAGTCTTGACACCCAAACCGAACAAGGTGCGAATGTTCCTTGGTACTCCTGCATTTTGTCAAACGCTCACAATCATCTCTCATACTCCCGCATTTTGTTTTTTAAGTTGATTAGATTCTTTTTTGGGTAATAAGTTGACTAGTTCAACGTTCACAACATAAAATTACCAAATCAAGAAGAGCTGATAAACCAGTGCGTTCGAAGTAGGTGAGGGGTGACAAAATTACGTCCAATGTAATTATTAAAGGAAAAGTTACAATACATATCTATTAAAAGTTTTTACCATATGCACTTATTGTATATTCCATATTGTGTCATGACAATCGTAACATTTTTTTAGTGTGTCGTAACTTTTCAGCAAAATGATTGATAACATTTTCGTTTACTTTTATACAAAAAAATTGTACAAATTTTTTTTCATAAAAGGTATTCAATTCGTAATATTTTTAGGAGTGCATATGATACGCACCCAAATAGGGGTGTTTATTATAGCCTTTCCCTTATTAAAGACAATCTCAACAATTTTTTGCACCCTAATTAACACTGACACGTTTAAAAAAAAAAAGCACTAGAGTTTATAGAAAATACAATAGTATTTGATAATGGAATGGTAAGTATGAGTTAAATTACACTCCGGCTATGCGTACGGAAGTACGTGTACGCAAGATACACGTACAAATTTTAATCTTCACTCTAACAAATCAACGGTACGAATTTTAAACACTCTTTAACCGGTAACTCTAACTCTTACCGGTAAAAGAGCAAAGGCAAATCTGATCCGTCGAAAATGCTCTTGGACGATCAAGATGCACCGTCCGTGCACTACATGTCCACGGATGTGCGTATGCACAGCTTTTTTTTGGGGTTAAATTAGCTCTCATTTGGGCTTGCGGCATGACCTAAGTCACATGACAAGCATGCATCAACCTGAACGAAAATATAAGTGGGAGTCTGAAAAAGTGTTTCAAAGATACAAATAAGAATTGAGAGCCAATAACTATAACGTGCAACCAGATCCAATAAACATTAATCTTCAATTAATAAGATTCAGATTTTACGTCACTATATGTTCCTTGATTGCATGTTTAACAGTTTTACTTGTGTCATTACATGTATACGATGTACCAATGTTTTAAAACCCAGACCGGACTAGCCGGTTCAACCGGTTGGCCCGTCACCCGGACCTTGCTCCGGTCCGGCTCCCGCTGAAAACCGTCTTCAGTGAAGAACTGGCCTTAAAAGTCAAAACCATCCTAACCCAGCGGTTAAACCGGCGATCCAGTGGAATAGATCCTGGGTCAATTGAACCGGAACGGAAATTTTGAACTTCGTTATTTCTATATGAGGCCACCAGCTGTAGCACAAATTCCAAAAAAGGCAACTTTACTGCACCCAGGCTATTAATTATCGCCTTTCTGGTAGAGGGAGAGGCTTTGCAGCGAGGGCCGTTATGCGCCCTCAACCTGACAAACCCTCCCCAATTGGCCCCACCCCCCATTCCCCCACTACCCTTCCTCATTTGGGCCATTTCGGCTGACCCTTTTTTTTTTTTTTTTTTTCTTTTTCTATTTTTCTTTTTCCTTTTTCTTTTAAATTTATTTATTTACATTTACAAGTAAATTATTTTTTCTTTTTCTGTTTTTTCTTTCTTTTTTCTTTTAACTTTATTTATTAATTTGTCTTAACAAAATGAATAATATAAAAAAAGCTTCTAAAAGTGAATAATAATACAATCATGTTTAAAGGTAAATAAATAAATAAAAACTTGTAAAGGTGAATACATATTACAATTGACAATGTTCAGCCCTAATCAATATTGCCACCAAATTGGTCCCGTGCATGGCCAAGGTATGTCGATTCCACAATTGAACACGCGACGTTATAGCGGTGACCCATCCCCGCAGCCTTCACTCGATTTTTATTCTCGCCACCACCATATTGGGATGGGTGGTGCAGGGGGTGATGAGGTAAAAAAAAAAGTTGCACGAAGTGATTGTTAATCTGGGCAATAGCTATTTTTCGTATTTGTTGGATCAAACGGGCCGGGATCTCAGCGGCAAGTGAGTAAAACAAAATCTAGCATTCAGCGTCAAATGTAAATAGTACAATGTTGTACCGTGATCGCGATGACTATCCCCAAACTCATACATTCCATCCAATATTGATCCGGGGCGGTGAGGCTTCCAATAGCTTCGATGGAGTAGTACATCATCCGCCATATTTTATGCAGGGATAAACCGCATTGTAGAGAGCTCTATTCCGATTAATTTCTTGGATAAGATCATGTCGATACTTGAACCGGCTCCTCCGATTACCATAGATATCTTGTGGCTATCGCTCACGAATCCACAATGACCATCACCCCGGCGTCTTTGGTATGGGACATATCTTTGCTTTGGAATTGCGAAGGTAAATCTTGAATGTAATTAACCTCCTCCCTCTCTCTCTCTTCCCTCTCCTTCTCCACCCTTTCCCTCCCTGTATTTTTCCATTTCCCTTTTTCGCTACCGATGTAGATGCTTACATGCGGGGAAGGTATCGCGGCATCCACTTTGCTCGGCTTTTCCCACGGGGCGACCTCTATGTTGATGTTGTATGATGGGGCTCGAACACTTTGCTATTAGAGCGGATCGCCATATCCACAAACACATCTATCATTTGCTTTTCGCATAACGTGGATCCATCCACGTAATATGTCAACCACACGAGATGTCTCGGTCGGGTTGTTCTCCCTCATCATTGAACCCGGCCGCGTGCAGAGAGCCTACGCCAATGAACGTGGATACTGGATAACGGAATCGACATGCCGTGGGAACGATAAGCCCTCAAATCATGCATACATGGCAATCCATGTGTTGTTCTGATCGAACAGCTGCAACTGCCGCTTGGGAGGGGGTAGGCGTCTGCCGCGGATTCTAGCTGATTTTCGATCAACCCCATTGCATATAATGAAACGCGACACCTGATTTCATCAAAAATGGGGTCACGTAAATGGTTGTGGCGTGGAATGTTGACAGATTTCTGGAACGACTTCTTAATTTCCCCAAACTGATTTGTCAACATATTATCTATGCGTTCAAAAGATGTTTGGAGCGATGACATAGTTGTACCGCCCAAATAGCACTTTAGCTTTGAATGTGCAGACTCGACCCTGTAATAGAATAATGCAATTTGTTTAAATAGAAAAGTTTGAACAGTTTAGTATAATATAATGTAGAAAATTTGACTCGCAAAATTATAAAGTGACTATACCTTTGACTTGAATTGCTTCCGAGGTGCATACATGTATCTGTCCATGCTGTAACAAATCGCTCTTTGTACGGCGTTAACCATGTATCCGCAAGATAAGTTATGACACGCGGATATTGGCTATACTCCTCGCACATGGCAGCCCACCTATGTTGGTAAGATGAAGTGCTAGATGAATGAATTAGGGACTGCCATGAATTGCAAAAGTCTGGAAAGAACTGACCAAGCACAGCGCTGCAATTCTTCATTACGCACTGATTTATGTGCCAAATACAAAGGATGTGACGTGCCATTGGGAAACATGCTTCAATAGCGTTCATAAGTGTCAAATCACGACCAGAAACAAACACCAATGGCAGCGGTGCCCCCTTTCCAACCATCCACTTCTTTAAGGTATTCAAGGCCCATGTACATGTATCTTCCCTCTCATTATTAAGATATGCGAACATAAGCGAGAAAGTTAGATTTGTGGATGTGATACCCACAACCTCCAATAGTGGTTTCCGATACTCATTGGTTTTGTATGTGGCATCAATTACCAACACGGATGAAAAGTTGACAAATAGCTCTAGACTTGTAGGATGAACCCATACAATATCTGTGATTTCGATTTGGTGTCTTTATTTGTCCCAAGTCGGAGGTACCCATTCTTAATTAATTGCTCTAACACATATTGAGTAGTAGTTAGACCATCCCGTTTAAGCTTCCTTGTTAATGAAAATGGCATTGTAAATGCTTCTAATTCCGTAGTGTTTGGCGGATCTTTTTCTTCAAAATAGTAAGAATTTCACGTGATGCGGTCTTTGGCTGGCCATCGACCACAAATTGTTTCTCCATTGGTTTTAGCCTTGATGGGTACTTCGTGGCCCTCAATGTTTTCATTTTGGTTCATGGTTATGGAGACCACAGGAAACCCTTAAACCCCATTTGGCACCGTCTGGAGGTATTGGTGTACCTCGCAACTCAAATGGACACTCACATTTTTTAGTCCCAGTATTTCTATGCAATATTAGCTTTTCAACCCCACGGTGCGGTTTGTACTTTCCTCCTCTCTCACAACCAAGAATGCATCTCGGCAGCTTGCCGCCTCTTAAATTAGAAGATTTATTAATAACCACCACAATACCATTTTTTCGGACCAACTCTTCACCCAAGTTAACATATCTTCTCTACTTTCAAAAATCTATATTAAAAAAAACAAAATAATTGAATATGTATAAGTAAAACATTATCGGTCTTATCATATTTATCTACTTTCAAAATGAATGACGAATATGCATAAGAACAAATAAAAAATAACTAACCCGATCAAATTGGTAAATTCGGTGTATAATCTAAATTTGAAATTGATGCTCTCCTCACTAGGAACATCATTCTCAAATGAACAACCATTTGGATAGTAGTAGCCATCCATAATGTTCTTTGATGAATTACGAAAAAAGAAAGAAATTCTGAATGAGGAAGAAGTGAAGTAGTAGTGGGAGAATTAGGAAGAAGTGAAGTAGTGGAAGAATGTAGTAGTATAAATAGATAAGAAGGTAAAAAAAAAATCTGGATGAGTGGCTGTAATTGAAGATAAGAAGATAAGTGATTGTAATTGAAGATAAGAAGGTAAAAAGAAAATCTGAATGAGTGGTTGTAATTGAAGATAAGAAAATAAGAAATCATCCTAAATATACTAATTAAATAAATAAGATTAAATAATTAAGAAAAATATGTAAATACAAAATATTAGAGAAATAAAAAACAAAAAATATAAATAAATAAATAAATTAAAATATATAAAAGATAAAAAAGATATTATATCATATTAAAATGATAAAAGAGAAAAAATATATATTAATGAACGAGATAAATAAATAAATAATAATTGAATTAAATTAAACAATTGAATTAAATAAATAATTAAATGAATTAAATAGTTAATTTAATTTATATAAAGAAATGAAATGATATAAATAAAGTAAATAAGGTAATTAAACAAAATAAAGTAATATAAATAAAGTAATTATATGAATTAAAGTAATATAAATAAAGTAATTATATGAATTAAAGTAATATAAATAAAGTAATTATAGAAATTAAATTAATATAAATGAATTAATATAAATAATAAAGTAATTAAAGTAATATAAATAAAGTAAATAAATGAATTAAAGTAATATAATATAAATAAGTAATTAAAGAAGGGATAGAGGGGCAAAAATGTAATTTTTTGCGTGTCGATCAGGGTGGGGCCGGGCGGGCTTGCATGTCGGGGCGGGGGGGCGCGTAGTAATTTGCCTTTGCAACCTATGATAGAAGCAAGAGAAGAGGTATCAAGGATTGTATTTTTAACGATGTGGGATTGGAGAAAATTTCTCTAAACTGCAAATCTTTCCAGTTCCTCCACCTCATTTTACTCCAAATATTTTTATATGTTTTATTTTGGTTACTATTTTTAAAAAATATAATTTTAAATATATTTATGATGTCACGGTTATTTCAGGTTCCTGCTCGGTTGGCCAACCAAATGACCCATCTATGCGTCTCTTTTAGGTTATTTCACCTGGTTCGGTTTTTCAAAACATTGCGATGTACTATGATATATCACGAAATCAACTAACAGTGAAAAACAAAACATCACGGGAAAATTTCAAAATACCACACAAACTTTGACCTCAATATGTAATAGACACTTAAAATTTGTTAAACTTGAATTAAACTCCTAAATCATTGAGCCGTTATTCATTTACCTCCTGCCATCTAAATCTGCCAAAAAATTTTCCGGCTTTCGCTGAGTTAGGCACATGTGGCCATTATCTGCTAGTAAAGGCAGATACATGGCTTAAATTCTCAAACCCAAACTTAGTCCCCTCTGTTTGTCGTTTCCCCCCTCTTAAAAAAACAGAGCATCACCACAAGACAAAAAATTTCCTTCATACCTCCCTAATGCCATACTTCCATAACCCGTCCTAACCCACAATGAATAGCAAATTGACTAAGAAAAGAAAGTGAAGGATGAGGAGGAATTTGAAGAGGGAAGAATTGATGGGTCGGGGTCTTAATTTTTGATGATCCAGGTGAGAATGATTATAAGGGGGAGAGAATGGTGGACTGACTCTGAATGCTAATAGTAGTGTTACTTGTGCAGATCAAAAGGGAAAAAAGATAGGGATTGCCGGCAAAGAATTTGATAATGCCCTTATAAATCCTTTAGACCGGTAAAGAATTTGATGGCAGAACCAGTTTGCCACAGGCCGAGATGGTGGAAGTGTGTTGTGTCATAGTAGTTTGGGAATGGGTGAAAGAGGATTGAGTTGGGTTGGTGGTTGTGGTGGTGTGATCGTGTCGTTTCCGTACCAAAAATAATTAATAGAATGAAACAATTACTACTACTCAAAGAATAGTGGTAAATATTTCGAGTATCGCTCCACAGGGATTAGAAGGCTAAGTTGCAAAATTTCAATTGATTTCTTAATTAATTCAATAAACAGAAGATGATGATTTTGTTTCCTAAAATTATGAAAACTAAATTAAACTTAAGCAATTAAAAAGTAAAAAGATTCGATGAGAGAAAATTCTAGGGTTTCGAATCCACTTGTCCCTTCATAACCTAGATTTATTGCAATTGGGGATTTCTTATTCAGATTCACCGGACAACGTTCGAGTTCGCGGGCCCTTACGAAGTTTCCTAAAAAAATATTTGTGAATCATCAAGCGGCATAGATTATCTCCGCTTAGCACGAATCGTCTTACTAGTACGATCCGTCTCTATGGCACGGACCGTCTAATAGCACGATGCGTCTTACGATAGTATAATCTATCACAGTCAACTACCACAAATTCAATTAAAACCTTTGCATGAAAAAAGTATTTGAAACTGCAGATATCAAACACATAATTATATGGGAAAAATTAAATCAATTCCACAAACATGAAATTATCTAGTTCTTCACACAACCGAATCCGAAAAATTAATCCAGCAAAAACAATAAAATCTACGTTACTCGGAGTACAAGCTTCATCTACGCCCTAGAGTAGGGGTTTAGCCGGACATCGTCGTGGAAATCTTTGCCGCAATTTGCTGCTGTTCAGCCGTGTGATGGGAAAATAATGGGTTACCGAAAAGAGGCTCTCGGTTTTGAGAGGCAGCCGTGATTTTTCTCTCTGTAATGCCGTGATTCTCTATCCCTCTGATCTCGTGGTCTCCTCTCCTTTTCCTCCATCCTTTGCTTCCTTTATATAATAAATATATGCCGCCAATATTTTGTGTTCCAAGTCGGTTGTCGTGCAAGCCCTAGCCGATCCATCCTATTTAATTTCCTGCTGCCTTAATTTGCCTATGGACTGAGTAATCCAATCCTTGACACATGACCCACTTTAGTGCATGTGTTCTCATACAGCAGTTTGGTGGCTGGCCCAAGGCCATGTGCAAATCTAAAGCCCAAATTTTCATCACATAGTATAATAATGGGGTGCCTCTCATTGTTGGTTCAATTATAAGCTTGGTCCATTTTGGAATTAATTTGATCACGGGTTTTGCTTTGAAAATAAAATCCAATCTTTGTGCTCTTTGTAGCAAACGCTCCAAATACCTGCAAAATCACGCAAACAATGCATTATACTCCAAGTAACAAAATAAATGGATTTAGCAAGCATAAATTAGGGGCGCTTATATGAACATTTTGCGCGCCTATCATGGTGGACAGTGGACTTTTGGTGGCGGTTTTGGTGGCGGTTAGGGGTGAAATTAAAACCGGCCAAACCGATGAAACCGGAACGGAAATTGACTAGGTTTGGTTTTCTCCAAACTACATGGAGGTATACGTGAAGTTTAAAAACTACCGGTCTAAAGGATTTATAAGGGCATCTCCAACCCATACTCTATTCCTTCTTTTCTTTCTCCATATCACCATTTCGGAGTAAAAATCAACGTCCAGCCCATCCTCCAAAAATGGAGGATGCAATTTGGTTCTCCAAGTATGGAGTGTGCAAGAAGAAAAGGGAGGATCCTCCAAATGCACTTTTTACAAACATGATTAGATTTGGAGGGAAAAGGAGTAATGATCGGAGGAAAAGTGAGAAAAGTATTTAAAATGAAGAAGAGATATGGAGATATAAAGATTTGCAATTGGAGTTTATGAATAGTAAAATCCTCTATATTCACTTCACTTTTTGCTTATGGAGATGCCATAAGCAAACAGAGATCAAATAAACCATGAGGAACATTTAGGATAATTTAGCTAGAGACTCCCTAACTATACTTCTTTTCACGGACACCCCTATAAGAATTATGACTACACTTAGACCCCCTCATTTACGTAAGTATGTCTTGTAAACCCCTTCCATCAACATTCCACATTTGCATCCGTCAAGTTTTTCTCTAACACACAGTCAAGTTTAAGCAAAAAGGAGTAGAATTCCATTTAGTTTTTGAATGGATTTTATGAGATAAAATGAGAAATTTGATTTTAGTTGGTGTTTTATGGAGGGGTGATAAAATCACCTTGTTTTCCCAATAGATAAAATCTAGTGTGATAATAGTTGTGGATAATCTAGTGTGATAAAATCAACTTCCTTTTATCCATTCGTAAAAGATGATGATAAAATCGAAGATGATAAAATCAAATAATCCATTGAAAAACTCCTCATGGATCCTAATTAATAACATTAAATTTTCAGATCATTTCACGCCTTCCATGTGTGTGGCACCACCACCAACTGCAATCTTATAAAGCAAAAACACTGAACTTTTCCTGACTATGCATAGCATATCTCAAGTTGTCCAATACAGAACACTATCTCACCTTACAGAATATTAGTATTTCAGAGATCAACAACTTGGGACTTAGGGGTTGGGCTCTCCTACGGTCTCGGGTTTGAACCTCTCAGTTGCTATTAATTGTTTTTGGAGTCCATTCATACGGAGCATTTTCTAGGATTAGTCGACATGTGCGTAAGTTAACCATTGTTGGAAAAACTTGGGTTTTTATCCGTATTTTAATTATTTATTAAAGTGGGTCCCACACGTCAACATGGCCGGACCTACATACCGTTGTGTTCGTCTTAGTTAGGAGATTAAGATTGAACCCTTGGTGGGATAAAAAACAAGTTAAGGTGAATGAGAAATTGACCTTGAAAGTGCCTACATGAACATTGGTAGAAGGGGGAAAAATGTGTTGTCCCACATTGGTGAGGCACAACTATTTCATTGGGTATATGTATCCCAAGTTGGACACTAAGGGTTGGCCCTTTGGGTCATTACAACTTTTGTTGGGGGAGAAGGTGTGGACTTTGGTCCATATAACACACGCGCGCCGCCGACCGAACCGGGCCGGGTTGGGTCATTATATAAGATGGGCTTAGGCCCAAGAAGTTCTTATCTTTTTACTAAAAATTTACATGGACTGGGTCGGGTCGAACCCTGGCCATTTTATTTCCTTCTCGTAAGCGAATCGGTGTGTTCCAGCGAGAAATTTCCTTTCCTCTTCGGTCGCGTCCCCTATTGGTTGGGCGGTCGCCGGACATGTAGATTCGGCGGGTTTCGCGTCCATCCGTTCTGACGGCGGCACCTTATAAACTTCATGTCTTTTTAGTTGCGGGTGCCTATTTCTCTATAAATAGGACCCTCCTCCTCTCATGCATTTCACGTTTTTCATCTGCATAACATACCGCACTTACTACACTGTACTTTCCGAGAGTTTTGCGTGGTTTCCTGGTTCGCCTACCGTTGATTAGGTCTTTGCTTCCGGCCGGTGAAAGTCAGGGAGGTATTCTTTTGGGGAGGCAAGCATAGGAGTTTATCCGTCCGGCCACCATAGTGGGGCGAATTTGCCTTAAGGGCGAGGTATTCTAATGCCATACCTGCATTTCGAAGCACGTCTCGCCCGATTCCGATTGTCGCGAAATTGGCGAATACGTTCTTGTTTATTCTTAATTTTGGTTTTCTGTTTATGTTCCAGATTATTGAAACCAAGTTTCCAACAACCTGGACACATGAAGAAAAAAAATTGCACATATGCCAGTAATATATTTTCCCTTAATCAGAGGCCAAATAATAAAGAAACAACTAAGCCAAATAAATAAACATTAGCCCTGCGGTCTAATCTCAAATGTATGTCAAACCCCCAGAAAATCAATCATATGGAGAAATTAATTTAAGATGCTGAATCCAGAAAAGGGGGAGAAATTCGACATCTTATAGCATAGCTTTCTAGTACATAAATTTGGCCTTGTCCTTGATCCACCACATCTCAACCCCTACAGATGATTAACCAGAACATTTTTATGAGTTTTTGGCTAAGAAAACTTACAAAGCATTGGCCTCGGCCACGGCCTCGGTTGCATACTAAAGCCACCCCGTCATCCTCGGTTGCAGTTGTGCCAAGAAAAAATCCCTCCACGTCAGCAGAAAAAAAATTATAAAACCATACCATTATGGTGGTAAAGATCTCCCGTTGTTGTTTGCGCAAAAAATAAGGTCATATTATTGCCACTCCCATGACTGTCGTGGCAATAACAGCTAGGAATTCAGATCATCCTCTAGCATAGGGCCATTCAAGTCTATGAAGAGGCATCAAATCCCCTTTGGTTGTTTAACCCTCTAACTTCCAAGATGTTTGATTGGTTGTGAAGTAATTGAATTAAAAAGCGCAATAATTGAAAAGGATTTAAATTGATGGAGAGGGAATCTAGGGTTTAGAATCCACTCTACCCTCGTAACCACGACTTTCGCATAGATTAGGTTGATAATCGAATCACAGGATTATTGCTAGGGCTTGCAATCCCCATCGATAATCGTCAAGAAAATATGTGTTTGTTAAAAGGCATAAACTATCTCATAGCACGGATTGTCTCACAATGCGGCACGATCCGTCTTACGAGCATAATCTATCTCAGAACTCCAAACACAGCGTTGAAAACAATTATATGAACTGGTATTTGAAAGTCAACATACAAATACGCAATAGATTTGAACGAATAAAATAACGATTTCATTGATCTATGAAACCAAATTCTGAACATATAATTTGATTCGATCAAAACCCTAACCTACGCAAAATAGAATGATTACTGGGAATCAAATTCCTAGGAATTTGATACCTGGAGAAATGACATTTCGGTGTTTGGATTAATTTAGTAATCTTACGCGGGAAACAATTATTTTGAAAATTTATTAAAGTCAACATTTTCTTTTTTTAATGAATGAGTCAGAAATCTGAGATTCCTATGGGGTAAAGAGGGATCGCATTGCCACTCAGTCTAGGAATTTGATTATTGGTTTAATATTTCATTAGGAATCACATTCCTATTTCTGTCTCTGTCAAATGTTGGAATCAGAAAAGCCTGGAATCTGATCCCTCCTAAACTAAGTGTGAAGTCAAGAATCACGGTAAATTGTTATATACTATTAGATTGTGGTAAAAAAAAAAATATTTGTCTTACTATTAATCATGGTTAATTAGTTTGGCAAGAACCAAAGTACAAGTAACTAAGGCCCCATTTGATACAAGATTTCATTTTGGAGGGATTGGTAATGAGATGGGATTGAGATTGGGATTGATAATGTGATGGGATTATTAATGAGGAGATGAATCATTCTCTCATGTTTGTTTTGCACAGGATTAGATCATGAGATTACTAATAACATGTTTGTTTTGCTTAGGATAGGATTGGGTAAAAATAATTTGTTTCCAATTCTACCCTTTTTTTTTTGATCAAATTCTACCCTTATTTGGAAACATCATTTTTCATCAGTAGCTCAACAACATATTTTCATGTCTTCTTTTTTTTTCAGATTTCAAAATGAAAAATAACATTTTTTTTTCCAGATTTCCAATGAAGATTTCTTTGAGCCACGTTTTCTAGTCATTTCTAGATAAAAGCATCCAAGGTAATAATGAAACAACAGAGAAAAAAATTGAACTGGGTTATTTTAAGTCTTTATCAATTTTTTTCCCTGTGTTAGTCTTGCTAGTTAGGCGCTAATTTTTTTGGAGTATTGGTTCACGTCAACACGAGAAATCAGAAAGATTTAAAATATGAATCATCGGTTTTTCTTATCTCCTACTTTGCGGATCAATCATACTCAAACTCTAATGAAATTTCTTATCTCCTTCCGAGTTCACATGCTCTCTCTCTCTCTCTCTCTCTCCACTCTGCGGATCAATCATACTCAAATCAGAATCAAACCGTGACGACATAATTATATTAAATATATAGTATACTATTTAGAAACCACGTACTTCATACAAGTTATCAAAAAGAGGATGATTAAATAAAATTAAAAAAGCACTACAGTTCAGTACATGCACAAATATAGCAAAGTTACTTTGGCCCTGTTCGGGTTAGAGTTTTGTTTCAGTTTTGGTTTTGTTAACATCATCATTTTCCTCATTTCTCTCTTTATCTCTTCCCACTCATTACACTTGCTTACATTATCAAAACTAAACTAAACTAAACTACAAACCAAACACAACCTTTATTACTTCCGGACATAATATTTTAAATTTCTTGAATTATGCACCGGTATAATTTATATTCTCGTAAAAAATCACACGCCTTGTACGTAGCAATGGACTGTTTTTGTGGATTAATTTTCCCGTATCTATCAACTAATGAAATTTAGTTTGACCAGCTAGTAAATTGGCCAAAATTGATTTTGTTTCAATAAAGTTGGTATTATTTACTCTGAATGATCTATTTTGCTTTTCATCAAGATTTTTTAGATAGAACAATAAAAAGAAGCCCTAAAATATTGACCGAAGTTCGGACGCGGTGATTCAAAGACGACAAGGATTGTTGTTTTAATTTTTTTCATCTCTCGTATAAAAGAGCAGGAGTAATTCTTTTGTTTTAGTCTTTTTGTTTTTAATTTATCTCATCAAGCTAATTAAATTATTATTTCGAAAAGTTTAACCTGCGGTCGAATTGAAGCAATAGAATAGAAGGTAAACCAAAAACAGACTGAACGGTAGTTATTTTAGGAATTATAAAGAAAAGATCGGTTTTGGAGACCAACTAAATATTATGGAGAATATTGTTTACAATCTTTCTTTCGCTTCATAGAGAGAACTTCTCCGAGGAATATTCAGAAGTGATTTGGCAAAAAATAAAAACTGGTTTTTTGGTTTTTTCATTTTGTCTTTATCAAAAAACAATTTGCATTTTTTAGTTTTGCGTCAAGTTTTTATGGTTTATGGATTCGTCTTGTTGAGACAAATCAAACGAGTATAAAATTATGGGAAATATTTTTTGAATAAAGCCAAAATTAAACCCGATAAACTGGTTTATTTTCAACTTTATTAAAAAAAATTACTTTTGACCATAATTTTATACTCTTTGGATTTGTCTTGTCGAGACGAATCCATAAACCATGAAAACTTGACGCAAAAAAAAAAGGCAAAATTTTTTTTTGAATAAAGACAAAACAAAAAAAAAACAAAAAATCAGTTTCTACTTTTTTGCTAAATCACCCCTCAGTCGTGGTTGGGGTGCCTAGAACTCTTTTGGCCAAAAAGAAGATTATAGTTTTTTGGTTTTTTCGTTTCGTCTTTATTTAAATCTTTTTTGCATTTGTTAGTTTCGCGTCAAGATTTTTTGGTTTCTGAATTTCTCTCGGCAAGACAAATCTAACAAATATAAAATTATGGTCAAAACTCAATTTTTTTTTAATAAAGCCGAAATACTTGGCGAGATGAATCTAACAAGTCGAATTTTTTTCAATAATCCAAGTATTTCGGCTTTATTTAAAAAAAATTGAGTTTTGACCATAATTTTATACTTGTTAGATTCGTCTTACCGAGAGGAATATTCAGAAACCACAAAATCTTGACGCGAAACTAACAAATGCAAACAAATTGAATAAAGATGAAACGAAAAAACTAAAAAATAATTATTCTCTTTCTGGGGGGCACTGGGCATAGACCCCTCACGGTCACCAAACAAAGCAGATAGCAATGCAACTGGAAGCAAAGATACAAATGCAATAAATGGGAGCAACTAATGACAGCTTGACAGCTTGTAAACTCTGTCCACATAGGATCCTCTTGCTTGTAAGTGATGATTTTTTATTTTTTTTAAAAATCTAATCTCATTGCAGTTGATGGTATCACTTTGTTGAAGTTCGTTGGTAGCCTGTTGTAGAGCTGTGGTGATGAGCGGATCATTATATTTACCACCAACCACAGAGACCGACATGATGTTGCTCTACTGCGCCCTGTTAACATTGATGTTAGATACCTGCACCGAAAGGAAAATTCAATTGATCAAATGCGATGCGGTTTGCATGAGAAAGGAAACAGGTGGTTCGGGAAACAAGAAAGCCCAAAATCAGAATCTAGCCTCAATCTCCAAATTGGGGTTGAAAATTCTGGCATGAGAAGGAAAGCTTGTGTTCAGCGGCAGCTCCAGAATTTTAAGTGAATATATAGGGTCATTTACAAGTTAGAGTACTAATTGGGATATAGATAATAACATCTTACTGTTGAGAGTCAACACTTGACTCTCCATAGATCATGGATCTAAAATCCTCTATAATAAAACAGAGAATTACAGAATAGTGCGGAAGGTTGAGGGTGATACAGAAATTACAGAATAATGGAGAAGCTACAGAAGGTGAAGAATAATGCAGATAAATCACAGAATAAGTGCAGAATGTTACAGATATTTACGGAAGATTACAGAAATGGAGGAACACAGAGAGTTCGGAATATTGAGAAAGGTTAGGAATATTGAGAAGATTATGGAAATTTCCAATTACGTCTTTGGAAACATGTAGGGAGTTACAGAATGTTGTGGAGGTGTGAGGAGGAGAATATATTTTCTAGGAGGATTCTAGATGAAGATTATCAACCGTTGGATGAGAATGATCTTGGCCGTCCATTGAGGAGGTGGATGGTTATATAAAGGGTGGAATGCCTCATTTGTGAGGTGTGGTGAGGAAGTACCACCCCTTGGGTGGGGGAGTACCCAAGTGGGGGAGAGACCACCTAATGAAGTGAAAGACAAAAGAGTCTTGGAGATATCAGAAGTGTCAAATAAGAGTCATATGTATCTTCGTGTGAGTGTTGTCAAGTGGCGTGAGTGCGAAGTGTATGTACAAGAGTTAGCATACACAATAAAAAAATTTTGTTTATTCCGCTGCGTCGTACTCTACACTTACAATTTTTTTTGAGCAAACACAAACATATTTCATTAATCAAACGGAAAACATACAATACTGAGAGATACATGCGCCAATCCGCTTGATACACCAAACACAAATAAGCAACCAAACAACAGTTGCTATGAAAGCACAACAGCACCATTACACAAACAAAGATAATCATCTCAAGCTGCCGACCCCTAAAACAGTTTCTCCACCTAATGATAAGAGCAAACCCAAAATCCAGCAATCGAACTAGCCACCAGAACCGCAGATCTGCACTATCCCCGAAGATATAGAACGCCAGGGACGAGCGAAGGCCAACAAAGGCCTAAGGACCGAAGCACAAACCTGCTGGCACAAAAGGGCAACTTGATCGGATGCCGAGTGGAAGAGAACGCCGGCAATAGCACCGGGTCAAAGAAGACCCATGGAGCAAATCTCGAACAATATTCCCCACAAACAATGCAAAAATCGACCGCCGGAGGGGATGGAGATAACAGCCCAGCACCAAGGACGACGGACATGATCGGACGCCGAGAAAGATGAACGCCGGCGATAGCGTCGGGTCAAGAGGAGACCCAAAGAACAGATCTCGATCATGCCGAAGAGACGCGATCGTCTTGAGGGAACCGAAATGTGTACGACAGAAGAGGGATTATTGACGGAGAAAAACGATGGGGGGGGAGGCACAGAAGAACCTACCAGAAAAGTCTTGCTCACTCTTCTTTCTCACTCTTCTGTTTCTCTCTCTAAAAAGGATGGACGACTCAAAAAAAATAACATCTTACAATTAGTTATGCGCTTATGCATATATCATTGCCGAAAAAAGTTCTTTGTACCACAAGCTCCACAATTTTAATTATTCGAACCATAATTTATCCTCCACAACCTACTCAATCCAAAAGATGCTTACATTATCCTCAATGTTAATGCATTCCCATCCCGACACTCATCGCTAGCAAAATTTTGCAAGTTGGTAACTTTTCAACTGCCTCTGCTTACTCAATGTTTGCAAATCATTTTGTAGCTATCATTTCCTCTAAGAATCCTGCTAGGGGTACAACCCCTTTGGACACCGAAAATGCACCCCATCCCGGGGAAATTTCGGCTTTTACACGAATGAGTGTCTGAGCGGATTCATTTGTTGGCAGAATATTTTTTTTTCAAAAATCAGCCGAAAAATCAATTTCGGATGGGGCCTATTCTGCAAGTCTTTGAAAAAGATTCTCACCGTTTCAAATAAAAATGTAACCGTCCGATTGAGCTGATTTTTTGTGGGCCCCCAAGGAAAAATATTCTAAGAACAATGAACGATTCGGATCACTCGTGTGGGACCCAAAAGTTGGTCCCCGAGGGGGTGGGGTGCATTTTCGGTGTCCAAAGGGGTTGTGCCCCCAGGTTTTCCGTTTCCTCTAAATATGGTGAGGTCGAAACACTGGGAAAAATCAATTGGACGTCAAAAGTTTTAGCTGGGTCACTCCTAAATTTCCAGGTTCTCTTGTTGAACGTTCGTTTTCTTGATTTGGGTCACACCTAAATTTCCAGTTCTCTCTTTCAACGTTTGTTTTTTGACTTCTTACTTTTTATTTTTCCTATTTTGATTAACATAAAAGACCTATAGAATTCATTCTGCATATTTCTCTCAAATACTACGGCTGGAAAAAGGCATTCTTACACATATCCCAAATACGCTAAAAATTCATAAAACATTCTAACCATCACACAAAAAGTCAAAATAATAATAAATAAATTTTAAAAAAATACCCCTTTGTTAAAAAGCTCACAAATGTGTGGGGAGTGAGATTAACGGAGGATCCAAGTCCCTTAACATTAGGAACATTTTTTTACTTTGACCAACTGGTAGAAAAAAGGACAAAATGAATAAAAGCAAGAAAGAGACCTAAAAGCTCCACTGCTATGATTCAAGCTTGAGGGGGTGTTCCACTAACTAGTTTTTTTTCAAAAAATTGTTTTTTTCTAAAAATCGAGACAGGTCATTCTCTCATAATACATCACATAGATACAAAAACCAAGACAATTTTTAAACAAAAATAAGTTAGTGGAACACCCCCTGAATCTAAACTTGAGGTGTGAATGGCAACCTTCAGAGTCAACAAAGAGGGCTTCAGGCCCACCCATTGGTTGTCCTAGTGGGAAGGGCCCATTTGCAATATAGCAACAGTTTGATAATGATTCTTCTGGGATTCCAATCATAAGTACTCCCTCCGTCCCCATTTATTTGTCCCTTTTGGGAGTTCGTGACACTTTTCAATTGATTATATCTCGTAATATACATTGTTTTATATGATTTCAAAAACATTGTTTTATAGAATTAATTGAGATCTATCAAACAAGATTCATATTGAATATAAAATTCATTACCGATTAAAAGTTATAGCTTGTTTTTTATCCGGTTAGAATTGGATGAGGGACCAAAATTTGGGGACGGAGGGAGTAATTTATTAGTGGGCGGCTATGACGGTGGGGTGTTGTCACAGTTTCTCCAGAAAAATTAGCGTGCGTGTTACTTGACCTAAACATTTAAACCAGTTTTTCAAAAGAATCTTAGTATCCAGGTGCTAAAATCATAATATTTCAAATCAAAAAATAAAATGGTTCTATGTATTGTTTTTTCGTTTTTTTGTGTGAAAAATCGAAAAACGATACACGAAATTACTTCATTTTTTGATTTGAAATATCATGATTTTAGCATTTGGGCCTTAGTCGTAAATAATAAAAAAGAGGACTTGCGGGATTTGTGGAGATCCAGAATTGAATTGGAGCATTGCAAAAAATCCAACTTCTATTAATTAACATGACAAACTTCCTTTTCTAATCATCAAAATTTACATAATAGGACTAGGGATGGGCATGGGGACGGATCGGGGCCGGAGACTACTCCCAATCCCCAAACCCCTTACTCATATCCATTCCCTATCCAATCTCCAACTGGAATTTATTTTTATCCTCCATCCCCGCTTCAAATGGAGAACGGGGATCCCCACGGAGATTTCAGGGATCCAATCACTTTCCCTAGAGTAACAAGTAAATAAAAAATATAAGTTCAAAAGCCATGAGATAAAATTAGTGGGCAGTGATTTAAATACCAAGAGAACCAGGAATAAAAAACTAGGTGGTTTGGTTTATTTAATAGACATCAATGGCAGCAGAAAAAGAAGACCATTCAACAGCACATGAACATAGAAATAGTCAAATGATAGCACCCCCCACCTGAGCTTTTACAAAAAAGAGAAGATGTAAAAGGCTCATTAATACGCACCGGTGTAGCTTGAGTTGCCAATGTAGAAGCCTGAAACACAAACATCTTCTATCCAAGACTGACTGCGTAATCCTTTCCTTTGGCTCGTCAAGTAATTATTGGCATAAAAAATTAGATCAAAAGGGTATTAGCATTTAGTAATAAGCTTATCTTAAGAACAACATACAAGACAAGAGAAGGAAAGTAGAATTGTCATAGAACCTTAAAAACACTTTTTGAACACTTCTAACAGCTCAGATCGTTGAAATTTTCTCCCAAAATTGGAGTTCAAGGTCTGAAAATTTACACCTTGCGGCCCGCGGGATCCTTCATAATTGATAACTTCATATGAAGTTTAGATTATTATAGTTAAATATAAACTTAGTATTTTCATAAATTAACTTCTATAATATAATTTCTATAATTTTATTAATTTATATTATTTATTAATTTCTATAATTTAATTTCACAATGACTATAATTTCTATAATTTAATTTGATAATTTCTATAATTTGATTAATTTATATTATTTATTAATTTCTATAATTTAATTCCATAATGACTATAATATCTATAATTAAATTTGATAATTTCTATAATATATTTCATGAATAGATCCCGAAGTTTCATAATTCATGAATAGACCCCTATATTTCGAGGATTCGGGGACGAGGCAGATCGGGGACTGGGCGGAGCGGGGCGGGGGCGGAGTGGGGAACAGATTCGGAGCGGATTCGGGGCGGGGACATGCCTATCTCCACCCCCTATCCAATCCCCAAACATTTTCAAAAAAAATTCCCATATCCTATCCAATCTCCAAACAAATCTTCACATTGCCGATCCGTTCAGATCGGGGATTGGATCGGATTCGGACGGGGTGGATGAAATGCCCAACCCTAAATAGGACCGTCACACAAAAATAGTGTAGCACAATGCGCAGGAAAATTCTAACTCCACATGCAAACATGTACACATCATTGCGTGGCTCTAGCAAACCTGCAGTTTTTACAGATGACTTGTGCATGCACATATTAGTCACAGAGTGATTCCGTAAAGTTCATTTTGGATTCTGCAAGTGGTGACTAACTCATGTTGTAGAGCTTTTGGATGTCTCACACTGCATCTCGAAATTGAATCCTTTTCTCCCTTCCCCCATGTAATAAATTAAGAATGGCAAATGACAAAAAAAAAAAAGAGTCCAATTTGGATTCTACACAAAAAATTTGAATCATTCATTAATTACTGTCTACTCGGAGTATACCTTTGCTTTGCGAAGAGCCTTTTTGGTCCCCTTAATTGCTTTTTGGTCTGACAATTGCTTAAGTCTAAGCAGCGAACCCTTTCCAGAAAGGGGTTTAGCATTTTCCACTTCAATCATGAAGATGAGCCATTACTACAGTGGAAATTCTACTTTTTAGCAATAGAATGATTGAAATGAAATTGCGTGCAAGTCTCTGGGAAACACAAAGGAAATTTCTCATAACTTGTGCTTTTCCTGTTAAGAAATTTTTTGTCTCCTTCCCAGTTCACACACACACACTCTCTCTCTCTGCTTTGCTGATCAATCATACTCGAATTGGAAACGAACTTTGACGACATAAATATATTAAATATATGTACTACTTAGAAACCACGTACTACGGTTTCTGCATAAGTGGGTTTGATGATATCGTAAGCAGTTACATTTTTTTACACAAAAAATGTGTCAGAAGTTTCAAGTCCGGTTAGATTGCTTTTCAATACAATCTCTTACAAATTCGATATAATTTGCTCGGGGGATTCTTTAACCCCAAATATCCTACTACCGCGGTGATGCCATCTTCCTTCTATTTTTTCACTACACGATTTTCAACCCATTTGCCATAATTTTCCCTGCACCCTTCTCTAAGTGGGTGCGTACAAGTTATCCAAAAGAGGATGATTAAATAAATAAATAAATAAAACACTAAAGTTTATTATATGCGTGAATATCAAAGTTACTTTGAACTACTTTGGCTTACAAGCCATAATCCAGATTATTGGATTATTCGTTTTGTCTTTATTCAAAAAAAATTGCATTTATTGGTTTTGCATCACGATTTTGTGGTTTCTGGATTCCTCTCAGCAAGACGAATCTCACAAGTATAAAATTATGATCAAAACTCAAAGTCTTTTGAATAAAACCAAAATAGTTGAATTATTGGCCAATAATCCACGTATTTTGGCTTTATTCAAAAAAATATTTGATTTGACCATAAATTTATACTCCCTCCGTCCCAATTTAAATGCTTCCCACGATTATGCGTGCCTTTTTAAAACTCTTGTAGTTTTTATTCTATAATGTATTATATATGCAATATGGATCTTATTTGATAGATCTCAATTAGTTCTATTATATAATTTTTTTAAAACATTTTGAAAAAATTATCAATAAAAAGATATAGACGTTTGAAAATGGCACGGATATTCGTAGGGAGCATTTAAAATGGGGCGGAGGGAGTACTTGTTAGATTTGTCTCGCAGAGAGGAATCCAGAAACCATAAAATCATGACACAAAACCAATAAATGCAAATTCTTTTTTAATAAAGACAAAACAAATAATCCAATAATCTGGATTATGACTTTTAAGCCAAAGTAGCTCTTTATTACTAGCTTCCGGACATATTATTTTAAATTTCTTGAATTATACACCGGTATAATTTATATTCTCGTAAAAAATCACACGCCTTGTACGTAGCAATGGACTGTTTTTGGGGATTAATTTTCCCCTTTCTATCAACTAATTAATGAAATTTAGTTTGACCAGCTAGTTATATTTTCACTATTAGGTTAAGTTTGGCCTAATTTACTTGTTCAAAAAAAAAAACAAAAGGCCTTAATAAAGTTGGTAGTATTTACTCTCAAAGATCTATTTAGCTTTTCGTAAAGATTCTGTAGATAGAACAATAAAAAGAAGCACTAAAATATTGACCGAAACTAAGAGAAATTCAGATGCGGTGATTCTAAAGACAACAAGCATTATTGTTTCAAATTTTTTCCTTCTCAAGTATAAAATAATTTTTTTTGTCTTAGTCTTATAAATCAATAATTTGTCCCATACTACTCAATCCGTGGTTACATTAACTTTCATTAGACAACAAAAACTATACTCATATAATCTGGGATCCGGCCTTGGTGATGTGCAAGGGATGCACAACACCGTGTTGCGCACCATCCGAGCCGTCCACTCGACGATCCAATGGTCCAAATTTCACCTTCCAATGAGCAGTTTCAATGTCACCGAGCGGATGACTCGGATGGTGTGCAGCATGGTGTTGTGACCTGAACAGCACCAACACCGCTTCCTATAATATATCTATACACTATTTCATAATTGTAACGACCCTAGTTTTCGTAAATAAAAATTTCGTTAATTAATTAATTTAATTTTCAGTTTATCGGAATAATTTCCTATTAAATTATTATTTATTCCTTTAATTTGATTTCCAGCCATGTGTACACGTATACGAGACCGAGTAGCACATCCGTTACACTACCGTAGCACCCGGAGACCTCGGCTAATTTCCGAAACCTACTAACTCTCCTCCATCTTATCACCATAGTACGTCATGGTGAGGTCCCCTCACCTTGGAACTTGAAATTTGACCAAGTTAGAGAGAGAGTTAGAGTTAGAGAAAGAGTTAGCTAGAGAGAGAGAGAGAGAATGCCGAGAGAGAGAGAGAGAGAGAGAGATGGTTCGGTAGAGAGAGAGAGAGTGTGTGTGTGTGTGCTTGTGTGCATGCATCTTGGTACACATGCACATGCATGAGTTATTGCTTTGTACAATTGTGCAAGCAATGAGTTGATGAGGTGGCCAACTAAACTTAAGGTTTTGTACCCAACATTAGTTAGAATAAGTCTTGCTATTTTTAGAGTACCCTACACATACCCACACAATACATGCATTTGTGCACAATATACCTATCCTAGCCTATGTTTTGTAGGCCTTGGCTTCCAAGTAAGCTAGGGACAAGCTTCCCTAATTTAAGGAAGGAATAATCCACCTAGCTATAGCTAGTTATAGCTACTCTCTTAGCCATTTAATGGTTTCACACACCATTGGTTCATATTAGCTCCAAAAAACACCCCAGTAACTAAAGGCTTAATCGTAAAAAAACCTACACAACGGAACGCGTTTTTCCCCCACCAATACCCTCCCACGTTGGTACCATGTATGTGAGCACAATTTGGTTCATTCTAGCCAAGAATCTAGACCTAAGTACCTAGATTCCTATCTAGACCTAGACTTGCCACCTTTGTACTTCCATATGCCACCTAAGCTACACCATTACTCCCATTCATGCCTCAAATTTTCGGCGGTGTGTGTGTGTGTGAGCCGAGAGGTAGAGGGGAGGGAGTGAGGCTTCCATTTGCCTATAAATAGCACCCCTTTGTGTGCAATTGGACCCCATGTACCCTACTTTCTTTGTTTATCTCCTAGAATCCCACAAACCAACTACTTTCACCACCTTTAACCAACATAGTTAGGTTCTAATTAGCCACTTACTAGGCTAATTAGTGGGTAATTAAGTTAGTTTAAGAGTTTTTCTACACCAACGGAGTGCTAATCGGCTTCCGGTTTACACCCGGAAACTAAGGTAGTTTACTAAACTACTCTTCTAATTAGCTATTTCTAGTTTAAATAAGTTGTTCTAATTAAGCTTCTAAGCATGATCATAGAGTTTGATTAAGTTAATTTATGCATGTGTTAAGTGACTAAGCATGATTCTTATGTAATTAGAAAGAGGATTTCATTAGCAAGCATGATTATAAAGTTCTAATAAGAATAGTTCTTCATGAAATTAGAAGTTGATTAGTGGAATTAGAAGTGGATTAGAGAGATTAGAAGTGATTAGAAGTGATTAGTAGTGATTAGAAGTTAATTAGTAGATGTGTTTCACTAGACAAGATTCTAGTATGATTATGTTATTATTTCTAGAAAGAAATAATTAATCTTGATTGTTTTGCTTATTGGTTATTATTTGAGATATTATTTCTTAAATAAATGGAGTAATTTCTTTTATAAGAGATTTGTTAGAAAGAAAAGCCTATTGGTAAATTTTCTAGAAGAAAAAGTGTGATTTTTACTAGATATGAAAAAGATATTTTATTTGAGATTATTTGAGAGAAAATTCCTAGAAAGATAGAAAGAATATTTTTTTGGGAGAGTTTTAAATATTTTAGAAAGTCCACAATTAGTTGTGGTGAATTTTTGGCAAGGGATTTCTAGAAAAGAGTTTGGTTTAAACTATTTTTGAAAAGAGCAAATTGATTTATTTTATTTCTTTGGAGGAGAAATAAAATAGTTTGGAGATTTTGATGAGGATTAAATTGAGAGAAATGGAAATATTATTTTTGGAGAATTTTAAAGTGTATGATTTTATGTGGAGAAATTGCTAGAAGGAATATTATTTTGAGGGAAATTGGTGTATTAAGATGTATGATTTTATGTGGGAAAAGTTTCTAGAGGAAACAAAATTATTTAGAGAGTTGGTATATTTTTATGCATGATTTTATGTGAGAAATGTGTTTTTGAAAGAATTTGAATTTAGAGGAAATTATGAAATATTGCATGAGCATGATTTGAGCATGTGACACCGAGCACGTACGCGATAGGTTATGTCACCGGACGCGAAATTTAATATTTATTGATGAGAAAATAGAAATGAGAATGAAAATGAGTTTGAAATGCGAAATGAAATTTTCGAGAAATGAAATGGAGATTTTCTTTCGGAGAATGAAATGAGATTATGGAGAAATGAAATGAGATGAAATGCGATGAGATGATTTGTTGCCACCTCAAATTCGCGGAGAGAATTTGGAGGAATGGTATTGATTGCGGTAGTGCAGCGAAGGCGCCACTTCGGTTAGGCGAGAGAACTAGGATGATGGGCTAAGCGTGCACAACACACGGTGAACGGACCTTGCAAACAGGCTGTTAAGTTCGGTGATGCAAGACGGCCGGGACTATGTCGTGTGAGTCGCGGGGAGAACGGACCGTGCAAACAGGCTGTTAAGTTCGGTGATGCACGATAACTGGGACCTCGAGCGGAAAGGTTGGTACCGTCAGCTGAGAGGAGGCGTAAACGGACCAATAACTTTCAGAGCGGTGGGAGATAATGAAATTTGAAGAAGAATGCTGGAAAATGCATCGTATTGAGAAAACTGAATTTTTGGGAAAAACTGTTGATAAATGAAATGTGTTTTTGAGAAACGAAATGAGAATTGTTGAGAAAGTGACACGTAGCACAGTTTTGAGATACTGAAACGAAATACCATCTTCCTGCGCATATTTACTTTGATCCGCATGGACACGCATGATGCATGATATGATTTACTGTACATAAGTTATATATGCTGTTCATGAATATATTGTTCTAGAATTGCTACTTAGAAGCTTGGCGTAGTAAACTATTGAGCCTGGCTCACGGTGTTGCCTTCGTGTAACCCTGGCATAATACCATGATGTTGCTTGTGCGACTCGGACGTATTATGCTAGACTATCTAGATGGGCGAACCGCAGGTACTATGGAGTCCGCACCGAAGAGCGCGGGCGGAGGCGAACGGAATGGGGAAACGACGTGAGGGAGGATAGACGAGGCCCTAGAACCACCCCGGTTGCTATTTATTTAGTATTTGAGAACTGTATCGTTTGTATTAAAGTTTGGGTTTAAACTTTATTTCGGATTGTAATAATAATTAACGTGCCCAAATCTTGGGGGCGTTACAATAATTTTCTCCATGGCATTCACTTTGTTATTATATCGATTTTCATTTAGACAACAAAAATTCCACTCTCATAGTATAATCTCTATTTTGGATTTGAAATTATCAATTTAACTCTTTTTTTTTTTACTAGATAACTTGAACATCCGAACAACATGGCCCAAATCTTAAGCCCAATTTATATTAATTAATTTATATTAATTAACTCCATGTTCAAAAAAAGAAAAAGAAAATGTCACTCCCATAAATTCCAACAAGGGGTAGAACCACTATAAGGGTTAAATTGTGAGATAAAAGTATTAATTTGGTCACTTGTGTTATTTCATGGTTATCATACTTAAAGCCTTTTTTTTACCTTATCTCGAACCACTGTAAGAGTTAAATTGTGAGATAAAAGTATTGATTTGGTCACCTGTGTTATTTCAGAGTTCTCATAGTTAAAGCCTTTTTTACCTTATCTCCTCTATTCTCTCTTTTCCTAATGTTCTCAGTCTGGGTTCTCTCTCTCTCTCTCTCTCTCTCTCTCTCTCTCTCAAACTCATTTACTAAATTATAATTTTTTAAAAATAATATATTTGTTATTTAATGTATCTCACTCTTTTTGATAGCCGAGAAGAATTTTTTTCAAATGAAATGCATATGTAAATTTCATTCCAAAAAAATAAAGAAGAATGGAAAATGATCATAATTATTTTTTTATAATGACTAAGTTTTACAAGAAAAAATAATGTACTCATTTGACAAGGTTCTTCTATCCAGAAATTTTCATTCAATTATAGAGTAAATATATAAAATGCACAAATCTTTACAAAAATTTAATTGCATATAGAAAAAATTCTAATTTTGATTTTATTATTTAATATTCTAATTGAAATAAAGAACAAGACTTAATTATTTAAATCACCCAAATATTAAGGAGAATTTCAGTCATTTCAAGGTCTAAATTCACGCCTTCAAAGTAAATTTAACGGAATGGCAGAATCTTGATAAGAGTTTGTAAAGTAATGGAGGTCAGTGTAATTATTAGTATCTTAGAGGAGGTCTTTACAATTGTCATAAACCTCAGGGGGGGACAAAGAAATTTACCCAATGGACAACCATTTACCCGATGGACAACGCTCCCTCCGACTCTTCCCGTTTTTCCAATACGGTTGACCATGAACCATGAATGAAAAACAGACGCAGGCGCCCCTCGGAGGTCTCTACAATTGTGATAAACCTCAGGGGGGGACAGAGAAATTTACCCAGTGGATAACGCTCTGATCGTTAGATGACACTCTTCCCGCTTACCAATCCGTGGGGTCAGAGGACTTTACCCCAATATAAATTACTTGCAGTTCTTAGCAAGCTTTATATAGACGGAGATCACCAGAGCATCGCTGTGGGGCAGCTGAACATCCTTCAGATCCTGCTCGGTGAATGTGATGGTCCACTGCTCGTCTCGATCCGAGAGTGTTCGCTTGGGGTTTACCCCTATGGTGAGGACTTGAGAGGATGGGCTCGATGCTGCTCGAAGTGCTGCGATTTTCTCTTTGGTTGCCGCTCCGTGAATTACATGTACCACAATTTCTTCTAGAGGGTCATTTTGATGTGGCTGCTGCACTCGGGCCCCAGTTTTTTGTCGATCAATGAACTGGTTCAAACGCCCCTGCGTAACCTGCCTTTCAAGGAACTCTTTAAAAGGCTGGCAGGCAATGGTTTAGTGTCCCAGTTCATCGTGAAAGGTACACTTGACCTTACAGTCGACCGCTTGGCCAGTTGCTGTACCCAACTTATTGGTCGGCCAAACAAACCATGGCTCCCGAAAGATGGCCCTTATAAGCTTGTACAGAGGTTGGTTGAACACCATGCGTATCGCGACGTACTCTTGAGGTTTCAGTTCACGCTCTTTGTACTATCCACATTCCTTCCACGGCTCTCGGTCTCTCTTCCATCCCTTGTTGTCCCCAGTTTTAACCATGTTGACTAGTTTCTTCCCCGAGTAATCTCCGAGGTTAGCCCTATGATTTCCCGAGGTCTTCGAAAGCTTTCTCTCGGATATAATATCTTCCAACTGGGCAAATTTTTCCACGGTTTCCATCAGCTGGCTCATGTTTGCTAGTGGGTTCAACATCAATTCTTTGAAAATTGCTGAGGTTTCACCTAAGCCATAATTGAAGGATGTGGCAGCCATCTGCGGGTCACAGCTTTCAATGGCGTTGTATATTTTCCAATAGCGCTCGGCATACTTTCTCAACTTCTCTCTGGATTCCTGTTTCAGGCCCACGAGTGCGTCGATTGTCTTTGGTTGTGTGCTGCTTGTCACGAACCGAGCTGTGAAGGCCTCTTCTAGTTCTTCAAATGAACTGATGGAACTCGGTTTCAGTTGGTTAAACCAAACTAAGCCGGTCCCTTGAAGGCTCACCGGGAAGGCCTTGCACATCATGGTCTCATCGTAGCCGTAGAGCCCCATCAGCTGTCAGTAGTGCACGAGGTGCATCACAGCGTCCGTCTTAGCATCGTACTTTGTAAATTTTGGGATCGTGAAATTCCTCGGGGGCTGAGCTTCTTGGATTTCCCGTATGAACGGTGAGTCCTGGATTCTTCGAAGCCTTGAATCGACTGGCTTCTCGGTTGAACGAGGGGCCTCATAGGCCTTGCCAATACTGAATGCCCTTTTGGCGTTTAGTCTGTGCCGCTCATCATTCACGCCGAGGTCGTGGGGGTGTTCCTTCCGCTTTCCAGAGTCAGCGGGCAGAACTTCGGCTCTGTATCATTTGGACTCCCCGGTACGTGGGTCCCGAACGACTATAAAATCGCTGGTATCATCCATATCGTACTCCGGATCGTCATGGTGTCCGTGGCCTTGGTTTCGTCGAGGACTCCTGTCATGATGAGCACTCTTTGAGAGACCTCGGTCACCATGTTCTCAGCGCCGATCGCCGCATTGGTCATCGCGGCCACGGATCCTGGAGTACGATCTCGGCCATCATGCATCGTATTTTCGACGAGCATTTTAGCGGTTATTATGCAGTGAGCATCTTCCTTGACGGCGCTGAGATCCCGGACCGCCCTGTTTTGGATTGGTAGCTTGATGAAGAATGTCCTCTCGACTGAGCGGTGCGCTCTGTATGCACAATTTCTGAACGCCTTCTTGGAGAGGGAGTTTGATGGCTTGGGGGGATTACTCGTCCCGAGGCGTCGATGACGATGAATGGCTGGCCCAAACGATCCTTGGCCGAAGGGCGCTGGGTTTGGTGAGTCATCTGTGTGGCCTGGGCCGCCGCCTTGCGCCGTCGCCTCGACGCCCCTGATCGAGAGGCTGAGGCGGTGGGTTGCTTTTTCGTCAGAGCTTCAATATGAGCTTTCATAGTAGCCATTTGCTCCTGCATCTACTGCACGGTGTCCAAAGCATTTGGGCTCGGAGTGAGGCCCGAAATAGGGTGGCCCAAAATATTACTTGATGCAAATAAAATTCTTTAATAGTATATGTTTAAATGAGAGGAATTAGAAGATCACAGAACATGAACCAAAATTAAAAAAATAATTCCATCGAAGAAGGGCAAATAGGTTTTTTTTTTTTTTTTTCATCTTCAGGAAACACTTTTTTTTTTTTTTTATCTTTTTGTCAAATAATTTCATTTTTTTATTCTTTTGAATAAGACAAATTCAATTACAATAATATTTTGACTCAAAATTTAAAATCACAAATAATACGTACTCCATGAAGGAGGTAAAATTAGAAGTAAAAAATTAGGGCATGCAAATAACTCATAATTACTTTCTTCCCGTCTTTAAAAATTATTATAAATATTTAATTAAAAGACATTCATATTAAATTGTGTTGGGATGTGATGAATGAAAAACAGCAATACATGCACACGTTTATAAATATATAAAACTAAGCTAGTTAAACTAATTCTGCATGGTTTATTTTCTTATTTAATTATTGTATTAGTTTTAACTCTTGGTAACAAAATTTAATTTGCATGTGTTGGAGCTGTTTTAATTTTGCGGTCATGAAAACTAAATTGAAAATTTTGCTTTAATTTACTGGTGATTAATGTTAATACTGTATTTGGTTCTCATAAAGTGTTTGAAAGATTGTTTTAGTTTATTGAGGGACTAGAGGATGCTTGTGCCCGTACTCATTTTTTATGGTCCTTCGAATTACAGAGAGGGGGAGAGAATGTGGTTTGAACTTGGCTTAATTTAGCTTAGCCAAGTTTGAGGGAAGAGAGAGAGAGAGGGATGAGATGGGGAGTGGAGTTCCTGCACGGCACCATGTGGTGTGGGGCATCTGGTCGTCTGTTGCGAAAATGCATGACTCGGATTTAATCTAAGTTGCATGTAAATCCAAACCATCAATTGTTTGGATTAAATTTAAGCCGTGCATTTTTGCAACGGACGGCCGGATGTCCCGCACCACCTGGTGCCGTGCTGTTTACATATAAAATTAACCAATCCAATAATTAATTGACACGTAATCAAAAGTGCCAAACGTTGGCAATTATCTGTCAATAAAGATACACTGGATTAATAAGATAAAATTGAATAAATACGTTGTCGTATCATTTCTCAAACTGGAAGAGCAGTTATTGGCAGTTATAAGCCATTGCTAAAATAAGGATTGGCTTCGAAGCCATAATATTAACTGCTAAACATACAAGCTCCACGTGTAAACTTGTGAAACAAGGCAATTGGCAGTTAGAATACGTGGAATATTTCTGAGAGGCAGTTATTTCTTTAACATGTTATCATTTGAGTTTGTTTAAACAAATGTGCAGATTTAAAGCTTCTGGAAGAAGAAAGAATTTAAATTCAAACGTGGAGGAAGAGTAACTCCCAACTCCAAGAGTGGAAGTTAGATTTCGAAGCAAGCTAGATTCAAATTCATGGAGCGGGAAGTTCAAACTACAAGCAACGTCTATAGATAGAAGAAATTGAAGAGTGAAAAGCCTCCAGACAAATCTTCAACAAATAGCTATCAAAAAACTGATGCTTGGTTTGTTCATTGGCAAAGTAGTTTAGGATTTCGAACTCAGTTCGAAGTAGATTAGGATTTATCTCAATTGTTCTTGTAACAATCACCCCTATCTCGGTTGTTCTTGTAACAATCACATGTTCGAAGTTCTGTTACTCTGTATTTGAAGTTGGAGACAATTTCGAAGTAAGTTTATCTTTGATTCATCAATCGAAGTATCTTGTTTCTTTATTGTTCTTTGATTCCCTAAGTTTATTGGTTTGCATTTCTTCACTTATTAAGAAAAATCCTCTTAATTGAGGTAATTGAACCAACAAAACACAATCGCCTGATTAGATTTGGTTTTTCCAAAGTTAATCTGAGGGAGGAGATTGAAACTCTCTCTGGCACGCTCGCATACAATCATTTTCCATTGCAAAGAAGTAAAAAGAACCAAACACATCTTTTTGGCATGCCCGGTGGGACACCAAAAAGTGTTGAATGGCTCAAAAACTTAGGAAGCAAATGGATGATTCTCAGGTTGGCCAAACGCCAGAAGATGAGAACAATGTTAATTCTAAAGAGAATGAACAAGTCGAAGGCCTTCAAATAGGACCAGAGACTCGTACTGGTCAAGACTTAAATATGGGAATTGGCCAGACTTCTTGAATGAATACTAGGAATAATAAAACTATGCAAGTTGATGACCCAAAGAATCCAGAAGTTGGAGGGAATATGTCATCTACTCAGTTTATTGAGATGATTGCTACATTTAAAGAATTGGCTCAGACCCAAAAGTTTGTATTAAAAAAATTGGAAGAGCAATCAGGGCTTAGAAGTGATCTTTTGCCTTCATTTGAGAAGGATAAAGGAGAGGCTAGCACAAACAAATTTAAGTCAAGGCCTGGAAAAGAGCCTAGAAATGTAGAGGATATACCTGAATCTTGGTATGAACATGCAAAAACTCATGATTATCAAACCCCTAAACCTAAGAAAGTGTTCAAGCAAAACACTAATGTCCCATTCGAACCAAACTTTGATGGTGTAAATGAGGATAAAGACTTCAGGAATTATGATTACGGGTTTGATGAGTATATGTATACTCCTAGAAATCATTTTAATGAAAGGATAGGACTAGTGCGAAAAGGCCTAATCTAGAGATTAGGATTCCTAAGTATTCAGGAATACCAGAGATGGGAAGGGTACATTCGAACTACCTTTACGAACCTTTTGCAAAACAGGAAGGAGGTTTCAAGCAACCTAGGCCTTTTGATGATCCTTATCAGAGGATTCCAGAAGATCACATGCCTAGAAATGTCACTTGGAAACCACCTATTAATTCAAGGGTACCTTTAGGGGAACACCCAGCCCTTCGAGATGAAATATTAGGTCTCATGCAAGAAGTTTATGGACCTTTGAACCAGGGGGTACAAACTCAAATTTATAGAAAGCCTTATCCAGAATGGATAGATTGACAGTTCGAAGTCCCTAAGGGGTTTAAAATCTCAGATTTCACTTTATTCCACGGAGATGGAAAACAATCCACAACTGAACACATTGCTAGATTCACTGCTTAGTGTAGGGAATTAGGCAATAATGGGTTCATTAAGTTGAAATTGTTTTCTAATTCTTTAACTGGGACAGCCTTCGAATGGTATTCTAACTTGGCCCCAGAGTCAGTTCCAAATTGGCAAAGGATGGAAGAGTTATTCCATGCACAATTTTATCAAACTGAACCTGAAGTCACTATGGCTGACTTAGCAAGATTAAAGCAGAAGCCTGATGAGAAGGCTGCTCAATTTATTGCTAGATTTAAAAGGGCCAGAAATAAGTGTAAACTTCAATTACCAAAGGTTGAATTTGTAAGAATAGCACAAGATGGCTTAAGTAGAGAACTTAGGAAGAAGTTCGATTCTACTGAATTTAGGGATTTGGTTGATTTAACTTACAAAGCATCAAGATATGAGTCTTTGTTAGAAGAGGATGTTGATAGAAATAACTCTTCTTATTCAACCTATTATAAAGAACCCACTTATGAAATTGATGCTGCTGAAATTATTGAACATGAGCCTTATGTGTGTGAATGTCTAGTTCGAAAGGACTCTTCTATAGCGCCAAGGTTTAACAAGAAAGCAGTCAGTAAAGTATATTCATTTGATGTTTCAAAGGCAGATGAAATTTTTGATTATCTTTTGAAGAAAAAGTTCATCAAACTCCCTGAAAAAATATTAAACTTCCAACCTTGGAAGAAACAAAAGGGAAAAGTTATTGCAAATGGCATGCTTCATGGACTCATTCCACTAAGAATTGTAATGTTTTCCGTGATAGGATTCAGGAGCAGATCAAGAAAGGAAGAATCATGTTTCCAGAAAAGGCTATGGAAATTGATATTGATCCATTTCCAAAAATTGAAGAAGTGACTGCCAACACTAATGTGCCAACATCTCCGGCCAAAACTATCAAGGAAATGTGGCAAAACAAGCAAGTGCAAGTGGAAATGAATTCAGTGCAGTTTAGTAGAGGAAAGCCAAAAATTGGCCAACTTCGAAATGATGGTGGGAAGACCTACCGTCAAAACACTGAATCAGGAAGTTCTTTTAGAAGAGGTTTTAAGCAATCTCATCTTCCCATGCTTGAGGCGTCCTTTTTGGAATGTTTGTGCATGGAATGCAGGGCCAACTATTTGATCTTCAAAGATTTGGATAGACAGGGGGTTGATTTCTTTCCAAAGAGAATGGAAAGAAAAGCTTTGGATCAAAATAATGAAAAAAAAGTCCTGGATCAGTCCAAATCATGAAAAAAAATGAGAGGTCTTGGTCAGTGACAAAGAGAAATGTACCTTCTAGTCCAGTTCCACCAGCTTCGAAGAGGGATTATCCTCCTTCGAAGAAGGTTAACACTGGAAAGGCCCCAATGGGCCAAAGAAGTGAAGGAAAAGAAGAACAGTTTACCTTGGTAAAAGGAGTTCCTAATTGGTTTCTAAAAAAGGTCAAACCGGAACTCTTCCAAGAATACAAAACTTCTTCTAAAATTGGGAGCAAAATGGTTAAACTTCCAAGTGCTCCTACTAGGCAATGGGTAGTGGTTAGAGATCCAAAGACCAAAGCACCCCAAATGATTCCTATGTTGACAAGAACACATAAAAAGAAATTACAAAGGAGGTATACTAGTTTCCAAATGGAAGAATATGCCTCTAAGGGAAATCCTAATGGGGGTGATAAGTTCAACCCAAGGTTTAACAGACTTCGAAGAGAGGATTCTGAAGAATCTCTTTGAATGGGGTTTTCTCAATCAGAAAGAGAAACTCTGGAAAGCTTGGCTGTAAGAATGAACAGTGAAGTACCTCAAGATAATCCAACTTCACCAAATTCCTTGGCAAGCTATCAATCTGGCTTATTAGAAGCCATGATAGTGGAACAGGAAGAAGGTGGGGGGACAAATTCGTCTCATGTTGAAATATTCTCCCCTATGGAAACTTCTGTAGTAGAGTTCTCTGAAAAAATGAACACATCAGAAGTTGGATCAGAGCTACCAATGCAGGAAAAAAGTACCATTCAGTTTCGGACTTTACCTGAAGTCCAAATTAACATGGTAACTCCTTCTTTTGTTAACTTTGGACCTTTTGGACCAAAATGCTCACCAGTTCGAAGGGCATTACAATCAACAGTTTGCTCTATGGAGGTCATCGATGTATCAAGCAATGAAGAATATAATTTGACATATGATAATGGTTGGAATGATAGTTGGGGGGTTTTAATTTCCAAGATTCAAAAGGAGGAAGAGGAGGAGGATTTCATGATTATGGTAAATGCAACAGAAGAACCAGAAGTAACCTCCAAAGAGAAAGCAATTTTCATTCCAGAGACAGAAAATGATTATAAGTATCCTTTGATTGTTGATATGGATTGTGCTAATCTTTCTTATCCTTTCAAATCACCTTCGAATGATATGAGGCACCATTTGAAACCATTATACATATCTGCACTGTTTGATGGAATTTTGTTAAATATAATTTTGGTTGATAATGGTGCAGCAGTGAACATTTTGCCTTCTAGGACTTTGAAGAAGTTGGGAAAAGAAAAAGTTTGATTAATCCCAACAAGCACATCCATCGCTGGATTCACTGGTGAGAGTAAAAACCCCAAAGGAATTGTTTCTATACACCTGAAAGTTGGCCAAGTAGAAACTGATACAGGCCACAAAATCATGTCTATTATGGATGGACATTCAAGATATAATCAAATTTGTATAGCTGAGGAAGATGTTCATAAGACTACATGTAGAGCCCCTGGTAGCCTTGGGACCTTTGAGTGGATCAAAATGCCTTTGGGGCTTAATAATGCTAGTGCTACTTATCAAAGAGCTATGAACACTATCTTTCATGAAATAGTAGGGAGTTTTCTAGAATGCTACATAGATGACATAATTGTCAAATCAGGATCTATTGATGATCATGTAGAGCATTTGAAAATAGCTTTTTCAAAGATGAAGCATTATCAACTGAAGTTGAATCCTGCTAAATGTGCCTTTGGAGTAATGACAGGGAAATTTTTGGGATATCTAGTCCATAGCAAAGGTATTCAAGTTGATAAAAATAAAGTTAAAGCTATTATTGAAGCAAAGCCTCCCTCAAATAAGAAAGAACTACAAAAATTTCTTGGTCAATTGAATTTTCTTCGAAGATTTATATCTAATACTGCAGGGAAAACTAAAGTCTTTTCTTCTTTGTTGAAATTGAAGGATGGAGAGGACTTCGAATGGACAAAGGACCATGATGATGCTTTTAAGGCCATCAAGGAGTACTTGATCAATCCACCAGTTCTTGTTCCACCCAGAAGAGGAGAGCCTGTCAAACTATATTTGGCAGCAAACCATGACTCAATAAGAGTTTTATTGGCTCAAGACAATGAAGAAGGGAAGGAACAAGCTATCTACTATCTAAGTAGGTTTCTTAATGATTGTGAAAGTAGGTATTCTGCAATAGAAAAGTTATGTTTAACCTTGTTCTTTGCTTCGAAGAAACTCAGGTACTATATGATGTCTAGAGTAACCTATGTAATTTCTCAGACTGATGTTATGATGTATATGTTGTCTCAACCTATACTCAGTGGCAGAATTGGGAAATGGATTGTATCTTTAATTGAATTCAGTTTAGAGTATGTTCCTCAGAAATCAGTTAAAGGGCAAGCTTTGGCTAATTTTTTGGCTGATCATCCAAATAAAATTGAAACTCCTGAAATAGCAGATGTTAATACAGTAACAGTCAAATCATGAAAAATGTGGTTCGATGGTTCGAAAACATCTCAAATTGCTGGAATTGGAGTTATTTTGGAATCTCCTCAAAGTTTGAAAACCAAATTTGGTTTTCAAGTAAATGACGGGGAATGTACCAATAATCAAGCAGAATATGAAGCCTTAATTGTGGGTCTAGAACTCTTGCTTATTATGAAGGCTGACATAGTTGAGGTTTTTGGAGATTCTCAGTTAGTTATAAACCAGGTGAATGGAGAATTTGGTTGCCACAATGTTGGTTTAAAACCTTATTATGAGCATGTGAGGTTATTGATTAAGCAATTTCACATGATTTCTTTTACATATATTCCAAGGTTCTTCAATGAAGAAGCCGATGCAGTGGCTCAAAGAGCATCAGGATTCAAGTTTATTCCTGATGACAGTAGAGAGTTTTGTCAATTAACTCTAAGAAAGTCTTTGCCAATGCTTAAAGACAGGAACATGGACTTCGAAGTATGTTAAATCACTACTTCTCCTGGTTCGAATGACTGGAGACAGCCATTAATTGATTATTTAACAAGACCTGATGCCAAAACAGATAGAACAACAAGGCTAAGATATGTCAATTATATCATGCATAATGGAGAACTGTTTAGGAGAGGAGAAGATGGGTTATTGCTTAAGTGCCTAAACAAAGTTGATGCTTTTAAGGTTATGGCAAAAGTTCATGAAGGTATCTGTGGAGCTCATCAAGCAGGAATCAAGATGAGATGGTTAATTCGAAGGTATGAATATTATTGGCCTACTATCCTTAAGGATTGCATTGATTATGCAAAAGTGTGCCAAGCTTGCCAAAAGACAGGGTCTCTAAAAAAATTACCAGTTACTGAATTACAGTATGTAATCAAGCCTTGGCCATTTAGGGGTTGGACAATGGATATGATTGGAATGATTTACCCTCCATCTAGAGGTGGGGATAAATTCATACTACTTGCTACTGATTACTTTACCAAATGGGTGGAGGCTAAAGCCTTTGAGAGTGTATCTCAAGAGCAAGTGATTGAATTCATTAAGAATATCATCTATAGGTTTTAATCTCCAGAAACTATATCCATTGCAGCCTCTCATGGAGTTTCTTTGATTAACTCTACACCCTATTATGCTCAATCGAATGGTCAAGCTGAATCAACCAACAAGATTATCAAAAGAGGTATTCAAAGGATGGTTGATAGGAACCTAGAAGAATGGCCAAATTTTCTTTTAAATGTGTTATAGGCATATCGAACCACTAAAAGGACCAGTACTGGAACTACTCCTTTTGCTCTAACTTATGGACATGATGCTGTTTTACCAATGGAGATTGTGGTAAGGTCACAAAGAGTTGCTTCTCAGAATGAACTAGATATCGGAGCATACCACCAAGCAATGTATATGGAGCCTGAAGAAATAGATGAAGAAAGAGTTAAAGCTCTAAATCAAATTCTGCTACAAAAGTTAAGAGTAGCCAGAAGTTATAATAAGAGAGTGGTTGTTCGAAGCTTTGATATAGTGGACTTAGTATGGAAAGTAGTGTTGCCTATCAAAGAAAGAAAGCAAGGACTTGGAAAATGGGCTCCAAATTGGGAGGGACCTTTCCAAATTCATAGAGTCCTTAAAAGAGGGGCATATCATTTAAAAGATTTAAATGGTTACGTCCATAGAAGAAAGATTAATGGGAGATATCTAGTGAAGTAGATTCATCGTTTCGCGGGCCACAGAGAGTGTTGGGTGTTGCTGCACGGGTGATATTGTATGTGGAGTAGAGTGTGCTTTTGGGTATCTTGTTGGCTCCTTGCTAACAAGAGCCTTTTTGTTTTATTGTTTTTCTCATCTCTTTGTACTTTGATTTGTTTGTCATAAAAAAAAACGAGAGGTGAAAGGGTAGGATTAGTTTTAGCGATTAGCAGCAGTAGGAGGGGTTGGTCTCTTCAGTGCTCTCTCAATGCTTTTCTTTTCCTATTGTAATGATTTTATCTTTTATCCTTTGGATAATAAAATTTTCTTTTGCCGATCAAAAAAAAAATGGGAGATATCTAAAGGCCTATGTCCCAACTATTTGGGAGTCCTTTAGTAGAAGGTGAAATTGTAAAAGAAGTTTATCTCTCATTGTTTGTGCTGTTCAAGATGAATCATAGGAACAAACAAATTTGATGATTGAAGCTCATAATTCAAATAATGAGATCAACATTCCAAGCAATAAGAACAGTTATGAGATTGGAATAACAAAAAATATTTCATTGATTAACTCATAAAACTGTATAATTGTATCTTTTAAGTCAGCCAATACAGGAGCACCCTTGTTACAAACAAATTCATAAAATTCTTCTTGATCAGTTGTTCTTTGTAGTTGATTCTCAAGATCTCTTATAGTTACAACTGTTGAAGAAGTTTTGCTCATATAAGTTTGCATGTGGGAAGTGGTTTGAGCAATCTCTCCTTTGATTGCAAATAAAGCCTCTTCAAGACGAGCTTCTTCTTCTCTTAATTGATTTAACTTGGCAACATCTTGATCATAAGAGGAGATTACATTTTGTGCTTCATCCTTTGCATTTGCCAAAGTTGCTTTCCAACTCTGTCTTTGAAGATGTCTTTCTTGAACCTCACAGAGTTGAAGGGCCTTCACTTGGAACTCAGAAGCTTTAGCCAAAAGGTGTGTATGTAGCTCCTGAGAAGCAGGCTTTAACACCTAAGCAGCTTGACAACAGATGTCCAAGTGCACCTTTAGATCCCCTTTAGCTAGGATTTCAAAATTCAGTTTTGAAAATTGTTGGAGAATCTCCCTCAATTCCTGAATCTCTTCTTGTGAGAAAGTAGGCTTGACCAACTCAGATGTAGATGAACTTTGTTGAGCCTTGAGTTGGATGATAGGAGATTCTGGAGAAGGAATTCGAGCTTTAGGATTAGTGATTCTATTGCAGAAATCACTCATTTTCCATTTAAACTGCTCCAATGGAAGGGGATCACCAACACTGGTGCTAGCAGAAGCACCAACTTCCTGTCAAAAGGAATACATAAGCATATATAGTCTTAATCTTTTAAGTAAAGGAAAGAGCTTTGACACTTTAAAAATATAATGGACCACAATACCTCAAATGGATGAATTTGTTCTAGTAGAATTTGTTCAGTAGGCATATTGGTTCCTGAAGATTGATCAAGAACAGTTTTTCCAACTATTGCCTTAGCCTGTTCATTGGAGGTCCCTGCAGTAGAGCTTGCCACTGTTGATATTCCGATAGGTTCACTTTGAATACTTTCTGAAGCTAAAGCTCTTGCCACAATGCTGATGACAGGGGGAGACATGTCTTGCACTAGAGTTTGTGTTTGAGTTTTAAGAGATTTTTCTGTATGCTCAGATGATTCCATAAATGCCTTCGAAGTCTCAACAGGTTTAAGCTTTGTCTTTTTCTCTGAAATTATATCACTTACTAAAATAAGAAATACAAGAGTAAGTCTTAAGGGCCTTAGCAAAATTGAAGTTATAACAGTTTACCTTTCACAAATTGGCTTATAGTGACATTTTCTGTATCTTCTTCTTCTGGTTCTTCAATTAGTATTGTCCTTCTTCGTTTTGAAGCCTCGTAAACCTTAGCAAACTTAACCTTTTCTTGGCTAGATCCTTCTTTGGATGCTAAAGTTTCTTGGTTTTTCTTGGCTTTTGAAAGGATAAAAGAAACTTGGATTAGTTTTATGAAGAATCAGAAAGCTAACAAGAATGGATGAGATGAAGGAATTACTGGATTTCGAACCTGAAGAAATATGAGTTGATGCGATTTCTTTTTCTTTTCTCATTCTTTTCTTAGGAATAGATTCTGTATGTCGAATTACAAAGTGAGAAAACAGAAAGGATTAAAAGTTATAGCAAATATTCAGACCATCAAAAGTTACCTGATGGAGAAGGAGGAGGGGTTTTTTGTTGAGATCTAGTCACCATTTGTGGAACAGATTGGAGTGGTTTGACATCTAGAGCAACAGGTACCAAAGCAGAAGACTGTACATTTGGTGATGCTTCTCTTGGTTTTGATTGAGACCCACCTTTTCTTTCAATACCAAATCCATCATCTGACACAGATAGTGAACTAGAATGTGCTTCACCCTCAACTGGAGCAGGACAGCCAATATGATTTGCAAAACCTTGAGCTATGTTGGTTTGGTTATACAGGTTAAGAAGGTTATGCCACCAACTGGTAAATTTGCTAAAGATTGGGTTGTCCATTGTAAATTGACACGGTCTGAAGTTTGTCCTAGAATTTTTGAACTTCACGTTAAGACGTGAGAGTACATTTTTATCAACTTTCTTTCTAGCATACAAAGGAACATTAACCTCTCCAGGGTAAGGGCATGGAATGGCTTGTACCATACCAAATTGTCTGGCAAATTGGGCAGGACAATAAATTTCAGTATGAGTTTGTTTACAGCCCCCAATAATCCCACCTATGAATATTTCTCTTGAAAGTAGAATACTTCCCCAAGCAGCAGCAAAAGTATTGGCACCCCTGTTATCCATCATATCTTTTATCCAGACAGGCCCAATGCTCCAATCAATAAAAGGATAGAATTCTGTTTCTTCCTTATCCTCCTTCATGTTGTAGAAATATTGCAGATATCTAACCAATGCTAAGGGTTTAGAAGCCATAATTCTGAACTTGTCCCCATAAACATTAACAAGGTTCAAACCAAGAACTTTGAAGATGGAGAAATATGCCAAGATCCACAGTTGCAAGAACTAAAGAGGACCTCCTATGTTGAACATGAGTGGTTTTGATTGGCTATCAGATCCTATCTTATAAACATATCCCAAGAAGTATGAAGCCAAATCAAACTTCTGACCTTGAGAAAGGCAATATGCTAAAGGGGCAAATTCGAGCATGATCTTCTTACCACTGTGACAAAAGATCATTCTACAAAAGGTGTATAAAAGATATGCAAAGAACTCCCTATCAGACACTCCATCCTCAAATCTGGCCTCATTTCGAAGAAAGTTTCCGTACGATGCGTATGAACCTGAGGTTTTCATGTCTTTCAAAGGCGGGACGTCAACAGATTTGGAAATGTCAAACATTGGACAAAATGGGGGAAGTCTAGTAAGAAATGACACGTCTAAAACTGTAGGGCCCATAATTCCGCAGTTAAATCGGAAATAGTTAAATGACGAATCCCAAAAAGCTAGGGCAGCGTGTATGAGTGCAGGGTTTTGTGGAATACCATTTCGAAGCAGTGAGATAATGTGCCAGACTCCAATCTCCTCTAAATCAGTCCTCTTATATTTCAGAATATGCTCAGTCCATTTGCCCCAATCATTATCTTGAATTGGCTAGCATACGAAGTAATTCCTAATCTTTTATAAGTTTACCTTCTTCTAAGATAGGATAGCATGACGTAAACTTGAGAGGAAGATTAAAGAATGCAGGCCCAAGGATGTGGGTATCAATTCTATCAGGATTTGTAATAAAGATCTGGTTATGTAAATCACCGCCTGAGTTTGACATTTCCTCTTCAACATATCTTCTGAGAACGAGCGAAGAGGTGCCCATTTGAATATTACTTTCAGAAGCCATGGGTATAGAGGTATGAGAGAAAGAGAGGGAGAGAAAAGCGTTTTGAAAGTTGAAAGTGAAATGAACACTTTGCAAGCCTTAGATTTATACGTTACGAGGAAACGATACAGCGGTTCGGGTCAAATATCCGTTTAAAAGTTACTTGGGCCTATAACTATTTTTGGCCCAGGTCTAGGTTTTAACTTTTGTTTGATGATTATTTCCAAATCTTAAATTATTTCATGCTTCAAACCATTTTTTTGGTTTATTTTCATGAAATATACTTTGCCAATTTATTCTTAAGAGTTTGAACTGGTTTAAAGCATAATTAAGTGCTTCGAAAAGCATTTGAAAGTGCAAAACAAGTCATAGAAAGAACTAATACTTCATTAAAACTTAAAACACAAGGAAATTACAAGCTACAAAACCCTATTACGTATAGGAGAAACTAAGCATCTACTGGTAATAGAGGAGCTGTTGGAGTAGGAATGACTTAGAAATAGTGAGGAAAGCTCCAAGTCACTAAGGCATGGAATCTTACCCAAGTAAGATTGAGAAATTCCTTTTCCACCATTCTAACCCTATTTTCTTCATTAATTTTAAGCTTTTTCTCAATCAAGGGCCTGATTTTCAAAACCAGGATTTTGGCTTTGACTTCGAACTTGGCCCACTTAAAAGCATTCATTTTCATACGGCTTCTAAACCTCCTTCGAAGCCTCTTAGAAGCACCAGCGGGCATTTCGAAGGAGTGCCCTTTCAGGCTTTCCATCTTTTTATGAAGCTTGGAGACTTGATCATGAAGTACTTCATAATCATGGAGGTCTTAATTAAACCCAAAGGCAGCAGTGTTGTTCTTCATCCACATTCGAAGCAGAGGAAGCTGACTTAGAAAAGAATGAAGAAAAGGGCTAGCTTGGATATTACATTGGAAAGTCTCGCAAGCCCATAAAAAGTTCTTATAAGGTACATCCTCTTCAAGAATGCCTATATCCAGAAAAACAAAAGCAGCCAATAGTTCTTTGGCTTTGATGGAATCAGAATGTGGGTAAAGAGAATAAGAAAAGTTAGCATGAAAAAGAGTGGGGTCGAACTTGATATTCTTTAACTCTTGGAACCAATTTGTGTTCTCTGGAAGGGCTTGAAGAGAAAGATTGCCAAGATCAATGAAATCTCCCTCAAAATGAGGTCTTCGAATCTCATGCAACCAGTATATAAATTGAGTACTGGCCTTCTGCTTAAGTTCTCCATAGCCAGCAAAACCTGATCTTTCATCTTCATGGACTCTAAAGATGGCAGGAGTAAGACAAGTGGCAACGAGACTATCGAGCAACATAATGTTAGGATCTCGTCTGATGAAAGGGGATAAATATCTGCTCATAGCTAATGAGCGATAGTGGCTCCAACCTTTGTAGCCAGTAGGATCATCTATTTTTACCACCACTATTTCAGATGGTAAACCCCATAGAAAGGGCTTGTGAGTAGAGGAAGTTGGAGGATTCCATGGATCAGAAGTTTCTACTTGAGCCACTATTTAAGATCGGTCCCTTCGAATCTCACCAACAATTGGTGTAACAACGTTTCTAGTATCAACAGGGATTGAGTCATTAAGAACCAAGTTTTCGAAGGCATTTTTGGTGCTAGAAATATCAGCCATGGTTGAATCGAGATGAGAATCAGTTTGCAAAGAAAAATTGGTGATTAATTTTACCAGTGATTAAGCCTTTTTATAACCAGAATTTTAAGCCTGAAACGATTCAAATTCTGGTGAAATGGAGAACGTGGATGTTAATTGCCCACTATCCATGAATCCCTCGTAAGGACGTAGAGATTTAATGATAACTGTATCATTGGAAGTGACGAGAACTGCCAATAACTTCTGTTTTGAAAGTTTACAAGAATTCGAAATGGCAAAAGGCACATTAACACTTATTCAAATCCCTTGAACAATGATGTTAATGTGGGGGGTATGTTTACATATAAAATTAACCAATCCAATAATTAATTGACACGTAATCAAAAGTGTCAAACGTTGGCAATTATCTGTCAATAAAGATACACTGGATTAATAAGATAAAATTGAGTAAATACGTTGTCGTATCATTTCTCAAACTGGAAGAACAGTTATTAGCAGTTACAAGCCATTGCTAAAATAAGGATTGGCTTCGAAGCCATAATATTAACTGCTAAATACACAAGCTCCACGTGTAAACTTGTGAAACAAGGCAATTGGTAGTTAGAATACGTGGAATATTTCTGAGAGGCAGTTATTTCCATAACATGCTATCATTTGAGTTTGTTTAAACAAACGTGCAGATTTAAAGTTTCTGGAAGAAGAAAGAATTCAAATCCAGACGTGGAGGAAGAGTAACTACCAACTCCAAGAGTGGAAGTTAGATTTTGAAGCAAGCCAGATTCAAATTCATGGAGCGGGAAGTTCAAACTACAAGCAACGTCTATAAATAGAAGAAATTGAAAAGTGAAAAGCCTCCGGACAAGTCTTCAACAAATAGCTATCAAAAAACTGATGCTTGGTTTGTTCATTGGCAAAGTAGTTTAGGATTTCGAACTCAGTTCGAAGTAGATTAGGAATTAGATTAGGATTTATCTCGATTGTTCTTGTAACAATTGTTCTTGTAACAATCACCCCTATCTCGGTTGTTCTTGTAACAATCACCTGTTTGAAGTTCTGTTACTCTGTATTTGAAGTTGGAGACAATTTCGAAGTAAGTTTATCTTTGATTCATCAATCGAAGTGTCTTGTTTCTTTATTGTTCTTTGATTTCTTAAGTTTATTGGTTTGCATTTCTTCACTTATTAAGAAAAATCCTCTTAATTGAGGTAATTGAACCAACAAAACACAATCGCCTGATTAGATTTGGTTTTTCCAAAGTTAGTCTGAGGGAGGAGATTGAAACTCTCTCTGGCATGCTCGCATACAATCATTTTCCATTGCAAAGAAGTAAAAAGAACCAAACACGTGCACATCACATGGGGCTCAGATTAAATCCCAGCTGTGCATTTTCGCAATGGATGGCCGGATCCCTGCACCACATGGTGCATAGCAAGGACCCTTGATCCAATGAGATGTGGGTTACAAAACGATGGTAATTTAATTTAATTTAATTTGATGATGTATGTATGTATGGACAACCAGGGTATTTTTGTCAAATTTGGAATATTTTTTCTTAATGCTTAATGGCAATGTATCATAAGTGGTCAAACTGGGTACCAGTCATAGATGAGGGGGTCGGTTTAAGTGTTTTTGTTGGGGTTTCTGTGTCCAAAATGCATAGATGATGGGTTCTTCATGAAATTTCACCTAAGAAAAGTGTGGAATCCATGAAATCAATGAACTTTTTTATAATAATGAGGTAAGTTTGCGAAGGACCTCATATTTTTTCCACAAATCAGATTTAGATTTAAGGTGAATGGGTTCCATAACTTCCATTCACTTGCAGATGGGTCGTGCACAATCTTGTAACGGTATTGTGTCGTGGCTTAGGGGCACAAACTAATTTTCCTAGTATAGCTAATTCATCATGAAAATAGAAAACTATTTTGTTCAATGCTAGGAATACAACTTTAAAACACAAACACAATTACACTTAGAATTGTTTGATGCAGGTGGGACCGCAAACGCAAACATTGAACGGCTCTGGTCTCCATTTAACTCGACGCCCTCAACTCTCATATTGCAAATAATCCTCCATAGCGATTAACTATTAGGTGTAACAAGCCGTGCAAAAAAAAAACTATTAGGTGTAACAAGGTCCAGTACAGGTTAGTCTTCAGGTCATTATATGTATTCCATGATGTAAGGTCATTATATGTATACCACGATAAGGAAATTTAGAAACAGAGAAAAATGAATCCAGGAGGCGCTGTGCGGTACGTGTTGTGGGACAAAACTACATCATTTTGCTCATTTTCTTGGTACATCCAAGAGCCCTATTTGAAGAGTTAATTTTTGGGTTCAATTTTAGGAGATTTAGGCTCTTTGGGGTAGGGTATAATGGGTTTAGGCACTTCGGGTTTAGGGTTTAGGTATTTTGACGGAAAAGAGAGAGGCGGGAAATTTCCCTCCAAAATGACTAATTTAATATCACAAATGCCCCTCGTAGCCATTACAAAGGCAGAGCACTCTTCCCACCCTCAAACCATTTTGCTCGTAACGTAATCAATCTATTCCAAGACACTACGTTTCACTCATTCATCCCATCAAACACATTTCGAGCACTGGCCACACTCCCGCATTTGTAGTGTCTCTTATTATTGTGTGTATTAGCATAATGTGAATGAGACAAGTTGAGAACGTGTTTGGGGAAGCCGGTTGTGACTTCTCTGTAGAGGGAGTAGGTTGTTGCTCCGAGGAGAAGTTTTTCATCTTGTATATTGTTTGAATATATATAAGAGAGTTGTCTCAAATTTTTTATTTGTGTTTTGTGTTTGTCTGTGTGGGTATGTAGCCTGGAAGCACAACAACATGAACACCTAAGATGCCCATATCGGACTTGCCTAGAGAAGAACACAAAAGCCTTATGTCTTAATTCCAATTGGAACATGTTAAATCGGTTTATAGCTCTGCAAAGACATGTCAAACTAGGCCTGTCAACGGATCGGATTTGATCCGGATCCGATCCGAAAAATCTGGATCCGAATCCGATATTTCAGATCCGATAATCCGATAATCCGGAACCGAAAATTCTAATAAAATACGGATTGGATCCGGATCGGATCCAAGCTTATCGGATCCGGATCGGATCCGGATAAAATCCGACCCGTAAGCAAGCAAGCTAGATGGAAATGACAAAAAATTAAATTACCGGATCGGATTCGGATTTTCGGATCGGATATCCGGATTTCGGATCTGGATCCGGGATTAACGTTTCGGATTTGTGAATATCGGATCCAGATTCGGATCGGATTCGGATCCGGATCGGATCCGACCCATTGACAGGCCTATGTCAAACTCGTTACTCAAAATAAACAAGATTTAGAATGGCAAGATGATACTGCCACAATCATTGTAATGCCAGCAAAAGAAATTTACAAGGAACACGTTCATTTCAATTCTTTTTTTCGAAGAATGAGGTAATTGCCAGGACAAACTACTGTACAAGTACCAAAAAGAACAAAACGCATAGTAGTGGCTCCTAATATCTTCAACTTCCGTGACTGTGATTGTCCTTGAGGGAAACCACATGTCTCCGACTACTGCATATCTCTGCACTCATCTCGGGTAGTCGTTGAGTGGAGCTAATACTTGGTTACTTTGTTTTTGGAAATGAGAGAAATGGTTATTTTTGTTTTGTGTGCTATACCAAAAAAAAAAAAAAGATTTTGGGCCACTGAAAAGTTCATTATTCAAGAAAAATGCCTCATAATTTTGGATCTTATTGAATTTGATAATGTTGTCAAGTTGTACACCTAACAGAGTACGGATTTGATTATGCGAAACTAGCATTTTAGCAAGAAAATTGGCCTCTTCCAGTATCTATATATCTATCTGGATATGCATATAATTATTGATTGTTTGTTTGGGTGGTTCTCTTTTCTTATGTGATTCTATTTTTTCTTTAAGTGCACATGTATGTGCTCCTTTGTGTTGACTTATTAATCGCAAAATTTTCATTCAGGTATTTTTTTTCCTTTAATTTTTTAGCTTTTAACTTCTCTTTTCTTTGGTAACTGTGGTTCACGGGTTCATGCATTACAAAAATCAATCAGTTATCCACCTTTTAAAAAAAGAAAAAGAAAAGAAAGTTGTACTTTTACCATTATATTTTGGGTGTTGATTTTGTAGCTCCCTTTTTTTTTTATGCAGACATTCTAATATTTAATAAAGTTACAAAACTACCCTTTTTAAGATAGAAAAATTACTGGAGGCACTCTACTCCCAAATTATCTCTTCATCTACTAAAGCACTCCAAACGAAAAAATGAACCAAAACCAAACATAAACATTAGGTTCTAAACATTAATATTAACATTACGTTCCAAACATTAAAAATTCACAACATAAATATTAGGTTCCAAGCATTAAACATTCATCTATGTCAGATTGCTCACGCCACTTTGCACCAAAAAAAAAAACACATTGCTAGAATTCTCCAAAATAAATAGCACACAATTGAAAAGGTTGATGCTTCAAAATCTTCATAACGGCTGCGATACAAGATCCTTATACTTATAGGAAAAATTAGTCAAAAATAAAATATTTTTTATCCTTTTTAATCCAAGGACACGGTACTTTTTTTTTGTTGATGAAGGACACGCGTCTTTTCAATTAAACCAAAAGGACATTTTAACATGGGTTCTGCTAGCGTTGTCCTTGTAAAAGCATTTCCTGCACTGTGGTGTTAGCTGTGAGACAGCTGTGCGCCCGAAAAGATGTACTATCAAGTTGCGAAACAAAATGGGGTCCACTGCCCTTATGAAATTTACCCGGAGAACTCTTCTCCCACGTTTATCTCCTTTTACTTTTGTTTGGTAGAGAGCCCACAGAGCTAAGATGGGGTCCACCAGCATATGATATTGCTGATTCTTCTTTTACTTTGCCAACGAAAAAGTTTTTACTCTATGACCCTAATGTTTTTTGGGGAAGGAGTCCAGGGGAAAACTGGAAGTCATTGTATCTACTTTTTTACAGAGTAAATAGTATACAACACGCTACACATATTTTAATTTTTTATTTAGTTTTAAAAATTAGTGAGATGCCACTAATTTTTTGGGTCACCGAAAGAGGCCGACTGAGAGGCAGGAATTGATTTTCTTTATAAATTTTCTCTACAAAATTAGAACTTTTAAAAATTAGTAAGATGTCACTAATTTTTTAGGGTCGCCGAAAGTGGCCATCGGATATGGGGTGGTAGTCGGACGGGAGGCAGGAGTAGATTTTTTTTAATTTTCTATATGAAATTAGAACTTTTAAAAATTAGTAAGATGTCACTAATTTTTTGGGTCACCAGAAGTGGCTGCCAGAGATGGGGTGGTAGTCGGACGGGAGGCATGAGTTGATTTTTTAAAATTTTTTGTACGAAATTAGAACTTTTAAAAATTAGTAAGATGTCACTAATTTTTTGAGTCGCCGGAGATGGGGCCGGTGGTAGTTGGACGCGAGGCAGGAGTTGTTTTTTTAAAATTTTCTGTACGAAATTAGAAACTTTAAAAATTAGTAAGATCTAACTAATTTTTTGGGTCGCCGGAAGTGGCCGCCGGAGATGGGGTGGTGGTCGGTCGGGAGGTAGGAGTTGATATTTTTGAATTTTCTATACGAAATTATAACTTTTAAAAATTAGTAAAATGTCACTAATTTTTTGGGTCGCAAGAAGTGGTTGCTGGAGATAGGATGGTGGTTGGCTAGAAGGTTGGAATTTATTTTTTTGAATTTTCTTTTAAAAATTAAAATTTTGAAAAATTAGTGACATTTCACTATTTTTTTTTGTCTTTATGTTCAATTGCAAAAGTTCCTTGTCCTTCCCTTTAAAAATGTCAAATATTTTGTGTCTTTATGTTCGATTGCAAAAGTACCTTGTCCTTTTCTTTAAATATGTCAAATGTTTTGGATTTTTGGCTAAGTGGCCCATCTTTATATTTCCGTACTCATTATCTACCATGTTTCCCTCAAAATTTCCAAAACGGCTACAAATCTACATTTTAAAACTCATAATAAGACAAACAAAGCACATCACCAATGTTTAGAGAACTCTTGAGAGAAAAAGTAACAAAACTCTCAAGAGACTTTGCATGGACAAAAGGATGGTCTACAATCATAGGCCGAAGACCACTTGTCCAGTTTAATCTGGTGCAGAATATGAAGACAATAATATAAAGATTCTACGAAGGAAACATGACATATGAAAGTAGGTCGTGCAGTAAAAGGAGTTGAACAACTATCGGCTTTTCTCTGATAAAAAAAACTATGGGAATTGATAATCGCACTCCAAAAATTGATGGAGGGGCTCCAAGCTACAATGGTTTTCCAAAACTACCATTTTGCAAGTTCTATAATTTGCTTCACGCACTCTAAAAAAAAATTACTCTTCTCCTTTTCCTCATTTGTTAACGAGGGATTTTTCAGTGCCGAGCGGGCACCATCCTACGTGGTGCCCAAGNGCATATCTCGACCATCCAAAACACTTTTTAGACAGTCTGGATTAAGAGAGAGAAAGGGGAGAGAGAGAGAGAGAGAGAGAGATCTGGGCCATATTTTACATTATTAGCTTGTTGAGCAACTTTGCAATATCTTTCAGATAAAAAAATAAAGTACTTTCGTGGGAAAAAAAATTTCTTTTTAACCAAATTAAACTACTAATAGAGATCTTTAATTTGGTGCAAAAAAAATTTGAAAAAATGTATACGAAAGTATTTTACATTGTTAGCTTGTTGAGTTGGCTTTGCAATATCTTCCGGATAAAAAAATAAAGTAATTGCGTACATAACTTTTTATTTACTTTTCATTGCTAAAAAAATTGAAATTTTTTGTACGAAATAATTTAAACCCAACAAGCCAGCAATGTAAAGTACTTTCATATAAATTTTTTAAAATTTTTTCGAATCGAATTAAAAATCTCTTTTGTAGTTTATTTTTTCAAAAAAAAGAAAATAAAAAATTATGCAATGTTATTTACTTTTATTTTTTTATCCGAAAGATAGTACAAAGCCAACTCAATAAACCAACAATGTAAAATACTTTCGTATATAATTTTCTAAATTTTTGCGCATCAAAAGAAAGATCTCTACTAGAATTTTAATTTGGTGCAAACAAAAATAAAAATTGTATGTGGAAATACTTTATTTTTTTTATCCAAAGGATATTGCAAAACCAAAAAAAAAAAGGAGTAACAATTGCGTTGAGTACTTAACATTGCCGTCAACAGAGTTGGTGGGTTTAATGGAGGGCAGATATAGGTGACATGGCAGCACTAAAGGCATGAGATAGATGTGTCAGACAGGCATCTTCAGACAGAGGATCCGCTGCCAACGGAGAGAGGCTTTGGTTCATATTTCCGTTAGGATTACCTCAAGCAAATGAGGAGATAATTTTGGGATGGAATGTCCCCAGTAACTTTTATATTTTGAAAATGGTAGTTTTGTAACTCCATTAAATTTTGGAGTGCTTGCATCAAAAAAGGGAGCCCCAAAATCAGCTCCCGAAAACTATTTGCTTTTTTGGAGTGTCTGAAGTAAAAAAGAAGAGTAAAGGTTTTTTGGAGTGTCTAAAGTAAATCATGGAAATTATAAAAGGGTAATTTTGGAAAAGTACAGTTAGCTTGGAGCCCCTGCATCAAAATCGGAAGTGCGAATATCAATTTCCTATATTTTTCACATGAACTTTTCTTCAACTTTATCCTCCACTTCACAGAATTATTTTCCACTTTACTCATTCAATGTATTAAATATTTCCACTTTACTCATTCAATGTATAATTACCTTTTGTTTTGTCTTTATTTGATTTTTTTTTTTTTTGCGTTTATTAGTTTTACATCAATTTTTTTGAGTATTATTGGTTCGTCTCACCGAGAGGAATTCAAAAATATAAAAGATTATGACTAGAACTCTCAATTTTTTGAATAAGATCGAAAAAAGTGTAAAAAATTGTCTTTTTGACTTATTTTATTCTTTATTGAAAAAAAATTATGATTTGATCACAATTTTTTACTTTTTTGATTCATCTCGCCGAGATGAACCAATAATACAATAAAAGTTGATGAAAAACTAAAAAACACGAAAAAAAAAATCAAATAAAGACGAAAAAATAAGTCACCCAACTTCTTAGGCCAAAACAAATCTTAGAGAGTGTACGGGGATAAATCCGCGTAACTCTGGATCACGCGTCTTCCTCAGATCAACCCCTCGAATCCGCAAAGACAGAAAAGAGGGTTAAGCGCTTTCGCACTCGTTTGGCCAAGGCCCTCCGACTTTTAAGTTAGTATCAAGTACTAGAAAGCTTAAAACACAATGCGTATGAGAGTAATTCACAGCGTACCTTTTGTCATGGTTATTACCTTGTATTTATAAAAATAGATGTCTTTTCCAATTTTGTGATCTCAAGGCCAATTATTTTCTTTTCTCTTTTGTGAAATTTTTCTCGATAGGACTTTCCTATCAGGACAAATTCTCTTATATCGCTGGGGATATAAATGCAGCCAGTTGTCTTCTTTCCATATAGGATTCATTCCTATATGCGTTATTCCCATCCACATTGGGGAATGTTCACGTCAATCCCTTATTTTTACGGGATTGTTCTTATCTAAATGCGTAATCGCTTTTAGAATATTAAGGAATGTTTCACCGCCTTCATTGGCGGTCCTTTAAACTAGCAGCCGGAAAGTAACTTTGGTAAATCATGGATTCTTTACGCTGAATTTGGACTATGTATTCCCAACGCCACAAACTATATCCCCAGAAGCTTACAGCTGCCCATATCGGGGTATCCCCTTGTGCTTCTGTAGAGCTAATGCATTACTTTAATTTGATTCGACCCTTATTCATGGTCAATACATTTCTAAGATAGAGAGACTAACTAACTACATGTAGTCTTGCTGATTGATCGGCCTCTCGCGGTCATCATCTTAGACACGTGCCATGCCTTATAATAGGGTAATCAGATTTTAGCCTCTCCAGAGAGTGAAAGTAAACTATGAACTGTTCTATACGTATAGATGAGGTGCACCGATAGTGCACCGACAGACTTCGGGGACCCTCTTGTGGGTACCGTACAAAAATTTTGAACGAAATGATGTGATTTAGGATCGAGCACTTAGGAACGTCTGATTGAGGTGATTTCCGTGAATGCCTCTTCAAAATTTAATTTTGGGTTGAATAGACGACTTGGATCAACCGCGTATAACCTACAATGGGATCCCTGAATGTACCGGTAAACTGACTTCTCTCATTTCATTATCAATTTAATGCGTAAACGGAGTAACCGACAAGATAGACCAATCATTTGGTATTGATCTTAATAACTGGACACTGACTGCCTAACTCCCTCCCAGCTGACTTATCAAACAAAAATGCTCAGCTGGATCTGCCTGGCATTTAGCTGGTTACTACAAAAGTCTAAAACACTTGACTTTTGATAGTAGTTACACGCGCACCACGCGTATGAGAAAAAATCTATGATTTCAGGTTGATCACATATTGAGCATCTTCTTATCTGTCACATTACTTTGATGTGCGAGTTTCTTCTTATTTGTCACATAACCTTGGTGTGCATGTGATGTGCAAAGTGTGGTGCACCCATATCCTTTTTCCTTGAAGAATTCCTACCACTTGGATTATGGGTCCAGATAGGCCTGGGCTTATTTCCCTCCAATTCAACTATTGTCCAGTTTCCTCTGGGTTTTAATTTTTTGGGGGGTTCATTCCAAAACCAAACAAATAATTGAGAACTTTCATTTTTCATTTTATAGAACTCGTCTAGAAAAATGCACACATTTAAAAAAAAAAATTGGGGGGATTTCAATTGATATATTTACAAAATGCATTTGGTGAAAGAAAAAACTATGACAAATGAAGTTTGGAAGCTGCTACAATATCCACCCTTTTATGGGACACCATGTTCCCCTATGACATCAATAACTGAACTGCATAACATTAACCACAAGGAGGCGTGACAAAACCATGGAGGACTTATCAAAAGTCACTCAATGACACAATATTCATTGACCACTTAATGACATAACATTAACCTTTATAAAGCATAACATTTTAATCATTCCAGGACATAACATTTTACGCCTCAGTTTTCTTTTGGTGTCTCCCATTATAACATTAATCACTTAATGATATAACATGAACCGCTTCGTGGCATAACATTGCAATTAAGCATGGCACAATTGGGGGGCATCATAAAGCAGAATATTGTGGCATTTTCCTTGAAGTTTTCAACCATATTTTGTTTTTCTTTTTTTCTCATAAAACATGGTTTGTTCATGTATCAAACCAAAAGAATGTCAATGTTATTTGCATTTGGTGATCATCATTCATCCCCACCAGTGGAATTTTTCACACCGAATTAAAATACACGATGAGTACTTTAATTTAGTGCGAAAAAATTCGAAAAACGATACACGGAATCACTTTATTTTTTTATTTGAAATACCATAATTTTAGCACCTGCTGAACTCATTTGCTAAAATCTGGTTAATTTTAGTAACTCGGTTGCTAAAATCAAATGAAAAACTAAGCCGCATGTGTTTTTGAATAATTTTTTTCTAGTGATCTTATCTTATGTTTAGCAAGTACGTTAAGGCTAATGACGACATGGCATGGAAAGTTATTGATGACGGTATGCAACCGCATGTTTTTTTGACTACAGGAAAAATGAATCCTTTCGTCAAAGGGTCCAGAAGCAGTTATTAATAATTTTTGCGGAAGGGGCCAAAAAGTCTCTTTGCCGTGTAAACATATGCTAATAAGAGTCCCCTGTTCTAGAAAACGGAAAACACCCAACCAGAATTAATCCAATTCAATCAAACCCCAAGCCGAATGAAGTGAATCAAAACCTTTCAGTTAAAAAAAGAAAAAAAAATGATGTAGCGAAATAAAGCAGATCAAAATTAGCAGGGGGATAGGTGAGCCGTCCGGGGGTGCGAATACCTGTCCGGTGGCTGTCCTGCAGTATCTCTAGCGAAGGCCTTTCATCTTCTTCGTATTCAAGGACCACTCTGGTAACCAAGCGGTTGACGCCGTTGACCTCTATTCCCGCACTAAAATGCCGGCAACACTTAGGCAGCGAAAGATTTACGAGTTCTTCGTGAAGAAAGACGACCTGAGAGTGCCCTATGGAAGAGGCGAGAAGTCCGACTCTAAGAAGAGCGTTGATGTGAGGTCCAAGGAAAGATTTATGAGCAACTCTTTTTTACCTCAGAAAAATAAGCTCAAGGCGGTGAAGGAAAATAAGGTCAACGACAAGCCATCGGTGAAGGAAAATAAGGTCAACGACAGGCCATCGGTGAAGGAATACGCCAAACATGTCTGGAGTTCGACATTACCGCGCCCAGAAAGATTCTCGGGAATGGACCCGACTCATCCTAGAAGTTGTTTGGAGCTGATGGAAAATAAGGACAAGGCATTGGTAGTTACCAAAAAAAGATACAAGGCATCGGTGAAGGTCTACACCAGACGGATAGGGGAAGAGGTTTTTTGGGATAAAAAACTTAAACGTCACCCAAAGTTCAAGGAGTTCGAAATGGACCCGGAATTTCGTCGGGAGTTAAGGAAATACAAAAGTTTCCGGGAGTACGCGGAAAGTTTGTGGGATTCATTTGAACTCGAGCATCCGGCAACGTTTGATGAGTTGGGAATGGACCCGAAAAACAAGGGCATCATTTCTAACTTCTTTGCATTTGTCAGGGATAAGGAATTTTGCAAGAGGATGGGCTGGGCTTGGAGGATGCCCAATTGGTTGGTGTACGACTCTCCTGGTACTAAAAAATCATTAAGCATAGTCGCTGCTATGGCGAACTATCTTAAATATGACATCTATCATTTGGATCTTACAAGTTTCTCCTCCTTCGATGAGCTGAAGAATATGCTGCTCTCCACCAGGAAGCGCTCCGTAATTACTGTTGAAGGTTTATATCACTGTGCTGGGATGCTTCTCAATCTTAAGACTGATGAGGTTAGCTATTTTTTTTTTAACTGCAAATCCTCCACAGGTTAATTAATAGTAGCAAATTTCACAATAGTTGGTGGCCTCGGCCGTCAAGTTGAATCAATTGATGACTTATCAACGCTTACATATTTCTTCTTCTTCTTTTTTTCCGTTTAATTTGCAGCTCAAGTAATTATTTGCGAACGTGGGATAAGAGTGTAGGTTTTGAAATAGATAAAAATCTAGAAGTGGTTGAGATTTCTGATGATGTTATTGTTTTAATCTGATCACGTTGCTGTTATGTTATGCAGTATGCCGTCAAGAATTTGCTGAACAAAATTGATGCCCTATTTTTGAGATATAATAATGAGCGGATCTTTGTATTTACCACCAACCACAGAGACCACCATGATGCTGCTTCGTTGCGCCCTCTTAAAATGGATATTTATATTCACACGTCTTTGCCTCAGCCTATAGCCTTACCAGATGGAGAAAAGAGGACATATCACAATAACCTTCTCGTGTCTGATTCAACAAAACGATATTCATTGCCAAATTTTGATGCCATTGAAAACAATGCGGTGAAGGTCTACAGTAGACGGGGAAGGGATTGTTCGCATTCAATGGAACTCGAACAGCCGCCAACCCTTGCGGAGTTGGGAAACGACCCTGACAAAGAGGGCATAATTTCTGACTTGTTGAGCTTTGTTAGGGATAAGGAGTTGTACAAGAGGATAGGAAAGACTTGGAGGAGGGGTTACTTGTTGTACGACTCTCCCGGTACCGATAGATCAAGCTTAATTGGTGCTATGGCAAACTATCTTAAATTTGACATCTATGATTTCGATGTTACGGGTTTGTCCTCAATTACGGAACTAAAGAAAGTGGTGGCCAACAGGAACCGCTCCTTGATTGCTATTAAAAATTCCGATCCCTGGTTCGGGATGCCTCCCGATATCAAGAATGAGGTTTTGTCTTTGAGAAAGGAGAATGAGGTTAGCTATTTGTTTTTCTATGACTTTTTTTAATGAAGTTTTCTAATATTATTATTGTTGTTGTTGTTGTTGTTATTATTATTATTATTATTATTATTACTAATTAAATTCAATGGCCTAAAGGCAGTACAATAATTCCACAAGAAAATACAAGAATGAGTTACAAACTACCAAGACCTAGACTAAAATCACGGGATAACAAACAGAACCGGTCGGAAGGCACACTTTGCAGAAGCAGAATCATCCATTTTGGTAGGCATAGTGCCTGTCTAAGATTTGGCAGCCGAGATTGACGCGGGAAATCTGAAACTCAAACCAAAGAACGCGTGAGTGAAATTATTCCCAAAATACCAAATAGGATCCACTCCAAGGAGGTTTAACTTGTGAGCCACGCCGGTACTTCTATTGGTGTGGGTTCCTGTTGACACGCGGAACTTTGGACGTGGTACAGTTCCGCTGACATCAGCAAAGCTGAGCTCTCCACAATCCACGACGAGTAGGAATCCACATCGAGGAGCAAATATACAGTAAGCACAATCCATCCAGAACAAATAAGAAAAAAATTGAAAAAGACTGGACAACAAACAAATCAATTGAGTCACCCGAGTCAACCCAACACTAAGCATCGAGATGTTGTTTAATCTGAGTTGCTACTTCGGGAGAGAACCAGACTCCATAGCTACCGCCTACAACTGCCGGAGCCTTTATTCGCCAGAGGGTGGCCGAGTCACCCTAATCATACCACATTGTCGAGTCAAGGACAACCAAATCAGGGCGCAGTGGATGATTGGTGCTTTGAATGGTGGGTCGTGAGGGGTCACAAAGGGCATTGTGGATGAAGGGTCATGGAGGGTGAGGGGTCACAGAGGGGTGGTGGCGGATGGCGCTGTGGATGGTGGGCCGTGAAGGGGGAGGGGTGGTTGTGGTGGCCATGAGGGGTGGCGGTTGTGGATTTGATACGGAAGGCTAACCGGTGTGGAAGTGAGAGGACTATGGCAGGGCAGTGAGGGAGGAAGAACCAAAGAAGGGGTGGCGATGCGTAGTGGTAGGGATGAAAGTATGAAACCCTAGGACAATCTCTCCATTGAAGAGAGAGGCTCTCACAAAAGAGAGAAGGAACATACTCAGACCTAAGTTCTACCCTAATTTTTCTAAGATTCAATATAAACTTTTGGTCGTTCGTTTTCATGAGAGTACGTAGTTTAAAAGGTGAAAACATCACTACTTAACGGTAGAAAAATAATTTACTAAAGATAAAAAAATCATTCACTGAAAATAAAATAAAGTTTGAAACAATTATCTTTATCGTCTTTAGTACTTCCTCCCCCCTATAATGTTGGTCTTTTTTAGAATTTCAACTTTTTATGCAAACAAATATTAAATACATACCTCCTTTCTAAATGACTTCTGTTACTACCTTGTAAATCCCATTCAAAAAGTTATTTTGACTTATTTATGAAGGTAGGTTGTAGAAATCCACGCATTTTTAGTTAACATTTTGGACCTCGGAAAATGAAATAAAGAACAAATATTATGGGCCAAATGGAGTATTTTTTTTTTTTTTTTCAATTTCGGTCCATGTTTTTATTATCTTGTGATTGCTCTCGTAGAGACAATTGATCAATCCCAAAAAATTTGGGGAAAATTAATCAAAAGATCATAGCAACTTTCTTTTAAGTGGCCCTTTGCTATTTTTTTCCTTTGTTTTCCCTTTATTTTTGTACCAAAGGTTAAAATTGGTCTTTGAATTTGGATATTCATACAGAATGAAACTTATATAGATATTCTGTAGCAAAGTTTACACTGCTTATATAACCATGAACTTCCTCTTGGTCCCATTTTGTTTACTCTTTGCGAGAGAGTTTGTCATTTCAACCTTCAAACTTCCCGAAATAAATTTGTAAATTTTGCTGTGTGCACAGTTCAAAAGATCTCAATAAGGACTTTTGCACGGTGCAAAAAACAAAAATATATTCTTAAAAGCACATTTTTCTTCCAAGTCAAAATGACAAACCTTTTAGTAAAAAACAAACAAATTAGGACGGAGGGATTATAGCTCTGGAATCAGGCATGAAATAAAAAAATGGGAAATCATCACACAAACAGGAGAACCCAAGGAATGCTGCATAGTTTTAACAACCATTCGTAACGAACCTTGTCGGCCAGTTCGTAGCAGTTTTCTGAGGGATCGGTTAGGAAATTGACCGATATAGTTTTGGAAGTGAAAATCGGAGGCTGCCAGTTCAGTTAAGAAGATGATCAATGAGCTGTAAATCGGAGAAAGGTAGCTCCGATATGGACTACATCACTGTATATATATCTTGACACTGTGGCGATGGAGGCGGTCCAGGCGGGAGCACCCAGATTCCGGTGGATCCTCCGGTGCTCTTGAAACTATGAGAGAGTACAACTAGAACAACTTTTGAAGAACAAGGGCGGGCCAAATTGAAAATGTTCTAATAAACTAGATGGGAAGTGCAAATTACGATATTGCAGTTGAGACCGTGTTCGTTTGTTAAACTTTTGTTCTAAATTTTTAATTTATTGATCATCAAGCCAATGATTCGAGCTGAATGTTTTCTTGGAGCTCGTCAAGCTTTTAAACCAAGTTTAAACAAGGTAATATTTGTCTTGTTCGGCTAATGATATACTGTAAAGAAATCTAACTTACTCCAAATAAGATAGTGATAATGTCAAAACTGTTTTTTATTGTGTCAAAACTTCAGTGCATAAAATGCTTGTACTTATGCTCTTTTAAACTTGTGCAATGTATAAGCATTTTATGCATTGTCGTTTTGGCACAATCAAAAACAGTTTTGCCATTAACATTTGCCAAATATTTTTTGATGTATTTGACTCATAAATAAGCCAAGTCTAACTATATTTATAAACTAGAACAAATTACTATTTGGCCAAACGGGTATGTAAACAAATTACTTTTTGAACAAATTACTAAGAACAGTAATTATAATTTTTTGTACTTTATAAGAGAATATTGGATGGACACATCATCTTTTTAGATATTTAGAAATGAAAATAGAGGTGTGGGTCTTTGAAAGAAAAAAAAAAAGCGATGGGTCCCTCTGAAAAGTATAAAAAGTTGAAAAAAAGAGGAGACAAATTACAAAATATCTCTTCATTATATCACATTCGGTCTCTAAAATGAAAATATAGAGATTGATAGGAGATGCACTTTAATTGGGTGGTCTAGACTTAAAGTGACCTTTAATAAATGACTCGTCAATGCTATATGTTTCTCTCTTTTAAGATGATATAGGAAAATAAAATAAGTCTTGATTATATAGGGAAATAAAGTAAGTCTTAACTATGTAAGGGTGAGATTTAAACAAAAAGACAAGTGTCTTAGACGCCTAGCAAGTATAGGAAAACCAAAAATGGAAAGGGCTAATAATATGTGAAAGTTCTTATTGTCAGTGATAATTATAGTTAATAATGTGGACGTGGGCTCAAGAGTATAGGTTTTGAAATACGAGGCGTAGTAGAAAACATAAAATGTTTCTTCGAAATGGTCCAAGGAAGAAATATCAGTTGTCTAGATTTATACTGTACCATTAATTTCTCTCCATGAATCTGGACCATTGAATTTTTCTTTCATGTACCACTTCAAGGAAACTTTTTCGCTACCATTTTTGTTGAAATATAGAAAAACTTTGAAGTGGTTGGGCTTTACGATGATGAGGTTTTTTTTTATAGATGTTGTGTTAATTTGCTGCAGTTCATGGTCTCATTTTTGTCGGAGTACGTTGATATGCTTTTGTCCAGCTGTGGTGATGAGCTGATCATCGTATTAACCGCAAACCACATGGACCCACATGCTGCTGCTCTATTGCTCCCTGTTGACATGGACACTTACATTCAGAATTCTTCAACTCAGCCTGTAGCCTTGCCAGATGAAGGAGAGACTGTGCAGCTTGATTCATCAGAACAAAAACCATTGGTGAATTTTGATGCTGCAAGTCCCGATGAGGACTTGTACCCCGTCGAATGCAAAAAAAAGTTTGATGCTACAAACAACGGGGCATGTCAGAGCGGCCTTATTGTATCTAATTCAGAGATGAAAAATACGAGAGAGGCACTAAAGGGACGGTGCATGATGGAGAGTGTACTTGGTTTAGTTGATTCAAAGGCAGGAATATCGTCAACGGATTTTGATGATGCAGACAACAGAGCATATCTTGTGAGTGCACATCACAGTACATCTCCAATGGGACTCAAACAGCCGGCAACTTTCGTGGAGCTGGCAACGGATACGGAAAATGAAGGCATAATTTCCGACTTGTTGCGATTTGTCAGGGATAAGGAGTATTACCAGAGCATAGGCAAGGCATGGAAGAGGGGTTACTTGTTGTACAACCCCCCTGGTACTGACAGATCGAGCTTAATGGCTGCCATGGCGAACCATCTTGAATTTGACATTTATGATTTGGATCTTACAGGCTTGTCCTCCATCTCAGAACTGACGAATGTGCTGGTCTACTTCAGGAGTCGCTCCTTAGTTGCTATTAAAGATTTTGATCACTGGTTTGGGATGCTTTCAAATCTCAAGAATGAGGTTAGCTATTTGTTTTTCTCGAACAATTTTTCTTTTCCACCCATTTTAAGTGCACATTGTCCCCTAGTTAATTGGTATTGGCAAGTTTCATACTCGTGGTTAACAATTTGACACTTACGTTTCAGTATTTTGTTAGTTCTTTTATGAATTTTTGGAAGGTTCATGTTAAATTTATTGGATTAATCATTCATGCATCACGATGAGATTAAAAAGAAAAAATCATGGCCAAAAGGAAAATGATTCACTAAATACAAAAAATTGTATCGACTACCTTTGTTGTCTTTAGTCTAATCTTATCTAAACATTTTTTTTCCAATTTCGGTCCATATTTTTTTTACTTTTCTTATTCTTGACAAATGATTGATCTCAAAAAATTTGACAAAAAAATAAACAAAGGATCACCTGAAGTAAGTAAGTAAGTAATACTACTTATCAGTATCAGTAAATTATTTAGCATTCGATAAATTTACCGAAATAAAAAGAATGCTGACTTGTTCATTCGGAAAATTTATAAACTGAAAAGTACTAAAGTTGATGGTATATGCACAAATTGGAAAAATCTATCACCTAAAATATGTCTGATTGATGATCGACAACTTTATCAAATTAAAATGAAAATTTGTCAATCCAAAAAAAAAAAAAAAGGTAAATTGGTGGTTATTTTTCTTGAATAGCAAAAAAAGAAATTTATTAATAATTGAATAGCTATGCATTGATTAAAAGGGCCGATGGCACAATTCATCTTTTCTTGATCATTGTGGTGTCAATTGTTACTTTACATGATTTGTAGTATTTATCCTCGGTTAATATAAGACCCCAGAGTCCCTTGTTTTAATCTAATCCCATTGTCATTCTGTTATTTTTGCTGCAGTTGACGGGTTCATATTCTTTGGAGTTTGCTGATGGCTTGTTGTCGAGCTGTGGTGATGAGCAGATCATCGTATTTACCACCAACAACAAAGACCTACATGATGCTGCTCTACGGCGTCCTTTTAACAAGGATATGTTCATTCACAAGTCTTCAACTCAGCCTGAAGCCTTACAAGATGAAGGAGAGATTGTGGATAAAGGAGAGATTTTGGTGCAGCTTGATTTATTCGAACAAAAACCATTGGTGGATTTTGACGCTACAAACAACAAGGCACATCAGAGTGGCATTCTTGTGCCTAATTTAGAGAAGGAAAGTATGAGAGAGACATCAGATATTAGGTGCATGACGGAGAGTGTATTTAGTTTAGTTGATTCAACGACAATAATTTCATCAACGGATTTTGGTGCTCCAGACAACATAGCACATCTCTTGAGGGCACATGAGACAGGCCCCATTGCGTTTATTTCAGAGAAGAAAGATACGACGGACAAGAAAGAAACGAGAGTGGGATTAGGCAGAGAATGCTTAACCGAATGTGTATTTAGTTTAGATGATTCTACAAAACACAAACCGTCGCTGGATTTTTACACAACAAAAAACAAAGCACATATGATCGGAGCCCGTAGACAAAAGTTTGGTAAGTGTTAGTCAAATCTCTGTCAGTTTTTCGGCAACTACTTACTGCTTTTGTTTAATATTTTTGGTTTTCAGATGCCGAAACTTTTCATATTTCTCGACATTTAGTTACCGAAAAATTAGTTACTGAAATTTTCCATCTTCAACGCATGGCGACGGGTGGTGGTGGCGGCAATGGCTGGTGGTGGTGACAAGTGGTGGTGGCAATGGATGTTGGTGGCGACAGATGGTGGCGCTGGATGGTTGTGGCGACGAGTGGGGGAGAAGATTTTGGGTTTTTTAGGGTGAAGGGTATTGTGGGAAGTTTAGGTGAATTTAGTGGGTTGTATAGAATAAATTTTGTTTGGGGAATTTTAGTTGTGGGTTGGATGGAGAAAGTGGGTTGCATGGAGAAAATAGTGGGTTTGCTTTCAATTTTACTTGTTTATTTACAATCTAATGCTTATGGCAAAGGAGATGGTGCACATTGGTCCCTTTATGGAGGCACTAAAAATTGTAGTTTTCTTACCTATATATTGGTTCTCATGCAGTGACGCGCATCTGTATGAAGCATGGGATTAATCGGGTATCCTCGGTGAACTGCATCCATAAGCCACACGGGATCCATTGGTGGCCATTTCGACAAGTAACTTATATTTTCATTTCCAGCAGTCAATTATTTTCGAAGTCTTAAACATTCTGACAATTGTAAGTTCATTCCTAAACGCTTGAAGGAAGGTGAAATCACGCTGATAGTTGTTCATTGTTCCCTTAGATTATCGATTCCTCTTGTCACTTTAGATAATTAAATTTTGAAAGCATTTCAAGGACAAACTTCCTTTTGTCAAATTTTCTACGCCTTTCAAGAGCATCCCGTCGTGTTAGCTAGCATATGTGTCCAACTTCCCTCAAACTGAATGTAGAAGTGTCTATAATTAGATGCAGTGGTTTCATTGTACAAGGGACCATCCATTAAGATCTTAAAATATTTGTATTTATGGCCTTTTCAACTTGCACTTTCATTGTAGCTTGTTCTTCAAACAACACCCATGTCTATGTAGCACAGACACTTCGTCAAAGGATACGTACTGGTGTCAAACACTTGTTGGACACCAACACTATCCAGACATGTGTTTGACACTTAAAGCAGAAGTGTCCTAATTTTTTTAACAAATTTCATTTGGACATTCCGAGACATTCTAATAAATGCTCTGGAAACTCTAAAAAAAAATGCTCTGAACACTCTCAAAACATTTGCAAACAAGTTGGGGTCTTAAGCGAAATAGTAGACCTTGATTGAAACTTTGCGGAAGTCTTATCTTTTTTGATAGATGGTGTTTTATTCATTACAAAGACACCTACGTGATGAAATGCTTTTTGATGAAATACTTTTGTGAATGATTGAAGGTATACATGGTGTTATATAGTCAATGTGAGAGCTTATATTTGTGTATTTTTTCATATAATAGTAGAAAAAAATATCTTTTAAAACATATCCCCCAACATGTTGTGTCCCCAATGTTATAAAACCTAAGTGTCGGTGCTACATAGACCCATATTATCTGTATTCTTGAATTCTAAATGACATTTTGCCATAAATATTTGAACTTGGCTATAGTCTAAAGCTCTGGGATACTATTCTTAATGCATTTTAACTTGCATCTTTCATGCACTTTTGGGACAATTATCGGGATATTGCTGCCTCTTAATACGTTGCAGTCAATTGTAGGAGAAAAAAAGAATGTGACTCTTGTTACTACGATAATAGTCCAATGTTGTCATATATCTTCTTCGATAAGAGAGTTCATGACATTTATGAGGCTAATCGCTTATTTGGACATCAACGTTTTTATTGTTGGTCTCTTTGGAAAAAAAGTACTAGCCCTATTTTTTGAATAGTCGGAGAAGAAAGCATTGGATTCCTTGAAAGTCCAAATTTACTGATTACATTTACTGGAATCAGAAATGGGCAAGAAGGAAGGGGTATTCCTTGGGAGGTGAAAGGACGTTTGAAGTTAGCAGTGTATCCATGGATGATATACTTGATTCAAGGCTTCTATTTATTCATATGCCCCAGTTTTCTAGATCTTCACCTCAGACTTCAGCGTTACCAGATGGAGGCAAGATTTTCGGTCCTGTAGCCTTATCATCAACTGAATTAGCTGCTACAAACAACAGAGCTCACGATGTTAGACAAGATCAAAACGGTTATACTGCCTCTCTTTATGCGTGTGAAAGTACAAGAGTAACATCAGGCAGGCGAGGGATACCTATGAGTTCATGCAGCGTAAAGGATCTCCAACAACATTTTTGCTGTAAACATAAAGATGTTATGAAGAGACTTGGTGGTAATTGTTTGCCTTATTTCTTTGTTTTTTAACCATACTAACTCTGCCACAAGATGCTGGATTATTGTGTTGCGGATGTAGTTCGAGAAACAAATACTAACGTTTCTTTTCTCATGCAGTTAACAGACCCATGTTTAAGAGCACCTGTAGGCAGCACCAGATCTATTGGCAGCCATGTCGGCTTAAAAACAATGGTAATTTCTCCCTCTCCTTCCTTGTCACCAGTTTGGATAGTTAAAGTCTTAAAAGAGAGAAATTGAAAGAAATCATAGTCTCTTACGAATCTAAATTTTTATTCTTTTGAAAAGTTGAGGGATTTGTGGAGAAAGGGAACCCAAGTTAATCTTAAATGACTAAATTCTGCTCTCTTTTTTCACATAATATCTTTTTGCTTCTATTTCAATCTTTACCAGAGGTGAGAATAATTGAGATTTTTTCCTCATTAGAACGAAAAGCATTTGATGCACATCTTGTCGAGGCAGATCAGAGCGGCCCAACTGTGTCTAATTTAGAGAAAGAAACTATGAGAGAGGCATCAAAGAGGAAATGCATAACTAAGAGTGTCCCTTTTTCAGAGGATCTACGACAACATTATGGTGGTGGACAAAGAGATGCAGCGAAGAGCCTTTATGGTAAGTTTCTATACATGATGGTTTATATAGTGTTTAAGTTACTAAATTAATGAATTACGGTTTCACATGCCAGATTCCCTTGTATGGAATTCAGTTGAAGTACTAGACATTCTTCCTCTCTGGGAAGAGTCTAATACCATTGAACATTTGGTGCAACGGAGAAGACTAGTACTTCAACAGCGATGGATAAGACCAAAGAAATCACTAGATCTGCCACGAACACTGCAAATGAACTGCATAGGAGGATTGACTGTTCAGGTTAGTGCTCTCCCTGATCTACATGTGCATCTTTGTAAAACATCTATTCATTCTGGATAGGTTTTTGAATAATGACAATATGATCCATATTGGTGACTTTACCTTTGGTTGTCAGTACAGTGTTGGAACTGAGATTCTGTTTCCATTGTACAAAGTATTGTTCTCAAACAATCGAACCAAGTTTGTGTCATAAGCTAGAGTTAACAGTGATTATACCCTCAACATTTTTGTTGTTTAAGTAAGTTAGAAAAGATATATATATACACATATGTATAATTTAGTAGAGAGAAAAATAAATCCAGGTAAGCCACACCCTCCCTTCATTAGGAGAGGAAAGATTGGTTGAAGTTATCATCCTGTTTTTTGATCTGTGCATTGATTTATTTCTGGATGAGTAATGGCTTCAACCATCCAAATACTGCAGTCTGCTGGTTCTTTGAATTGGCCTATTGGCTTACCAGCTGGAGGACACGTTGTATCTCTTTCAAAAAGGATAATTGTGAGAAAGACATTTAAGAGAGAGTGCAGAACTATAAGTGTTAGTTTTGAGGGTCACCAACACCATTTTGGCAGCAGATGTGAAGGTGTTGCGTACAGCCCTTGTGGTAAGCGTCTGCAATTTATGAAGTGTTGCTTGGATTCTTGCTCTTGTTTATGAACCAACTAATGTTTCTGGTGAAGGATATGCTGGATTATTTTCTTTATGTTGTTGCTCATGCAGTGAACCGCATCTGTCAGCAGCATGGGATCAGTCTTGTACCCACAGTGAAGCGCATCCATAGGCAACATGGGATTCATCGGTTGCCATTTCGACAAGTAACGCACTTGTACTTCGATTTCTATTTAGATTTGGTTTATAGGTTATACGGTATTATCGTTATGGAAAGAGTAGTGAGTTCTCCCTAAACACAAAACCGATGATTGTGAAATCATTAGATTGTGAGTTCTAAAAGACTCAAATTACAAAAGTTCAAAACCTGGACAAACATCCTTTTGCAATATATTTTTTATACTCCTTGACCTTCCAATAAAATCGAAAAGTTTATACTCCTTGACCTTCCATTTATGGGCTGTTTATATATACGTTGTCATAACTTAGTCTTCAATTAAACCCACATGATCCATGTTCATGAATTTCAACAAACTTTTTCCCATCAACTTTTAACTTGACTGAAGTTCTGGTATCTTAGACATAGACATGGGTTCTCTGCCTATGAATGATCTGCCTTCGAAGCCATTGGAATTTAGCTGCCTTTAAATTGCATTATTTTCAAGTCGTAGGACCATGTTAGACGTTGTCCCATATTGTTTAATTATGACGTCAAAAAACTAGTATATGAGCCTGGGCGGCCTCTCCACTCGTTGCCAATTGTTTTTGAGTTGGGTATTTTAACATAGTATCAGAGCTATGCTTTCAGAGGCTTTTGGACAAGGCTATCTTGATTGCCCTGTTGTTTGTGCTTTAAGTGCACCTTGTTTCATTGTGATCCCTATGTTATGGGATCCGTTGTTTACCTCTCCACTTGCAGGTCAAGGGTTACAAGTGCGGAGGAGTGTTCGAACTTGTCCCATATTGTTTAATTATAATTTCCAAAGCTAGTATAAGTGTCTAGGTGGTCTCTCCACTCATTTTCAATTGGTTTTGAGTTGGATGCTTTAACAAACCAAAAACATGAATGTCATCATGGTGACTACTATTAGAGTCCTAGGTATATATTATTATTATTATTATTATTATTATTATTATTATTATTATTATTTTTGAACATATGTAGGGGAACTCTTCCGGACGGGAAAGACCAGTTGAAGTTATCAGTGTATCAACAGAAGAAAAACTTATCTCAAGGCTTCAATTTCTCCGTATGTCCTTGGTTGGTAGATCTTCACTTTGCCCTTTGGCCTTACCAAGTGGAAGCGAGTTTCCGGGGCATATAGCCTTCTCATCAAGTGAATCAACCTCTACAAACAACAGAGCATACCCTGGCAGACAAGATCAGTATGGCTCTAGTGCATCTCATATTGAGAAGGAAAGAACGAGGGAAACGCTATACGGGGAAGGGACAGCTTCCCATGTATTTAGTTTTGAGCATGTCCAACAACATTTTGGCAGTAAACGCAAAAATGATGCGAAGATCCTTGGCGGTATTTTATTGCTTGTAATCTCTCTCTTGTTTTTGTGGAACGAGAGCTAGATTATTCTCGTGGAAGCAATATAACAATACAGTTTTCTTATATTTATTCTTACTCATGCAGTTTGCTTATCCAACTTTAAGCGCATCACTAGGCATCATGGGATTCGTCGTTGGCCAAATCAGATAAGAAAGAATGGTAATTCCTCCCTCTCATTTCCTCGTCGCCTATTTGGATTGTGAAGAGGAGAGAAACCATAGTCCCTTAATAATCCAATTTTGGAATCTTTCCAAAAGTAGAGGCACTTGCACAGAAAGGGAACGAGAGTACTAATTTATTATTTGGTCCCTAATATTCCTCACAGAAACTTCACTGATTCACACATTATAGCCTTCTTTCTTTTTCTTTCTATCATTTACCCTTCCCTAACAAGAGGCAAGGATCATTTTTCCATTCTTTTTTCTCCCAAGTCATACAAGTTAAAAAGTTCTAACAATATTCATTTCTCTTCTTCTCTCTTATTATCTTTCCAACATAATTTTTTCTTTTATTTTCTTTTCTCTAAACAGTTTGGAGAAGCCCTGATCCACATCGAGAAAAGAATCTATCACCCACGTTCAAGACGCTGACAACTAATTGCCCTATAACAATGGAGAATGATATGGGTTGTCAAAATCTGGAGCCAGATGAGCTTCGACCAGATTCTTTTGAAGACCTAAACTTTCGGAATGGAGAAAATGGTTCACTAGCAGAGATTGAAAAAACTCCTACTTTTCATGACTCTTTCTCCGGTAATTGCTCTGAGGCAGATATTTGCTTATCTGAGTATGATAAAACTCAAGCTGCAAGGGGTTCATTTAAATGGGCATTTCAGCTGAAAGGCCTAACAACGCAGTTCACTGCCAATCCAAATCTCAATACTCTGGTCTTTCCACACCCTCAAATAGCATCAACAGAAGTGTTAAGCGAGAACATGGGAAATTCCGAAAATGGGACAAAATTGTTAGCTTCACAAGCAGAAGGTTTTTTGGAGGGAGATGCCTCTGAAAGTAGTAATTTGACGTTTCCACTAGAATCAATGCAGGCCACAGCTTGTCCAAATCACAATACTCTTCAGTTGCCCCAGCCTCTGATAGCATTGACACAAATACTAAATGAGAACATGGGGAGTTCAGAAGATTGGATAGCTTCACAACAAGAGCCTTTTCTAGAGGGACACGTCTCTGGATCTATTAACTTTACAGTGCATACATGTTCAGGTCCATCTCCAAGTCAACAACCCATGCCTACTACACCCTACACAATGCATAGGGTTCTCCACATGTTGCCTCCTCTCACATCGAGCCTAGATGCAAGTTCCGTGAAGATGAAGGCAACATATAGGGATACCATAATAGAATTTCAACTTCCTCTCGCATCTGGAAGTATTGAATTGAAGGAAGAGGTGGCAAAGATACTGAAGTTAGAGATTGATAGTTTCAATGTGAGGTATAAGGACGAGGAAGGGGAAGGGGACTGGATTCTAATACCATGCGACAAATACTTAAGGAACTATTTGCAACTTTTCAGCTCATTGGTCAATCCAGTTATTAGACTATTGGTTGTTGATAAGGATGCCAATCTCATGAACTTGAATCCAATGGCACTCAAACAGCCGGCGACGTTGGTGGAGTCAGGAATTGACCCGGATAGTAACGGCATAGTTTCTGACTTGTTAAGATTTGTGAGTGAGAAGGAGATTTGCAAGAAGGCAGGGAAGGCTTGGATGAGGTTTTACTTGTTGTACGAGCCTCCGGGTGCTGATAGATCGAGCTTAATCACAGATATGGCGAACTATCTTGAATTTGACATCTGTTATTTGGATCTTAGGAGTATGTCCTCCATCCCGGAGCTGAAAAATATGTTGTTATCCACCCCAAATCGCTCTTTGATTGCTATTCAAGATATTGATCACTGTGCTGTAATGCTTCCCAATCTTAAGAATGAGGTTAGCTATTTGTTTTTCTCAACTATTGTTTTTTTAATTTTTTAAAGTGCAATTTGTCCACTGGTTAATCAGTAAATTTCATAATAATCGATTATATCTTTTGATATTTGATTTAATTGAGTGGTCTTGACGTGAAATCACCTTTTAATTAATGACCCATCAATGCCATATTTCTCTTTTTCTCCCTTAACGTACAGCTCAAGTTGGTTCATTAAGCGAAAGTTCTTATTATTTGTGCTAATCATACTAGTTATTTGTTGGTGTGGCCTAAAGAGTATAGGTTTTTTTGGTTCAGCAGCTTGTGCTTTGTGATGATGTTGTTTTTGTTTTAATCCACTCCCATTGCTGTTGTGTTTTAAATCTTTTTCTGCAGTTAACGGTCTCATGTTTGTTGAAGTATGTTGATGGCCTGTTTTCAAGATGTGGTGATGAGCGGATCATCGTATTTACCACCAACCACAGAGACCGAAATGATGCTGCTCTACTGCCCCTTGTAAACATGGATATTTACATTCCCGCGTCTTCACCTCAGCCTATAGCCTTACCAGACGGTGGAGAAATTGTGCAGCTTGATTCATCAGAACAAAAACCTTTGGTGGATTTTGATGCTACAAACAACAGGGAATGTCATAGCGGCATTCTTGTCTCTAGTTCAAAAAACAATAATAAGAGAGAGGCATCAAAGAGACTGTGCATGACGGAGAGTGTACTTAGTGTAATCTATCCAACAACAGGAATATCATTGATGGAGTTTGATGCTCCAAACAACGGTGCAAATCTTGTGAGGGCATGTCAAGGTGGTTCTATTATGTCTAATTCAGAGAAGAAAGATACGGGGGAGGGATTAAAGAGGGATTTCTTAACTAAAAGTGTTCTTAGTTTAGATGATTCAACAAAGCAAAAATCATTGCCGGATTGTGATGCCACAGAAAATGAAGCACATCTTCTCATATCATATCAGAGTTGCCCTGTTGTGTCTCTTTTAGAAAATAGAAATAGAGGAGAGGCATTAAAAAGAGAATGCATTACTAAGAGTATACTTGGTTTAGAGTATCTTCAACAACATTCTGGTGGTAGACGTGATAATGCTGCAAAGAGCTTTGCCGGTAAGCTTCTACTATTAGATTGAACATAAATTATTGCTTGCAATCTTTATCTTCCTCTCAATTTTCAACACTATTGCATCAAAGAAAAAGAAGCTTAGTTATTTTTGTATTTTAAAAAAAGAAACTGACGAGAAATTTGAACTTAAATTGTTCATTTGTTTTTTATATTTTCTGGTTATGACGAGTTGGAAATGCAGGTCCATGATTTTCTCTTCAATGGAAGAAAGATGGGACATTTACCATCAGGTCACCCTTGGATCCCATAATTATCATCAGGTCAAGCCCAACTCTGAAAAATTCTCATCAACTCCCCAACCCGTATAAAAATGTCTAAATCATAGGTTACCCTATGAAAGTGCATAAAATTCTCGAATACCCTATGAAAGTGCCTAAACCATTAAACCTTATAATAGGAAAGTGCACCCTAAACCTAAACTCTAGGGTACCCTAAGACTAGGGTACCCTTATGATTAGGGTACCCTACGATTCGGGTACCTTATGAAAGTGCCTAAAATCCTAGGGTACCTTATGAAAGTGCATAAAATTCTAGGATACCCTACAACTAGGGTACCCTATGAAAGTGCCTAAAATCCTAGGATATCCTACGACTAAGGTGCCCCATGAAAGTGCCTAAAATCCTAGGGTACTCTATGAAAGTTCCTAAACCACTAAAACCCTATAATAAGAAAGTGAACCTTAAACCTAAACTCTAGGGTACCATTATGACAAGGGTACCCTACGACTAGGGTACCCTATGAAAGTGCCTAAAATCTTAAGGTACTTTATGAAAGTGCCTAAACCACTAAAACTCTATAATAGGAAAGTGCACCCTAAACCTAAACTTAAAAAAAGAGTGACTTACCTTAGTAGTAATTAAAAAAAATGACTTACCTTATTGGTAATTAGACATCTCTTTTCTAGACCTAGAGGTAACAATCCCAAGAAAGATTGTGTGCTAAGCAGTAGTCCATCCTGATTTATAGTGATGTTTCTAAGTCTCCTATGCATTTTTTTTACAAAATCTTTGGGTCCGCTATTGAAATTTTGTTTGTATTAGTTACAACCTTGGTGGTTTATTTAGTTTTAATGGCCTCCAAATTTAATTCATTGCAGCTATTTATGATCCTGGAATTCATACGACAAATTCCCTTGCACGGAAGTCATTCGAAGTAGTAGAAACTCTTAGGTCCTCGGAACAGCTGAGTAATGCTACAGACACAGAACGAGAGAGAGAGATTTGGACACAAATGTGTCTTAAACAATCCGATGCACGTGGGGCCCACTCAATACACGTGAACACATACGCGAGACGGTTCAGGGCACGTCTATTTTTGAGTTTTTGTCATTCCGTTTGTGTCCGTAGCATTTTCTGGGAACCGGATGACTTTGTACCCACGTTGTCACTGAGAAGATTAACACTCAAGGGTTGTGTACGAAAACAGAAATCACCGCATTTGCCACGACTACTGCAAATCATCGCAGTTGAACCAAGACCGACAAAATCACCCAGATGCTCAGGAGGATTGTTTGCTAAGGTTGGTCTTTTACCTGATACTCTTACATATGTACCTACGTACATGAATGATATCTTATCATATATTTATTCCTGCTCGGTCTTCAAAAAATGCTAATATGATCCATAATGGTAGAAGTTATATTTTGTTCAAGTACAGTGTTGAAATCCCGACTACAGTTTGTTTGTACTAGATATTGTATTTAAATGGTATTCCCTCCGACCCTTAATATATGTAGAGTATTCCATTTTGGGTTGTCCCTTTATAAGTGTAGGTTTTGAAAAGTTAATGGGTAAGAGGTAATGGGTAAAAGTGGAGAATTCTTTTGAAAAATGATGTAAAAGTTGATGTGGGAGGTGTAGAGTTAAAAGTTGATGTGAAATGTGTAATGATGATATTTTTTAATAAGTTGGATTTACAAAGCAACAATTTAAAAAGGGACGGAAGGAGTATGATAAAATAATGAACACAGTGTTACTTAGTTTTGTGTCCGTTTGCAAAATTTGGTGGTGGTAGACCCTTTAAATATATGTTGGAAATAAGTAAATAATTAGGAGTATCTATTATCTTGAAGGTCATGATAAAATTTATTCAAACGATGGATCCAAGTTTGTGTCATATGAAAGAGCAATCAGCGATTAGATCATCAACATTTGGTTGTTTAAATAAGTTCCGAAAAAAGAAATACATCTGTTGGATTAACAATTGGAGAAATATAGACTTTCGTAGACTAGCCACAATGAAGAGGAGTTCTTTCAGGGAGAAAAGATTTGTTGAAGTTCACTGTTTTGGATGGTTATATTCATTATTTAGGGATGAGTATAGTGATCAATGTCTTCTAATATTCAAATACTGCAGTCTGGTACTCCTTTGCATTGGTCTGACGTCTTACCAGATGGAGGCCAAGTCGTTTCTCTATCAGAGAAGGAAATAGTGAGGAAGACATTGAAGAGAAAGTGCAGAACTACGAAAGTACGTAAGCTAGAGTATCAACAGCTACATTTTGACAGTAGATGTCAAGATGCTGCGGAGAGACATGGTGGTATGCTTCTACAATTAACTAATGATCAATTTTCTTTGTGAACCATCCAATAGTCTGGTGAATGACGTGCTGGATTGTTCTCTTGATGAAAGCAGTACAAAGTTGTACTTTCTTACCTATTTGTTGGTGCTCATGCAGCAAAGCGCATCTGTAGGCAGCATGTGATCAATCAGGTATCCACCGTGAAGTGCATCCATAGGCAACATGCAATCCATTGGTGGCCATTCCAACAAGTAACACACTTTTATTTTCATTGCTAAAAAGTGAAATTATTTTATCAGCTTTAATCATTATGAAAAGAGCAAGTCATTTTCTCCCTAAATTTTGGTGAAATATCCTGGGCATGCGGTTCATACATCATTTGCTGTTTTATTCGTGTTGTCACTTTAGGTTATTAAACACCAAAACCATACCGTTCTCATGTGTAGTAAGCTTACTCATGAATGATAGCAAGCTTACTCGTGTAGTAGCTCGGTCTTGAACCAATGCCCATATCATCCATATTTGGGAATTCTAACCAACTTTTCCAATCTAAATAACTTTTCCCATATCATTATCTGAAGTTCTGGATGGGTTCTTCCTTTGAACTTTGTCGTAGTTTAGTGCTTTTAGCTCCATTTTCTAAGCCATTGGTATTAACTTGCCTTTGAATAGCATTGTTCAAATTGTATGACAGAGCATGAATGTAATTCTGGTTACTACTATGGAAATTCAAGATGGTCATGTATTTTCTTTAGTAATTTTTCCGAAAACTGGGTGAAAAAAAGTGCAATCCTTAAAAGTGCAAATTTATTATGAAAAAACAGAGTGAATTATGCTTTGTACACTGGTGAAGAAAGAAGTGCACTCCATAGAATCCCTAATTTTTTAATTACCTTTACTTGACTCAGAAGTGGGCAATGATGAAGGTGTATTCTTTAGAAGGGCAAAGACCACTTGAAGTTATCAGCCCATCTACGAGTCGAAAACTTGTTGCAAGGCTTCAAGTTATTCATGTATCCTGGCTTGGGAGATCTTCACCGGGGTCTTCAGCCATACCAGGAGGAGGAGAGATTCTGGGGTTTATAGCCTTATCATCAAGTGGATTTGCTGCTACAAACAACAGAGCAAACCTTCTCGGACAAAATCCAAGCAGCTCTACTGCATCTCATTCAAATAAGAAAAGACGAAGAGATGCAGCAGTTGACAAAGGGACAAATTTGTATATTGGCGAGCAGGATCTTCGACAACATTTTGGCCTTACCCGCGAAGAAGCTGCAAGACGCTTGGGTGGTAATATGTTTGCTTGCCATCTCTCTCTTGTTCTCAATCATACTAACTATGCCGGCAGATGATGGACTATTGTCTTGTGGAAGCAACATATGAATACTGATTTCTTACATTTCTTTGATCATGCAGTCAGTGTAACCACGCTTAAGCGCCATTGTAGGAAGCATGGGATCCTGCGGTGGCCGTGCAATCGGAATGGAAGCAGTGGTAATTCCTCCCTCTTTTCCTAGTTGCTTCTTTGGATAAATGACAGGACAGGAGAGAAACCATTATCCCCATATAATCTGGTGTTTGAATCAATTCAAAAGTTGGGGGAAAGGGAACATGAGTGATGGTTACTCATGCAGTCCCTGATTCCGTTTTAATGATGCACACAATAGGACCTTCATTCTTTCTATTTCCTATATTTCCCAAACAAGGGATATGGATCACTCAATTCTTTCCCCTCCTTTCTCTCCAAGATTTTTCAAATTAAAAGAAGAGATATACCATAACCAGTTTCTTTTCTTTTCCTTTTGTTCTCATTTGTATCTAATTGTTACTTTTCGTGTCTAGATATACCTGGGAGACCCCCTGATCCAGATGTGGTTCCACCAGATTTTTTTGATGACCTAGGAGCTTGCTTAGAAACCCCTATTTCATCTTTTCTTGAAGAAATTGCAGCAAGTGGTTCCTATGAAGCGGCATTCCTTCCGCAAGAACAAATAACAGTGTCCTTTGCTTATCCAACTCATAATCATCCTGTGAGTGCACAGCCTCACATAGCATCGAAAGAGATGGCAAGTGAGAACACGAGGAGTTCCGACTTAACTACACAAGTGGAGGCTCATTCGGAGGGGTCTAACTATTCGTCGGTGCCTACTTTTTCTAACCCAGCTTTGAGCCAACCCGTGTCTACTATTTCTGAAACAGGGCCTACCGTTCCCCAACACATTTCTACTATTCCTGGCATAGGGCCTTCACAATTGGAGGCTCGTTTGGAGGCGCGTGGTTCTGGATCTAGCTATTTGACGTTCCCTACATCTTCTATCCCAGCGTGGACCCAACCCATGTCTACTATTCCTGAAACAGGGCCTGCCATTCCCCAACCCGTGTCTACGATTCCTGTCACAGGGCCTACCATTCCCCACATTATACATCCTTTGATAGCACAACAGGATATGAGGCTAGTGACGATAAAGGCCAAGTATAGCGATTCCATAGTAAGATTCAAGCTCCCTCTCACATCGGGACTTACTGAATTGAATGAAAATGTGGCAAAGAGACTGAATTTACGGCTTGATAGTTTTGACGTGGAGTATCGGGATGAGGAGGGGTTGTGGATTTTGATATCATGCGACGAGGACTTAAGGGACTATATGCAACTTTTCTGCTCATTGGACACTCCAGTGATCAAACTATCAGTTCTTGATAAGGTTGTCAATGCCAATGAAAGCAGCGGATCATTCAAGCGGAAAAGACCATGGGATGCTTAGTTAAAATTATCGTATATGCCATCAGTTCCATGCTCAGCAGAACATTTCTTTGCCAATATTTCCCTCCGAACCTGCTAAATCATAATACTCCCAGTTTATCTGTGATATCTGTATGAAATCCGTTTCTGTTTTGATTTTTTCTTTTCTTTACGTTTTGAAGGCTTTCTTTTTTTGTTTGCTTAATTATTTTTCTCCTTCTGGTTTGTACTTGAGGTGATTGCTTGAATATTTGGACTTGATTTTATATTAAGTCGATGTTTCCCCTCAGAATTTATAGAGTGAAAAGTAAAATTCAAAGTGAGCCATCTTCGACAAACTTGATTTTGGAAAAGCGAAGTTAAAACATTTTATTTTTGTCTAAATACTCACACATGCTCAGCCTTAGAAAATTTATTTTCTAGAAATTTCTTGTGGCACCAAAATAATGCATGTGTATAGTTAGAGAAAATTCCACTGACCCATTATTATTTTTGACGTGTCTCGTGAAGACTCCTTCTACAAAATTAACTTCTGTTTTGGACTTGTTCATATTATTAATTTTTTAGTCCATTTTCAGTCCAAACATTTTTTGCATGTGAGAACCCATTGGCCAAATGTCCAAACATTTTGAAATTGTATTTCCAATTTTAGCTCTTGGCCCCACAATGCATATTTTTTTGGGGTAGTTATGGAAATATTCCACGATGCATATTGACACCACTGGCACATTTCATATTTTCCAGTAGCAAATTTCCATGATTCGGGCAGTTGACAGATTTCCATTTTGGATCAACCAATTAATCCTTAGTTCATCCGGTTCTCTGAGTGCTCAGCCTATATTGACTTTTTTTTGTGTGGTAAATGTCATATTATTATACCAAAAAACAAGAAACAACAGGGCTCAGCCCTTGAACAAGAAGCAAACTACTGCTCCTGAGAATAAAGAAAACAAATAGATACAACAATCAATCAATACACTGTAAGCAAGCACTAGGCAAACCCCACTCTGCAACAATCCGCTGATTATCCACCAAATTAGGAAAATATCTCCAAGATGTCATGGCTAGTCCAATTTCAACTTCTATGTCCCTCCATAAAGCTTGCACATCCTTTCTAGATCCCTTAAAAATACGGTTATTCCTCTCTCCTCAAAGAAGGTAGATAGCTGCAGCAAAAGCCAACCGAAGAACCATAGATTTGAGGGACTTACCCTTGCCTTTGGGAATGGCCCAATCCACTTCACTTCCCAACCTAGCAGGGCATCTAGAAGAACCCCACTTTCTCAAAAATTGTTTCCAAAGCCAATTAGAGTATGAACACTCAAAAAAGAGATGATCATGAGTCCCCACACCATTTACACCAAGCATATATTCAGTAGATTGCACTTCTCCCCAATTGAACAGCCTATCCTTCATAGATAACCGTCCATGGAAGGCCATCCATTGAATAAGGGCCCATCGAAGGGACATATTTGAGAAAACCAAACTAAGTGAGCCCATGGGACAGTGAGCTTAGGCAGGAAATGCACGCGAGCAGAGCACAGAACCTGAACCGGCGTGCTCTCAGCCAACAGATTTGTGACACGTGTCTTGGGGGACGGAGCACCATAGCAATTCTCCCCCATTGCGTCAACAAAATGGCGTGCATCAGAAGCGATGTGACTACAGCTGTTAATCCGCCGCTAAAACCCTACTCGTAGGGGACACGTGGCGGGCTCCGGATGGACAAAAGGTCGGCGATGGCAAAGAATCTAATAATGAGCCTTATCTCGAAGAATGGGGCTTGGATCGAACCCTGCTCGGCACCCGAATATTCAACCCCTCGTGTGGAAAGTAAACCGCACGGAGGGATCGAGGGGCTATTGTAGGGGTCCGGATATACCGAGCACCTGCCTTACATATAGAGACAATAAAGACAGCTCCTTATATTCGCTGAGATACTATCATTAGGGGAGTCAAAAGGAGCAAAGTGGTGCTTCGGTCCACTGCCTCGGCTAAATGCCAAGGCCCATCCTAGTGTTGACTCTTTCGTGAGATTTCAGAATTAATACCGAAGACCTCGGGACTCGTCCGAAGGGTAACTTTAACCGACTTTATTCCATGTCGAAGAACTGGATGCTGAGTTAGCAGAGCAGTTAATGCTGCATGTGCGTGTAACAAACCGTGATCATGACAAGTGACATCATCCGAACGGTTATGACACACGTCAAGGTTTTACTGGGAGCATGGGTTTGCAGTGCATTCTCCCGACTTCGTCATCGTGACGTCAGCCGGACGGTTATGTCACGTGACGAGCACAGTTGAGCTTGGGGATCAAGCTAAGGGATCACCTATAAAAGGAAAACGTCATCTCTTACCAGAGGTACGCGCATTCCACTCCTCTAAAAACCCTAGATCTACATTATCTTCGATCTTCTTCACTTACTTACTAGGCCGTTGGAGTGCCGTTCCGGAATCAACGGTCCGGTCCTGTGCTAACAATTTGGTCTGTGCACAGGCCTAGATAAAGCTTGAGAGCGAAGCTTCTACCCCCGTCGTCAATCACCGTCAAGGAGGTCTTCCAGAGAAAGAGGGCTCCACACTGCACTTATGTTTTCATCTTATTTTTGCTGCAGTTGAGGGCCCCACATTTGTTGAAGTTCATGGCCTATTCAAGCTGTGGTGAAGAGTGGATCCTTTTAATTACGACCTACCACAAAGACGGACATGATGCTGCTCGGCTGCACCCAGTTAACAAGAACAATGACAGATACACACTCTCTCAACCACTCCCCACCACACCCTCTCTCACATGTGTGGTGGGGCTCATCCGGTGGGTCCCAATGGACCCCACCAGACATGTGAGAGAGGGTGTGGTGAGGAGTGGTTTAGAGAGTGTGTACCTATCATTTTTGGGTTAACAATATGGTTAACATTTCTTTCTGATAATACATGGTTAACATTCACACGTCTTCATCTCAGGCTTAGCCTTACCAGATGGAGCATATTTTTTTACATCTGGCCTCCTCATTGTCTTTTTTTTTTTTTTTGTGCCGGACTATGGGCAAACAATTTAGTATACACTATATTTATAGTGAATTGGGATCAATCCGTCTCAGGATTCCTTACTTATGATCCTAGTTGTTTAATTCATTTAATTTTTTTAAAAGATTGTTGTACAAAACCAACTCAATAGGATATCGGTAAAGATTTGATTAATTCTGCCATTATTAACTCAGGAAAGAAAAATCTTGTTAATTGATCAAGTACATTTTTCAATAACCAAATGAGCTAAATTTTTCAAGAACACCTAAAAATTATGTTCGAAATAAATTTAACTGTTCCGATCATTTTTGTGAAATCTCAAAATAAGACCCAGATAGTTCAATTTAAATTTGTGTACATTTTTTGTTTTGGTAAATAAATTTGGAGTACATTCCAGCCAATAGATTTCTTCTTTTTGTTTTTGCCTTCTCTGTAGAGTATTTGTTAGTCCCCGTCCAAATTCGCTTCGTATTTATCGCGTGGCGTTTACTATACTGGGAAGGAGCCTTTTTGGTCCTTTGCTCGCTTCATATTTATCAAACTGTTTTGCCGCGAGCCCTTTCTAGAAGGGGTTCACCATTTTCTTTTTTTTTCTTTTTTTTGCCGGTTCAGGGGGGTCACCTCCAATAATGAAGATGAACCATTTTACATTTAATACAGTGGAAATTCTACTAGCTGGTCATAGTAGAATTTATAATATTTCTACAAGGGGGTCATAACATGTGTCGTTTTCCAAATGTCGGCGGGAAGAGAAAAAATACTCCCTCAATTCCTTAAAAACAATAGTTATTCTATTTTGAGCTATCCCTAAATGAGTCTGATGTTAAAAAATTACTAGTAGGTAACAGTTTGTAAAATTTATTATTTTGCCTTCAGGGGCGGTGCCACCTTTAGCCTTCAACGGTCACATGACCACCCAAAGAAATTTTTTTTCCTTAGAATACATGTATAAATTTTTTGGATAGTCCATTGTTGAACACCCTACCAAAATTAAATTGAACATCTAAGCCCCAAAAATTCAACATCATGTCCAAAAAAATCCCAAGTATTGAACACTTAGGCATAGTTTTTAAAAAGATTTTAGCAAATGAGTTCAGCAAGTGCAAAAATCATTATTTTGCAATCAAAAAATGAAGTGATTTCGTGTATCGTTTTTCAATTTTTTTTGCACCAAATTGAAGTACTCTTCGTGTACTTTAATTCGGTGTGAAAAATTCAAAAAATAATCCACAAAAACACTTAATTTTTTGATTTGATTTTAGAAAATCATGGTGATTTTAGCAACTGGGTTGCTGAACTCTCTGGTCGAACGACTGAAGGCAGCAGAGTTCAAGTCCCTACCCCTTTGTGTAATACCCGGCATTGAAATATTTTAATACCCGGCCTACTAAATATCTTAAAAGGGAGGGATATTGTAATATCCTAACCCAACATAATTTAGAGATTTGTATGTGACCTGAGAAAAATGATTAAAATCAAAAGATTTATTATCTTTACATTTTATAATTAAACGAATAAAGTGAAGGATAACAATATAAAATTGCTTGGAAGGCACTTGTCCATGTGGTGAAGAGTTGGGCATGTGAAGGTCTCATGCTTGCATGCAAGTAGATTTGTAGTATTACATCTTCTTTCCGTCAACAAACATGTGGGTTGACTAGTTGAGTTGGCAGCATGCATGTCTAGTGCCAAATAAGAGATTTTTGTTTGTGCATGTGGAACAACACCTGGAGGCAGCGAGGTGTACGTGTAATTGTTTGGGTTTTATAAATTCTCAACATGAAAACAAAAGAAGGGAGGAGGATGAGTCAAGGAGAGAGTCTAACGCATAAGAGGGGTTCTTAGAGTTAGAGGGACCATGATTAACGAGCGAAGGGCTGACCGATTAACGGCGAAACGGTGTTCGATGCAAATGAGATTTCAGTGTGTTGTACAAAGAGGCGAGGTCTACATATTTAACGGTGACAGTCGACACGGAGGCGAGGTCTACATATTTAACGGTTGAAAGAAGTTTTTCAGGGATGAAGTATATAAAGAGCAATTTGTGCAATCGAATAGGAGATCGGTTGATGAATGATTGCTTAGTTACTTATATTAAGAGTGATGTATTTGATACTGTTGATAACGAGGCTATTATGCAGCAGTTTCAAAATATAAAAACTCGTCGAGGGCAATTGTAATAAACTTTATGTCTTTATCCGTTGTTTTTGGGTGGCATTATCGATATTAATGGAATTTTTTTTTTTGTTAATATTAAGTTGTGATTTATAGAGGTAGTAGACCATAAGAATTTTTGAACACCCTTAGAAAAATTCCTGGAGCCGCCAATGTTTGCCTTTAAAAGTCGATTCATTTTTGAAAAGTTGCTAGGTAAAGTTTAATGATGATGCATGTCTCCATCAATGGCAATATGGGAAATGAATGTAAAAGTTAATGTGAAAAAGAAGTGGAAACGTGGGAAAAAGAAGTGGGAATGTAGTTATGGACTTTTGTGAAGGAGTGCATATAGAAAGGGGAATGTGGTATTTGGAAGGAAAAAATAATTAGAAATTCGAAAAAAATTAGAATTGAGGATTCCGAGAATTTTTTAGACAAAACACATTTCCATAGGGTATTAATTGAATTGATTGATTGATTAATCCTAGTTCTTCTTGTGCACAATTACCCCCACCTACAACGATAAACCTGGGGGTATAGAAAAAAAAGGGATAGAAATGGTACAGAGCGCGTTCAGGGACCATTTTTTTGGTCCCACAATAGTGATCTGAATTGTTCATTGTTCTTAAATTTTTTTTCCAAACTTTAGATTTGAAACAGTGAGACTTTGGTTCAAGCACTTCTAATCGTCTAATTGAGTTGATTTTTTGTGGGCCCCTCGGAAAAATGTTTTAAGAACAATGAACGGTTCAGATCACTTGTGTGAGACCCAAAAATGGGTCCCCAAACGCGCTCTGTATCATTTCTGTCCCCTTCTTTTTGTGCCCCCTGCAGCGTCCCACCTAAAGGTGCACATCGGTTTGGTAGTCCGCCCAGTCCGGCCCGATTTTTTTAGGGTTTGGGACAAATATTCAAGCCTATAGGGCTCGACTGGGCTGAGATTTTAAACCTGTTTACTAAATGGGCTGGGTTTGGAAAATTTTCTGAAGCCCAGCCCGGCCCGGCCTGGCCTAATATAAATAATATTCTATTTTAATTATATATAGATAGAGATTGATGGATGTTGGAGAGTTCCATTTTTTTGAATATTTTAATTGCACTTTAATTTATTGGTCTAGTTTTGCTATTTTTTTTAAGAACTAAGAATAATAAATATATTATTACAGTTGTGAATTGTAATTGTGATCGTTATGCTTGATTAATTTATATTTGTAATACTATACTTCAGAAAAAGAAAAAAAAGGGCTTCTTGGACAGGTTTGAGAAACTAAAATTTTATTTGGGTTGAGCTTGGGCAAATTAAATGAAGCCGGACTATAAATGGGGCAGGCTTGGGAATGCACAAATCTTGCTATTATCTAGTATAAGTCCAATCCAAACCCGGCCCAACCCGGTATATGTGCACCCCTAGTCCCACCTTCATACCCCGAGTTAAACCCGATGGCATAATAGGAAAATCCAATTTCGGAGCAAAAAAACGGGTACTACAGTTTGCGCGGTACACTCAACCGAACGTATATAAACCCGTCGCTTCCTTGTACTCCTCACTTCCAAAAGAGGAAAACTGAAAAAACACTCCCCCAGTTCCTGCTCTGCTCTCCCTCTGATGAAACCCCAATGAAATTTCCCTGAATCTCTTCATTTTCTTTTCTCTCTTTTACTCGATCTCAAATCTTTATGTCAGAAGCTCTTGCATTTGCTATGATTTTAGGGTCTCTTTGATAGTCGAGGAGAGCTGATGGTTGCTTTGCCCTTGAGCTCTCCGTCGGCAGGACATGTATTCCGTCCCACAGACGAAGATTTGGTCGATTTCTACCGAAGAAATAAGATCAACGGCAATGAAGATGCAGTCAACGGTATTCGGGAGGTTGATCTCTGTAATCCCTGGGATTTGCCTCGTAAAAATCAACCCTTTATTTCGGGGATTTTCTTGGATATTTAATTTTGGCTTGTTTGGAATGATTAAAAACTTCTTTCTTTTCCTTTCGTTTACGGGTTCAAAAGAAATAAGTATTGGGGGAAAATCAAGTGGTTTTTTTTTTTTGGCTTGTTAATTGATTAAGATGACGTTTTTTTGGTGTCTGGTTTTTAATCTGGCTGAGCTAATTTGGGTGGCTTTTTACTGAAATAAATACGAAAGATGTCAACTTTGTTGGTGATCAAATGTGAGGATAAATCTTCTGTGTAAGTCAGTTCTCATTAGGACTCTATTTTATTAGTGTAATTGCAGCTATGTCACTTATAAAGACGAATGATGATGAATGGGTCTTCTTTTGTCCCTGTCGCAAGTATGGATCGGGAAGCCGAACGAAAAGAGCGACAGCTGAGGGGTATTGGAAGTCCACAGCTAAGGATAGGTTGATCGAGGCTGTTAGGGGAAGGGAAAAGACGGTGATTGGCGTCAAGAAGACTCTGGTCTTCTACACTGGGCGTGCTCCAAAAGGGCTGATTACGAACTGGGTAATTCATGAGTAGCGTGCAACTAGTAAGGAGCTTGATTCCACTGAACCGGGACAGGTTCGACTCTCAATCTGCCTTCTAATTCGTTCCAATTATGTATGTTTGGGTTGTGGGTAAGATAATTAACACTCAAAAGCAACTTATTAGTATTATTATTATTATTTTTACTTTATCTGGACATGGGTACGTTTTGATTCTTGCAGAAATGAATGGTGGAGTGGGTTTCCTCGTTATGGGGCAAATGGATGACTACGTTTCTGTTGTTTTTTAGTATAAATTTGTAGCTTATTATGGAGTTTTCTCCTGTGTATGAGCGCCCGTGCTGATCTAATAGGCGTGGAAATGAGGTGTTTGTCCCATTATGAAACCCCTCAAATTGAGCTATCTGTGGGTTTTAATTGCATTCAACCTTTCTTTTCTCTTAGTCTCATACGGTACACTATTAAATTCTGAAATCTTGCATCAAGACACATCTATATATTAGCTCGAGTTGAGAATTGAGATGACGGTCCAATCTTTGTCAATCTAACGTTTTACAAACTGAGTTAGTTTCGGACAGATTCTGTTAAACTGAATATTTACCTTGTTTGCTAGCATTTTCGAGACTTGAATTCTGTACAAAAGTGGTTCTTAACTTCTTAACCCGTAAAATATCATAAGCCTTGAAGGTGTTTCTTAGTAACCGGTTGGAGCTTCTAGCAATTTATTGCAAGTCTGGAACATTTTATTTTTAAGAGGGATGCTACAATGTACACCCCATTTTTGGACCAAAAAATGAGATTTTGTAACAAAAAATATGAGTTTTTGTTGGTCAAATATGAGATTTTGTGGCTGAAAATATGAAAGGGCATACCATATGCACCTTTGACCAGATCGACGGACGAGATTGCGCCACATATGTAAAAAGCGATCCCCTATACCGGTCATCTTTCTCTCATATGGAGAGCCAAAAAAAATCATAAAACCTTGGGTGATCTCTCATATAACGTTTTGGGTTTCAAAAATCTCATATATGAAGTCACGAATGTTCATAAAAATTACCACAAAAATTCGAAAGAGTCACAAAATGTCATCACCCATAGAATTATTACTTCCGACCCTATCATTTTGTTGATTTGTACATACAGCAGGCACATCGTACGTAAAAGAGGGTTCAACGAAATAGAATCAGAAAAGGTCCTGTTCTATTTACTAAGCCATGTTCCACTAACAAAAAACTAGTTTTGTTTTAAATTAAAAACTACTTCATTCCACTAAAAAAAATCCCACAAAAAAACCCACTTTATTCCACTAACCTAAAAAAAAAAAATCAAATCATTGCACAATCAAGTACATGTACTTTAATCATGTAAAATTACAAATCTGCCCTCCCTTCAAAAAAAAGAGCAATAGTTGTTTGGATAGAAGGGTAAATTTGTAATTTCATAACACAACTAAAAAACCAAAAAACCAAAAACTTGTTGGTGGAACTAGTTGGCTTTTTTGAAAAACTAAAGATAAAAAAAAAAATCAAAAAACTAAAAAACCAATTAGTGGAACACCCCTAAGTGAGAAATGAAAGCAGAAGCGGTGAGTCCTACCGGAAAATTATACATAAATAAGATTATCGAAAAAGAACCTCAAATAAATAAATTGATATCCAGGACACTACAAAGTATACGTTTCCCATCAAAATCAAAGGGGTATATCTGCTGCTGGTAACGTCGACTTGGTTCCAGTAACCCGCATCCCTTTGTGTTCTTCACACCTCTTTCTTCCTGACACAGGTTGCCTTCTGCATACAGTTCCATTTTTCAAATCAACCCCACAAATAGTGCCTGTTTCGTTGCCAACTAGCCTCTCTGAGAAAACTGGGGAGTAGGTTGTATGGGGTTTATGGGAACTTGTGATCTTTCTTCCTTTGTGCTCTTCACATCTTTTTCTCCCTTGGACCGGTTGTTTTGCGCACAAAGTTCCGTCATCCGAGGTGATTCCACAGATAAGGAAGGAATTATTGCCAAGTGGACAACTATCGACTACCAGTTGAGGGTTCACTTTTTTATAGCAGAAACTTGGGGCAATAACACCAGAATCTATAGTTATTTCATCAATAGGTGATTTCTCTTTTAAAATCAACTTTGAGGTCAATCCATTGACTTTCATCCCTTTGTGTTCAGCACACCTTTTCCTTCCTTCAATTGGTGCCCTTCTGCAAACAGATCCATAACCTAAGGCCACCCCACAGATTTGGCTTTCCTCAAAACCATGTTGCACTGAAACAATTCTAGGCTTTGATCGGCCTATTTTTCGAATTTGAGATAGGAGATCATTATTCTCCTCATTGGAGCTAGTGTTGGATCCTCTTTCCCATATAAGTGGCTTGCATGCTTCAATTTTGATACCTTTCTTTTTCTGAAAAGTCAGAAGCTTCCTCACAATAGCAGGAAACCGGGTACCTGGTGAAGTGCATATGTCAAGTTTTTGGAGGATATCGTTAGGGCGGCGAACACCATTACTGCCTTTGTTCCATGCATAATCAAATGTGTCAAGGAGCTGTGCTTCTGTTTTTTCAGCATCACTCTTATTCTTCATCTGTTCGACAATTAGAAAAAGAACTAGAAAGATAAATGGGTAAAATTCTGCAAGCTAACATACACTACTGGAAAATCTCAGTCACAAGATAGATAAGCATGTGCACTACGGTGAGATGTAATGCAGAAGTAACAAAGTGAATTTTATGTAATGCATGCATTTGTGTGTGTTGGTTTGCATATTAATTTTTCGCATGCACCATCTGCTCTAATCTCCGGTCACAGGGATGACACCCAATCTTGTGTGCCATTTACTACCAAGAAATATATAGACCTCTTTATTAGATCCACTTGCAGTAGATAAAGATGAACATGAAAAAAAACACAAAACTATCTTGGCAAAGTAGCCTTCTCTACTCTCACCCAAGGAGTATTGCTTTGGCAACACTAAGGTTGGGTCAGACTTGTATGTGACCATCCTTTCTTTCATTGGTTGAAGCAAACCTTGCCTTTAAATCGTTCCTAGGCAATTGAAGCTTGCCCAATGCATAATTTTCTGTTCTTATCAAGCTGGCTGACATCTTTTCCTAGTCAAAGTTCCAATATGCTTTTTCTTCTTTCTTGCTCTCTACATATGTAGAAATTCTATTTTATCTCTCCTCTTAGATTTTATTTGAATCATGATTGGCATGGTTCCAAACCCAAATGTGACTAGTGCACATAACTTCTAGTTCCCTGCCCCTCCCTCTCTGGACTGTCCTAGTATCTGATCAGCCCAAGAACGGCTACCAAAACAAAAAAACAGGAAAAGCAAGTGCAAGCTAAGATCTCGCTTTCTTCTGCTGCATTAGCACTTGTTGCTTTAACAAAGTTGTGGGAAGGCAGCTTAGAGAGAAACGCCTACTTTTCGGTTGCCAAAGTTGTGGGAAGGCAGCTTAGAGAGAAAAGCCAATTTGTACCATGATCCCATCAGCCAGCTTGTAACCCAAATTTTTCCTTGAAATACAGGAGCAACTGCACATGATGTGCTGAATTACAACAAACATGTTGTTCCACAGACACTACTGTGGTGTTCATCAATCAATTGTATATGAAGGTCGAGTTTTATGTAAGAGGCAAGTAGTTATAATCATGCAAACTTGCACAGAAGCATTAGCATGCATAGAGAAATCACGTCGTGTTAAATAAGAACAAAAAGAAGAGTTTATAGGATACAGACATAACATGAAAATGAACTTAAGAAGGATATCGGCATATCGCATCATATCTTGTCTTTGATCTTGACTAACCATTTTATCACGATGCCCAACTTTTATTAACATTTCTCTACTTATAGTCTAAGACTCTTGAGTGGTTCCAAACCTATTCTTCTATGCAGCCTAATTAGCCAACGAAGATCAAGAAATTAAAAACCCGAAAAGGAAAACATACTTACAGGGGCCCATCTATATACAACTGAGTAGCGTCTTGCAAATATATCCGTAAACAATCCAAGCCCTTGTTGAGTAGGATAATTAAGCTCACTAGTTGATTTTCCATTCTCTAAATGAGCACCTTCACGGCCATAACGCTGTAGTCTTGTCCTAACATTTTCAGCCTGTCCAAGGTAAACCGGAATTATGGAATCTGGGTCAAGCTTGCTAGTTTCACGGCTTGAAGTGGGGCGTGGTACAGCTATGCCAAGCTCATACAGCCCTGAACATGAAGAACAATTTGGGAGGTTGTGAACCCTGTATCTCTCTGCTCCTTCCTTCCCCAGGGAATGGTCTTCCCAATCAGAAGCCCCAATGAGAATCTGAACAGAAAAATCTTCATTTCATGAACCGCATGAAGGAATTTATACAGATAAAACACATGTATCTTAGGATTCATATTACTTCACGGTTAAAGATAAGTTCTCTTTTTGTAAGCCAGTTTGACATAATCAAGCCCCCTTTGCAATTTCCTGCGGTATAGTTATTACTGTTGGGCTTGCAAAGCCTTTTTCAGCTTTAAATTGCCACTCCGTACACTACATCAGGGTTTGAAAATCATGCTATATGTTGGCAATGTACACTCTTTCTTCATTCGATACATAGTGAAAACTGGATATACTCTCGGTTACACAACTAGGGAATGACAATAAAATTCCCTGTCTCTTTCTAGTTGCATTCTTTTTTAATGGTTCTTTGCACATCTTGTGTATTGTAATTTGGCTGATTTCTCAAAAACTACCCATGAAAGTTGTGCGAGAGCACCAATCAAAGAGACCAGCAGTCCCCATAGGATTGTTGGCTCACAGACTTATAAAGACAATTAGGCAAACAGATCAATTTGCACACATGCTAGAACATAAACCAGGAAGAATAACCCAAATCTGTCTTCAACCCGCTGAAAGTAGCATTAGTGGGATGCTTACTTAAAAAAACAAGGGAAAATAATCAGTTTTATACTATACTTTTTTATCAGCTTGTATGCTAACTAAATCACATTAAACATTGCAGCAAATTCACATCCTAGAAGGGAGAAAAATCAAGAATTGAGCAAATTATACTTCTTGTTGCGCAAATTGAGCAGAAATACCACCACAGAAATGCTTGAAGAAAACCCAGATCTATGGAAACCCGATGTGTGTGTGTGTGCGTGTGTGTGTGTGTGTGTGTGTGTGTGTGTGTGTGTGTGAGAGAGAGAGAGAGAGAGAGAGAGAGAGAGAGCAGACCTTCCAATCGGAGAAAACAGAGTCATGTTTTGTGCGCTTGCAATCTTCCCTCTTCAGCCTGGAGGAGACGACACATTCTTTACTTGCTCCCATTCGCGACCTCCCCAGGAAGGAAACGACCGTTAAGCTGTGCCGTTTAAAGTAGCGCCTGTCCTAGTTTTCAAAATACCGGTTTTAACCCCTCTTCCAACAATTTAAGTCTAACTGGATCCTCTCAATGTTCCTGGGCTCTACTAGGGGGTGTGATGCACTCCACTAGTGCGGTGGGTCCCTTCTTATGGGTTGGGTTAAATTTGACTGTCAATTGGTGATCCTAGGGCTAGGGTCTCAGGGTGCAGTGAAGTCCTTACAAGAGCATCCTTTTTTTCAGTTCAAAAAAAAATAGATCCACATAGTTTTTCTTTTTCTTTATTTCTCCCCCTTGCTTTTCATCGTTTTTTATTGTTTATTTTTTTCATTTTTGAGTATACGATAAAAAGGTAATTTCACTTAACCCACTCAGCTACACAAAAACCCAAACTTCCCGATCTAGAAAGCCTGCTCTAACGCACAGGCCAAAAGTCTCACCAATACTTCAAACAAGCCCAATAATGTGAAACGAGTAACCCCTTTCTATGGTTGAAGTTTGGCCAAGGAATTGTTTTTATTGAGCAGAGCATAGAAAAAGGTCTTCACTAATTCACTTTTGTAAACAAGAGAGTGTATATGTTCTTTATTTTGAGTTCTAAAATTTTTTTACTATCAACCTTAAAATAATCATAGTCGCCTATCAACCTTGCCGTAATTCCATGGTCACGTTGGAACTATGCAATTAACATGTTCAATTACTAAACTTGACATAGACAGAGTTGCCCACGAATTTTGTATTCTCCAGCTAGCAATGCTTATTTTTGTTGAGTATTTTTACTTTTATTTTTTTATAATTAGATGTGCAAGTCAACTTGTGTAGATTTCTGTCGAGCTAGTATATGGATTTTCTCATATTGGTATACCAGGCTGTGCTCAAGCTTGGTTTTACTTAAATAAATATGCGGGCATGATGGTTGTGAAAGAGCTTTCCTCAAGCCTGTTGACATTCAAATTTGTGTTATTAAACCAAGCTCAAATCATTTGAGGGAGAATAATGTTGACTTAGTCGAGAGTTCCTTCCTGGTGTTTGCTGACCGTGATGCAGGGGATTATTTCCCGAGTGTTGACAAGACACTGTTTCACCAGTTTCACGCGGAAAGCCTTCGAGGTTGTGCTACTCCCTTTAGTCCCTTTGTTGATTTGGAGAAAATTTTGGGTGCAAATAGGATAGGTACATGTGGTATTTTTGCACAGCATAGCATCCGAGTCATCCAAAAATGCAACGGACGGCTTGGATTGAAACCCATTTTTCTTTTTCTTTTTGTTTTTTTTTTTAAATCCATATGGCACTTTCAATCCGAGTTGTCCATTGCATTTTTTGACTGCTTGGATGTTGTGCAAGGGTACCACATGGTATCCCATTTGCACCCAAAATTTTCTCGTTGATTTGCCCCCCCTTCTTTGATTTGTATGCAGAACGAGAGGGTCAGATGTGTGGGTAGGCGCAGTGATGGAGTCAGGATTATTGTGTAGGGGGACGGGTTATATATGGGAAGGAGAGGCACGGTTATATAATTTGATTATATATATATTCCAATGTAATAGTATAGTTTTTTCAAATTATAGCAAGGGCAACAGTCCTGATTAGCCACTCCTAGCTCCATCCTTGGTAGCCATGTGGATTGTGAGAGGGTGATGGGAGCTGAAGTTGCTCCCGTGGAGTTTTTTCAACTTTATAAATGTTATTTATAAAGAGAGTTTTTTTGCTCAAAACAGATGTGTGTGTTGTGTGCGTAAGTGACCACCGATCTTTACAAATACAGAATTACGCCCGCGGGGGTTCAGTTACGTACTTCAGTATTGGAAAGATTATTAGACTCTTCCATTTCATTAGCATTATGCTTATGTTAATATCATTTGCAGGTGATAATGATAATGATAATGACAGAGAAGGTGATCGAGTTGTTGTTTTTTCTTTCTTATAACCAGATGTCCGAGCCAACTTACACGCACCTCAATTAATTCTGGGACCTTGAAAGTAATGATCAAATATAACCCCAAAAGTCTATGTAGAAGTAGGATTAAGTCTCTTTTTTGCTGATAGATTCTATGTTCAAATTAGGATTTCTCCCTTTATTTTATTTTTATTTTTATTTTTATTTTTTTGAAGAGGTTCAAGTAAGATTTTGAGGTCGGAGTTATCTGGGGAATATGATAGGGATACTTCCTCTTGTCCATTTATAGGAGTTTGAATATGCCAAGCAAAAGCTGGCTTCAAAAACCGTATACTTTTTATGGACTCAAACATTAGTTTGAAAGTTTAACTCAATAAAATATTCAAGGACTCTGTTTTTCGAGGAATATGATAGATTGAAAATTCATAAATACTTTCAAATGCTCGGAATGGATATCATCAAGATAAAATTATAGCCAAAAAACATGATAACTAGAGGTTGAAATATTTTACTGTCCTAGATTTCTAGCTATAGGTTCACTACATAGATGTTTTCTCTTTGGTACCCAGTTTGGCGTAATCAAGTCCCTCTGAAATTTCCTACATTAAATCTCCTACATTTTGGTTAATCGTGTTCTGGATTTCTGAAGCCTGATTCGGCTTTAGATTGTCACTTCGCTGACTATGTCATCACTCATCAAATATACTCAGTTACACAACCGGGAATTACATAACATTCTTCATCTTTTCTTTTTGTGTTTTTTTTTTGGTCCGTTTTTTTGGGAGGACATAGTAAAGAGGTTTTTAGTTCAACAAGGACATCAACTTTTTTTAATGCCAAAATGACAAATCACCTACACATTCAAAAAATGCACCCACTAGCCAATGAAAGTGCCTAAACCCCCAAACCTAATGAAAATGCCTAAATCTAAACCCCAGAGTACCCTATGAACGTGCCTAAAATCCAATGGTATCCTATAAAAGTGCCTAAAATTCTAGGGTGCCCTATGAAAGTGTCTAAACTACTAAAACTCTATAATTGAAAAGTGCACCCTAAATCTAAACCCTAGGGTACCCTATGAAAATGCCTAAAATACTATGGTACTCTATAAAAGTGTCTAAACAACTAAAACCTTATAATTGGAAAATGCACCCTAAGTCTACCTGATCAATTAGGAGTATTTAATTAGAGGGCGATAAACACGACAATTTTGTTGAATGCTTAAATTCGGTTTGATGTTGGTTGTAATATATATTGTAGGGATGGTTGACTCGAAGGAATTTGCGATGGGGATATTTGATGCACTAGCTAGAAGAAAACGTCAGAATATTGGGAAGATAACCAAAGAAGAGCTTTATGACTTCTCGTTGCAGATTTTCTCGACATGTGGGTCTCTCTCTTTCTCTCTCTCTCTCTCTCTCACATTCATTAAGAGTATTTTTGTCTAGTTTTGTCTTTGAGCCATCAAAATTTTCTATCAATGTATTGGAGTCATTAAAATAAGTTAAGCTGAACTAAACACAATTTAAAGCTCCAAACTTGGCCTTTAAACCAATTTTCTGTTTTTTTTTTTTTTTTTTTGAATCTTCTTTAGACATTGTGTGTGTGGTGATATAGTCAAATTCTCAAAATTACCCGTAAAACCACCCTTCAAAACTTCTCTGTCATTTTCACATGCAATTTGTGCCCATGCATTAATCAAAGAGACCAGCAGTTCCCATAGGATTGTGGGCTCACAAACCTTTTTTGGGTAATTAGGGCTCACAAATTTACGAAGACAAACAGATCAATTTTCACAAATGCTGGAACGTTAGAAGGAAGAATATCCCAGATCTGTCCTGAACGGACAGAGGGGGCTGCTGGCCCTTCAAAGGGACAGCACCTGCTGTCCCCAGCGATTCGGTTGCGCTCAAGTCTCATTTCGATGATTGGAAACGTTTGCTTCGAAGAGCTCGACAAGTAGAAAAGGTGTATTAAAAATTAGCTCAATCGGATATCATTTAGTATCTGATCGGTTTTATCTTGAAGAGAATGCATCTGAAACACTAGATCAAATCCACCCAAACCCATTATTGCCGAGTCATATGCGTACCGATCTTCCACTTAATGATATCCAATTGAGCTAATGTTCTACTCGACAAGATCTTCAAAGTGAACGTTCCCGATCATCTAAATGAGACCAGAGTGCACTGAAATTACCGGGGACAGCATGTGCTGTCCTTTTTGACAAACCCGCTAAAAGTAGGATAAATGGGATTCTTACTTAAATTTCTTGAATAAGCATTTGTTTGTCCTAGTCCTTAGGATGCTTTACCAAGTCTTAATAGAACAATAGTGGTATCAGTAGTCCTAGTTATTCAGTTCCTTGTTTTTTGGTACAACTGTGAGTTAGTTCCTCAATAGTTGTATGCTAGTTTATGTGATCTTACTATTTAAGTTGCTGCATCTAATGAATGAATAACCTCTATTTTCTAGCATCTCTCTCTCTCTCTCTCTCTCTCTCTCTCTCTCTCTCTCTCTCATAAGTTATATCAGGAAAAAATTTCATTTTTGTACTACATTTTTCATCAACTTCAATCAATCAATCAATCAATCAACTAAGGCATACCCTATGGAGATGTGTTTCACCGGAAAATCCTCAAAACCCCCAATTTTGATTTACTAGAATTTTAAATTTTTTTATCCGTCACAATTTACCTGGAACATCTTCAACAAATCATACCCCCACTTCCCATTCTTCTCTTCTGTTTTTTTAAATGGCAGTTCCCATCTTCCCCCTTCTTACGTTGTCTTCATCTTATAGAGAATTACTTCCCAATCCCTTTTTCTTTTTCTTTTTCTTTTTCTTTTTAGAATGTCAATTCCCATTCTTCTCGTGGCATCTTCCGACTTCCACGTTATCTTCATCTTACGGATAATTTCATTTTTGAGAATATATATATAGGATCAACTTTTAATGAGGAATCCTTCATTTTAAATAAAGTGAGGACCAAGCAAATTTTTCACTTTCCAAACTGAATATTGACGATCCAAACTGTTAGATGTGTTTAAAATATATTTTTAAGGTCCACCACGAGGATTCGTCCAAAAAAAATGCCCAGAAAGGCTTCATCCGATTAGTTTTTGTTAAAAATGCTATATATAACGGTTTTAACAAAAACTGATCGGATGAAGCCCTTCCGGGTATTTTTTTTGGACAAATCCTCTCAATGGACTTTAAAAATACATTTTAAACACATCTAATGGTTCGGATCATCAAAATTTGGTCGGAAAGCATGAGGTCCTCACTTTGGTCCTCATTAGAAGCTCACTTTATATATATATATATATATATATATATATATATATATATATATATATATATATATATAGATCAACTTCTAATAAGGAATCTCTCATATTAAATAAAGTGAGAACCAAGCAATTTTTCCACTTTTCGTACTGAATTTTGATGATTCGAACCGTTAGATGTGTTTAGATCAATGAAGCCCTTCCGGGCATTTTTTTTGGACGAATTCTTGCGTGGATCTTAAAAACACATTCTAAACACATCTAACGGTTCAGATCATCAAAATTCAGTACGGAAAGTAGAAAAATTGTTTGGTCCTCACTTTATTTAAAATAAGGGATCCCTAATTAGAAATTGATTTTATATATATGCATGAAATTAAGCATTTGTTTCTTCATTTTCTATTATTTTTTACTTTTGATCACTTAGTTCTTCGAATGAGCTGTTCGAAAGCCCTATTAATTTTAATATAGATATGATCCCATCTCTCAATTCTCATTTCAGTACCATGAAAAGTTTAATGTTTTTCCTCCCTTCATGGTTTTCATGATCTCCCTTCATTTGTCTTTCAGTAACAAGTTTGATTCCGTTAGGAGATTTTGTTGTTTTAAATACATAGTTCGATTCTATTGTAACGAGAATTTTTTTGCGGAGCACATACCAATGGTTGGCTTTGATCTACAAATTACCTACAAATTTACCTTTTTCCCTTGCCCGTTGATGCACAGAACAACATGAAACGAAAGGTTCGCATTAGTGTACTTTCTGTTTCTTGTGCATCGAACATATAGAACGCTAGTGCTAACTAAGTTATACTAAACATCGCAGCAGATTTACAGCTTAGAAAAAAAAAAAAAAAAAGAAGGATTTTGCGGAAGTATTTTGGAAGAGGTCCTCAATTTGCTTTTCATCCAGATCCCAACGTGAATTTACATCAATGGCATTTTGCTTCAGATATAGGCCCTTTGGAGGTTTATGGCTGTCAAGTGTCAACATGTGAATTTGACAGGGGCTACAATTTCTGGTCCAGCTTTGAGCCTATGAGAGCTGTCCATGGAGGACGATTTTGCATATGCTTGGGCAATTGAGTTGCATTCGTAAATTATTCGAGTCGTGGCTTCAAGCACAGGAACAGGCCTGTGCTATACATTTATGGAGAATGGCTGTTGGTATACGAATTAGTAGAAAATTATCAATTGAAGGGGGAAGATCGAAGATCAGCTAGAACGCTGAGTGATTCTAGAACAACAGCCTGTGAAGCCATCGATCAGCCACCTCCAATCTATGAAATGAGAAATCTGGTTTTCTTTCTCCCTCTCGCTCGCTCTTTGTACTTGTATGAACTCTCCCTCTCTCACTTGACATATCTAAGGTCTACGTCGATTCGATGACCCGCAACCTTGACACAAATTAATGGGAATGCTATCAATAGCCAAGAGCCTAAGTGTTTGACTGCTTAATTGTCGAAGACGCATCCTCAAATCCTTGTCACATCCAATGAGTATCCACTCTAGGGATGGCAATATCACCCAAAATCGATGGATACCCGAACCAACCGAACCTATCGGGGAGGTTTTTTTTATTTTTTCGTACCTGTGGGGCGGGTTTGGTTTTCGAAACATGATATCCAACTGGTTTGGATTTGGGTTTGGTCTTAGCAAGTATTCGGCCAAACCCAAACACAAACCAAATCCAAACTGATCCATATAATTTTACTTATAGGATATGTTAGCTATCCTCATGTCTTCTATTGCTTCTGAGTCGGCATTTAGCACTAGTGATAGATTGGTGACTCCGCATCGTAGTCGACTTCATCCCAAAACAATGGAGGCACTGATGTTACTTTTTTGTTTTAATATAAAATATTTTTCCTTCATATATTCATTAATGGAATGAATAATGCAGGTTTGGTGCGGTTCATATAAAATCCAAATTTATATGGTTTGGTTATGGTGCACTAAAAATTATACCCGTTGGATATCGGTTTGAATTTGGGTATAGATAAATTCTTTGGGTTTGGGTATGGTAATCACAAAATCCAGACCAAACCGATCCATTGTCATCCCTAATCCACTCTCCCATCGTCTTCGTACTAAAGATAGAAGTTATCAGGCTCCAAGTTAAGTCTCTTTTACTCCTAGCTTCAATTCCTTTATTCTAATGTGAGAGGAACCTAGAATTTTATGACTCAAGCTTCGTAAGGAGCCTCAACCATCACAGGCCTGTCTCTTCCATATCTTCAAGACAAGGAAACATATATGCCGATAGCAGGTACATTGGAGGAACTTGTGGTCGGCATGTTTCCTTATCACACAACTATATAAGAGACTCAACTTGGAGCCTGGTAGCTTCAATCTTTAGTACAAAGACAAAGGAAAGTTGATATTCCTTGGATGTGACAAGGAGAGTGGATACTTCTTCGACAATTCAGTTGTCAAACATTTAGGCTCTTGGCTAGTGATAGCGTTCCCATGAATTTGTCTCAAGATTGCGGGTCATTAAAGCGATGTATACCATCCGTAGCTCGAGTCAAAATAAAATGACATGGCTAATTCCATATTGTCATGGTTGTACTGAAAAATTTGATGACCCAGCTGACTTTTGCGCGCATTAAGGAAGTTTTCACTCTTCCAACATAAAAAAAACGTGCCGAACTACTGAGATTTGAGCGGATATTTTATGAAGTCTCTCTTGAAAGTCCCAAATACCCTTTTACAATGCTATAAATAATTCAAGTGGGGCAGATATTATCAAATTGGAAAATTTAGCAAAAATCTTTAAGATTTCTTTGTCAAAAGTGTAAATTTAAAAATAATTCAATGCCTAGACATGCATTGCCACTTCAGCTACTCACCTGGAGTTTGTAGTATACATGCATATTGTTAATGGAACGATGTCTCTGTCCCTTCGAACAAAGAGGATAGTATTTGATAACAAATTGGTAGAAAATTATCAATTAAAGGGGGAAGATCGAAGATCAGCTAGAACGACGAGTGATTCTAGAACAACAGCCTGTGAAGCCATCGATCAACCACCTCCAATCTATGAAATGAGAAATCTGGTTTTCTTTCTCCCTCTCGCTCGCTCTTTATACTTGTATGAACTCTCCCTCTCTCACATCTTTCTCTTCGCTGAATTGTCGAAGACGCATCCTCAAATCCTTGTCACATCCAATGAGTATGCACTCTCCCATCGTCTTTGTACTAAAGATAGAAGTTATCAGGCTCCAAGTTGAGTCTCTCTTTTACTTCTAGCTTCAATTCCTTTATTCTAATGTGAGAGGAACCTAGAATTTTATGACTCAAGCTTCGTAAGGAGCCTCAACCATCACAGGCCTGTCTCTTCCATATCTTCGAGACAAGGAAACATATAAGCCGATAGCAGGTACATTGGAGGAACTTGTGGTCGGCATGTTTCCTTATCACACAACTATATAAGAGACAGGTTTCGCGATGGTTAAGGTCTCTTACGGAGATCGAGTCATAAAATTATTGGTTTCACTCACATTGGGAATAAAGAATTGAAGCTAGAAGTGAAAGAGAGACTCAACTTGGAGCCTGGTAGCTTCAATCTTTAGTACAAAGACAAAGGAAAGTTGATATTCCTTGGATGTGACAAGGAGAGTGGATACTTCTTCGACAATTCAGTTGTCAAACATTTAGGCTCTTGGCTAGTGATAGCGTTCCCATGAATTTGTCTCAAGATTGCGGGTCATTAAAGCGATGTATACCATCCGTAGCTCGAGTCAAATTAAAATGACATGGCTAATTCCATATAAGGAACATTAATGTTTGATATTGTCATGGTTGTACTGAAAAATTTGATGACCTGACTTTTGCGCGCATTAAGGAAGTTTTCACTCTTCCAACATAAAAAAAACATGCCGAACTACTGAGATTTGAGCGGATATTTTATGAAGTCTCTCTTGAAAGTCCCAAATACCCTTTTACAATGCTATAAATAATTCAAGTGGGGCAGATATTATCAAATTGGAAAATTTAGCAAAAATCTTTAAGATTTCTTTGTCAAAAGTGTAAATTTAAAAATAATTCAATGCCTAGACATGCATTGCCACTTCAGCTACTCACCTGGAGTTTGTAGTATACATGCATATTGTTAATGGAACGATGTCTCTGTCCCTTCGAACAAAGAGGATAGTATTTGATAACAAATTTATCACTTAAAATGGTAGGTATTAAGAAACTACTAAACTAGTAATTAAGTTGGTTTGATAAAATACTTAATATCTTAAATACTTTTTAAAATGTACGATTAAAAAGTTTAACAAAAATTAAATGGGTTCAGCTATTTATCACCCAATGGGCGTTCTTAGAATTCCTTGCAAGCAATATTTAATTGTAGGCTTTGCTGGACCTGCCAACCCTTTCAACACGACACTCAATGTCATTCTACTTTGGGAAGTAACAAACAATGTTTATTACTTTATGACGAGTCTAGCCTTGTAGGCTTTCTTTTCTTCAGCTAAAAATTTGGGGACCTGATTTCACGCTCCCCAAATTAATATCCAAAATTTATTTTTTTGTACGTAAAATTTTTATGTTAATCTTTTAGTGCAAATTAGTTAAAAAAAAATTTTATTATTTTTCAGTTGATGACAAATATGTAAATTCGAAAATTAAACTCAATTTTAAAAAACTTAACTAAAAGCAAAAAGAAGAATATTTAAAAATAAAAATAAAAATTACTTTACCAATTATTTGAAATTTGGGAACTCATAGTTAAAACATTGTCGAGGATAAAGTTTAAGGGAAAACTAGGGCCTGTCCTTTCTAAATTTTAGTTTTTGCAATAGAAAAGTCTAGAGGCACTTACCCAAAAAAAAAAAAAAAAAAGTCTAGTGGCAACAAACAAGTTAAAAAGTCCACTAGTTTTTTTTTTTTTTGGCATTTTCCTATTTAAAAAGTCAGTCAAAGGGAATATGTCGAGACAACATCAAAACTTCAAAATAAAAAATGAACAGTGCTTAATTTTAGGGATTCTTGCTACCTTTAGTACCTTGTGCCCACTGAGCACACAATAATCACACAAAAAAAGCCACCGCCACCGCGCCGCCACTACCCTCATCACCACTGCCATAAAAGTGAAGCTTTTTCTTGTTTTTTTAGTGGCGGCATTGGAACATATAAATGATATTAAATTCATCTATCCTTTCTACTACTTGATCTTTCAAGAGTTAATAAAATCCTACGATCATACGTAACAGTTGGTGACAGTATCTTCAAGCGAAGACTTTCTAACCGAGTTCGACTAAAAGAGGATTCGGCAAAAAAAATTAAAAAGGTTCCAAATTAACTTTCATAAGTCTTTCGATTTTGATAATTTCACTTTTTTTAGCTTTGTGACCTTCTGACTTTTTCCTGGGAAAAATAGAAAATTGACAACTAAGTAAAACAACTTCATTGGAATATGGCTTTGGAAGTGTTGCTATCAGAAAAAAAAAAAAAAAAAAAAAAAAGAAGCACGGCAACATAAATTTAATGTGTTCATATATATAGTACCGTACCTGTAAGAAAACCGGTACCCTGTCCGGTACGAGATTCAGAACCTTGCTATTGACCCTAAAGAGAGATTTTTTTCACCATTTCAAATAAAGATCTCTCTTCCTAATCCCAAGAAGATTGAAGTAATCTGCTACCTTTCTTAATTTCGGTGATTATTTATCGAAAACGCAATGATTTATCTCTTGACAACGCACAATTCCAGCAGCTCCTCCAGAGCATAGCCATCTCTCACTGCCCTTGTTCATATTCCATCTAATTCTATGCATAGCAACTATCTTTGGAGGGAAAATATCGATTTCACCCTGGATTTCCCCTTTTTGACTCTCTCCTCTCGCAATATCCTCCAGTTCTTCATCTCTACATACTAATGCTTGATCAGATCCCCCCTTTTTCTTAACACTTGCCTTACGTTTTGGTGTTTGTTTGCCCTTCTGTGACACCAATTCGTCCTCAGATACAACTTCAGTTCCCAGATTATCGCCATAACACACTGCTGCAAACGAAATTCCATATCAGATAAACATGCTCAAGAAAATATGCAACAAATGAAAAAAAACTGTGAACCAGAGTTGGTCAAAGCTCACCTAGAGCTTGACTATCTAATGATTCGCCTTCTGATGTTTGTTCCATTGCTCTTTTAGCCTGATTTGATGCAGATAAGAATCCACGCATAGTTCTTGGGGCATTAGTCCACTCATTCAATGACTTTTTCATGGGATACGGAGTATCTGGCAATGGAGTATTTATTGTCAGAGTTGATTCTTCCTCGGTCAAAGATCCACACAAGAAATGTGGTGCCCGATTTCTCAGAGGGTCTTTCTCCACCGCTCTTGCTGTAAGCTGTTCACAGAATGCAATATGTTGATGCAGTTCCTCAAAACCATTTTTGAAGCTTAATGGTATGATATAGCAACAACAATCAATACATTTAACTTTTTGGTCACTTCAGTGCAAGAACTGATCCATATGGATCAAAGAAACTAACTTCATTAACTAGATGACTTGGATCAATTGAATTTCTAACTAAAACATAATCTTGAATTGGTTTGGTGGGTGAAACGCCAGCAATAAATCTCAAGTTCTCAACAATCTCATGCCATTATCGAAGTGGCGAGTGTTCAACAATTCTTCATGCTTTAAAATAACCGTAGGTTTAAAAAGTACTGGAAGATGTGAGAGACCAACAAATGATCAAAACCAGGTGACCTGGTCTAACACACCAAGCATTTATCATGAGCGCCTGAGCAGAAAACAGGTAAGCAAATGTGTACTGCTGCAGAGAGGAAAAAAAAGAGTGGGCCCAGTTAGGAAATTGTCTTCACGAATTATCTATGATAAGGTTGGACTATCAGGTTAAAGAAGTTGGCCCATCTTCACAAGAAGCCTATTACAGATCATATCAAACTCACATCATGAGAACATTGCCATTTTAGGTTTACAAGCGACGATCCCGTGCAATGCACATGCTCTAAAAATATGTAAGACACAAATATTATTTTATTTTGGCATGGTTGGAAATATTAACATGATAGGGGTTAGAAAATTAGAGACATTAAACTTAAATGACATAAAATATGAAAGAAGTAAGCATTGATATATTCTTTTTCTAAGTGGTTGGTTAGGGAAAGATTATTTTGGGAATGGAATTGTCAACCAACAAAATAAAAATGTGATGAGGATTTTAGGTTGTTTGATGTGGATTTTAGGTAATGAGCACAAAATTGATTTGGGTCTCTAGGCCTGCCCTCCCTAATGCCTTTCCTTTGATTTGGGGGCATGGTTCTGCAGCAAAACATCCCTATAGCTCCTCGGTTCTTGGAGGTTTAGGGGGGCATTGCTTCAGTGACATTTTGAAAGCAGCCACTTTGTGCATATTGCCAAAGGATAAGTCCGTCGCCAATCATCCTAGCCCATACCCCCAATGATTGGGGACTAGATGGGTTTTGTTATTGCTGTTATTGTTGTTGATGTGGGTTTTTCTCGAATTCTTTTAGACTTTAAGGAGAAAAGAAAGAAAAGAAAGGACACCATGTGATAAATGTGTGATGTGGATTTAGGTTATTTGATGTGGATTTTTCTCAAATATTTCTAGATATTTATGGAAAAAAAGGAAGGACACCATGTGAACTACACGTGCTTAGTATATGATATAGATAGATGAGCGATGAATCCCACTTCAACATTCGAAGCTATCAAGGGCAATGAGTTCAGTAAAACAAATGAGTTGATCTTGGTAATCCTCATTGCACATGGCCCTATCCTCTTTTAGTTCATGAGATATTGATCCTAAGCTGCCTAACAAACATTCCCATTGATATCCTAGTCCGATAGTTACACAGCATATCCAATCTCCCCCTCTACTGAAGGATAATTAAGCCTATAGCAACCAAAATTGATGTCCCATTGTTACACAAGTATTGTAGGGAAGCATACCCCATTCAGACCCAATCCCCTAAGTCCATGACTCCTTACCTAAGATAGGCTCATGGACATTCTCACTAGCCAAGGAATTTGATCTCAATCATCAACATTCAAAATCATGAATTCTGCGTATAGTTTTACAACTTATTTGCACAAAAAGAAAGGCAAAAACTAATATATATATATATATATATATATATATATATATATATATATATATATATATATATATATATATATATGTATGAAAAACTTCTAATCCACACCTCCCAGAAATAAGAAAAAAATGGTTTTTTTGTGTGTTGCAAATTATTTTTTAAAAATCCGATCCGTCCAATGGGTTCAGAAGGTGTTTTCAAGGGTCCACACGGGAAATTTTCAAAACAAAATACCGGGAAGGGCTTGATCCGAAAATCCAATCTGAAAACTGCTTGGATCAACCCCTTCCCGGTTTTTTTTTTTTTCAAGATTTCCCGCGTGGACCCTTGAAAACACCTTCTAAACACATTGGACGGATCGGATAATCAAAAAAATATTTGGATCATGAGGTTCGGAAATGAAAAGTCCGGATAAGAATTTTTTTTTTTTTTGAACTAGTCCGGATAAGAAGTTTTATCCACTAGTTAGAGAACACACCTGGAAACAAAGAACAGTACCATCTGCACTACAATATGCAACCGTGCCTACAAATTAAAATGAAATTTGTAAGTAACCTTGCAACATTGTCAGATAAATACTAACATGTATTCACTAAAGTAAGATCATACCCCAGATCAGCCATTCAAACTAATGATGGTAAATGCTAACATAAATTTCCTAAATAATATCATTATCTTATCCATCATGTTCTTTACCATTTTCCCCATTTTCCCTTGGCGAGAACTCGACTCCCAGAACTTGGATCCAAGAATTAAGCTCCTCCAAACTTGTATAATATTTTAAGACCGGAGATTTTTTTTTCCCCTTATTCAACTCTGATGATTGCTGAAGGAAAGAATCAGTTGGAAGAAAAAACAAACTCCAATGAGATCTATGTTTGCTCTTATACCTTCTTTGTTTTGCTCTTATACCTTCAGGATCCGCTCCTACGGAACCCTATAAATCTACACTTAGGGGGAAGTAATGGCATCCAAAGCAATATTAAACAGTTATAAAATTTTCAGCCATTATTGGGAACATAATGTGAGAGTCCTTCAAGTAGGCTCTTGCAGACAAACATAAGAAAGGATAAAGCTACCCTCATATCATAAAAACAAAGACCAATACTAATGAACAGTTCAGATAAATGCTAAATAGAACATAAATCTACCAAATAAAATCATAACGGCTGTGTTTGGTTAGATAGTTTAGTTTAGTTTAGTTTTGATAATGTCAGCAGGTGTAATGAGTGGGGAGAGAGAGAGAGAGAGAGAGAGAGAGAGAGAGAGAGAGAAATGATGATGTCATCAAAACTAAAACTAAACAGGGAAACGAACAAGGCCAACCTAATTGTTCAACTTTTCATATTTGACACAGCATAACTACAAAAGAACAAAATGAAGGAATAAACAAGGTCAAAAACAGTGTCATGTATATAGTACCTTCAACTCAAACAAACTCCAGTATATTGAAACAGAACCAAATGTAACGAAAGGAAGGACAATAAGAAAAAGACAAGAGAAGGCAGTAAAATGGCTTCAAAGACCAACGGAAGTTCTTTATGTGTAGCAGCAAACCACAAAATCCAACAACAACAACAACAACAACAATAACATAACCCATTTAGTCCCCAATAATTGGGGGTATGGGCAGGGGATGGATAAGAGACAGACCTAACCTTTGGCAACAAATGCACAAAGTGGCTGCTCCCAAAATACCACTGAAATAGATGGATTGTCACAAAATATTGCAAAACTACCTGTTAGTCGAGAAACTTGAACACTCCATATAGCAAATGATGAACAATAATAACTATGGAATCCTTGCTGTTGTGTCCCCACGAAAGGTTTTCCAGTGACAGGAACATCATATGCAGCCTTAGCTAAGCTAAGAATCCTTAGTGTTCCATCATCAAAAGACACAATCACACATCTAGAAGCATCAAGAATCAAACAAGTTAGAAGGGAAGAAGAGCATAGGACACATAAAAAGCATTTTCAGTTTCACTTCACAAAAACATGTCAGAGATTACCTTGGATCTGGCAGCCAATCCATACTATATATATTCCTCGGAACTGGATTAAGGTCCCACAAAGGACGGAATGGGTCGCTGTTCACAACAACAAACTTCTTTAGTACTTGAACATAAATTTCTCCTTAGACTAAAGTGTGCTGTTTTTTTTTCCCCAGGTCTATGAATAGAGAATGGTCTCTCTAGTTCTTTGTTTCTTCTTTTTTAGTCGGCAGCATATAAACAATTTCTACATCTCTCTTAACACAAAAAATATACATCACAAATACCCACTTTCACCCATTGTAGTTTACTAATAAGAAGTAAATTAACCACAATATTACGAAGAAATGTGCAAGACAAAACAGCACTTTAATTGGTAATTAACACAGAAAGGTACATATACCAGATATCATGCAAAAACCAATACTGCATTTCCAATCGGCAATCAACATTGTAAATGTGCTATGCAGCAACTGTTCTAATTTGGATATGAGAACTTTATGCTGCTGGATTTCCATATGCTAACACACCAGCGACCTGATAAAACCACACAGTATCTCACAAGTTCCCAATATAGCCATGTGACCATGTCGAATACGCGATGCAAGGCTAAAGGTATGAGACTCGTGTCTGACATATTCAGTTGGACAGTCACCTAACCATGTATGTCTTAATTGACATTTATCATGAACTAAAGCATAGAACAATACTTCGCATGAAATGTCCCCATGAAAATTGGAAATATGAAAGAAATCTACTGAGAAGTGTGTGTGTGTGTGTGTGTGTGTGTAGACAGAAATCAGATGGACACACAAACCCCAAGTGAAATATGTTTATTCCATCATTCACATGTGATATATATCACATTCGACTCCATACTTTGAATTCCTTCTCTATTGCAATCTTTATTCTAGATTTTTTCATTACATTTGAATTTACCAACATCAAGGAAGGGGGGAGTACTTTCTATTTCTTGATAAGTCTCCCAATTCTTGATTGGTAATAAAGTTTCTTGAAATATGCAAAAGTTGCAATCCATTTATTATAGCTACCGTCATCTTGCATGTATATTGGATAGATTGGCAGACTGATTCTTAACATCGATTTATGACTAAAATGAAAAAACACACCATCAAATATCTAATGCCAATTTCAACCAATATCTATCTAACATAGTAATGCTAGACAGAAGCTATTAACATCCACAGCAAAAGATCATGAATAAGACAGCAAACCATCATAGATGAAATAGAAGGAAAACATTGTACCGTATACGGGATTATACCTACAAACATTAAACTATACAAACATGAAATATGTACCGTATGTCCCAAAACTTAAGGCCTTTGTGCCCAGCTGTGACTATAACATTGGCACCCTCAAAATCACTGCACATTTCAGAAGAAAAAAAACATATTAATGAATCAACATGCAAAACAAACAAGTAATCAAATATACATGTTAAAGCATCCAACTCAAAACAAATTGAGAATGAATGGAGAGCCCACCAAGCTCATATTTTAGTTTTAGAGTTTATAATTAATCAATGTGGGACAAGCTCTAACACTCCCACACGTGTGACCCCTGTCCCGCGCGTGGAGAGGCCAAAAACGGATCCATAACATTGAAATCATGACAAAATAAGGTGTACTTATGGCACAAACAATGGGGCCAATAATCAATAGTCTTGTCCAAATACCTCTGAAAGCTTGGCTCAGATACCATGTTAAAGCAACCCACTCAAAACCAAATGGAAATGAGTGGGGGCTGCCCATGCTCATATACTAGTTTTGGTGGTCATAATTACCCAATGTGAGACAAGCTAACACATGTTATCCAAAGAAATGTATAACAAGCTATTCATCATTGCCCATCATGTGCAACCATTTCTCACACATGGTTGAGGCGAAAAAAAATGAACGTGGATAAAAAAACGCAGTACGAAAGTACATAATAACAAACACAAATAGACTTCAAATTACGACTCCATGGAATCATAATTTCGATACTAAGTCAAGTGATCAATTATCCCAAAACTCAAGGTGATAGGAAACGGAGTAAAAAAATGAACGTGGATAAAAAAACGCAGTACAAAAGTACATAATAACAAACACAGATAGACTTCAAATTACGACTCCATGGAATCATAATTTCGATACTAAGTCAAGTGATCAATTATCCCAAAACTCAAGGTGATAGGAAACGGATATGACATGTACATAGCAACAACTAGTGTTGAGCCGTTCGAACGCACAGAACAAAAAAGTTTACATTTTTCCGTCTCCGTACATTGAACGGACACAATGTTAGTAATAAATAAAAAAAAAAAAAAAAAAAAAAAAAAGATGTCATCAATGACAAACACTGGTCCATGACTTGCGCAAATTGTCACTCCCTAATTTTGTTTTTCAAACAAAAGTTTGAATAAAAAAAGAAGAAGAAGAAGAAGAAGAAGAAGTGCTTACATCCGTACCCTCCATGGATGCTTAAGATAGACAATTACTAGAAATTTTTTGTTTTCTTGTTCTTTAAAATATTAAGAGTAATTCTCATTTCTCACACATATTTTCAACCCACTCCCCACTTGTCCAAGAATCTCTCTCTCTCTCCACACACACACAAACTAACACTAACACTATCCGCCCTCCCCCACTTTCCATTTTTCCCTCCCCCCACATTTATCTCTCATTTTTATAAATTAAAAAAAATCCAAAAATCCAGGAAATTAGGATTGGAGTTTTGGAAGCCTTTGTAAGCAAACTACATTGCTAAAGGGTATAGATAGATATACAAACCGCAAATGAGCTTCAATCTTCAATAACATGACTTAGTTCATGTTTACCATTTCCTTTTCTCAAAAGTTACCCAAGCCAAGATAGAGGCCGATTATATTTTGGTTAACAAATAAACACATCAACCTAAATAAACTCAGCAGGACCACCAACCACTAGTAATTGGATCGAGGAATTCATTTCCTAAAACCGCCAAGATAAGGACTCCTGAAGGGGTCAAAACTCAACTGCGATTAACCAAATCCCACGGTGTTTAGCTTGGAGTTGGCCCTAGTGTCGTCTGATTCGGAGAAATAAGAAGTAGCTTTGGTGAGTATAGAAGAATGAACCTCTAGAGTAACTTTGGCTCTAATGTAGTCCGATAAATCTTCCTTCATAAGGGACTTTTTACGAGAGCAATCTAGAAGAATAATCATGGCAGAAATAAAAAACAACCTTGGAATTTCCGGAACAGAGAAGCATTTCTTGCATGTGTCTTAGGTCCTTTTGGCTAAGAATGAACTTAGATTCAAATCATCTTCATTTCTTATTGAATAGCTTTGTAACTTGCCTCTCATTTTTAGGAATAGGTGTCTGAAGGAAGAGTGCTTTTATCATTAAGTATAAAAATGGTGGGACGGTCGCAAGAAGGATATAATCAAATAATAATAGTGAGGAAGATATTTTTGCTGAAGGAAAACATCAAAGACATGTTATCAGAAGATTTTAGGCAACTTAAGAGCATAGAAAGGCTAGGGTGTTTACAATGATTGACTTTCATGTGAATAGGGGGAGCAGGGTTTTGACAGAATGAGAGTGTCTGGCGGCATAGAATAAACTCAAATGGAGTAAAGTACCTTGAGATAGAAGTGTAGGTAGGTGGCTATCTTACATAGTTTTGTCACTTGTATCACCCAACCAGTTTATCCCTCCATACAAACTATCAACCAAAGTAAGTATAAAAATCTTCCTTTTTTTAAATTACTCTCCCCTTCTATCATATCCTCCTTTCTTTTTAACCAGACACTAGGTACACACAATACATGTGTAACTTGATTTTTATTTCACATCATATAGGAAAAACTTACATATATGTAGGTTGTTTTGAGAACTTATCCTTGCATATCAGTCAAAAATTTGTTTCAGCTAATTGTTCAAGAGGTCGGCATCCATGGAATTTGCAGAATTGGTGTAAGGAAGGTACCAGCAATTATGCAAATCTTAAACATGGCGCTTATTGAATGGGTTGTGTTTTACTTCTGGCCAATACAATTATTGGATACGGAGGATAACAATAATGTAAAAACTTTGGTTTATGTGTGGCAATTTGGGAACAAAATGTGAGCCAACCTCAAATTAGAGTACACACCAATTTGTGCTCTCCATTTATAAATAGAATATAGAGATTCCTCAAAAGCTATGTTACATCAACTCAGGTGTGACAAACTCAGGTGTGAGTATCAGGTGCTGGTGGGAGTCCAAGCGTCGGACCTTCCTAAACTTAAATCTTACGATACTGGAATACGTGTCCCTTAATTGGGAATGGGTATGGGGACACATCGTGAACACTAATTTGTAGTGTATATTCCTTAAATTTCTTTGATTCTGTATCAAACATTATATTAAAAAATGTATTTAAACAACAAGGGGGTAAGAAAAATATGTTTTTGCTATTTCATGCCCAAGTGAAAGACTAGAAATATCAAATATCGCTTTTCTAGCAAAATTTGATATTCTTTTTCTTTAAATATCATGATAATGGAGAATCCAAGTGTCCAAAATGGATATGCTTGTCGGACACATCGATATGGGTACTTCAGCCAAAATGAAGGATCCATGTAATGAAGCTCAAAAATAGTCCAGCTTGCAAATGGGCTCTTAGAGTGTTAAAATTTATTCTACATGGCTAATTTGGGTATGGGGGAAGGGAGACTAGTTATGGACATGATTGGACGTGGCCATAAATAGTCCGGATGCGTGCCTATCAAACACTAGATTAGCTAGTCCAGGCAAATAGTCTATTGACTCTATCCAACCAAATAGTCCAGCTACCAAATGGGCTCTAAGTTAAAAGTTAAATTGAGCACTTTTACAAAGTTTGTGCTCTGAGCTTCAGTGGCTCCACCGCCAATAAGGAAATATAAATGAAAAAACTCGCTAGAATCATGGGGGTAATTGGTACTAGATCCTGAAAGAGCAACCAATTTATGTACATAATAAACATGTATTGAACTCATACTTCAAGTGTCACCAACCTTTCAACTGGGGCCCAAGCAAGTCCTCGTATAGGAACTGTATCTGCACTGAAGCAAAGCAAAGGTCTTGTATCTGCAATTTACAAAAGTTTAGAACAGTGTTCAACTCTTTAATTTCATGATAAGAGTAAGAGCAAAACATTGAGCATAAAGACCTCTTTCCCAAAGAGAGAGAAACTTCTACTGTGCTATGTTTCTTTTCTAGAGTTTGGAGTTGAAGAGAGGTTAGAACAATCAAAAACCAGATTTTATGCACAAAGTATATCAACATAAGGAATAAGTCGCAAGAAAAAAATTGACTGCAAAAAATGACATTACCTCCAGATATACCATTTGCAGAGAACTTCCACAAGGCAACCTGAATGTGCAGCAAGTATTCAAATAATAACACAGAGCACGAATTCAAAGGTGATAGAAAATGGTCACAGAAAGCTTGGTTAAAAGAACGCCAAGAATTTCAAGACTGATTCTCAAGGACACTGCCCCAAGCTAATTCACAAATCCACTTAGCCAATGGTAGCTTAAATATCAGGCCGACAGGCCACTAAAAGTTTTTTACTTTCTCAACTTATGGTAGGGAACACGCTGCATAGATGGTTGCTTACATAAAAATGTGTTGGTGCCCGGTTGCTCTACAGCTATGCTATAGCCTAAAGCATAACAGCAAACTGAATCTCCATTGCAATTCAGCAACTGATCAACGAACTTGAAGTTTGAGTAGGGCTTAATTTTTGCCAAAACTTTTTCTCATCCATTTGAAACAGAACTTTCTCAAAAGCGTGGCTTAGGAAAATGGGTTGAACTAATTTTTGGTTAAGGAAATTGTTTCAGGGCTTGTTGGACGAGTGACTAAATAAGCACTCAATAGAAGAACATAAAGTTGTAAGGCAAATGTTACCACTCCGTCGTGACATCCAGCAAGAATAAAATCATGAGGAGCTGATGCTGACCACTCCACAGTCAGGGGGATGCTGATAAACAGATCAATGAAAAAAACAAAAAAGCAAGGATTCAAGTCAAATGAAAAGCAAGGAATAAAATTGTCAAGCAACGCAAGCCATGAATCAACAAGATAGTGTAAATAGAATGTGATTTAGCTTGCAAAAGCTGCAAACTATAATCGGTTGGACAAACCAACCCAAAAAAAGGAGGAAGAATTGCAGTATAACTTAATCAAGGCACTTCTCAAGGGAAGAGTGGAGAAGGCTTATATATAAGCAATGGCAGTTGGGCTCCTCTGACATCTGTAGTCAGTACGCTATACCTAAGCATGGAGGTACCATCTGGTCTTCCAAAATTTGAACATGTCATCTAGAGAGAAATACAGAGTTAAAATGTCACAAATGCAAAGTGGAGGTTCAACAGCCAAATCCTTGTGTAATATCAACTTTAACAATTATTCCACAAAAATTGTAGAATAGATGCCAACTTCATATGCTGAGAGTCTGGGTCCAGTCTCTGAGGAATAGATGGTTTATAGTTTAGAATTTGGATTCGTGTTGCTTTGATGTATAGAGGATAGAGGTCTCGTCATTTTTGGGGGTTGCTCCCCCTTGGTGTCTTGTTGATAAAGGAGTCCCGAAGTGTGTGGCTGGGTGAGAGAGAACCAGTAAAGTGAACAGGCCATGCGGGGGGAGGCATCACCAAAGCATAATAGTTTGCACAGTCGACCAAGAGAGAGACACATCTTTGTTTAGTTTCACCATTACAAGTCCTCTTTAGTATACCAATTGCCGTTGCTTATGGTGAAACTCAAACGCAAGACTACCAGAATAAAAAAAATTCCAAGTCTAAATACATGGGAGGAGAGTGCTTTTCGTTTTGCATGAATAACTATTTCAATTTACATAAACAAAATAACAAAAATAGCTTGTCAACTCCCAAAGTACCTTTGTCTGTCACCACACTTCAGCTTTGAACATCTGAACACAGGCTCCAATTTCATGAAGCGAGGATCAGTTCCCTCTGTATGACAAGCAGAATATATAGCTTTTATTGTTCGAGGAAGAGGAACTTCCCACCTGTAATTGGAAAGAGTGACAGTCCATGATACATTTTGACGATCAATTTAACCTATGTAATATACAAACGCTTGAAAAACAACTAAAGCAAGTCATATGTATTAATATGTTGGACATGTGATGTCAAGGACAAGACTGATGCAAAGGGGGTCAGAAAAAGCAGTGGTAGTACCACAACAACAAAAAAAAAAGACTAATCCAGATTCAGAGGTGGACAGGATCTCAACCAAGTAAGAAAATAAATCAGTTCACTAAGCAAATAAACAATGATGGTCACAGAGTCAAAGTGGTAAAACTACCAAAAAAAAACAGCAGGCTAGAGAAGTGAGAGATCTCACACTTCTAAAGCTCCATTTCCAAGCAGAACTGCAAGATAGCCCATTCTATGTTTTGATTCAGCATCGTTAATACCAGAAGGCCGCCATTTCACATCCCATGCCACTTTCCCATTGTGAGCCAAGCATAACACAACTCTAGGCAATGCTACATCCTTGGGTATAACACAACTAGCAGCACTACTTTCCAAGGGATCCTGTACAGAACTTAAGAATGCATTGTTTGCTGGAGAAGACTCTCCGTTCTCATTTTCCATCAATGAAGGCAAATGATTAGGATCCACAAAATTCCCTTCCCTCGCCAAAGCTTTCAACCTCCTCCTCTTGATTGAAGTTTCCAAGACTAAATTATCAGCAGCTGATCCTCGACAGCAAGCTTTTAATTTTGTACTAGAATCCTTTTTGGCAACACACTCATGTGTATTTACTGTGACTGTGTCTGTAGGAAGCACATTAGATGCATTTTCAGGAAATTGAACAGCGAGCGCTTGCACATACAATTCATTATTGCCACTCAGATTATCTAAAGATACGGCTACTGGCTTATTTCTGGGTCTCCCTCTTGGTTTCTTAGGTTGCACAGAGTCACTATTACCATCAAGATTGTCTGCAGATTCATCTACTGGCTTCTTTCTGGGTCTCCCTCTTGGTTTCTTTGGATTGGGTGATTTGACCTTTCCTGCTGAGCTATTCGTCTGATTCTGCTTTGCCTTCTTTTTAGTCTGAGGTACTTCTTCCTCTTTGACACTGATGTTTAAAAGACACCATATCTGAATGACCCCTCTACCAATAAGTGGGGCACCAACCTTGTGATAAGAAGATTCAGGAGGATGAGCAGCAACAGCAATAAACTGAAAGGTCAATTATTGTGAGAAAGAGTCAGGTATAATACAACAAGAGACTGAGAGAGTTAGGAAGTCCGGTACAGACTGATACTTCCAATCATAAAGCATAAAACCATAAGTTGAACCGCTTATTACTATTATACAACTATATGCTTTTTGCTAGTGTTCATCGTGCCTTATGAAACCAACCCCAATATTGCTACAATTTTAAAAACAATCAGGGGGTAGAAACTTCCCTGGTGGTGGCTAAATGCAGATTCTGGTTTTATACTAAACAAACACCAACACTACAATCACAAGGAAAGAAAATTAGAATAAGCTAAAAGGTGGTTACCTCACAATTAATATGACAGTCTGAAGATTCAGACCTCTGATGAACTCTAGGACACCAATCCAATGCTGAAACGGGGCCTCCGACGTACAATACAAAGTCTTTGCTGCAACAAGATACAATGAGAGACTAGATTATGATTTTACTTCTGCATGTGAGTTTGCATGTATATTAAGAAGTATAGATAACCATAACAAAGTAAAAAAGAATTAGATAGAGGCAAAATAATGGTTGGATTTGCTTATACAGAAGTTCTAAACCTATAAACTACATAGAAAGTAAATATTCAACGGAATAAGATCAATAATTCCATAATCTTGAGCTGCTCTTCTAACGAGTAATCACATCAAACAAAGCATGGTTGAGTCACCATCCAAAGCATCATATGATGTCATTCCATTGCATCTCCTACATGGTCCCTGCAAAATAGGCAGAACAACTATCCCAATGCCAAAAATATTCATGATGTTCATTAGCTTTTCAATGGCCTCCCCAAAAAAAAAAAAATATATATAGGGAACACTTCTAGTCCGGTCTTCCCGTTTCCGGACCTCACGATCCAAATATTTTTTTGACGATCCGATCCGTCCAATGTGTTCAGAAGGTGTTTTCAAGGGTACTCGCGAGAAATCTTCAAAAAAAAATACCGGGAAGGGCTTGATCCAAGCAGTTTTCGCAAAATTTTTATATTTACAGTTTTTGCGAAAACTGCTTGGATGAAGCCCTTCCCGGTATTTTTTTTTTTGAAGATTTCTCGCGTGAACCCTTGAAAACACCTTCTGAAAACATTGGACGGCTCGGATTTTCCAAAAACAATTTGCAAAACAAAAAAAACACACTTTTTCTTGTTTCCGGGAGGAGTGGACTAGAAGTTTTGGGTATATATATATATATATATATATATATATATATATATATATATATATATATATATAAACTACATGGGAACTCATAATGTCCTTTACAAAAGGAAAAAGTAAGCAGAACAGCGATCTTCTTCAGTCATATGTCACCATATAACAAATATCTGTTTGCAATACATTATGCCAATGCCAATGTCACAATAGAGCAAGAGTAATGCTGCACCAAGGGTTGGCTAGAGAATTTACTGTACAAAGGACATTTTAAATCACCAATTTTCTGAGTTAGAAAGATGTGGAGAAGTAAAAGTTGGTTAACTTGAAATCAAGAGAAACTGTCTTTATGGATTTTTCTCTCATTTTCATGCATACTTTTGCTGGGTGGGCAGAGGGGGGATTGAGATTTGAAACAAAAGATGGTCAATAAGGGGGAAAAAATCAAATGAATTAACTAAAAATTACCATCTGGATGACATGAAATTTTGCAAATATTATCTATTTTGTCTTAAGTAGTTACTTGAGCCATAAGTTAATGCAAAAACTATTGTCGGTCAAATAAAGCCTATCAACTTCACAAGCCTAAGGGAGGTTGCTATGCTGGTTGACCCAGCGGGTCGGGAGCCCCTATGGTCACGCCCAAGGGGGGTAGTGTAGGGTTGCTACTTGCTACACTGATTGTCCCCTCCCATCTTTTTAGCAGTTAAAAATAAAATAAAATAGAAAATAAAAAACGCAGAGTCAAAGCCCATAGACTCTCCATGTAAGAAGATACTATTTCATTAAAAGGGCAGTGCCCAATTGCTGATGACGTGGCTTGGGTTCCTATTTTGAGGGCAGTCCAGTCTACTGTAGGTTGTTTATGTTTATTATATATTAGGAGACGGGTACTAGGGATGTTTACTTTTGCTCAGATGGGACTCTTGAATGGGTCAACGGTAATACTACAGTCAAGTTATGTTTTATGGCTCTTTTAAACAGCTTGAAATAGGCTCAGAATTTTATAAACTAGTTGTAGTGGGCCGGAAGGTGGGTCCCCAATCTAAGCCGGCCAAATGGGCCCAAGAATAGACCAACAGGACAGCCAATGTCACGGAGGGCCTGTTGGGCCACTCCGCCCATAACCGTACAGAAAAACGGAAGCGCCAGATTGGGTCACAATTGTTGAGAGTTCACCCTGTGTGGGCCGATGGGCTTAGGCCCAGAGGGAGTGAGCTAGGGTTTTTGTTGTATCCCTATTTATACTCATTGATGCCTAGTTGATTGAGTGTGGTAACACAATGTAGAGAGAGAGGCAGAGAGTGTGAGAGGGGGAGCCGGTTGTGGCTTCTCCCGGAGAGAGAGATACACGAGAGAACGGTGAGGTTTCATTATTGTGAGATGAGAGTGTGAGTGTGTAACACAATATCACGGATTTCCTCCGGATTATAGTGAAACCCCCCTCCCCGTGGATGTAGGTCCGATTGGCCGAACCACGTATATTTGTGTGTCGTGTTTTCTCTTGTTTTACTGCTTCTGTTGCATGTGGTGCGTTGTTGGAATCCTAACAACAATTGTAAACTGCATGGAGGCAGAGACACGTCATTACGGAATGATTCAGTCTGGCCATGTGAGACCCAATGGGTCTTGCCACTTGGCGCGGTCATGCATGATGCATCTTAGGATGGTATGTTATGCAATAATCATAGGTCTGGCCACGTGACGCCGAGACAATCGAGCACGTGGCGGGGTCCCTTGCCTTACGGCAGCATGATACTTAGCGATTGCCTGATCAGGCCACGCTGTGCCATTTTGATAGGACCACATGGCACGGCAGAGCACATCGGTCGATAGGGTTATACTCATCCCACGATCTAGGTAATCTTCATGCAAGAAGGTGGGTGTCGGTGACATCACCTCAGCACGAGAGGGCAAGCAAACCACCTTGGCCCCCAAGTTAAGGCACTCTTATACATACAAGAGCGATAAACCCTAAGAGGTATGCCGTCCTTTCTCACTTTGCTTTGTACTACCCTTCTATCCCTCAGGGAGTGACTTAGCCATCGGAATGCTTACCGGTGGCCATCAGCTGGCTAGGCACTAAAATGGTTTCCTCCTTTTGCAGAGCTAGGTCTAGAAGTGGGGCTTGGTCCAGATCCAACTCACGAGATCCATGGGAGAGGGAGATCCGACCAAAGAGTGAACACCACTCCACAATAGTCCAAGTCCACAGTTTCCTAATTTAAAGTCTATTCCTACTAAATCTGCTACTAACTAATAGATAACAACTGCTATATGTGAGCCTGTAATCTTTCTTTTCATTAAAGAACCGAATTTTAGATAGTTGTGCCCATTTTCATGTCATTGTTCTTATCCCTTGTGAGGGTAAGCCCTTCCACATCTTCTCTCTTTCCTTCTTCCCCATCTTCTCTGTGCGAAAGGTCAAGATTAAGCTTTTTTGGCATGTAGGATCCTGCAATCTATTCCCAACTTCAGATTATGATTTCTTGAATCCCTAAAATTCCTCACTGACAGCATTTGTAACAGCTTAGATATGTTCTAAATTCTAATTAAAATGCAATGACTCAACATGGACTAAATGGAGTTTTACATTTTCGCAAAAGTATAGGACAACAATCTAACTAAGAAACAGAATGAAAGAGGAAATCAATGAAATAAATAAGGAATCCTTCTCAGAAAAGGCTGAACAAAGAAAAAGTGACCGAAGACAAATATACTACCATAGAACCAATCAACATACCTGGGTTCCTGACATAGCATTTTCCCTGTTTGTACGCCATTCTGCATCAGTATGAAAACCAAACTATCAAAGGACGTGAAAATGGTACACGTTTCACATACAACAATTTTGAGGAACCTTACAGATAGAGCGTAAACAAAAATCTGGGAATCTTTTCAAATAATTCGCTTCGTTGTCATGTACCTTAGGAACAGATGCAGCTGAAAATTGAGGTAGAGCTACCCCACCAGTAACGTCTTTTCCCTGAGGACTACTTATACTTTCTCGAGAAAATCGAATTGCTCTTGGTGGGTAAGTGAAGTGCCTCCATTCTCTGTAAACATTCACAGGTCTAATTTGTGCAAGAGCGTAACAAGAATAAACAGTACGAAAAGATTTTAAAAAGTTGCAAGTCTAAACACAATCATGAAAAGCATAACCACCTTGCCAGTACATTGAACACCAGAGGAAAGTAAATGACAAGCGATTATTAATATACATATATATACACACACACATCATAATATTTATAGAGATACATACACACACACACTACAGTGAACACAAGTACTGAAATTCAGAAAGAATCATCCATCCATCACAAGATGTTTTCCACAAGCCTAAGTGGGATTTATAGCACCATTAGTTTCCTAGTATCATGACTTATAAACTTAGCCAATCAGCTAATAAGCAACTTGTATCAGCAAGCTAAGACGCATGAAAACTTCTAGCTTTTATTACTGTCTCCAGCACATGTCAACATTTTCTGCAAGATGCCCATGACACATCCAAGCATGTCCTATTATCTTTTGAACTACTAGATCTGAACACACTTTGGATACTTGTTTGACACACGTGCCTACTGCTTCAACACACATTAAACACACTACATGTTTTAAGGAAAATAACCTGAGATCCAACCATAAGAAAGATATTTGTAAATATAAACCTCCTTATTTATCTTTAATCCAAGATTCATCCGACATCTCATCAACATATAAGATCATATTCGGTGCGTGTCTTCCATGATTCATCTTGCATTTTCTGTAACCTGTCGCATGCCATGAACGTTGTTCTTAGTCACCTAGTGAATTGGTTTACATAAGCTTATGGAAAGTCATGCGGAATTGGTTAGTGCACTAGTTCAATGAGCAAACTGAGTTCGAGTTATTGGTATCTGGAATGTTGATCATAACGAGGGATAGGAACAGGAACGTGGTATGCAACATGCCATAAATTGTGGTACAATAGGGAAAGGCTTCTATGCTATAATGTACTTATTCCAATGCATAACATTCAATAAAAATGCTTTTTATTTGTCTAATTATTCCAGAAAAGCACATTTCTATTTGCATTATTATCAAATTATCTTATATTTTGTCTTGCTGAAGCTTTAACCTCGCTAGATTTTTACTGGAAAAACTTTGCAGCCATTTTGGATCACTGAACTCACTGTTGTAGAACATAGTTGTAGTGTTGTACCACATTTCATACCCTATTCCATTTTCAAATTTCGCTAGGGGATAATATTTTCCTGTTAACACAAATATGTATAGTTTATAAACTCAATTTCGGCAGCATTGTTGAGAAACTCAATCTGAGCCAACAAAGCACGATGAGTTTACACTCGCATAAGTTTATCTTTACTGCACTCAAAATTGATCTAACATCAACAGAGACCTATGTTCAACCATGGTAAGTTGAACAGTGCCTTTCTCATTCACATACCCAACCACTTAACCATCATTATTGGTCGAGAAATTTACTTATGTTAAACTTCAATGATTGATGCCACCAATAACCACAGATCATTAAACAACAATTAATTGAATAAATATCCCATGGCACAACATCAGGATATAGTTTTAACAAAATCCTAAAAAACTCCTTAGAAATCGATGATACTTCCAAGATGTTCTGTGCATTTACCTTACAAAAGTGATTAAGGACGATAAGCGCTTGATCTCATTTTCATCCAAATCATCACACTTTGCCTGTCCACAAAGGTCGCATATTTCATCTACAACTCTCAAGTAATTCTCAGCAGAATAATCAAACGCTGAAACTGTAATTTCTGGAGGAGCATCATCCCTCTGGCCCTCTTCATAACCTAACAAACTCTCCTGGTCTATCACAACTGATTGTGCCTTATTATTTCGTCTTTCACCAGTTTTCTTCTTTGCTGCACTCTTCACATTCTTCTTGCCATGTCTTTTACTAACCATCTGTGTAATTGTAGCATCCAAGTCCAGCCCAACCACTCCTTCCATGTTCCTGCCAAGTCACACCACAATAACCCCATCAATTCCCAAAATCATGCTACTCCTGTAATGCATGAAATGCATAGGTACACATTCATATGCATACATGCTATGTAATGCGCACACGATACAGGTATCCTAGAAAATGGGGGACATAGACACGGATGTGGGCACAGCAAACAAAATTATTATTTTCACTCGTATATTGTAAACATTGCACACTAATAGTGAGTTTTCAATACGGTTGATTTGACAACTTGTAGTTCAAAAATACCAAAAATGCCATAGCGGAAACTCAGCCTAAGTTACTAACCACATTTATGAGATGATTAGGGACATAGTGAATGTGTCGACTTTGAACACACACACACACACAAAAAGACACTATCCTTGTGGATATTTCTTCACATGATAAGGTTGCTCTGTTCATTAAAGCAGGAAAATGTATGTTCTATACTGCTCTAAAAAATAATGACCATACATCAACCTTGAACATGCACGTAGAGATTTCAAAAAGGGAAAAAATTGGTCTGTTCTATGAGGACTGTTCTTGTTACACAGATAAATATGTATGAAGAAAGAGAGAGAGAGGAGCTTCAACCTGATTTTTTTTTTTTTTTCCGGGGGATGACTTATTAGAGCATGTGCACCAGTTTCAAACAAAAAATGCTAGTAAACAGTGCATAAGTTTCATTTTGGCCACCCACATCTCTTTCAACACTCCAATGCTATCTATGTTACCTATCATCTATTAAGACATGTATACTTTCTCTGCCTTTTTCTTTTTCTTTTCCTTTTCTCAACTCTGTTACTTAAGGATTCAGCGGGGTCATACACAAATGATGCAAGACTTTTCAATAGTTTAAAAATAATTGTTCGAGAGTGTTCCTTAGAAAAAAAAAAAAATTAGCTGAGTCAGGTAATTGTAAGTTATTGATCCAATCTTCTAATTTTCCTTTCATAATTCAGGATTCTGAATGAATTTTGATATTTTTTACAATTGTGTGCCCGGTATCCCATGATCTAAACTGCAAATATTATAGGGCCTGTTCAGAAGAGATTTCATCAAAAAAATTATCTTTATTGGACATCGGTAGGAATCAAAACGCAAAGAATATGAACTATTTTGATACCTATAGATGTTTGATCAAGATAATTGTTCTAATGTGTACTCTTCTCAACAAGCCCTACAATATATACAGTTCAAATCAAGGAGACGTCAGGCACACAATTTTCTAACTTTCTTCAAAACTCATTCAAATGAGGAACTATAGCTTGGCTTATGTTAGCAATTTAGAAGCGAGGCTGTAGGAGTCTGTGTTCCTGCAGTTCGGCTATCTATTATGGCAAAAATGATAGAATAACAGGCCTCTGCACTTGCTCTTATAGCAAGTACAACAGCGATTGGATATACCAACTAGTGAACAATGTACATTTTTCATTTTAACTAGTGATATTTCTTCCCACGCTCCAACAATCCTAGCTATTGAACCTCTCATTCACTACAATAATTACATCTTTCTTCCTCTTTCCTTCTTACTTTTTCACCACCAATAGTCATATTTTCTGTTCAGATACAATTACACTCCTTGACTATGAAGCATGGGTACAGCAAAAATGATGCCATACGAGTACCGGGTATGGCAAAAAAACGTACTGGGTACGTTTGAGTATTTTGGGTACGGGATGGGTACTTCTGTCGGTACACCGATGGGTACTTTGGCAGGAGGAGGAGGGAGGAGATAGCGAGAAAGACAGCGAGAGAGAGAGAGAGAGAGAGGAACCTGGTCAGAGAGTAATCGAAGAGAGCGAGAGATGGAGATGGACCAGATTAGGTCGTCGGTGCTGCAGAGTATAGCAGCAGATAGCTGCTGTTTGTTTTGTTAGGGTTAATGCCATCTAATTTTGGTTTGGGCCCTAGGAACCAAAAAAAAAAAGAGTGTGATACTCTACCTTGGCTATTTGAATGTGAAATCATATACAGCCACTGACATTACCATGCCTTGAGCACGTTCATACTTTTTCCCTTGTTTCAAAAACAAAAATTTAAAGAATTGAAGCAAAAAAAAGCCCTGACTAAAGCACAAATCTGTAGTTTTGAAGATCAATATGAAAGCGAAAATCAAGCACTAATTAAGCCGATCGAATGAAAGCCATAGTTTCGGTGTTGTACAGATAGACAAAACACACAGAACTCTGAGAGAAAAACGAAAGTTTCGTACCTAATTTCAATTTCGATGTCAGCGTTCGCTCTTGTTTTCAGAGAAGGAGAGAGCTTGAGGGTGAATGCTGAAAGAGACGGTACTCTGTAACTGAATATACGCGGGGGAGAAGATTGAATAATCATACATACATTCCCTAAAATACACTCGCGGCCTGCCAGCCACCCCTTTGCCACTGTTTACGTGGGCCCCTATTTCGGGCCCAGCCACTTTACCCCAGCAAAAAAGAAATTCCGAAATTTTCAAAATTTTTAATACCCCAAATCTGGGATTTCACCCTTATTTTCGCGGCACCTTTGAGAGACAGAGAAGAGAGGAAGAAGATCGTGACTCACGACCACTAGATCGTGACCCACGACCACTGCCCTTCACCGGCAACTGAATTGGGTCATTCACTCTCCGACTCAAGCCCAACCCGCCCACCGCCAGTCGACGCCACCACAACCCACCCTCCGAATTTCAAAAGGAAAAGCACAAGTTGTTGCATCTGCGAACTGGGCAGAAAAATAGAGCCACCAACCAGCACTTTGACCCAATTTTCCAGGGGGAAAAAAAAACTCCAATAACTTAGACTCTAGTCTACGGAAAGCTCAATAAAGAACTTAAATTCAGCAGGCCAACCAAGAAAATTCGATTTACTATGACAAGGGATCCACTACATTAAAATGATGCAACTTAAATATCGACGCTATATTCTGTGTCGTGTCTCAATATTGCATGAAAATATGGCGTGTCTGTGTCATGTCGTGTCTTAAGAATGATTAACCAACCAAAACAAGCTGTAGCTTCAAGTATATGCCCTAATATACTAATTCTTACAAAATATTCATGCCTTACAAAATATACCGCCATCACAGCAAACGACAAACATTAACAGCCCGACGGCTCAATCCCCGTCTTGGCCAGGGGTTTAACAATCATCTCAACACCAATTACACAAGTGTGGCAAAAAGGAATGAAGCAACACTATCTCAGAACAATAAGTGAGACCAATTGAATATTAACATCCATCCAAGGCCACAAAAATAAGTTTTGAATATAAAACATAGGTATTTGAATACAATTGAATATTAACATCCATCCAAGGCCACAAAAATAAGTTTTGAATAAAAAAAACATAGGTATTTGAATACAAAACATAGGTATATAAACTATTTCTTCAAGTCTCTTTATACAGATGTTCTATCATTGATAGAGTAAACCCTTACACCTTCGACTGTCTCCAATGGGAAGCCCAAAGTCTCTCCGAACCCATTTTTTGACTAGCAAACAACAACATCTAAATCAACTTATAACACTACTGAATCTTGAAGCGGCACAAAACCAAATTAGGGTTTTCAAATTAGGGTTTTCGAATTTGGGTTTTTGAATTCAGAATCAACAAAAACACAAACACTTGCTCACAAGCTATAGGGTTTTCGAATTCTGCAAACACACACACACACACACACACACACACACAGAGAGAAAAGACGAGACAGAGACCTTGGTTGCAATGGATGATTTCTGGGCGTCAACTAGTGGTCGAGCGTCGGGTCTTGTTCAAGTTGGAGTCACCGGTGAACTAGCAGTCGACCGTCAGACGGTGGATCTTGTTTGAGTTTGAGTCACCGGTGAATTGGCAATCGACCATCGAGCGTCAGACGGTGGGGATCTTATTCGTAGGGATGGCAAACTCGGCCGACCCGCCCCTATCCAACCCGTCCCCTACCCATTCGGGGAGGGGATTCGGGGATTTTTCAGGGATCGGGTAGGGGATGGGGATTATTTTTAAAAAAAATTGGGGATCGGGTAAGAGATGGTATTGTCAGTTCCCTACCCGATCCCCCCCCCCCCGCATCCCCGTTCACACACACACACACACACATATATATATATATGATCAACTTCTAACATGGGATCCCTCATTTTAAATAAAGTAAGGACCTCATGCTTCCCGACCAAATTTCGATGATTTGAACCGTTAGATGTGTTTAGAATGTGTTTTTAAGGTCCACCGTGAGCATTCGTCCAAAAAAATTACCCATAAGGGTTTCATTCGATTAGTTTTTCCTAAAAACACTATATTGCATCATTAAAATTCAGTACGGAAAGTGAAAAAATTGTTTGGTCCTCACTTTATTTAAAATAAGTGATCCCTATTTAGAAGTATATATATTATATGTATGTACATATATATATAATATATATTATAAGTTTTTATAATATATATAAGCTTGATCTTCTGATTCGATCTCTGAAGTTGATGGTGCAACCTAACGGCTATAGAAGCTTGTCGTAGGACTGAACCGGTTTGTAGTTCTTTTAGATCTTCGAGTTGAGAAGCTTGATCAAGGGCTTGAACAACTTTATCTCGAACAAACAGTGAACTTGAGGATGATTTTCGCTAGTTGACGCGTAGACCATTGTTGTTACGGATGAATCAGCACGTAGCTTGGGTGCTTGTTGATCCTCCACATGAACTAGAGAGATTTGAGAAGAACTTGCAGAGAAGGCTTGAGAACCACTTGAGAATGCTCTAGAATTTCCATGGCTGCAGATGTCTTTCTTCTTAATGAGATCCTTTATTTATAGGCTCAAGGAGAGAGATCTCTAATTTGGAAAGTTTCTTTTGATTGATTGTATTTCCAAGGAAGAGTAAATCAGCCTCCCATTTAAGAAATAAATCAAGTCAAATATATATATATATATATATATATATATATGTATGTATGTATTGTCCTTGATTGGTTCCATTTCCATAAGAGCAAATTGACCTCTCATTATGGAAATAAATCAGTCAAATATATACATGTGTATATATAAATTCCCTTTGATTAATTTTATTTCCATAAGTGTAAATTGACCTCTTATTATGGAAATAAATAAGGTCAAATATATACATGTGTATATATAAATTCCATTTGATTAATTTTCTTTGCATAAGAGTAAATTGACATTTCTTATGGAAATAAATCACATCAAGATATATATATATATATATATATATATTTTTTTTTCTTTTAGACTCACGATAATTTGGTTGGGCCTGCTTTCATGGATTGGCCCAATGTCATGGCCTGTTTGGCCAATTGAATAGGCCCATCTTCTTTTATTCCAACCCACATCTTTTGAACCCATACTTTGTCGAGCCCAATAAGGCTTTTGACCAATTTTGATTAATTAAGATGATTTACTTTATCTCAATCAATCGGACGGTGCTTAAGCCGTGATGCATTTTTAGTGTCTACAGTGGAGATCCCCGTTCCCCACATTAGGGCGGGGATGGAGATTAAAATAAAATCCCCAGTGAGGATCGGGGAAGAGATGGGGATTAATATATGTTCGGGGATAGAGGTAGTGGTATCCACCCCCTATCCTCCCCATTGCCATCTCTACTTCTTCGTCACTTCTCTCTTCTCTCTCTCGGCCCAGCCGCGAAAATGAGAGTGCAACCCCAGATTTGGGGATTTTGAAAATTTCAAAATTTTGTTTTTTATTTTCCAGGGGTAAAATGGGTGGGGCCCACGTGAATAGTGGCAAAAGGTGTGGTTGGGAGTGTATTGTAGGGAGTGTATGTATCATTACTGGAGAAGAAGAAGATTAGGCTGGTGCACGACAGAAATTGAAGACGTACTTACAAAACACGTCTTCAGAAGGCGCGTTTTCTAAGCAGGCTTTTAGAAGGTGCATTTGCTAGACATGCTTTAAGGAGGTGAGTTTGCTAAACAAGCTTTAAAGCCAGCTTAGAATTAACTTAATTTTAGGTTATTCTGTGTTAAACCACGATAAAAGGGTGTTTACCAAACACGTTTTCCAAAAAAAGCGTGATTAGCAACCTTTTTTTCACGTAGTAGTTCAGGAATAAAGTTTAAAAAGTCATGTTTCATTTAATAAAGTAATAAAAAACGCAAATCAGTTAATCAACGATTGGAAGAGAGGGACAATAATATTAGGGCTTAATTTTCGAGACACCCTTCAACTATCACTCTGTATTAGTTAATACCCAACATCTTGAAAATTTCTAGTAATCAAGTTGCCTGTAAAGCACTTGACAGGTGATTTCATGAGTCGTGCCGTGCCCTAATATGAGAGTGGGACCGAGTCTATAGAAACAGGAGCATCTGTAAATATCAAATGATTTGACTTAGTGATATTTCACGTGTTTTTTCCAAGCTGCTCAAATGCTCCAAGCCAAAGTCACAACAGTATTTTGCGTATTTTTTCCTTAACTTCTAACCCTTGTGATTGTGTGTTGGATTGTTCTGATACCCTATAACACCTCACTAACCCACAGTAACTTATTGGAGTATAACCACATGGTTCATAATACTTAAACGCAAGTTACTAGTAGCAGTAGTAGTTAACAAAGTTTCTTATAGACTATGGATCACCATGTAAACTTCCGATACGAGACGGGTACCACACTATGATATAAGTAGGCATAACATTCAACCGTCAATAGCTTGACCCTGGAATTAAAACACTCATCATTACATAATTGTTGAAATTAAAACTCTGAGCATTGTAATTAAGACTAAAAAGCTTATCATCCACAGTTTATTATTCTACAAGAGTCTTGCGCTTGAAAAGATAATTGAAGGAAAGACAAACAATCCACTTGCGAGCAATGTATACTTAAAAAATGTTGGTTGAGTTTGATTACAAATATTTAAGTACACGAAAATGTTATGATGGATGATTCAAATTACATGTGTACTAAACATTTATTGATTGTGAGTCAATGTAGTACCTACAAATTCATAAATTTCAAAAAAGTTTCAATGATTTTGATTATGAGTGGCCTATTTGGAGGTTGACATTGTTTTCAAAATTAGAAGTTATGTGGCTTCCAATTGAAAACTGTACAATTAACGGGGAAAATCTGAGACCACCATCAAATACTAGAGATTTCTTTCTAATACTCGTCACATATGTCCAAAATTACTATGTAATGTCATGATTAGAACCAGTCCCGAATTGGGCTCATTAACTGATTTGCATTTTTTAAAACTTTATTAAATAAAAAGTGTGTTTTCAAACTTTAATCACAAACTATGTGAAAACGTTTTTAGGTTACATGCTTTCACAGTGGATTAAGATGAATTAGCCAAAAAAATTAAGTTAAGCCTAATCTGGCCTGAAAGCGTGCATGCTAAACACGACTTCTAAAAGTATGGTTTAGCAAACACGCCTCTAGAAGGCGTGTTCTAAACCCCATTTTCTCCTTAACATGACTTCAACGTACTGACTTCCCTCTTTTCCACTTCTTCTCTCTGTAACGCCCCCAAGATTTGGGCACGTTAACTATTATTACAAACCGAATAAAGTTTAAACCCAAACTTTAATACAAACGATACAGTTCTCAAATACTAAATAAATAGCAACCGGGGTGGTTCTAAGGCCTCGTCTATCTCTGCGCCGGGTCGTTCCCCATTCCGGCAGCACCTCCCGTTCCTCGGGTCTGGACTCCATAGTACGGTTCCTATCCATCTAGATAGTCTAGCATAATACGTCCGAGTCGCACAGGCAACATCATAGTATTATGCCAGGGTTACACGAAGGCAACACCGTGAGCCAGGCTCAATAGTTTACTACGCTAAGCTTCTAAGTAGCAATTCTAGAACAATAAATTCATGAACAGCATATATCACTTATGAACGGTAAATCATATCATGCATCATGCGTGTCCATACGGATCAGAGTAAATATGCGCAGGAAGATGGTATCTCGTTTCAGTATCTCAAAACTGTGCTACGTGTCACTTTCTCAAAAATTCTCATTTCGTTTCTCAAAAACACATTTCATTTATCAACCGTTTTTCCCAAAAAATCAGTTTTCTCAATACGGTGCCTTTCCCGGCATTCTTCTTCAAATTTCATTATCTCCCACCGCTCTGAAAGTTATTGGTCCGTTTACGCCTCCTCTCAGCTGACGGTACCAACCTTTCCACTCGAGGTCCCGGTTATTGTGCATCACCGAACTTAACAGCCTGTTTGCACGGTCCGTTCTCCCCGCGACTCACACGACACAGTCCCGGCCGTCTTGCATCACCGAACTTAACAGCCTGTTTGCAAGGTCCGTTCACCGTGTGTTGTGCACGCTTAGCCCATCATCCTAGTTCTCTCCGCGAACTGGAAGTGGCGCTCTCATGCACACTACGCCAATCAATACCATTCCTCCAAATTCTCTCCGCGAATTTGAGGTGGCAACAAATCATCTCATCGCATTTCATCTCATTTCATTTCTCCATAATCTCATTTCATTCTCCGAAAGAAAATCTCCATTTCATTTCTCGAAAATTTCATTTCGCATTTCAAACTCAATTTCATTCTCATCTCTATTTTCTCATCAATAAATATTAAATTTCGCGTCCGGTGACATAACGTATCGCGTACATGCTCGGTGTCACATGCTCAAATCATGCTCATGCAATATTTCATAATTTCCTCTAAATTCAAATTCTTTCAAAATCACATTTCTCACATAAAAATCATGCATGAAAATATACCAACTCTCTAAATAATTTTGTTTCCTCTAGAAACTTTTCCCACATAAAATCATACATTTTAATACACCAATTCCCCTCAAAATAATATTCATTCTAGCAATTTCTCCACATAAAATCATACATTTTAAATTTCTCCAAAAATAATATTTCCATTTCTCTCAATTTAATCCTCATCAAAAATCTCCAAGCTATTTTATTTCTCCTCCAAAGAAATAAAATAAATCAATTTGCTCTTTTCAAAGATAGTTTAAACCAAACTCTTTTCTAGAAATCTCTTGCCAAAATTCACCATAACTACTTGTAGATTTTTCCCAAAATATTTAAAACTCTCCTAAAATATTCTTCCCTTTTTTTTTCTAGAAACTTTCTCTCAAATAGTCTCAAATATCTTTTTCATATCTAGTAAAAATCACACTTTTTCTTCTAGAGAAATTACCAAATAAACTTACTACATACTTTATAGAAATCTTTCTAGAAATCTATATGAATAATTCTCTTTTTATAAAATCAACTCCATGTTTTCTTGCTAAAAATAACCAATAGACTTTTCTTTCTAACAAATCTCTTATAAAAGAAATTTCTCCATTTATTTAAGAAATAATATCCCAAATAACAACCAATCAAGCAAGACAATCAAGATTAATTATTTCTTTCTAGAAATAATAACATAATCATACTAGAATCTTGTCTAGTGAAACACATCTACTAATTAACATATAATCACTACTAATCACTTCTAATCACCTTCTAGTCACTTCTAATCTCACTAATCCACTTCTAATTCCACTAATCAACTTCTAATTTCATGAATAACTATTCTAATTAAAACCTCATAACATGCTTGTTAAACTTTCTAAATAAAAATACTCTTTCTAAATCACTAAGAAACATACTTAGTCACTTAACATATGCATAAATTAACTTAGTCAAACTCTATAATCATGCCTAGAAACTTAACTAGAACAACATATTTAATCTAGAAAAAACTAATTAGAAGAGTAGTTTAGTAAACTACCTTAATTTCCGGGTGTAAACCGGAAGCCGATTAGCAATCCTTTGGAGAAGAAAACCCTTAATCTACCTAGCTAACTTACTAATCTACTTAGTAAGTAGCTAATTAGAGCTAAAATATGGTGGCTAAAAGGTGGTAGGAATAGTTGGTTTGTTGGGAAAGTAGAGAGATAAATAGACAAGTGTGGGGTATAAGGAGTCCAAATGAACAAAGGGGTTGCTATTTATAGCAAAATGAGTGACCTCTCCTCCCCCCAAAAAACTTTCGGCTCCCCCTCTCTCTCTCTACCGAAAATTTTGAAGTGGTGCATGTATGGGAGTAATTGTGTAGCTTAGGTGGCTTATGGAAGTACAAAGGTGGCAAGTCTAGGTCTAGGTAGGAATCTAGGTAGGTATCTAGGTATCTAGGTCTAGATTCTTGGCTAGAATGAACCAATTATGGTAGATACAATGTAGCTAGTGTAGAAACAATGGTGGGAGAAAAAATATACCTCCCGTTGTGTAGGTTTTTGCACGGTCACCTTAGTTACGGGGTGTTTTTAGGAGCTAATATAAACCAATAGTGTGTGAAACCATTAAATGGCTAAGAGAGTAGCTATAACTAGCTATAGCTAGGTGGATTATTCCTTCCTTAATTTAGGGAAGCTTGTCCCTAGCTTACTTGGAAGCCAAGGCCTACAAAACATAGGCTAGGATAGGTATATTGTGCACAAATGCATGTATTGTGTGGGTATGTGTAGGGTACTCTAAAAATAGTAAGGCTTAATCTAACTAATGTTGGGTACAAAACCTTAAGTTTAGTTGGCCACCTCATCAAACCATTGTTTGCACAATTGTTCCAAGCATTAACTCATGCATGTGCATGTGTACTAAGATGCATGCACACAAGCACACACACACTCTCTCTACCGAACCCTCTCTCTCTCTCTCCCGTGGCTCTCTCTCTCTCTCTCTCTCTCTCTCTCTCTCTCTCTAATTCTAACTCTCTCTCTAACTTAGTCAAGGTAACAAGTTCCAAGGTTCGACGAGACTACACTATGACGTCCTATGGTTGTTGAGTGAAGTAATGGTAGTGGTTGGGCAGGTCTCGGGCATTAACCTCGGTCCCCGGGTGCTACGGTAGTGTAACGGATGTGATACTCAGTCTCGTATATGTGTACACATGGCCGGAAATCAAATTAAAGGAATAAATAATAATTTAATAGGAAATTATTCCGATAAACTGAAAATTAAATTAATTAATTAAATTATTTAACGAAATTTTTTTTTTACGAAAATTAGGGTCGTTACACTCTCTCTCTCTCTCTCTCCATCGTCGTCTGTACATCTGTTTACTGTTTTTTATGCATAATTTAATTGCTTAGATATGATATGTTTGGAGCCTAGTAAATAATCACTCCTTGAAAGAGAATTGGGATGTCTGATTCATATTCCAGGACTGATTCATTTTCACTAAAATGCACTACTACCATTTTTGTTAGGGGGGCTTGAAGCAGTTGTTTTCTAGGTTTCCAATCAGGGCCGGCCCTATTAAGGAGTGTCAAAGAAAGATCAAAGTAGAGATTCTGAAAAACTTTGCTATCCAATGCCAATGGATCATGCTGAGTTAAATATGGAGCAGGTAATGCTATATATTCAACCTCAAGTGCTTCTTCATTTTTCAATGTATAAAATCCATCTTAATTATGTCATCATCTACATTCAGGAAGTCGTATTGCATTGTCATTTAGTCTATCTCTATTTCAATTGTCATTTAGCTTAAAAGATTAAAGTGGGAGAGACACAAGAGCGATGTATTTTACGTTGTCAGTCCGTTAATAGCTCTATATGTGTTGGCCTAGCCGTCAATCAAAAGGTGTTATAGTTATATGGAGTGGGAAGAGGAAGTATGGTACAAGAAAAGGAGAATACAACAATGAAAATGCTAAACTATGTCAAAAAATAATAAAATTGTTTCCTAGTACAAGTATTGTTGATAGATTATTATTGACCATGCTCGTAATAGTTGCATTAGCAGAAAGGATTTTTTATAAAATTAAAATAAAGGAAAACCTACCTAGCTAAGATTGCCTCTGTCTAAATTCAGTGAATTGGCCACATCATCAATTGATTTCAAAATAACTTGATTAGTAATTTTAGTAATAAAAAAACAAGAAAATAGGTTATTTTAGGGGCGGCCCAAGACCTTCTAAGGCCTTAACCATTTTAACTGTCAAATTGCAGATGAGCTCTATAAACCTGTTTTCTTTATTCTTGAACATCTCTTCACTCTCAAATTTCATTTCCCCTTCTCTCTCTCTCTCTCTCTCTCTCTCTCTCTCTCAAACTCACTCTCGCAAACTACTCAGAATGTCTCAAAACAGCGAAGCTACTGGAACTGAGCAATCAGACATGAATACCTTACAACAATCCATTGGAGTAGAAGATTGGCACAATTTGTTTGACTGGAGTGGGAACAATGGCTCTTTGGATTTACATTCGGTTTTTCTTGAAATTCAAGAAGCAGTCAACCAAGCGAGAGATGAATCAGGGTAATTTTTATTTTCCGTTCTTGAACACGAAAACATCATCAGTTTGGCTGCCTTTGTCTACAAGTTCAAAATTTTCCAAGAAAATATGGATACAAACAAGAAACCAAACATCTGTTGCTAAAATCTCAAAAGTTCCTTAATTAATTGCTATTGTATGATAAATTGAAAAAGATATGCACTGTGTGGACGGTCGATTTCCACCAGTCGGGGTTTTCGAAACAATTTGAAAAATAAAATAGAGTCGCCACCCGGGTTTTGAAGAAATGATTTGGGACCCGAGAAACCAGTTTGAAAGTGATTGAGAAAATGACTCATAAAACCAATTGAAAACCAGAGATTCGTTTCGGATTCGGGAGCCAGATTACGAACAAGGAAGGGTTTTAATGATCCCCGTTCGCCCGATTAAGAATCGGTCTTTACTAAATATTTGTGGGATTTTGGAAAACAATTTTGTTGCTGAACATCGACAAATAAACATTTAAATTAAGCAAAGCAGACGATAATAATGAGAAAAACGAATAATTACTATGTAATTGACGAGAATTAAAAATCCAAAGTTCTTAACTGCTTATATAGAGGACTGTTTAAAAATCACATTTTACTAGAAAAGTGTGTCGTGCGGCACAATGGACGCACCGTGCAGTACAAAAAGTATGCCGTGCGACACTGTTCATCGATTTAATGGTCAAATTTTCAAATGAGTACCGTACGGCATTCAAAATGTACCGTGCGGCATAGTAAGAGTGCCGTGCGGCACAACTGGCTGCAAAACAGTTTGAAACTTTGGCTTTTCGAAATGATTGATCAGAGGCACACACAAGGTATGAAATGTGATTAAAATGAATTACTTTGAATGGGAAAACAATGTGTTTGAATAAGGGATGTCCCTCCTCGTTGAATCACTCCGTACGACGCGATGTTTTCACTGTACGACGCGACCGGGAGGTGTGAAAGTAAACTGATCTTACTATGATTTGGGTATACCAAGCATGGAAATGATATAAGGAATCATCCCACACTTGGCATCCCTCTCCTCAGGGTACCAAACTCAAGGAATTTGGCGAAACGGGTTTATACCTCGGTTTCGAAACTCTCGGATTGAATCGCCGAACTGGACTTTTGAGTGTTGTTCGAGCCTTCTCTGAACTTCAACTTCACAGTAGAGTAGCGACAAGGAGGTTTGAAGGCTTTGGTTTGGGCAAATTTGAAGTGGCTATATCACGGTTTTGGAAACCGAAAACAGGGGGTGGGTTGGTTGATCGGAATTTGTTTTGGAGAGGGTTTGTTTGATTTTCTGGAGATTAGAGGCTGTAGTGAGGATGATGGACAATAGAAAGGATGCTTAACAATGGGGATTCATGGTCCTTCTTACAAAATTTTCTGATTTTTCAACTTTTTTTTTTCTCATCCGAAATCGGTTGTTTTAAATAAGGGATGAGTGATCTTGGTCCTTACGTAAACTTGGCCTCCACACGTAATCATGATGGCCCTAGAGTAGTCTCTCCTATTCGCCTGTAACCATCAGAACAGAGGGACGCCATGGTCAACAATTCCTGCTGCTGGGAACTTGCAAAAGCCGCGTGACAAGTGGCTTGATCTTTGCAGACAAGACATAAAACCGCGGTCGCGGCGGCACAACTTTGTACCGAGGGTGTGGCCGCCCGCCCCGAAATTCAAAGAGATCTTTGTACAAGACTGGCCGGCGTGCCGCGGCGTTGAGAGGCGAAAATCGCGGCGATACTTGTTGACTTGGAGAATTTCAATCCGAGAGTTCCTCCGGGCATTTCCTTTCATCATTGGGGATTAAAATGTACGCGAACGTTTCATTTTGGGGTGTCTACACACTGCTTCTATCAAGTAATAGTGTGGGATTTGAGGAAAGAGATGGTGTGTGAGTTCCAATATCATGATGGATGTTATTAATCCTTCTATAGTCACGATCAAGAGTGGTTAGCTGTCACCTTCAAATATCTGTACTCACACCATTTCAAATTGCAATTTTTTTTTAATTTTTATGAATGTATGAATGTATGCGTGCATATAGTAGATAAATGTGTATGTCTGTGTGTATATACAAGTGTGCATATATGTACAATTTGTGTATGTTTTTTCAGATTAAATCTCTATCTAATGTCTAAAAAACAGAGGAACTAGAGGAACTCTGGATGCTACTGGTATAGTGCAATCAAACAAAAATACCGTGCAGCAACCCGTTGGAGGAGAAGATGATAGTGATTGGGTCAATTTATTGACTGGAGTGGGAGAAATTGAAGGGTAATCAAGGGTGTTCCTTCTGTTTCGATTGCTTTTTTTTTTTTCCTTCGAATCTTGGCGACATAAGAAAGAAAAAAGAAAAAAAAAAGTTCTTCGCAAAAGCAATTCTTACCAGAACCTTCAAATTGCAATTTTTTATTTATTTATGAATGTATGTATATATGCAAGCATATAGTAGATAAATGTATATGAATGTGTGTATATACAAATATGCATATATGTATAATTTTTATATGTTTTACTATGGATATGAGCAACTGAGTTTACTGGATAAGTATATAGAGTTTTAATCCGTAAAACATATAAAAATTATACATATATGCATATTTGTATGTACACACATTCACATACATTTATCTACTATATGCTTGCATATATACATACATTCATAAATAAAAAAAAGTTGCAATTTGAAGGTTCTGTGAACTTTTTTTTCCTTTTACTTGGAACCGATTGAATCATTGTATGCGTTTGATCATGACTTGTGAGAGAATGTAAGAACATATTCAAAGTTTGTGATTCCGTTGTCGCTCCTGGAAATTGCTATAGGTACATCATTTATGCACCCTAAATGTACACCACCTTGGTGTGGGAAATGAAGAGAAGCTCATTTTTTGAATAAGTCCCACATTGTGCTTCTCCTCATTTGCCACATCAGGGTGTTGTACATTTGGGGTGTATAAGTGGTGTACCTATAGCATTGTTTGTTGCTCCTTGGGAAATGGAAATGGAGTTGTTGTGCAGCTCTCGGCTGTCCGATTGTGTTTTGGACGGTCCAAATGTGTTTTGATTTTTTACTAGTAAAAATAAATCAAAACTAAATTTAAAATTGCCAAATACATCCAAACCGTCCAAAATATGATCAGATGGCCAAGGGGTGTAAAACACCTCCCGGAATCGGATCTCCTTGGGAAAACACTAAATGGCCTCTCAACCCATTGGAACTGCATGGGGATCGACACACTCCAGTTTCCGTGAGTGCACTGAAATATGGGATCAAAACAAGTTTTGTGATTGTCATATTATATGAAAAATCCTTCCATGTACAAATACGTCATGTAAGTCATATAAAATATGTAAAATATTCATTTTTTCCCTTCTAATTCCAAAATAGTATGCATTAAGTATAAAAAAAAATTCGAATGATTGCCTTTGATATCTTTGAAAAGTACGTGTAATCTATCAATGGGAATTGATATCTGTGAACATGTGTGTATTACGTACATCACCACCTTATTGGACCGTAGTTAGTAATACCGTAGATTAGTAAAAGTGCTTTGACGTGAGTCAATTTCATTACATTTTTTGGGTCAAATTCCTTATATGGAGCAAAAATTAGAAATAATTAACAAATTAAGTGAAAAACTTTTTCGTACAATTGGATTAATGAAAACATTCAACTTAATAATAAATGCTTTGAAATTTTCATGGCATACAAATATTCTAACACAGGCATTGATACGATTGAAAAGTCAATGAAGTTATTTTTCCTTTTAAAAATTAAAAATTAAAATACTCGAGTGGCGTGGACATAGATTTTGTTTCTGCGAGTAGTAGAAAAGTCATTTTACTCACTCTTATTTTATTAATGTCAAAAGATCGTTATGACTAATGAAATGATCTTTACAGTTACAAACGAAAATAGTTAGCAAAACTAGAAGAATATATGTAATAAGGTGTATTCTCCTTCGGTAAATCAAAACCGACCGTAAACGGTGTCTAACTTATGCGGTCAAGCTCCTAGATACTCCAAACTGTATACTCTTCTTTGTTTTGGTTTCCAACCCCAGTTTCTTTTTCTTTTCTTTTTTCCCATGAGGCCTCCAAATGGCAGGCTTTATTTTGTCTCTTCTACATTTGTAGATATACTAAACTATTCTAGTGTATATCTTGTGCGAGATAGGTCCGTAGGATTCACTTTGAAGACCCACACAAATGATCCTTGTCGTTCATTAATTTTTTAATTAATCTTTTGAGTCACTCCTAAAAAATCATCTCATTCGAAAAATTGTAAGTGGTTGATCGGCCTTCTAAATATCCATTCACAATTTAGGATCGTGAATTTTGACAAGAGTTTGAAAGAAAATTAGATAACTTGATCAAATATTTAAAATTATACAATTGACTTGATTTTTGTTTTTTGGATGACTCAAACAATGATTTTATAACTAATTAACGAATTAGATCATTTGTATGAATTTTTGAAGTGAACCCTACATAGCCATCTTGCACAACTATTGCACTAGAGTATATTTACAAATGTTGGGGCTCGGAAACCAAATCACATCAGTTTTCAAATGCTTCTTCAAACTTTTCGTCGTCCTAAATTTATACAGGATCAATTTGAACTGACGAATGCCTGATGCCCAACATTGGGAGAGGGAGAGAGTTTCACCACGACATCGTTTCCAAGGGAAAAACCGGCTGATCCTATTATCCTTTTGATTCAGTATAATTTGACCTATTTTAAGAAACATAAATTCATTCTGATCAAGTACTAATCAATTTTCAAATATTGTGAAATTTTTACATGACTTATATTTTTATGCATTCTACAATATGAAAGTCTTAGATCGTTAAAATATAATTGTGATAGATAGAAAACGTACTTAGAATCGCCCAAGAGTTGTTGATATGAAAGGAGATACGATTCAATGTATCCAAATCCATTTTAAAAACTAAAAATTCATTTAGATTAAGTATTATTATGTATTTTATTTATGAGATATTTCTAAATTATATGTGTTTTAATAATTTTTACAAGAAGAATGTCTCGGATCATTAAATTGTGTCCGTGTAGTATTGAGGACTTCTTAGAATTAAAACGACGTCGTTTTGGGTACATGACATAGGTTCAACCTATGTCATGACGTGGAAAATATTTTTAACAAAACAAAATCTAAAAGTTCTAAAACCGCAAAACCCATTTTCGTTCAATCTGTATCGAGAAAGGAAGAGCAACTACCGATACCGCGAAACCCGCCACCACTGGCACCGCCTCCCTCTCCACCTCTACCTCCACCTCTGGCAACGAACACACCATCACCGAGAATGCGGTGAAGCTCTCTCTCTCTCTCTCTGCTTGTTTCAACCAGGGTTCCAACATCCGAAATCCTACTTGAACAGGTGAAGTGTTTGTTCTTACCGATTTTAGGGTTTGAAATCGGAGTTCTTTGAATCCAGTTTTGGGGTTCAAGAAATAGGACTTCGTAATTAGGGCTTTTCAATGACTTGAAATGTTGATAGCACAGTGGTGGTAGCCATTGAATCGAATGAAAAATGCCCTTGTTCCCGATCTTGCACTGGACTTTCTTTTTGTTAGGTACTAGTTTCAGGAGATATAGGGCATAATTTCTCTTTTACAGGGCATAATCTTGCGCTGGATTCCAAATGGTCTTCAATGCTTGGTCCAAACTCCAAACTATGGCACGCAGTTTCCATTCCAGACTACAAAACTACAATGGTGAGCCAGTTAGCCTATTGGACCGGTTAGAATTTTTGACATCACAGCTGACAAAACGCAATTAGATCAACCTACTCAAATTCGTCTTGTGTTTGGGTAGATGATAGGCAGACAGTAAGTGAAATGTATGGTGTTCATTCTGTTTGAAGCAAATAGCAATTTTGTTCTTTGTATTTTCGTTTTTATTTTTTCTCAGTAGGAAAATATAGTGAATATGACCCAAACAATGAATCTGATATGGTGTATTCGATCCACCAGGCACATTATTCCTTAGTATTCGTCTTGGAATATATGTATCCATCAAAATATGCATATGTCACTGGCACGTTGCGCCCACAAGGTTCCTTAGTATTCATCAACCACATTGCTCACACAAGGTTTAGCAACCTCTTTCATTATTCTGTGACTGGCTTTCATTGCTAAAAATAATTGTTTTAGAGATTTCCTTGAAAAATACACCTATGTAAGCATATGTGATTGGTAAAAAAAGGCAAGGGTGGAGCAATTCACCATGTAAACCAGACTATCGAAAGCCAAATCCTGAACAAAATCAACTACAAATGCAGTCATATCAATCAAGAACTCATGTTGCTTCATGTCATTTATGTGGAAGATTGAACAACAAATGAGGTAGTCACTAAGCTAGTGTCCTATCTGTGTCTCACTCGCGTCACCCTGTGTCCCCAACCATGTCTCCCTCCAGCGTGTCCCCGTGTCCTGACACTGCGATACGGTGTCCCCTAGTGGTGTCGGTGCTTCATAGGATATCAACCTCAGTTGAATCCAACCAAAAGGAATGAATCAACTTGTTCCTAGACTAGTGGATTTTTAGGCTTAGTTATGGGAATTTTATTCAATGCTTAAGGCCCTAGGGTTCTAGTGCTTAATAAGAAAATAAGCTTGTTTCCTAGCTCCCTCCAAAATATGCGAATAAAGTAAACATCAATAACTAAAAAGGCTGAGGTAAGAAAGTATGAAATTGATTGCTAAACGATTTTGCTTATTCTTTATTTTGCGTTATTTCCTATCAAGAAATAAGGACTCAAGGATTGCAAACCTACCGGCCCATATTCTAGCATGGGTTTCAAATCGGCGCTCACAAATCCCTATTTATCATTGTCAATGCAAACATTATTTCCTCAATTGTGCTATCATTGTTTTACTTTTATCTGAAACAAATGATCATTTTTGCATAGGGATTGAAAAGCTATCCTCGGCATGCTACTGCCCCCAAACTCTAGATGCAAAAGATGCAAGACATGGACCAGATGGCAACTATACTGGGTCTTTCAACTGATCGGAACGCTCTCAATAAGTTACTATCATTGAATCCCGGACTAAACAGCCAGATGAGGAATAACAACCACTCAGTGGACCAAAGAACTTTAAGTGGTTCAGCAAAAAAGCTGATTTTGCACTGGCTGGCTACTAGAATATGATGATGAGACAGAACTCGATGAATTCAAACTCCAATTCAATTCAGCAAGAGGTGTTGTCCTCCTTCAACAATCCTAACAAGAATCCATTTCTTTCGACTTTTCAAACTATGTAGAATTCACCGGTCAGTAGCCTTTCAAGTACCCAGACCCCGCAGCTGCAGCAGCCAATGAGTGGCAATGGGTTACTCCAACAGAGCCTCCCACAACCACCTCAAGGGAACCAGAATATTCCACAGCACATGATTCAGCAGCCACGGCAGGATATGAGAAATAACAGTGGGGGAGCAAATGCTAATGGAAATGTGACAAGAGATGGACTAGGTTTTGGAAACAATGCTTCAGCAGGAGCTACTACAGCAACTGTAAATGTGGTAAAATACAGTATCGGCCCCACACCAAGCAGAATCAACAACTTTAAAGCTGCTTTCAACAGGGATTCATCTGCGGTAGGTGGAAACAATGGGTTCAACTAGAAAACAACTAACTTGCCATAGAATTTTCATTTGCCAGAAGTAATGATTCCGAATATAGGCCATGAGTTCCCAGAAAATGGGTTTTTAAATTTTGATCTTTATGATTATGGGTTCAACTGGAAGGGATGATATATGCCTTTATTCTACCTTCTTCAATTTGTGGAGCTTTTTGTGATGTTTATGCACTTGGTACTCCAGTAGGTATTTAGTTTTCCTCCTTTTCTTTCCCCCGTGTTTTTCTATGGGTTTGTAGCTGCCAAAAGGCTTGCAAGTGTAATCTAATGGATACAGAACTTATGAACGGCATGAGGTTTGCTTTAGTATGGGATTTATATATTTAATTCTTTGTGTTTATGCCATTGTTTTTCTTCTTTGAACTTGTATAATTTCTTAGGTGTTGATTATAACTGTTTCCTTGCACTGATGCTCTTGCCAAAGATGAAGATTCTAGAAGAGAGGGTTGAATTTTGAGTTGATTAGATGCACCTTTCAGATTTGACCGCGACAGAGTTAAAATGTTTCGGCCAAAATTAACGAGGTTAATTAAGCAACAACAAATTAATCAGATCTATGTTGTCTGCCGAGTGAGGGCTACGGTTGCTGCTGTTATTTTCATAATGATTATGAAAAATGAAAACATGCCTAATCCGATCAAGTACTAATCCAGAAAGATACCACAACGACACTATATCCTTGGGGTATGGGAGTGACAACTACGGTCTGTTCTCTCTGATGTCTTTTAGCTTTAATTTGGAGGCATGATTTTGTAGGATAACGTTACTTAGCTCCTCGGCTCTTGGAGGGTTCTTTTTTTTTTTTTTTTTTGGGGGGGGACTATATTTTGGTGGTATTACGAGGAAGCCGATTCTTTGTGCATATATTGCCAAAGGTTAGTTCCGTTTCCAATCATCCCTGCCCCCATACCCCAATGATTGAGGAGTAGATGGATTTTGTTAATGTTTGTATGGTAAAGGATGGTTGGGGACAACTATGGCTGTCAATGCCAATCCATCCATCCATTCCAACACTTTTAGTTTTTTTTGGTTTTTTTTGTTTTTTTTTGATATTTAGTTTTGCAAAAACTAACTTATTCCACTAACTAGTTTTTTGGCGTTATGGTTTTTAGTTTTGTCAAAAAAAAAACTAACTTGTTCCACTAATTAGGTTTTTGGTTTTTAGTTTTGTAAAAAAAAAACTAACTTGTTCCACTAACTAATTTTTTCAAATTTTTAGTTTTGCAAAAAATTAACTTGTTCCACTAACTAGTTTTTTGGCTTTTTGGTTTTTCTTAGGTTAGTGGAATTAAGTGCTTTTTTTGTTGTCTTTTTGTGGGTTTTTGTTAACGGAATGAAGTAGTTTTTGAGTTAAAACTAAACTGCTTTTTTTTTTTTTGCCGAACACCCAATTTCTCCCCCCCTTTTTTTTTTACGTTAAAAGCTATTTGGACACCACTTCAATTCTGATTATATATTTCCAAATAATTCAAATACAAAATACTCCCTCCGTCCCTTTTTAAGTGATCCACTTGGGAAATGTATATTTTTGCGGACATTTAAAAGCGTACTTTTGTATATTGTTTTTAAAAAAAAATTCACCAAATTAAAGTACTCAATGAACACTTTAATTTGGTATACAACTAATTAAAAAGTTATATAGAGAAATATGTTTTTTAAGAGTTTAAAATTACATGTATTTTCATATGGATCGCTTAAAAAAGGACGGAGAGAGTAGTTCATAGCAAAAGACGAAACATAAAATACAGCGATTGGAATTTTTACAGTTCGAAGCCACCCAACAAAATCCAACTCCGCCATTTCCCCAAAGAGAAATCGGAAAAAAGAAATAAGTTTGAAGAAGCTGAACCATGGGTTATCCCAATCGCTATTGCCATTGATTGCAAACTCCAATCCCAATTACATAAGCAGCATTTGAAAACTGATGTGATTTTTCAGCTTCGTCGTCCTGAATTTATACATGATCAATTTGAACCGACGAATGCACGTGCCGCTTGACGCCCACCAATGGGAGAGGGAGAGAGTTTCACCACGACATCGTTTCCAAGGTAAACACAAGTTCAAGTAAAACCGGTTAATCCTTTATGCTTTTGATTCAGTATAGCTTGACCTATTTTAAGAAACATAAATTCATTCCGATCAAGTACTAATCCATTTTCTAATATTGTGAAATTTTTACATCATTTGTATTTTTCTACATTCTACAATATGAATGTCTTAGATCATTAAAATATAATTGGGATAGATAGAAAACGTACTTAGAGTCCCCCAAGAGGTGTTGATATGGAAGGGGAAATGATTCAATGTATACAAATTTATTTTAAGAACTAGAAATTCATATAGATCAAGTACTATTATGTATTTTATTTACGAGATATTTGTACATCATATGTATTATAATAATTTATACAAGAAAAATGTCTCGGATCAATAAATTGTGATCGATATTGGTAGAAATCGTCCCGGAGTTATTAGAATTAAAACGATGCCGTTTTGGGTACATGACACAGGTTGAACCTGTGTCATGACGTGGAAAATATTTTTGCCAAAGCCCAACAAAATTCCGTAAACCTCAAAACCCATTTTTGTTCAATCTGTACAGAGAAAGGGAGAGCGCCGACCGCCACCGCGAAACCCCCCGACCGCCGGCTACCACCACGACCGGCAGCGCCTCCAATCCCTCTCCGCCTCCACCTCCGGCAACGAACACACCATCACCGAGAACTCGGGGAATCAGACGAAAAGTTTATTATGAAGTGTTGAATTCCTTGATATCGTTTCAGGACCGAAGATTGATGTATTGCTACAATTACTTCACCCCATGGAATTTAAGGTGATAGTTTTCATTATTTGCATTTAGGTGCCTTTTGATGGATGTGCTAAGTACTTTTGCTGATATGAGTTTGGGAATGAAGTTCTTTGATTGAGTTGGTACAATTGGAAACCATTGTCAGACATAATTAGCACTACATTTCTCTCTTGTACAATTACAACGTGCATAATTGTTGTACATTTAAATTATATTTCGGGACTTAAGATGAAATCATTAATTATCATAAGAGTTTAGTTAGTGGAGTGAGGGTGTCTGAGACTATGAAGATATGGAGAGGGATGTAGCGCAGTCTTGAGATGCAAGATCAAAGCCCCGCCTTTCTACTATTTGGTTTGCCCTTAGGAGCTAATCCTAGATTGAAGTCAAATTTTACAATGCATAAAATCGGTATGAGATTAGCATCATGAAAGAAGTGGTATTTTTCTTTTGGAGGAAGAGTAATGGTAATTAAGACTGCCTGTAGCAGCTTACAAATATACTAGCTGTCGCTTTTCAAAATTCCGAAAGGGGTTGCAAAGGTGATTGATAGACTTCAAAGTAATTTTTTATGGGGTGATTTAGAAAAGAAGAGAAAAATACATATGGTCAGCTGGGATAATGTAATAATGAGCAAGGAAAATGGTGGGCTGGGTAGAAGGAAGATTAGAGGTATGACTGAGGCAATTGTATTGTGATGGAGGTGAAGGTTTATTGTGGAGAAGGAATCTCTATCGGAAAGGGTGGTGTGTTCTAACATAGCTCTCTGTAGATGGTAGATCAATTTTGAGTGCAGTAAAGATAAACTTATTCGATATGTTTTGAGTGCAGTAAAGATAAACTTATTCGAATGTAAACTCATTGTGGTTTGCTGGCTTAGATTGAGTTTCTCAACAATGCTCTGAAATCGAGTTTATAAAGCGTACATATTTGTATTAACAGGAAAATATTGTCCCGTAGTGCAATTCTAATATGGAATAGGCTATGAAATGTGGTACAACACTACAACTATGTTCCACAACAGTGAATTCAGTGATCCAAAATGGTTGCAAAGTTTTTCCTGCAAAAATCTGGTGAGATTAGAGCTTCAGCAAGACAAAATATAAGATAATTTGATCATAATGCTAATAGAAATGTGCTTTGCTGGAATAATTAGACAAATAAAAACCATTTTTATTGAATGTTATGCATTGGAATAATTACGTTATAGTGCCACAATTTATGGCATGTTGTATACCACATTCCTGTTCCTATCACTCATTATGATCAGCATTCCAGATACCAATAACTTGAACTCAGTGTGGTCATTGAACTAGTGCACTAACCAATTCCGCATGACTTTCCATAAGCTTGTGTTAACCAATTCACTAGGTGCCTAAGAAGAACATTCATGGCATCCGACAGGGTACAAAAAAATGCAAGATGAATCGTGGAGGGCACACCAAATATGATCTTATATGTTGATGAGATGTCAGATGAATCTTGGATTAAAGATAAATAAGGAGGTTTATATTCGCAAATATTTTTTTTTATGGTTGGATCTCAGGTTATTTCCCTTAAAACATGTAGTGTGTTTAATGTGTGTTGAAGCAGTAGGCATGTGTGTCAACCAATTATCCAAAGTGTGTTCAGATCTGGTAGTTCAAAAGATAATAGAACATGCTTGGACATGTCATGGGCATCTCGTGGAAAATGTTGACATGTGACCGACACAGTCATAAAAGCTAGAAGTTTTCATGCTTCTTAGCTTGCTGATACAAGTTGCTTATTAGCTGCTTGGCTAAGTTTACAACTCATGATACTAGGAAACTATTGGTGCTATAAAACCCACTTAGGCTTGTGGAAAACATCTTGTGATGGATGGATGATTCTTTTTGAATTTCAGTACTTATGTTCACTGTAGTGTGTGTGTATATGTATCTCTATAAATATTATGATGTGTGCGTGCATATATATGTATATTGATAATCGCTTGTCATTTACTTTCCTCTGGTGTTCAATGTACTGGTTAAGTGGTTATGCTTTTCATGATTGTGTTTAGACTTGCAACTTTTTAAAATCTTTTCGCACTGTTTATTCTTGTTACAGTCTTGCACAAATTAGACCTTTGAATGTTTACAGAGAAAGGAAGCACTTCACTTACCCACCAAGAGCAATTCGATTTTCTGGAGAAAGCGTAAGTAGTCCTCATGGAAAAGACGTTACTGGTGGGGTAGCTCTACCTCAAATTTCAGCTGCAACTGCTCCTAAGGTATATGATAATGAAGTGAATTATTTGAACAAATTCACAGATTTTTGTTTACGCTCTTTCCATATGGTTCCTCAAAATTGTTGTAAGTGAAACGTGCACCCATTTTCACGTCCTTTGATAGTTTGGTTTTCATACTGATGCAGAATGGCGTACAAACTGGGAACATGCTATGTCAGGAACCCATGTATGTTTATTGGTTCTACAGTAGTATATTTGTCTTTGGTCACTTTTTCTTTGTTCAACCTTTTCTGGGCAGGATTCCTTATTTATTTGATTGATTTGCTCTTTCATTCTATTTCTTAGTTAGATTGTTGTCCAATATTTTTGCTAAAATGTAAAACTCCATTGAGTCCATGTTGAGTCATTGCATTTTTAATTAGAATTTAGAACATATCTAAACTGTTGCAAATGCTGTCAGTGCGGAATTTTAGGGATTCAAGAAATCATAATCTGAAGTTGGAAACCAGTTGCAGGATCCTACATGCCGAAAAAGCTTAATCTTGACCTTCCGCACAGAGAAGATGGGGAAGAAGGAAAGAGAGAAGACATGAAAGGGCTTACCCTCACAAGGGATAAGAACAATCACATGAAAACGGGCACAACTATCTAAAATTAGGTTCTTCGATGAAAAGAAAGATTACAGGCTCACATATAACAGTTGTTATCTATTAGTTAATACCTACGTAGCACGGACACTAACACGGATATGAACAGGGGACATGTGAATTCTAAAAAATAGACACGAACATATCGAGGGACACGACTAAAATAAATAAATAATTATATGTCTAAGTAAATCATATATGTATGCATTAACAATATATATACCTAGATATCTACACTTTTCTTTTGAAATGTAAGATATCTACACTGCTGTATACTAGTATATATACTGGTACACACATATATGTAAGATATACACCCACAACGGGAATATATATACCAATATACACAGTGAGAGAGTGTATATGTGGGACACGCGTGTCCGTGCCGTGTCCCCTGAGTGTCGCCCTCCAAAAAATAATTTAATTTAAGGGACACGCCATGTGGTGTGTCCAATACGTGGACACGGCGACCTCTAAAAGTATCGGTGCTTCATAGGTTAATGCCAATTTTAGTAGGAATAGTCTAACATTAGGAAATTGTGGACTTGGACTATTGTGGAGTGGTGTTCACTCTTGGGCCGGATCTCCCTCTCCTCTGGATCTGGACCAAGCCCCACTTTTAGACATAGCTCTACAAAAGGAGGGAACCATGCTAGTGCCTAGCCAGCCGATGACTACCGGTAGGCATTCTGATGGCTAAGTCACTCCTTGAGGGAGAGAAGGGAAGTACAGAGCAAAATGAGAAAGGACGGCGTACCTCTTAGGGTTTATTGCTCTTGTATTTATAAGAGTGCCTTAACTTGGGGGCCATGGTGGTGTGCGTGGCCGTCTCTTGCGAGGTGACATCACTACTGACACCCACCTTCTTGCCTGAAGGTTACCTAGATCATGGGATGAGTATAAGCCTGTCAGCCAACGTGCTGTGCCGCACCACGTGGTCCTATCAAAATGGCACCTCATGGCTGGATCTGGCAATTGCTAAGTTCCATGCTGCTGTAAGTCAAGGGACCGCGTCACATGGCCCGATTGTCTTAGTGTCACGTGGCCAGACCTATAATTATTGCATAAGAGTCCTAAGATGCATCATGCATGACCGTGCCAAGTGGCAAAACCCATCGGGTGTCACATGGCCAGACTAAATCAATCCATACTGGCATGTCTCTGCCTCCATGCAGTTTACAAATGTGACCTAACCTGGCGCTTCCATTTTTCTATATGGTTATGGGTGGAGTGGCTCAACAGGCCCTCCGTGTCATTGGCCGTCGTGTTACTCTATTCTTGGGCCCATTTGGCCGGCTTAGATTGGGGACCCACATTCTGGCCCACATTGGTATTTTTTTTTGAAGATTTCTCGCGAGTACCCTTGAAAACACCTTCTGAACACATTGGACGGATCGGATCGTCAAAAAAATATTTGGATCGTGAGGTCCGGAAACGGGAAGACCGGACTAGAAGTGTTCCCTAATGAACATCATGAATATTTTTGGCATTGGGATAGTTGTTCTGCCTATTTTGCAGGGACCATGTAGGAGATGCAATGGAATGACATGATATGATACTTTGGATGGTGACTCAACCATGCTTTGTTTGATGTGATTACTCGTTAGAAGAGCTCAAGATTATGGAATTATTGATCTTATTCCGTTGAATATTTACTTTCTATTTAGTTTATAGGTTTAGAACTTCTGTATAAGCAAATCCAACCGTTATGTTGCCTCTATCTAATTCTTTTTTACTATGTTATGGTTATCTATACTTCTTAATACACATGCAAACTCACTTGCAGAAGTAAAATCGTATTCTAGTCTCTCATTGTATCTTGTTGCAGCCAAGACTTTGTAATGTACATCGGAGGCCCCGTTTCAGCATTGGATTGGTGTCCTAGAGTTCATCAGAGGTCTGAATCTTCAGACTGTCCTATTAATTGTGAGGTAACCACCTTTTAGCTTATTCTAATTTTCTTTCCTTGTGATTGTAGTGTTGGTGTTTGTTTAGTATAAAACGAGAATCCGCATTTAGCCACCACCAGGGAAGTTTCTAGCCCTTGATTGTTTTTAAAATTGTTGCAATATTGGGGTTGGTTTCATGAGGCAAAAAGAACACAATCAAAAAGCATATAGTTGTATAATACTAATAAGCTCTTCAATTTGTACCGGACTTCCTAACTTTCTCAGTCTCTTGTTGTATTATACCTGACTCCTTCTTGCAATAATTGACCTTTCACTTTATTGCCATTGCTGCTCATCCTCCTGAATCTTCTTATCACAAGGTTGGTGCCCCACTAATTGGTAGAGGGGACATTCAGATATGGTGTCTTTTAAACATCAGTGTCAAAGAGGAAGAAGTACCTCAGACTAAAAAGAAGGCAAAGTAGAATCAGACGAATATCTCAGCAGGAAAGGTCAAATCACCCAATCCAAAGAAACCAAGAGGGAGACCCAGAAAGAAGCCAGCAGATGAATCTGTAGATAATCTCGATGGCAATAGTGACTATGTGCAACCTAAGAAGCCAAGAGGGAGACCCAAAAAGAGTGGGAATAATGAATTATATGTGCAAGCGCTCGCTATTCAATTTCCTGAAAATGCATCTAACTTGTTTCCTATAGACAGTCACAGTAAATACACATGAGTGTGTTGCCAAAAAGGATTCTACTACAAAATTAAAAGCTTGCTGTCGAGGATCAGCTGCTGATAATTTAGTGTTGGAAACTCCAATCAGGAGGAGGTTGAAAGCTTTGGCGAGGGAAGGGAATCTTGTGGATCCTGATCATTTGCCTTCATTGATGGAAAATGTGAATGGAGTCTTTTCCAGCAAACCATGCATTCTTAAGTTTTGTACAGGATCCTTTGGAAAGTAGTGTTGCTAGTTGTGTTATACCAAAGGATGTAGCTTTGCCTAGAGTTGTGTTATGCTTGGCTCACAATGGGAAAGTGGCCTAGGATGTCAAATGGCAGCCTTCTGGTATTGAAGATGCTGAATCAAAACATAGAATGGGCTATCTTGCAGTTCTGCTTGGAAATGGAGCTTTAGAAGTGTGAGTTTCTCTCACTTCTCTAGGCTGCTTTTTTTTTTTTGTTTTTGTTTTTTTGTTTTACTACTTGGACTTTGTGACCATGAGTTTATTTGCTTAGTGAACTGATTTATTTTCTTACTTGGTTGAGATCCTGTCTACCTCTGAATCTGGATTAGTCTGTTTTTTTTTTTTTTTTGGTACAACTTTGTAATATTCACTCTTCTGAAATTTTCAGAGTAGGAGTTGTGTATAGGGCTCAGGAGAAAAGGTTTGGACCATGGAAACCAAGTATGTATTTATATTGGAGGAATGCTTCACCACCAAAGGCTCGGTGCTTTTCTTGGACACGGGTATGGGTGTCGGGTGCGGGTACGTATCTAGGTGTCAGGTTCAACTATTTCTCATTTCAAGGATACGGGGACACGGCAAAATATTCAAATTTGTTTCTATTTTTTGTGTATTTTCTTACGTAAAATAGTGCTTTAAGGTTCTATAGCGCATTTCATGGATAATAAGGGAGGTTTATGCACACTTCCATGATAAACTTGAATTACAATTAGATTTCCTATAAAAGTGTCTTATTAAACTTATCGGACACATATCCCACACCCTTATCCGAGTGTCGAGTGTCCGACACGGGTACTTTACACCATCACGAGAGTCCGCGTAACATAGTACCTAGGTTGAACCAGAACATCAGGTTTGGACCAAGATAAGGATACATTTTAGCTGCTGTTGTGAAAACTAGTGCTGCTATTTTGGTTTCACCCCTAATGTGATGAAATATGATGCTGTTTTTTGGGTTCCTGAGTTTGGGTACTGCTGAAATACTGTGCAGTTATATTTGAAATACCTTGGGAGGATATCTTACAAACCAAGGGAATGAGTCTTAAAGATTTTGCAATGAACCTCAACGGTACTCATATATACACTCCTCACTAGAAAATAAAAATTTTCAGTTCTGCTATAATATTCCCTCGTAGTGTTTCAATTTAATAGCTTTAAAATGGAGGTCAAACTTGCTCCAAATGGAGACTTAACACAGAAATTGAGATGTATCTCCATTTTATATAGAAGATGCATATGACCAAGTATCTGTAGATCCTACGAGAAAAGCATCAACGAGAGCTTCAAAAAGAGATTTACATCTGATACTATTTATTAATATGTTTATTACACTCGAACCTAAAATGGAAGGAAAGTTGAGTTTGAGAACGAAATAAATGGGTTAATTAATCGGAGAGATAGAGGGACAACTGCATGGCTCAAGAGATTAGAATCCAAATTTCTCTTACAATCTAAATCTTGTGAATTTCTCTGAAAGGGTTTTAAGGTTTGAATTTTATAGAATGGATTACTGATATTCCAATTCAAGTATCCTGAGGTTGCTTTCTCATGAATTGAAAAAACTGTGTATTAGGCGATTAGTTGCGATAGAGTTCCAGACACTCGTTAGAAAGGGGGAAAAAGAGAGAAAGAAATGAACAATGTTTTTTTTTTTTTTTTTTTTTTTTTGGGTAAGTAAAGAACGAAATGAATAGTTGTGTTTACAATGTACAAATGGTGATATGTCCTTTCAAAACAAAAAATAGAAAACAAATGGTGATATGCTCTGATTGGATTCTTCTTTTTTGCTGTTAGCTGGTTTACTGACGCGTGCCTATTGGGAGCACCATATACGCAGATGGCCGCCTTTTTTTTTTTTTTTGTTCTGCTAAGCCACACATGGCCGGGAAGAAAAAGCTTATCTGTCATTTTTGCCCTGGCAAATCTTCTGCAGTTGTTTATCAAGAACCAAAAGTTCAATTTGATATTCGGTCTTCTGATCAAAGCTTTGGCAGCTTTTAACACAAATTGTATGAGTGCAAAGGCAAGATATGTAAACAATATCATAGTGAAGTTTCGGCTAGGCCTTGGGGAATGGCAGAGTTAGAGCAACAAGTGAAAATGGGTCAAAAACTCGAGGCCAAAACTTATTTCGAGTTTAGAGATGAGGTCAATGAGTTTATTGGACTAGCTTGTGATGAGGATTTACAGGATTGTATTTGCAGTTCTAGATTGCAGGGCTCCAATTCTTCCATTGTGGTTTTTCTTAAGTAGCCGATTTTTTTACACCTTGACCAACTTTAATCTTGGTGGTAAAGCATTTTTCCCTCTTCGTGTTTTAATGTAATAGTGTTTGGTTATGTAGTCGATCTATTTATTCGCCTGTAGTAAAATTACAAGGAGGAAGTGCATTTACAAATAACCCAAGGGTGTGGTATTTTAGTTGCTGAAGCTTCAAATAGTATTTTACACAATATGTTGTCCAACTCTCGATTTTGGGTTTTTTTAGTTTGGTTGAGGTTCGTTTGTGATAAAGAATGGAAAGGGAGAAAGACAAAGGGAACAACAGTGTAGTATCCTTTGTCATGTACTATAGATTTCTCCACACACTTGCACGGTTTGTGAAGCCCATAGTATCGCTTGATACGGGATCCAAAAATTGTGATGGACTAACTTTTATCATTGTTCAAGGGGAAAAGCCCACAAGACCAACAACCTATTCATACATAAATAAAACTCAAAACCATTACCTGTAAGTCTCCAAATCTACGAGGAAAGCCAACAAGGGCTTATTTATTTGTTTGATCGGTTATGAGCTCAAATTGAACTACATATCCACAGCAATCACAGATCCAGTGTTTTGTTTTCTCACATGATTTTACGGGCTGATGTATTTAAAGGTAAATTCCACGCAGACCCCTTCATCTATGCCTCTTTTCCATGGAAATCCCCTAAAGTTTAAAATCGTCCAAATAGACCCCCTTCATCCATAACCGTTATCCAAGTTGACCCCTTCTGTTAAAAGTTCGTTAAGTGATGTTGGGTTTAGACATTATGAGTTCGAAAATACCCTTGATCATCACATACAAACATATCTGCCTTCCCCCTTCTTTCTCACATCAACTTAGCAAAGAACCATTGAACCCTTCACTCTCTCTCTCTCTCTCTCTCTCTCTCTCTCTCTCTCCATAAATTGGGTTTCTCTAGTACTCCCTCCGTCACAAAATAGATGTCCAAAAACACTATTCACCCATTAGAAAAAATTAGTACCACGTTGGATGTGGGTGGTTCCAGCAACTAATTAACTTGCATTACACTTTTGACAGGTGTGTCCCGTAACTTACTTGGGTTTTTTTTTTTTATCTCATTTTGATTTTGGTGACATGTGTCTCCTTTTTATTTTACCAAGCTTCATATATTATGTTGTAGGATGGAGATCAGTGAAGCTTCCAACAAGCCCCCAACAATCAATTCCGATATATGGGAAAACCAACATGGTTAATGGGGTGTGACAAAATTATGTCCCACACTTGGAATGGGCAGTTGCTTCCCCCTTTTTTGTTTTTGTCACCCAAAAGTGAAAATTATCCACCATGCATCTTGGTTAATATGTTTTGTGTTTAATCAAAATTTTTGGCTCAATAAGGAGATTAAAGAAATAGTGGGTGGGAATGGGAGGAATTGGGGAGTCATGGGGATGGAGATGGGTTGTGGTGGTGATAATGGGGATGAGTTTTCTCAAGGGTGGGTAGAGGAGGCGGAGGCGATGTGGTGGTTGGAGGCGGTGGGTAGATGATGGGAGAGAAAAAGAGACAGAGGGTCTATTTGCACGATTTTTATAGATGAGGGGGTCAATGTGGACAATTTTTAAGAGGTATAATAATCATTTCCGTCGGTCCGTTAATTGATTGACAGGTGTTTTTGCATTTCACATAGATGAGGTAATGACATGGGCTGTGTTATTGACATCAAAGATCCATTTCCGTCCAGTGATTAAAAAGTCACTATCTTCAAATGCAGCATTTATTACTTGAGTGTTAATTTCACATTTCCATAAAAGTGGATTCACATTCTTATCTGGTGCCTATAAAACATATGTCAACGTAACCCTTTTTTCTATTTCTTTTACTATCCACCGTTAGCTCGCTCATCAAAATAAGTACGCAGCGGAAGAATTACTAACATTCTCCCATGGTGTTCCAATTCTCGAGAAATCCACAAATACCCATACTTCATGATATGATGTTATGGTCTTTGAAAAGTAATCCACTGTTCATTGAGGTAGGGGTAGAATAGAAATCAAGAAATTTACAAACTCAAAAATGCCTCCTCTTGCTTCAAATGAGAGAGCTTTCAGAAGGTTTAGCTTTTGCTTTAGCACTTGAGCTCTTATTTCCTATAGCTTGTAACGGTAAGATTAACTTAAGGAAGTAGTAGGACACGCCCCCAATTGTGGCATACTGCAACTTTTCAGGCCCTTCAACTCCGGAGAAATCATCATCTTTAGCGTGGGTTAATCCGCCGGCCAACCATCCCAAGTTACTGTATCCTCCTTTGCGCAGTTTCAAAGCTGCCATCATAGACCTGTTTTGAAATAATAACAAATGCCCATGGTTTAAATGAGAGCCATATTTGAGCTATGTACTAATAATCAGCTGGTAGTTGAATAAATCCATTCCAACATTTGTGAAGTTGAAAATTAATAGCAAAAGCAAGAACTTTGTTTCCCAATTGGCCCCCTTGAATGCAACTCTTGACTCAACCCAGAAGGTAATACACATTAGTCGTCTAGGCGTAGGGATGCAAATGAGGCCAACTGATCCAAGCAAGTGGATAGTACACATGACCAAAAGCTATAGCTCAAGTGGTCATGAGTGAACACTTAGGTGCCGGTGTGAGAGGTCTCATGTTCAAGTCGATGATGGAACGACATTGACCTTCGATAATATAACTCTACTAATAATCTACTATACACCATGAATCCCATTAGGGATCCTGGATTTCCTTCCATGCCGGACTCCCATTTTCCAATTGATTTTTGATATATGTATACATATCGATACAGTATACACCAAGGATTTAATGAGGGATCTCTCACCACCCTTCTGTGTAGACCTCTTATTTTTCGATTGAATTTTGATGATCCGAATCATTCAATGTGTTCACTATGTTATGAATAACCTGTTGGATCTAGTCCCTTTTTTTTGGTGATTTCTCTCGAGGACCTTTAAAATCATGTTTTAAACACATTGAACGGATCGAATCATCAAAATTCGATAGGGAAAACCGAAGTCCGCACAGAAGGGTGGTGAGGGATCCCTCATTAAGACCTCCTTGATATACACGATAGATCTAGATATAGACTTACGAGCCTAATCGAGCCGACTACTGTTACGTTCATGTTTGGCTCTTCTTTTTTTTTTTTGTCATTCGCCATTCTTAATCTATTACATAGGTGGATGGAGTAATGGGACTCGATCCTGAGATGCAGTCTGAGACATCCAAGAATTCTACCACATGAGCTAGCCACCACATGCGTTCGGCTCATTTTAAAGAGCCTAAAATTGAGGCTCAATTTTGGTTAAAAGACGAATCAAACCGATTAGTTTACAAATGGTCCGGTTCATTTACATCCTATGTGTATAGCTAAACTAAAACCCTGTTTGGCATATTTGATAATGAGAATTTGATAGTTATTGAAAGAATATGACGAGAAAATTTGATACTCGGGATGTGATTAAAATTAGAATAGTGAAACACTTGAAATTGGCTAGTGTAAAATTTTTTTTTGAACAAGGCAGACAATTCATTCCACAGCCAAACCAAACCAAGCCTTATGTCCCAATCAATTGGGGTCGGCTACATGAATCCTTTTTCTCCATTGAGCTCTGTCAAATGCTACTTCATCGCTTAAACCCAGTATACTTAGATCTTTGCGTACTACCGCATCCAAAGTCAATTTGGGTCTTCCCCTCCCTTGTGCGTTTCTACCCAAAGCTATCATATCCACTCTCTTAACTACTGCATCCGCTGGCCTACGATAGACATGCCCAAACCACCTTAACCTATTTTCCCTTAACTTCTCCTCTATAGGTGCTACACCCACCATCTCGCGAATTGTTTCATTTCTAATCCTATCACGTCTAGTCTTACCACACATCCACCTCAACATTCTCATTTCCGCTACACTTATCTTATTCACTTGTTGCTTCTTAATAGGCCAACATTCTGTCCCGTAAAGCATCGCTGGTCTTATGGCAGTTCTATAAAATTTTCCTTTCAATTTTGTTGGTACCCTCTTGTCACACAAGACACCACCAGGTAAGCTTCTCCACTTAAGCCACCCCACTTGGATCTTATGCGTCACATCATCTTCAATCTCTTCATCTTGGCTAATAATAGAGCCTAAATACCTAAAATGGTCCCTCTTTGGTATCTCCCGATCTTGGATCATCACTCTTTCCTCATACTCACTTACGTATCACTAAACTTGCGGACCATATACTCCGTTTTTACTCCTACTTATCCGAAAGCCCTTAGACTCTAATGCTTCATGCCAAATTTCTAATTTAGTCTTAACACCACTAGCCGTTTCATCTACAAGGACAATATCATCTAAAACAACATACACCATGGGATATCCTCCCGGAATATGCCTAGTCAATTCATCCATAACTAATGCGAAAAGGTACGGGCTTAAGGTGACCCCTTGGTGCAATCCTCTTTGTGATGGGAAATTCGCTTTGTTTCTCCTGGCCGGTGATCTAATGGCGATGGATCGCACCTTCATATATGTCTCGACCACGCCAATATAGCCTCTGGTCACTCCCCTTCTTCTCCGGAACCCACCATATAATGTCTCTAGGCACCCTATCATAAGCCTTTTCCAAGTCTATAAAAATCATATGGAGATCCTTCCTCGTTGATCCGTGTCTTTCTACCAATCTCCTTAGTAGGTAAATAGCTTCCATAGTTGATCTCGGGCATGAACCCAAAACTGTTTCTCCGATCATCGTAGTCACCATCCTCAATCGATGCTCGATAGCTCTTTCCCACAACTTCATCGGTATGACTCATCAACTTAATACCTCTATAGTTGTTGCAACTTTGGATATCTCCTTTATTCTTGTAGATAGGTACTAAGGTGCTCCTCCTCCATTCGTCGCAGGGCATCCTCCTAGATAAAATAATCTTGTTGAACAATTTTGTCAACCAAGTCACCCCCAAGTCACCTAGGCTTCTCCATACTTCAATGGGGATGCCATCAGGTCCTAAGGCCTTACCCGGTTTCATCCTCTTCAAAGCCTTGGCCACTTGAACTTTTGTATCCTCCGATAGAACTCGTATTCTATTTCTCGCTAGGACAACAACTTCCTCCTCACCAAAGGTTCCTTCATGTTTCTCATTTAACAACTTCTCAAAATACATCTTCCATCTATCCTTGATCTCCTCATCTTTCACCAACAACTCAATCACTACCTTTTATACACTTAACTTGAGAGAAGTCTCTAGCTTTCCTTTCCCTTAGTTTCATGAAGTTTATATATATTCTTTTCTCCATCCTTACTATCAAGTCTAGCATAAAAATCATCGTAAGCTCTCAACTTAGCCTCACTAACGGCCTTCTTAGCTTCCCTATTAGCCTGCTTGTACCTCCGAAAATTGTCCACATTAGGTCCTTTTTGCCACTTTTTTAAAGCAATCCGTCTTGGCTTTTACCATGGTTTGAACCTCGTCATTCCACCACCATGTCTCTTTAGAGCTTGGACCTTTCCCCCTTCGACTCCCAAGAAGTTCTTTTGATATTCTTCTAATCCCGTCAGCCATTGTATTCCACATACTATCACTATCACCTTCTCTTCCCCACTCCATCTCTTGGCCCATACGCTCCTTGAATATCTCAAGTTTCTCTCCTTTTAAGAACCACCATCTAGTCCGTGGGCTTCTAGTTTCTTTTCTCGGCCTACGATTCCCTTTGAGACCAATATCTAACACCAAAAGTCTATGTTGTGCCACTAGGCACTCTCCGGGAATGACCTTACAATCCTTACATAACAAGCGATCTGCGCCTCTAACAAGGAAGTAGTCGATCTGGCTTCTATTGGCTCCGCTCTTAAAGGTAATTAAATGTTCCTCACGCTTCTTATAGAGAGTATTCCCAACTATAAGGTCACAGCCATAAAGGTAAAAGATTTCATCTCAAAATACAGGACTGAACCAAAACTACCAAAATTTAGACACGAGCAACTGCAACAGCGTACCGGCTCACAGGCTCAAAAGACACGTACTGCCAAGGCAGACCAACACAAGGTCGGTGTAGAGTCTGTCATCAATTTAGCAGTAGAGAATCCCGAAAACAGGCACCTAGCTCAACCCATTAGCAAAACAATACAGATGAAATCAACTAAAGCACCCGTAAGGGGCTATAAATCCCATGAAGGGGATTGCAAAATATAAACAAAAAAACAGAAGAAAAACTACCTAAACTCTAGTCTAGTAGGGTGTCGCCGGACGCCGCCGCGCTGGATCTAGCGACTTATTCGCCGGAGGATCTCAATCAGCCCTTTCAATCTTCAACTCTTCGCTCTATTGAAACCGATGGAGGTGTACAGAGAGAGGAGGATGAACGGATATGTGGAGGAAGGAAAGGAGGATGGACGGATGGATCTGTGGAAGGGCTGGGGCGGAGAGAGGAGGAGGACGGGGTGGGGCGGAGAGAGGAGGATGAACGGATCTAGTTGCTTGTAACTGGTTGTTTCTCCTAAGGTTTGGTCCGGTAATAGAAGGTTTCTTGTGGTTGGTTATAAAATGTTAACATACCCAGAAGAAAATAAAAAATAAAAAACCATAGGGTTTATGGCAAACCCTGAATTCGAAAATCGAATAACAAAGCAAAACACACCCCAATTCTAAAACTGAACAAAGCAGTAGAAGGATTAATGGTAAACCTGGAAAATGGAAGAAAATTATGCAATCCTAAAACCAAATAACAGAATTCTCTTACAACTGATGCTTTCAAATCGAAATTCCACTAAATCCATATCTAAAAAATTAGTGTCCAATATCTGTCCTCCACAAAATCTGCACCAAAATTCCAAAAAATCTCTTTGCATTGATTGGCTTAATCAAGGAGTCACAAACAGCTCTAGGTCCACGAAACCTCTTTACCGACCTAAAATTCTGTTGGAATAATTATGGGATAGGATAATCTGTTCGAATTTAAATGCCAAAACACAAATAATAATGAAGCAAATATAGCAAATTAATATTAGTAGAGGAAAGGTTAGAACAACCTGTGAGGTGGCCGAGGCATGTGAATTGTGCCCTCCTTAGGAAAGGTACACCCTTTTCTGCACGGGGTTGAACGACGCTCTTGTCCCAAGGTAAATTGACGAACCAATAGTTTCCCGACACTTGAAATTTGTATGAAGTCAGTAGCAACTAGCAAGTACATATACGGTAACTGATCAGAATATAAACAAGTGAAGTGAAACCGGATCCTCTACCCCCTATTTTCAAAGGTCAAGATTTCACTCGGCAATGGACGGTGCAGATCAAAAGTGCCGGCATGAAATCCAGATCGTTAGTTGCTGAGATCGACGGTTGAGAAATTGGGGGCAGAGGAGGGGGGCAGGGAAAGGGGGGAGAGGATATTCCATGTGGAAATAGTCCGGCTACCCCTAATATTGTGGAGAAATATAAGGAGGAGTCTCTCCAATTAACTAGAAATTTTTCAATGCCGAGCGGGTAGTATGTGGCGTCTGACGTGGTACCCATAGAATCCCACCAAAACCGTCCATCTTGGCAATCAATGGTCCAGATTTTAAATAAACTCGTCTAGGTCCTTGGAAGAATTTATTTAAAATCTGAACCGTCCAACACATTTTTGGACAGCCGAGATGTGCATCAGGTACCGTCACATAATACCGCTTCGTACTGAAAAATTTATCCCGACTAACCCACATTTGGCGACTACCCCATAAAAAAATGTAAAATATTTAAAACAACAAATGTATCAAATTAAACAAACAAATTCAACCTGATTTCGTGTGTTCAACCAGTTGTGGGTATATAAAGTACATGAACATATATATATACTAGCGCTGAGCCCGTTCGACGCACTAGGACCAAAAATTCTATACATTGGTATTTTTTCTGTCTCCATACATTAAATGGACACAATGTTAGTACTAATAAATAAAAGTAACAACAAAAAGAGAGAAAAGAAAAGTACAAAGTTTGGCTTGACTTGGCTCGTTTACCTCCTTTTTGCATTTGTAAAAGGAACAACAAAAAGAGAGAGAAGAAAAGTGCAATGCAATTCCTCCCTCCTTACTTAAGTTAGGAATTAGCTTAAATTAGTGTTTTGAGTTGATGTATTGTGACATAATGAAATATCTCAAAAAGTCAATTTTAAGAATAAGATTACAGAATTGGAACAATACACTGAAGAAAGTCATTATTTCGTACAATTGGATTAAACTAAGCAAATATCCAACTAAAGAATGACTAATTTGAAATTTTCATGGCCTGAGGACCTGGGGTTGCTGCTGTGCAACTTGTGCAGCAACTGTGCTGCACAATCTTTACCTTTTACAAGTGTTTTCAATGGTTCAGATGAAAACAAACTATTCACGGGAATAGTTCTTCTATTTTGTTTGAAATCTAAGTCATCAATCTAAGTAATGGATGGCCTAGATCATGCACAACAAGAAACCCCGTCCGATAATATTCTAACGTAGTTATTGATATTATTGAAAAGTCAAGAGATATAATATAAATAACGAAAATAATATGCAATCAAAGGTAAGACATGCATACATTATTTATTTGCGAGAATCACAATTGAATAAAGTAATTTGACAATGTCGGAACCGATGTCAATTAACGTACATTATAGGGAACTTAATCCATACGGCGACTATTATTAAATCAATGTGCCAATGTTAAGAAAATAAAATATCCGAGTAGCCTGGACGAAGGTTTTATCTTTTCGAGTGGTAGCAATAGAAGAGTCATGCACTCTTCGAAGCTCTCTCTCAATGCATTTATTCTCGTATAATATTGATTTCATCTATTGATCTTTATGATTAATGAATTTTTTTTGCCGTTGAATAAAAGTTACTATAACAAAACTAGAAGAATCTATGAAATAAATTGAATTTTCTCTCGAGTCAAGATCCGTCGACTAGGCATGTGTACGGGTACTAATTGAGCCTAATAAGCAAAGTACATTATTGCTCAGGTTTGGCTGCACTTCTTATTACAAGTGTTCAAACTTGGCCCGAACATTAGAATTTTTAGAGACTAATTGTTTATACTTGGCTCAAGTTTGAAATTAGTGTTCATAATAAGCTTTAGTTGGCTTGTGAAATATGCAAGTCAATCTAGCTTTCAATCCTGAGTTTAAGCTTGTGAAAGTTTTGAGCTTCCAATCTTGAGTTTAGATTATTGAAATGAATAGATTGGATGAAAATATAGGAAGTTATCAAATAAAATGAAAAATATAGATAACTATCAAAATTCCTAAATTCATGGACCAAAAAAAAAAAAATCTCAAAATGAATCCAACCACCATTTACCTAAAGTAAAGTAAAAAACAAAAACTATAGGACCGAGATAAATAGATACGCTTAATTAAGATGAATGATGAACAAGCTTCGGTTGGCTTGCAAAATATGCAAGTCAAGTCAATCTCCAGCTTTCAATCCTGAGCTTATGCTCGGGAAAGTTTTAAACTTTTAAACTTGAGTTTAAGCTTAAACTCGTGAAGTTCTAAAATGAAAGTCTAATTTAAAGCCAGAAGCCCTGAGGTTCCTTGTCTCATTGAAGTTATTTCCAATTTTGGTACAAGGCTATTGGATAATTTGTGATGAAAGATCTTAACAGAAGTCAAGATGTATAATTTTTGGGACATTTGTTGCTTAACTTCTATGTTTAAAATATTTACGAATGACTCCTTATTCATGAGTCTATCAAGCCAAACACTCATACACTCATGGTTGGCTTGAATTCATTGACATACAATAGCAAGTGATTGAGCTTGACTTATATTATTTTTGAACAGATTTGAACGAGCTAAGAGTCTAGTCAAGCTCAAGCTGTTTAGTTCGTTTAGCAGTCCTAGGCGTGTGTTGCTTACTTGCCTTTGTTGGGGGAGCTTTCCAATAATGTGTTTTGAACCTTTGGTTTCTTTATGCAAAAAGAATAAGCACGCCTCAGTAAAAGAAATCTATATCAGCAAGATAAAAAAAAAAAAGAAAAGAAAAGGAAAATAAAACATTAGTGGGAAACAATGAGAATATTGGAACGGTTTACCACAAATCCTCTACAAAACAAACATGGAATGTGCAGGCCTCGTGATATTAAAATTCTCAATTTGTATTGCTTTTGTGCAGGAGAATTATACTTTTTTTTTTCTAAATAATCGGATTTCTAAACCAACTTTACCTTGACTAATCCCTTGTGATTCTAAGAGTTTGTTGATAAGGAAAATCAAACCTGAAATCTTAAGTAAGAAGAAAACTTTTGAGTTCCAAGTCAATACCACTTTCCCCCACCCCGAAGTTAGAATTGCACTTTTTCACCTTGGAAATTTTATAAAAAAAACAGAGGAAAAACCAAATTACAAAATTGATTGATTCAGTTTGTTCGGACCATTCGTTTGTGTTTTTTAACATTCATAATTACTAAAGGAGTCCTTTTTGACAGTCATGATGACCAGGCCAATTTACGTACACTTCAACTAAATTACCCATTCAATTTAGTCAAAAGCACAACATTCATGCCAAAACTAGAAATCTCTTGCCACCTAGCTCAGGAAAATTGCTGAGTTTCGAATTTAGAATATTCATAGTTTCTATTAGGGGTGTCCACTATTGTGCAACGCCAATACTTTAGATGCTGAATGAAATAAGCATGGTAATGTACACATAAATCAAAATGATTCTTGGGTTTGCCCTCTCTAATGTCTTTTAGCTTTAATTTGAGGGCATGATTCCGCAACAAATGTGACGGTATAGGGGGACCACTGTTTTAGTGCTATTCTATGAGCAACCATTTTGTGCATTTATTGCCAAAGGTTATGTCTGTCTCAAATCTATTTATTTTCAGTGGTATTCTGGGAGCAACAACTTTGTGCATTTATTGCCAAATGCTAGGTCTGTCTCCTATCCATCCCCCGCCCATACCCCAAATTATTGGGGACTAAATGGGTTATGTTATTGTTGTTGTGTTGTATTAGGGGTGTCCACGGATCGGATTCGGCCGGTTCGGATACGAATCCGATCCAGTCAGAGCAGATTGGGGTTTTTAAGATCCGGGAACCATCCGTAGATGACATACGGATGGATTGGATCGGTTACGGATTTCACGGATTGGTTCCAGATCAATTTGGCGGTTTGAGCTTTAACATGGGCCAATTTGCTTGGGCTAATTTAGGAAAAAATTCCAACCATTTTTTCAGCCCATTTTTCAGCCCAATCATTTTCAACCAAATTTTGTCCAGCCCAATCAATTTTCAACCCAATTTTGATTCTGGAAACAAAAGTTAGTTAATATTAATCAACATAAAAATCCAAATTACATAAGAACAGTTAGAATTCGGAGAAAGCTCAATTGTTTCTTCACGATCGAAAAAACACAACAAACAGAATGAATACAAAAATCAAGTCACATTGCGAATAGAGAAGGCCCCGCCACCCCAACCAACTGCAATGGTGTTCGTCGGCTAAGGAGAAGGCCGGCATTAGGGGAGTCTACGGCAGCTGCGATGTGGCCACGATCTGAGGGGAGTCTACGGCAGTCGCGATGTGGCCACAATATGAGAGAGAGAGAGAGAGAGAGAGAGAGAGAGTCTACCAAATTATGGGTGAGGAGGTTGAGAGGCGTCAGAGGAGGAGAGGGAGGGAGTGAGAGATCGATTAGGATTTTACAATGGGATGTTTGTTGGGTGTGGAGGCCAAGAGGCGGAGAGAATGAGGAAAGTTTGAAGATTAGGGTTAGAAAGTAGAAAAGAAACTAAGGAAAAAATGAAATTTATATTACTTTGGTAGGGTGTGGTGTAACCGTACAACTACATGTATTACTTCTATTGTTTTTGGTCGAAATGCCCTGGGTAGTGGGGTGGTTAGTGTTGTATTGCACTATTATTGTGCGGGTTTTTTTTCCACAGTATGATCGGATTTATCTGGATCTGATCCGGAACTAATAACTTTTGTGTTTTACAATCCACAACTCATCCGTACATACCTCAGATGGATCAACGAACGGATGAAATTGGTTCGAATGATATGCTTAACAGCTCTACTTTCTATATACTCTGTCTCGGTTACCATTTGAGCTACATCTTGGAGTCCGCTATACAAAGGTCAAAGGAGTTGATTGTTAGAAAAGCAAACGCAATAAAAACCATAAAAACCAGTTTTCTGGTTCTTTACAGTGAAGTTTACTCCTCATAGCTATCACGAGAGAGAGAGAGCTTCCATCACTTCTAAAATTATATTTTAGTAACTTTCATTCAGATTCGCGTGGGTCCATGTGTGTGATTGTGAGGATCTTCACCAATCTTTGATTACCTTTCGCTTTCTCCGTGTCTACTTTGTGACGTTTTTCAACCTCTTTTGGCGCTTCTCGCTTGTACGTATATATACATCTCAATTATGGAAAACCCACAATGAGAAAACGTTGTTAACAAAGCCGGCAGCGTTTTTCTCCCATCTTTGTCTGTCTGGTACCCTTTTTGTTCAAATTCACCCCTTTTCTCTCTTTATCTGTCATAGTTGTGTCGTGATCCTTTTGCTTTCTACCCATCACTTTGTTTCGTTATTTTTGGTAGAGAGAGAGAGAGAGAGAGAGAGAGAGAGAGGGGTGTTGGTTCTCATGCTTTTTATGAGCATTTGAATTTTGAAGTAGTACCCATTCAGAAGCAACATTTGATCTTGATCTGTATTTGGATATAATTTGATTTATTTCCTGTATTGGGTTTATAGATTTCGGTTAACCGAACTAATTCACCAAATTATTTTCCCAAATCATCATATCTACAACTTGTTCGCCACACCCAAATCCCCCTTCAGTTTGATTGGGTAATGATGTAAATGTGATGATTTGGGAACTGGGTGTGGCGAACAAGTTCGGTCAGTGTTTGACTTTCTTTGGGTAACCGAATTTTCCACACTATTTTTGTTAGAGAGAGACAGAGTTTTTTCAGGTTCAGTCCTGAGCGTTTGAAGCAAGACCCATTGAAAAGCGACATTTTTAATGGGATTTATTGTTGCTTCAGTGGGTTTGAAGAATTTGGTGTGGTGAACAAGTTTGGTTAGGGTTTGAATTTCTGCTGCGGTGAGATGAATATGCAAGGAAAAAGTTATAGAAAGGAGGGTTTGAATGTGGATCAAAAAGTTGTGATTGTTGCTGTTAAAGCATCTAAGGAAATTCCAAGGGACACCTTGGTTTGGGCTTTGACTCATGTTGCTCAAGCCGGGGTTTGCGTTAAGCTGCTGGTTGTCATCCCTGGTCAAAGCTCAAGTAACCTTTCTTCCTATAAGTATATACAATTTATGCATATCCTTATGTTTGTCTATGTGAGAGTAAATTGATCTTATGATTTTGATGAGATAATATCACTTCGACATGACGGTTATGTGGATTTATACTACATCATGCTCTTGAGCTATGTAATTGTGTCATTCAAAATTAGGTTTTCTTTCCCGTCAAAAAGCAGAAGAAATAGTTAGATTTTAATCGATAGAAAAGTGGAAGCTTTATATGTCCAACTTGTTCTGTTATTGATTGGTTATTGCCTATTTTTTCAGATTAATATGCGTAAATTTGTTGAATTAGGTCTGACTTGTATTGGCTGGATTGGATAAACATGTTGAAGCAGAGGTGTGTAAAGGTATCCACGGAGTATTGTAGTAATGTATTGTCACAAGACCTATTGAGTCCTCATATCCTGCTGCGGAAGATCACTTCAAAAGTCCCACAATCATGATACCCATGATCCAGATGAATTTGGAGTATCTCACCATGTTTATTTTGACATACTATGTTACATTGACTTGGGTGTTGATGCTGGATTCCTACATGTCTATGTATCCAATTCTTATAAATTTCATTTCAAGGATAAGAGGACACATCGGGATATGTCCAACTCGGTTTACATACCATTACCCAATTGTCAAGTGTCCGACTGATTTATCATCATTTTGTAGGATCTATGTATCATGGCTGACATATGATTTGTGCATATGTCTACTTTCTTATCACAAATTGACCAAAGTGGATTCTTATCACAATCATTGAGGCAATTATAAAGTTGAATGCATGTGCATGTTCCAGATCCTGCTTAGTTGTTTATATTGTATTTAGCGATTATTATTGATGATAAATGCAACCATTCTGTGTTTTCAGATAAGTTATGGGGATTTCGAAGATTTACCAGCGAGTTCATTGCTCGTTTCTTTAATCTATCAGGAACTATTTCTGGTAAGAAAGACTATATCATCAATTCGTGCACCCAATTGATGCTTCAACTTCAAGATGTTTATGATTCTGATAAGGTGAGTACATACATATATTGTTTTGGTGTATTCCTTCCTTTTATTTGTTTCTAAGATTCTGTATTCCTAACTTCCAATTCTTGCAGACAAAGGTCGAAGTAAAAATTGTTTCTGCTTCACATTGTGGAGTAGTGGCATCTGAAGCCAAGAGAGCTCATACTAGCTGGGTTGTATTGGACAAGTAAGGAATCTAGTACGAAGCATGTTTCTTGGTGAATTCTACCGCTTTTGATGGTTACAACTTGTAGTTGCAGACCTTTTGGCTTAGTATTTGGTCACGTTAATGTTTTTGGCTAATTATACATTATTGCTGGACAGACGACTGACAGAAGAGGTAGAACCCTGCATGGAACAGCTTGATTGCAATGTTGTCATGATAAAACGGTCTGGTCCAAAAGTGCTCCGGTTGAATTTGGTCGGATCACCTAAAACTCAATCTGAAGTTGCCTTACTGCAACCCGTGTCATTAGCAGCCACAGAGCATGTAAATGACAAATATGGCCCTTGGAATGTGATCGAAGTGCCAAAGCTGACTCCAGCAAGCAGTCCAGAGCATACATTATTCACTATCACTGATGCTGGGACATCATCGCTCTCAAGCTCAGACCTAGCGACCTCTCCATATTTCTTCTCTGAAGTGAATTGGGATATAAAGAAAAACTTGTTATTTGATGATGGAAACCCTAGTCTTGATGAGTCTGGCTATGAGAAAGAGAGGGAAGAGTTGGGTTCCCCTTTGACGAGTTTATGTTCCCGTTCCTGGATAGCAGATATTCTCAGTTCTGCTAGTGAATTTCCAAACCCTTTGGTAAAACATTCCCAAAGACCCAATGAAAAAGCTGTGACTTCTTTCAGGTCTGATGCATTGGTGGGGCCGGAACTTGATCGAGACCTTGACATTAGGACGCTCAGTTACAGGCTTGATAGTGACTTGAACAAAAGTGTGAGACAAGTGATGTTCCTGTCAAAAAATGAACCCCCTGAACCGCCTCCATTGTGTTCATTTTGTCAGCACAAAGGGCCCAAATTTGGAAAACCTCCTCGGTGGTTCACCTATACTGAACTTGAACAGGCCACAAGGGGATTCTCTCAGGCTAATTTCTTGGCTGAAGGTGGGTTTGGTTCTGTTCACCGTGGGGTTTTGCCAGATGGCCAAGTCATCGCTGTCAAGCAATACAAACTGGCTAGTTCTCAGGGTGACCGCGAATTTTGCTCAGAAGTGGAGGTCCTAAGTTGTGCGCAGCATCGTAATGTTGTCATGCTGATTGGTTTCTGTGTGGAGGATGAAAGGAGATTGCTTGTTTATGAGTATATTTGCAATGGATCGTTGGATTCTCATCTTTATGGTAGTTTTGTTTCTATTATGTCTGTTTTTATATACTATTGCTGCAATAAGTTTGAAGATTAACTCCTTCCTACTAATTCAATCCATCGTCAATCATAATCTAGTAGTTGGAAGTCCCTTTCATCACAAAGAATTAACCTTTCCTAGATCCCTTAAACTAGATACCCTCTTATGCTCCATCTGCCTTAAATTCTTGGGCCACTTCTGTCGCCTTCGCTTCTCATTGGTGAAGTTGCAACTTTTTTTGATACTTTGAATTTAACATGTATTATATTCTATCTCCATTTGATTTAAGTTCCTGGGACATGAATTTAATATGAGGTCACAGCTTCCCATTCTCCTACAAACTTCCGCTTTTGCTTTTTAAAGGTTGTGATCTGCCATAGCATTATCTTGTCCGATACTTTTAAGCAAATGATGTCTTTGCTATTCCATTCTGGGAACCTACTATCTAGCATACTTGAGAATTTACTAGTAACATTTTCCGGTCAAAACTTGACTAGTGTGCCTCTGGTATTTTACTTGTCAATTTACATGCATTTTTTTTATTTACAGGATGTAATCGGGATCCACTAGAATGGTCTGCACGCCAAAAGATCGCAGTTGGAGCTGCACGAGGGTTGAGATACCTTCATGAAGAATGTAGGGTAGGTTGTATTGTCCATCGTGATTTGCGGCCAAACAATATCCTCCTCACTCATGATTTTGAACCATTGGTATGTCCTCTCTTCATATCCTGTATAACAGCCATCACATTTTCACACTACGGCAATTTTCTTCTCTGACTATAAAGATAAACAATTAGTTTGGAAACCATGTGACGCAACAATTTGGTTAAAAGTAATAATTTCCAGATGGATTCCATTCTCAGTTTATTATCTAAAGTTACTGATGTTCTGAACTTCAAGACTCGTGTTATGTTCATATTTTTGGCAGATACTTGAAATGCTCCTGTAAACACTAGATGATTGTATGAAGTCCGAGTATTGACCATTTGACCTCCATTTCTTTTATGGGAGCTCGGATTATAAGCAGGAGAATATTGACCTACAATAGAATTCATCAATACAAGAGAAATCAGACTTGAAAACTATGCAGATTCTTGAAAAGTTATAAGCACTAGATTATAGAGTCCGGAGTATAAACCATACAGCCACAATTTCTTTTATGGGGGCTTGGCTCATATCCAGGAGATTGTTGATCTACAAGTGAATTCTTGAATTTGAAAGAATTCTTAACGTAGATTTCTCTGTCCTTTTGAATCAATGTGATGTGCTAGTGTGCATGCTGTCTTGATATCCTACATGTTTGTCCAGCAAGTTGCTCTTTGTCAGAAAGTGCATGACAAACGGAATACCATCTCTTCCACAAATTTGTTCTCACAATGATAATTGGCATCTTACTACAAACCTGCCTTAATTTCTTCCTTCACTAGTTATGGTTAATTTACTGCTATTGTGTTAATTTTCTAGGTTGGTGACTTTGGGCTAGCTAGGTGGCAGCCAGATGGAGATTTGGGTGTTGAAACAAGAGTAATGGGAACATTTGGGTAAAACTTTGATTTTTTTGCTTCGCCATGGTACACTATTAGCAACTAGTACATGTGAAATCAGCTGCCCCCGCCTTTGTGTAGGTACTTGGCTCCAGAATATCCTCAAACAGGCCAAATCACTGAGAAGGCTGATGTGTATTCCTTCGGAGTAGTTTTGGTGGAGCTTGTCACTGGACGGAAGGCTATGGATGTCACCCGGCCCAAGGGCCAGCAGTGCCTAACTGAATGGGTATGTGTCCTCTAGGTCTCCAAAGAATGGTGCACCTTTTTTAATAATGAAATTTTTTGAGTCTCCCGCTAAGTAATATAACAGAATAGCGAGACAATATTTTTATTTTCTTGGCTACTGTATTGTATGTCTGCCCTCATATGAGATCGTATCTTGGACATAAATACTGAAGGCTTGCCTTTTGTGTTTGCTCATGTTTGAATCGTGCAGGCACGGCCTTTACTGGAAAAGAAAGTAGTTCATGAGCTGATTGATCCACGCTTGAGGAGTTGCTACTCAGAGAAAGAGGTTCAGTATATGCTTCGCTGTGCTTCCTTGTGCATTCGTCGGGATCCTGATTTGCGGCCTCGCATGTGTCAGGTTTGGAAACTCAAACTTATTTATTTGTCTACGATTCTAGATTAAACAAATCAAGGTACTAGTAGTGACAATATCTCGTTTCGGTTGCTCTTATACCAATTGAGGAAAAGAGGTGATTCATTTGTAAGTTTCTAGTGATGTGGGGAAGAGTGAACCACTTACTGCCTACAATCTCGAGTTGGGATTGCCAAGAATATCTGGGACTCTAGACCCTAAGTCCATAGCTGTAGACATCAAAGCATTGAGAATACAGACATGGATTGGTGTGCGGTTAAAATATGTGTTCCTATACTTCACACCTCTTACTTTATTGCCATCATGCGCTCCGAAACTATGTTGCCATTAAGTATGCAACCAGGGATGGATGCACGATTCGAGTGTGGGTTGAGCAAACATTATAACAAAAATTTATTGGGCGGGCAAACCTATATAGTTGTAAAATTTTAAAAAATTACAACTATATTTTTAAGAAGATTTTGAAACTTTGGGTAGGTTGGTCACCCAGGGCCCTTGTGTCCGTCCTTGTATACAACGATTTTTGTTTACCTCTTACCATTTCATCAAGTTAAGCGGGGTCTTAGCCTACTGATTTTTTGGATCGTGTGTCTAGGAAGAATGATGTTTTCTGTTACTTGAGTTTAGTTATGCGTACTGCTTGGTGATCATCAAACTCCATACTTATAATTCTTAATCGCTACTGCTTGTATTGATGGCGTTGCTGATATATGCAAAATCATGTAACTGCGGATTGCACCATTGGATGTTGAACAGAACTACCTGTGTAGCAGCTAGAAAAGGCTTGAAGGTTTCAAAATATTATTTGCAAAGATAGCAAAATGCTCTTATTGTGTATCATTTTGGTGGCCATTGTGGTCTTTATATGAAGAAATACATCAGTCGTTTCTTTCATTCTTGTCACACCTAAGCTTTTTGAGGTACATTTGTTCAAATAGAACGATTTTCATCCATCATCCAAAGGAAGTATTATCGGCAGAACTGTACAGAAGTCCAGGATCAAATTGTTTGATTTGTGTAATCCCGAAAATGGAGGCTGTACATTTTCCCTCCTCACATCTCATTATGTCCGGCTCTGCATTTTAAATATTCAATTAGAGCACAGAAGAATCGATCTTCATACTTCATGCCCTTCCCTTAACTTCTTTTTCACAATTTCGCCAATAGGTACTCCGAATGTTGGAGGGTGATTGTCTCATGAACAAAGACATAGCAACAGGTTGATAGGATGCGGACAGGACTGAAGCTGCCCAACGCCCTGCGTCTCATTGAGAGGTAAAAGCAAGAAGCTTCTCGGACGACTCTGCTGAAGGCAGCTAATGTGGAGAGTAAAACTGAAGAGAAAAGCCGGCTCGTTTGTGAAGTATCGAAGAGGATCTGTAGAGGATACTAGTTGTGCACACAAAATATAATGTAATAGTATATTTACGCCTTAATAGTTGAGTAAACCTCGGAATTAAAATTTTCCGACGTATAGTTGTAATGTGTAATGATAGACACACACTACTAGAATTTGTTTTTCTTCTCAGGTAAGTTTTTTATTTCGATTTTTTTGGATGAATGCTTTTTTAATTTGCTATGTGCTGGCTGGATTTGGACTCTTGTGCTCTATTGATGGACTGGAGAATCTTGTGAATGACACGGCCGGCCTAATGCTCACAATTCTACCTCCCACTTATCCATTCTGCTCGAGCTGAAGTGACATTTTATGACCCGATTTGACCGAGCAGGCACCATCTTGAGTATAATGCCAGGCTCTTCGATCAGCCCTGGTCCGTTCCTGGCAATTGTATAGCAAGAATTTCTCTAGCATCATCTTCTCGAAATAGTTCATGAACTAGATTTCTTGCCCAGGCGAGTTTTCCATCGAAACCCAGCTTTAAGAACTCATCTCGATTCCATAATGCGTCTTCGTACCTATGATTTTTGGCATGGTCGTACTTCTCAACTAGCGTAACGTCTCTGATCAAGTGATTACTAATGTAGATTTTTCGGATCATTAACTTAGACTTAGAATAGGGCCGGGACCCGAAAGATCAAAGCTAGAAGCCTAGAACCATCTAGTCTTTCTCCAAAACTGGAGGGAACCAGTTCCAAACAATTAAATTCGCAGCATGTCATTTTCCTTTGGCTAGAGCTCTTCCTTGAATAGGATATGCACTGCATCTTCATCAGCAAGTAGGATTCAACATTGGGGGAGAAGCCCATCCTACACTCCTCAACAATGGCCACAAATTTTGATTTCCACGATAATGCATAATTAATAGTACAAAAAAAAAGAAAGAAAGAAGCTGTTTGAAACCCCTATTAGTAATTTCATCAAATAATTTACTAGATATACTTGGTGCTAATTACCCCCCACAAAAGAGGGTAATTTCAACAATTTTTTTTTTGATTAAGTAACATAATAAAAATATGAGTAACTAATGAGCCAAAAAATAACATATGGAAAAATATACTCCCTTCGTCCCTTTTTTACTGTGGACATTTTCATTTTCTGTTGTCCCTTGATAAGTGTGGATTTAGAAAAGTTAATGGATAAAAATTTGTACAATTTTTATTTTTGTCTTTTTGAAAAGTTAGTGAGTAAAAATTGATCTGAAAGGTATAATAATGAAGTTAGATTTAAGAAGCAACCCACTTTTTAAAGGGAAAAAAAATCAAGTAGTATTGGAACGTAGACAGAGTGCAGAGACAATTTTTGTGGACCGATTAACTGTTTTGTGGTTTTTTTTTAAACTTTATTAATTAAAACATGCCCTTTTCAACTTTAATGGGTGTTTCGCTAACTAGTTTTTCCCAAAAATTGAGACAAATCATCATCTCACAATACATCACATGGACACAAAAACCAAGGCAGTTTTAAAACAAAACTAAGTTAGTGAAACACCCCTTAGTACAAAACTACGTGAAAATGTGTTTAGGAACGACGCTTTCTAAAAAACTTGTTTGATAAACACGCTTTCTGAATTGGTTAAGACTTGAGACGGATTAACAAAAACATTAAGGCCTTGTTTGGAAAGGTTTTCAAGAACCGGTTTTCAACATCATTATTCAATTATTACTCCTATTTTTAAATATTATTCTTATTTTTCTCTCTATCTCTCTCTAATCATTAATACCTATTTTTTAATTATTACCCCTATTTCTCCCTCTAATAATTACAAAAACTAAAACCCAAAACCAAACCAAACACAACCTAAGTTAAACCTAAAGACATGCTTTCTGAAAGCGGTTGTCCATGGCACGCTTTCACCTTCAGAAAAAAAAAGACACGTCTTCCATGGCAGGTTTTTCATTTTGCGTGAAACCAATGTCGTCGTCGTCGCCGCTTCTCCACCTTCGAAGACCACTCTTCTCTGCTCTCCGAGCACTCTCTCTCAGACACTTCTCCACTTCACTTCCAAGTCTCTCTCTCTCTCTCTCTCTCGTATGATGTGTTCGTAGACTCATATGCGAGTATTTGCATCGTATCTCTCGGATTGCCTACAAGTGAAACTCAATTGCGAATTGTGCAGGTCTTTTGGTGGAGAACAGAGACAGTGATACACTTGGAAAAAGCCCTAGCTTTATTCATCCTGCTGCCGTCGTTCATCCAGGTGCTGTTATTGGTCAGGTAATTATTGCTGATTTCCTGCCTGCGTATGTTTGCAAAAGTGTATGTGTAGTGTATAATTACTTCAGACTTGGCTTTTCCGCGTCTATCGTGTGTCAAATCCAGTCAAATTCAGGTCGGGCAACATCAATCACCGATAGCAGTACCCAGTAGATTCTTTTCTTCTTATTACTTTCGTTTGATCTATATTGTCTTGTCTTCTCTTTGTTTTTACTGTGTTAATGCTGTGCCAAAATCTTTGGGAAAATGTTGGATTTTTAAGCAGTATTTTTGCTGGAAACAGAGAGGTAGGGCTACAAATGAGCCTGAGTCAAGCCTAGTAGTAGGTTGAGAAAACTTGATTTGTATACTTAACGGGCTTAAAAAAAAAATTTCAAACTCGGTTTTGTGTATGACTTATGGCCTGGGTTTAGCTGTTCTCGAATGAGCTTTAAATGACCCAGGAGAAAAGTTCGCTAATTGAATAAATAAATGGAGGGAAGCGGAAGCTTTCATCTCTCTTTCACGGTTTCACCTTTCCAGAGCAGCACTTGGGTTGTGGCAGTGTTCTTGTTTTGTAGAGTCCTGATTAGGAAGGGAACTAGATTCGCAGTTTTGACTGGTCTCTCTTGTCTTCAAATCATAGTCTGTCAGGGTCTGAGCTCGCGCAATTTAATGTTTCTTAAGACCTTATATGCTTATATTGGCCTGAGTAGTGACTTTGTTAAGCTTGGTTCAAAATCTCAGTCAGCTTAAAAAATGTGTTCAAACTTGGTTTATTTATGGAACAATACAATCTTCAACAAGCTTTTAATGAGCTTTAAATGACCCAGGAGAAAAGTTCGCTAATTGAATAAATAAATGGAGGGAAGCGGAAGCTTTCATCTCTCTTTCACGGTTTCACCCTTCCAGAGCAGCACTTGGGTTGTGGCAGTGTTCTTGTTTTGTAGAGTCCTGATTAGGAAGGGAACTAGATTCGCAGTTTTGACTGGTCTCTCTTGTCTTCAAATCATAGTCTGTCAGGGTCTGAGCTCGCGCAATTTAATGTTTCTTAAGACCTTATATGCTTATATTGGCCTGAGTAGTGACTTTGTTAAGCTTGGTTTAAAATCTCAGTCAGCTTAAAAAATGTGTTCAAACTTGGTTTATTTATGGAACAATACAATCTTCAACAAGCTTTTAATGAGCCGGACTCATTTAACAGCCATAAAATGATCAGCCCCAATGGAAAAAACCTAAAACCAGAACTGTAGCTGCTTGATTTATTTTTGACCTGGCTTTGTTATTCCCAATCTTATCTACTTTGAGAAGTTTGATAATATAAAATTCCATTTGACGCTGTGGAGATTTGTAACTTCACCTCACTATGTAGGGTGTTTCAATTGGCCCCTTTTGTACAGTTGGATCTTCTGCAAAGTTGGGTGATGCTTGCCAACTCCATCCAGGAAGTCATATATTTGGAAATACAGAACTTGGGGATCAATGTGTTTTGATGACGTGAGTTCACATTCTGTTATTTTCCCTTGTCTATGTAATGTACAGAAACATCAATATCATTATTGGCTTGTGCTCAATTGTTAAGCAGTGGTGCTGTGGTTGGAGATGATCTTCCTGGGTGTACAATCATTGGATGCAATAATGTTATAGGGCATCATTGTGTGGTTGGTATAAAATGCCAAGACATGAAGTACAAGGTTAGATTGTACTTTATTTGATTATAACTTATATATCTTACTGATAGCAGTGACAGGCCTGTGGGTGTATGAATTGCTTATGCCAACCTAACTGCCTAGAGAAACATGTTTTCCCACCCAATGTACTCACTGCTGCAACAGAAAAGTGGTATTAGCAATTAATCACGATAACGTTTTTGCTTGTATAGCCAATGTTGGTTGGAGTTGGTGCTCTGTTTTCAAGAGATGAGCTTGAACTAAAAAATTGAAATTATATTGAGCAGTGTTCATCAGATCAGGTGTTTGGCTCTGCTTGGGTCTATTTCACCACTAACTAGTTATCAGCTAATTGTTAAGTGGCAAGTTTACCCAAGCCAGTCAGAATTAGGAAATGATAAAAAGAAGAAGAAAAGATTGGATAATTCTTGTGAAGTTCGAACTCTAAATGGAAGTACATCACTGTTTTTCTCCACACTTTGTTCTTCTTATTCAATGTGAATGTGTCTTATTTCTGAAGTGGACAACCACTCTCCTATTTTGTCATGATTTCAGTCAGGGGATGAATGTTTTCTAGAGATTGGTGACAACAACGAGATAAGGGAACATACCTCTATCCATCGATCTTCAAAGCCAAGTGAGAAAACTGTATGGGAGAATTGCTTTCTTTTTTCCATTCTTAAGAAAAGCTCTATTTAATGTCCAGGATAGGCAAATTCTTACAACTCAGTGGGTCTTTACTATCAGGTCATTGGTGATAACAATCTGGTTATGGGGTCTTGTCATATTGCTCATGACTGCAAAGTGGGAAACAACAACATTTTGGCGAATAATACTCTTCTAGCAGGCCATGTGGTGGTGGAGGTATGTTCTCTTTGAATGTTGCAATTCAGGTAGTTTTTTCTCAGATGCATTTTTGATTAAAACTTGATGCAATTGGTTCACTTGTAGGACTATGCTCATACTGCAGGGGCCACTGTTGTTCATCAATTTTGTCATATTGGCTCTTTTTCTTTCATTGGCGGTGGTTCCGTGGTAATTTTTTCCCCTATTTCGATCACTTCCAATTAAAATGTCATCCTGTGTACCGTAGTAACATCACGTGTGTCAGTGTCTGATACATTTCTTTTAAAACAAAGTCAACTATAAGCCATATGCAGCATCTGGAATTATATCAAATGTGTTTCTCTGCTGGATTGTACGACCTGAAAAGTACGAATACAGACACGGGACTGGATAACCCACGATACAGTCACACGGATGCGTTAATTCTCTCACACTTAGTACATGTACACTTAGAGGATATGTTTTTATTTTTTTTGGTCCGTCGGAAATACAAGGATATGTTTAATTATAAATATCCAAATATGTTATGGATATACATCTCCATCTCCGTAAGAATACATGCCAAAGTAGATAATAAATATGATACCATAAGCTATGAACAATCTAGATTGACATGGGACTCAAGAAACCCTTAAAAATAAGGGTAGGAAACCTCGAGAAATCCTTAAAAATCAACTGTCGAATGTAAGTATGATTAGTTATAAGAATTGCTGTTGTTCCAAGTTCCAACTCTATATATCATAGTGATATGTCAAATAGCACAATCTATGATAACCACATGGTAGCAAGTGCCCCAGAAGTGTTAAATCACATTTATTTCATAATGATAGACACCAAGAAGTGTCGGATGCATTGTATACGTATAAATAGTGTTGGACATGTGTCCAAAGTAAGTTTTTTATTAACAATTATGAGTATCCGACGCATATCCGAGGAGTGTTGGTGTCCGACACATGTTGGACACGGAGTCGCCACTGTGTTTTCAGCGACCGTGTTTCAGTGTACGACTGCTAAAAGTGTTGATACAAGAGTATCCTTGCCACTTGCCTGTTGCCTCTTGTAACTGAGCACAATGTAGAGCCCCAGTTAGCCATTACTATTTTCTCCTAAAATGCAATTGGAATTCTTCATATCAGTGCATGCCCATTTCTCAAATTGAGGATTTCAAAATATGCAAGATAGAGATCAAGACAACAGAGATAATAAACTTCATCCCTGAGAATCGAAACTGACTTTTCAATATGCTTTTGAAGGTTTCACAAGATATCCCAAAATACATGATGGTGTCAGGAGAGAGGGCTGATATCCGTGGTTTAAATTTGGAAGGTCTTCGACGGCGTGGATTTTCAGATTCTGAGGTTGGATTTAGTTAAAATTGCATTCTGATGGTTGTATTAAATGGAGTTGCGCTTTTAGATCTGAACAGTTCCTGATCTTACTGAAAAAAATCCTTCTGTTTATTGACGAACTTTCAGCAAGTTACTTTTGTTCAAATGCATCAATTCATGTGACCTATCTTGTGCAAGTTCTTATATAAAGGTTGTATTGAATGGAGTTGCACTTTTAGATCTGAACAGTTCCTGATCTTACTGAAAAAAATACAACAACAACAACAATAACATAACCCATTTAATCCCCAATAATTGGGGGTATGGGCGGGGGATGGATAGGAGACAGACCTAACCTTTGGCAATAAATGCACAAAGTGGCTGCTCCCAGAATACCACTAAAACAGATGGATTTGAGACAAACCTAACCTTTGGCAATAAATGCACAAAATGGCTACTCATAGAATACCACTGAAACAGTGGTCCCCCTATACCGTTGAGTTTGCTGTGGAATCATGCCCTCAAATCAAAGCCAAAAGGCATCAGAGAGAGCAGACCCAAGAATCATTTTGATTTATGTCCACATTACCATGCTTATTTCATTCAGCATCTAGGGCATTGGCGTTGCACTTAATCTAACTGAAAAAAATCCTTCTGTTTATTGACGAACTTTCAGTAAGTTACTTTTGTTCAAATGCATCAATTCATTTGACCTATCTTGTGCAAGTTCTAATATAAATTACTTCTAATAAGGATCTAGATCAGGAGCCTGAGAATAGCTTACAGAAAGATATTCATGCCTACTGATGTGAACTCTGGTGGTATTGAGAACCGTCTCACGGAAGTGGTATTATGTGGCTTCCTTTGGTTGTCTCTTTTACTCTTCTCAACGAGATGCATCGCAGTTAGCATTTCAACTTTTTGCAGGAGCAGAATGAGCAACTTGCATATGTTCCTGCTGTGTGTTCAATGATTCAGTCCATTCGTGATTCTTTTGCTGAAGAACGTCGTGGAATTTGCAAGTTTCGATCTTGGAGTGGTTCTTAGAATGCATGCTACTGTAAGTCTCTTCAGTTTTGGTATTACATTTGAAGTTGCTACATTTCTGTGTGCCAAGTCCTCATAGGTTTGGTTTATTCTGAGAGTAGACCACGTCACATCTGATTGGACAGGAGAAACTGACAATTTCCATGCCTCTTATTTCCCAAGTATCGTATGTTTCAAATCTAGTTTGAAGTGTGCAAGCATTCAATTTGTGATAATGCTGTTCTCAAGAGGGTTTCTACCTGGTTTTGCTTTTTGATTAAGCCCAATGTACTTTTTTAAGAAAAATATAGTCGAATTAACCTGGCAGCTTTCGGCCATTTTTTGTGAGGGGTAAGTTGTAGCAATTGTGGTAAAAGAAAAAGTTGGTGATGCGAATTATGGAGCATTGGAGTTAATTTTAGGTAGTGGCATTTGAAAGGGGAGTGTACTATTAAAGCATTATTTGTACGAAGTTGGGTCATCTGAGTGCTTTGTGTTGTTGAAGAATTAAGACCATTGACCTAAATGTTGACTTAATCACTCCTGTTGCTGTGCCCATCTTCTTGTCTTTTACTCCTGTTTTTGTCCTGAATCTAACTAAATACTTCGTCTGTCCCATTTTGTTTGCTCATCTTTCCAGTTCGGGCCGTCCCAAAATGATCATTTCTAAAAATAAACACAACAATAGGGTAAAATTCCCAATTTTAGCCCTTAAGTTTTGAAATGAAGTACTCAAGTTTAATTGTGGGGTAATCGTGGAAATCTGGACTTTTGACTTTGATTCCTTTTTTGAAATGGGATGGAGGGAGTACTTCTGTGCTGTGCATTCCTCTTTTACATTCTACCATTAACATTTCGCAAACATAATATCTGTAAATTGATCATCTGTCTAAGTCTGAGCTTCAATTCAAATTTGATTCACTTTTTGTTTCTCAGGTAGCTTTACTGTAGGAAATCACCACAAACCGAAGGTCATTGCTAGTTTGAGCCCCTCTCCAGCAAGTTGCAGTTCCAAATTACTGCAAAAGATTAATTTGAAGCACCGATACTTTGGCCGTTCTCCAACCTTGTACAACCCGAAAATCTTTGATGACGTGACCGCTTTCCAAAGGACTGATAGCTAATCAATGTAATTTCTTATGCATTATACAACTCCAGATACAATTGTGTCCAAAACCATTCTATGCACGTGTTCACATGCAGTTGTGTCCGGAGATGAGTTTTAAAGTTGTGTGCAGACTTTCCTTCAAACAATTGTTGGGAGCTTGAAGCGTATGGAAAAGGTTCAGCTTGGTACCTCCACTACTGGAAAAAGATAATTGTACTTTAGCCCGTGACTAGTACTACGAAGTGCTCTTGTGCTCCAAAATGATGTTAAAAGTTGATCATTCAAAAGTTGCAGTTCTAATGCTTCCAAGGCTTTTTATGTTTGACATAATCCCACCTGGATATGTGGTTTTCTACCTAAAGTTGATGCTTTTGGGATTGTACCGAAGCCTATTGCATAGATCATGATTTTTTACTCCCTTGTTTTTTTAATCTAGGAAGATCACCAACTAGCTTATGTTTCTTGTGGAGGAGGTGATATCTAGAAGCACTTATACTTTAATTTTCCTTGGCTAAGTTCTAGATTATCACAGAATTGTGGGGAAACAATATTTTGGACATCCTCTAATACACGTGTATAGAAAGGTCTACAATGGAGTTTGTCATTTTATGGACAAAGCTAGAGAAGTAGAATGGCTACACCATTTCGTAGAAGATATTCCAATGTGGTCTCACTTTGTGCCAAGACATAGTGGCAATAAAGAGTTGATAGGGATAGAGGACCATATAAAATGTTGAGTCTTTATATATTTGTCGTAGACACGATACTGTTAAATGTTTGTTCTCAAATGGAATTGGTACCACCGAATATATAAGGTCAAAGAAAAATTATGGATCTGTTTACTAGAAGTTTGACCTGGGTGGATATGATTATCAAGGGGAATGGGTTTAAACCTACCTATTAAGAGTCGCCGTAATAGACATCCAACCTAGTTGACTAGAGATCCCAACATCTTGGTTCAATGAGAAAACTAAATTTTGGATGAGTCAGGGCAATCATTGTGGGTATAATCTCTTCTGCCCACTCCTATGATGAAATAGTGGTGATGCATGCCTGCAGCAGTTTAGGATAAGCTATGGTTTTAAGGATTCTTATACCTCGGGCAATTGAAGTGGGGTATGGCAGGATATTCTTAATAAGATAAATCACCTATGCGAGTGTAAAGTGAGCTACTTGTATGAGAATTTTAAGGTTGATTTCTTAAAAAACACTCATGAAACTAGGCGGTGTTCTAGGGCAAAAATGGGCACAACCGTGAGAACTAGATTCTGTCGGACGTATTATATGTGAATTCTATTGTCTTGGTTGACACAAGCGGTCAGACAATTCAATGCATTGAATCCACTGATTGACTAGTAATTCTGATAGTCTTTCAAAAGGGAAGGGTTCAAGGTCACAAGCTACGTATCCTACACAAGATATTTTCAGTCAATTTTGCTGGAAAATATTATAGAATTTAATATTTTTCTTTTGGTTGTAGATGTAAATTGACTTTATTTGGAGTCACGTCTTTTCACCTACACGTCCGCCATGGACAGATGCGTCTTTTGTGAACAAATGTGTATCACTTCCCTTGTGACTATTTGTAGAGTCACCAGTTAGTCTATATATATGACACCATTCATTAATTAGTTGGTTGATTTTCTATTACTTTCATGGAGTTAGATTTTTTTCTATACAAAAGAGTACAAACATAAGAAGGTTTGCCAGACCCTCCAATTGTTGTGCTGCTTCGGGGATATTCCGATCAAGTAGTGCTATGAGACAAGCATCCAATGCAAAGCGAAATCTGTCTTAAGACTTTGATCACTATTTTGTCTGCAATGATTTTCCGGTTTTGAAGTTCTAATTTTATTACATTTACGTTTTGGTTTTATCACAAAAAGTATAGATATTTTGTGACATTTTGTATATTGTTTTAGAAGTAGTTGGAACATGATATTGTGGATGAAAAAGATTAATTATGGCCGTGCTCTCTCTCACACTCATGCTTTAATATCCCCAATTGGCAAATGGTTTGGGCACTGAGAGCAAGTCCATCTATGCGTCACTTTGGTTGGTATAGCCAAAATTTGGAAAACTATATAGCAAGGTAGTCTTCCGCTCGAAAATAAAAATTGCTGCCAAAAACAAATGGCGAAATCATTTTTGGTGTAATATTTGACTTTAATTTTGGCTTTGCCAAATTTGCCACATCATCTATTCCAATAAATCTGCATCAAAAAATGAAACGAGTCCGAATTTGAAATTGTGCCACAATGACACTAACTAGGTGTAACAAGCTAGACTGTTACTTTTTGACATTATAGCAAATCATAAAATGATTCTTTGACAAAATTACACATGCTATGAGAGATGTCATTTTCCCTGGAAGTCATCCTCAATTGGACAGTTCTAGTAGTGCTTTAGCCAACTTATCTTGGCTAATGTAAACAATTGACCAATACCTATATATTATCCTCCAATTGTCATAAAGAAGGATAATATGCCTTATCTTTGGACCTTTTTCAATCTTGTATGGTATTATGTCACTTTGTGCCATGTTGTGACTGCTCTCTTTATCAGTCCCTGTGAAAAAGCAGCACCAATAAATCTTTACTCTGACCATAGAGATTGGCAAAATGGTCTTCCTGCGAGACTTGAGGATTTACTTCTACCTAAGGTCTCAGGTTTGTATCCTATTGCTAGCAAACTCTTGGGACCACCGGGGTTATGTCCGGTTGTTACCTCCAAGGCCCTAGAATTAATTGAGGTGCGCGCCAGCTGGCCCGAACATTTGATTATCAAAAAATAATAAATAAATCGTTATTCCAAGTTCGAAGATAATTCAAGTAGTTAAAATTACAATTTTTAATTCTAGTTTTTGGTGATATTCTACACTCTTAGTCATTAAAATGGAAAAATTTTGCCGCTGAAAATAGAGGAGAACATTTTTGAGAATCAAGTCAAATTATCAAATTATTGGCTTTTACATGCATCAGGATATGGAAGTAAATAATTACTTTAAAATCTTGCTTAAGTTGGACAAAAGCTGGTAGTTAAGATTTCGATCCCATATTTTATATTTCAGTCCACATCCATGAATTTGATACACTTTCTTTGTATGGGTAAGAGAATATCCTGGTACTCTCACATTCATGTTATGGAAATGAAATCTTTGAGAAAAATAAAAAATAAAAAATAAGAAGAAAATAAACCCATAAATCAAATCAAACTAAGGACGAACTTAGGCGTTTGCTCCTTTATAAAGTCTCATGTTCTGTTTTCATAGGATTCGGACATGTAACCTCATTAAAATCAAACACTTAATGAGGACAAAGGCCCTGGATTATTTATTGGTTTTTCTTACCTTGGAAAAACATACAAGCACGAGGACAGCTCAGGACTATTTGTCAGTTGACAACAGTATTTGTGTACAATGTTGTCTAAAGGTCATTTGGCTACCATACACAAACTCAAGCACAGTCATCTATATATACTTTTTATAATCGGATGTCCAGGTTAGTTTACGTGCACATCGACTAATTTTAGATTCTTAAAGATAATGATCGGACAAACCTCTAGTGGCCCCAAGGTTTGTAAATGCTTGGCATTCGTCGGAGAAGCATTTATTACTTTCTCATACCCGCTTGGCCAAACCTACTACTGGAGTTCACACTGTCATCTATATTGATGTACATATAGGTATATGCGATAATTTTCTTAATAATTCAGTATCGGACTGAATACACAGGCCATTTCGGGGAATCAATCTCATCATTTACATTAGCGGGTACCAATTAAAATTTGGTATAAATTCGTCCGGCATAGAAATTGATTGCACACGGATGAGAATCGACACCAAGTTTAAAAGCTTTCTCGAGACCTCTGATTGCGAGGTAATTATCCGTACACCAAATTAAGGCTTTATATATGTGCATTTTTGTTCAACCAAAGTTGCAAAGCAATCTGATTGTTTCCAGACAAAAAAATGGTGATGGCTAATTAGGGTACGTTTTGGGTTGTTTGGGTCCATAAGTTTGGCAATTTGAATTGACAAGACATGGAAGGAGTTTTCGTTTTTAGAAATCATTGGAGACAATATTGTTTTGTCTTCTGATCAAACGTTTTGGCCACATTCATTGACTTACTACAGAAAATCTAATGTCCTCCTAGATATTGGGTGGAACAAACTGAGAAGTTTAAGCATTCAAGACCAATGGTAATCTTATCTCCTCATTTGGATATATAATTGGATGTTGAAAACTGGGGCATGACTAATTTCATTGAATTTTCCATGAAAGTGTTGTTTGTTAGTAAATTTATCAAAACTAACTTTTCAAAACCTCCACTTTCTATGATACTTCTCCAAACTTCTCTCAAGTCACCTAACCAGTAACCACCCACCTCCTCTCTCTCTCTCTCTGCCACTTGTTTTGCAATTGCATCTATGATATTGTTTTTCTTTTTTTCCTTTTTTTCCTTTTCCGATGGTCAGGGTTGTCCAGACCAACTTGCACACACTTCGACTATCCTCTCTCCGGTCTGGTAAAAAACCGGCCATCTATGCTAGAACTAGGGAATTCACAGGAAATTATTTCCTTGGGGCCACTATTGAATTGTGTGGAGAGCAAACCCACCAACCAAACAACCGGACTAACCCTCGGGGCTAACCTATTATATTGTTCCAAGTGGTATAAATGCGTATATACTAGAGTACTGTTCTGGTGATTAAGGTTGTCATTGAGTACCATTAAATCACCTGATGGGCTATTATATTGTTCTAAGTTGTATACAATATTGTTCTGGTGATTAAGGTTGTCATTAAGTTATTTCCTTGGCGCACATCTCGACTAATCCTCTCTCCAGTTTAGTCAAAAGCAGGCCATCTACAACTTGACTAGGGGATCCATGAGAAATTATTTCCTTGGGACCATTATTCAATTGTGTGGGGAGCAAACCCACCAACCAACCAACCAGACTAACTCTTGGGGCTAACCTATTACTATATTGTTATACAATGTAAATAGTATACATACGTATATGCTAGAGTACTGTTTTGGTGATTAAGTTTTGTCTTTAAGTACCATTAAATCACCAGATGGGCTATATATTTGAAGTGATTTGGTCATGTAAATGTAAGGTAATACATTAAAAGTATGTGTGTTTGAGAAGTATGTGTATCTCTGTACATACCAACAAATGCACTACGGAAACAAGGCCAAACTTGAAGGGTCCCCACTTCCATTGCTGTAAACAATGCCAACTCAATAGGAAATTTGCATCCAATTAGATAAACCTTTCTATTCATTCTTAAAATTCACTCTAGAGAGAGTACTTTTATACTATGGATTTCTTTCTTAAGTTACTCAACTTGGAAAAAAAATCTGTGTCCATCCAATCATCTACTTTTGGTGCATATATATCCCTTTTTCCATTTCAAACCCCACCTCAAAGGCTCAAACATCACCATATAAACCACAAAAAACACAATTTTATCATCTCTCTCTCTCTCTCTCTCTCTCTCTCTCTCTCTCTCTCCTCCTCCTCCTCTCTCTCTCCTCCTCTCTCTCTTCTCTCACACATGTGAGTTTGAGCCTTTGTCTAGATGAAAATGGGCAGAAAGTGCTCACATTGTGGAAACATAGGTCACAACTCAAGGACTTGCACCAATTACAGAGGCAGTGTTGTTGGTGGGCTAAGGCTTTTTGGAGTCCAACTTGATATTTCTTCTTCTTCCTCTTCTATTCCTTCATCTAATTCCATTGCCATGAAGAAGAGTTTTAGCATGGATTGCTTCTTGTCTTCTTCACTAGCCTCGTCGCCATCGCCTTCGTCTTCCTTATCTTCTTCGCGAATTTCGCTCAATGAAAACTGTGAAAAGACTGCCATTGGCTATCTTTCTGATGGCCCCCAGGAGAGGAAGAAGGGTATGGCAATGAATCACTTTCCTATGTGTATTTTTTCCCAAAAACTAAAATTATTGAACTTTTCGTAGTTTTGGGAGGAATACAATATTTGTTTTCAATATTTTCGCTTTCCAGATTATTTCATTTTATTTTTCATTAGCACTTTAGCATATCTGGTTTCATCCTAGCATTTCTCCAACGAAATTAATTAAAATTTTGCATTTGTTAATAGTGTTACCTCCTATTTATATCACAGTTTCTTGGCCATAAATTCTGATTTCATTACCCAAATTCCATAAACCCACAAATTCTTGTTTGAGTCTCATATTTTTCCAATTCAAATGTTTTCATGACTGGATGATTAGGAGTCCCATGGACACAGGAAGAGCACCGGACATTTCTATTGGGGCTTGAGAAGCTCGGAAAAGGTGATTGGAGGGGGATTTCCAGAAATTTTGTTACCACAAGAACTCCAACCCAAGTAGCCAGTCATGCTCAGAAGTACTTTCTCCGGCAGGCGAGCCTCCATAAGAAGAAACGGCGTTCAAGCCTTTTCGACATGGTATATATCCTTTCAATTCTCGTATGAAAAACTTTCAGCAGAATGATGTAGCGACGACAATTTCGCGATTCAAAGCATCTTTTAAGCGTGTCTTGTTTGAAAATTTTGCCCACCTCTGACTTCTTTAGTTTTGCCTGAATGATGTGGCAACGATGTTAGCGTTAAGAAAAGAATGTCGCTAGTTAGTTGTTTTAAAATTACATGCTCACGTAATAATACTGACTTTCACCGAGCAAGAAAAAATAAAATCACTTGTTTGACAGCTTAGCTTAGCTACATTGTTCTGTATGAACTATTTTTACAATCTCGTTATTAACCGAATCAATAAATTCTGTGCCTTAGGTTGGAAGCAGTAAAATAGATGAAGAACCGCATGTTAACAACTTGGATGCTATCTCAAGTGAATCTCCTCTTCCAAATACCACACCAAACAATCAAGAAAATGACAACCCCCACCAGGAAATGATGCCCTTTTGGCTATTCGGATCACCCGATTCGCAACGAACGAAACAAGTTTCTTCGAAAGCAGTTCCTGATTTGGAGCTCTCACTCGCGTCTCCAAGGCAGAGTGATCAAACCACATCATCGTCGAGTCCACGCCTAATCAGACCAATCGGCGTTGTCTGACATTCGAAGGGCATCCTACTGGAATTATCCTTTGTGGCCACATGAAGTTCATATCAGAGAACATGTTTTTTGTGATGGTATTAACAGCACTGCTATGCAAAACTATGGATATAAATGTATCTATTTATGTATTCTTTTCAAATTCTAATGGAACATAGCTGTTAATGATACCTTAACTGCAAGCAGTGGAGGCAAGAATCATTCACTTTGGGCTTATGGGGTTCATTTTTAAAGCAATTTGGCCTTCATTTTGGTTCGACAATCAAGGGCATCCAGGCCAGCTTACACGCACGCATCTCAACTAATCCCCTCCCCGGTCAAATCAAATTAAAGCAACCTACACCGAGACTTAAGGATTCACAAGAAATTACTTTCTTGCGGCCTGGCCCCAAGAATAGAACTATGGTTCATTGTGTGAGAAGCAAACCCATCAACCAATCGGAATTTAACCCTTGGGCTACCCTATTTGGCCCTTTTGAAAGCTAGGGAAAGCCACTTATTTTAGACTAGGTGAGCAAATAATTCAGTATTATTGTATTGATAGTGGCAGTGTTGCATCCTTAGGACCTCCACCAATAATGGAAATGAACCATCATGTCACTACCTAACTGCTTTTGTCTCCTTCAACTAGTTCACACTGAACTTTGGCTTTAATTAGTAGTAGATTTTAGGTAAAGCTTTTCATTTATTTAAAAGAGATAGCTTTGATAACAAGCAATAGCTGCAGCAGCAAGAAGAAAACAAAAGAGAAGCACCCTTGATGAGGAAAAATGGTTCTTTTGTCAAGAAAATTGGAAACCCTAATGTTTGTAGAGTTTACCCTTGGCGATAAAACCATATTCTTGTCCTACTGGAACTGATAGGCAACTTCTGAAAATGGACCTATATTCCTACAAATGTCATTTCCATTACTGATGGACAAAACTGTTTGGAAGCAGAGCTCTTTTATCGCGGAATTAGACTTGCTATTATCATCGGCTTATCTGTCAATTGCGTCGGTCTGCCATTCAGTTGAAAACTATGAAACTAGTCTGCCATAGTTTAAAAGTGGAATTGGCAAAATATTGCGAAGTGGCCGTCTTTGCTCAATTTGAGTTAGACCTTGATGCTGCGACTCAGGCATTACTAATTAGAGCCTTAGAGGTTCAAGAAGTTTTAAAGAGTACTGAAATTAATAGAGTCTTGACAGTTTCTTTGCATAGAAAAGTTTTCCAAAAGTTTGAAAATTTGGTGAGAATAATTGTTGATGATGGGAAAGGATGCCAATCTGTGTTTGAAATTTAATGGAGATGGTGATGCAAAAACAAGGGGTACAGACCCCATGTGTACAAACCATGTACAGATGGGGTCGGGAATCCTGTTGTGGGTCCCAAACGATTAATCTGAATCATTCATCCTTCTCAAAATTGAATTCCGAGTGGACTTATGTGAGAATCGAGGCAATCGGACGGTTATATGAGCTCGATAAAAAATCACCCCAATTCATTATAAAAAAATTGGATTATTGTATGAACAGTTCAGATTGATCGTTTGGGACCCACAATGGGTCCTCGACGCCAATTGGTACGTGATCGGTACCGGCAGTCGGTACCTATAGAAGCGTTGTTTCTTCCCCTCAGGATTAGAGAGATCCATGTATGAAATAGTTCGAAGTTTACTTTTTATCAAACTTGACCACTAGTCCATCGGTTTAGTGAATAATGTATATTTTACGAGGGGGATTAATTAAGAAAAAGTGTTTGGTTGTTGAAATGGATAGATTAAGTAAGTACACTTAATAACACTCCGAGAATACGGAGAGTTTAGGAGAGATTTGATGGGCACACTTGTTAGACCGTTTTTCCACCATTTCTATTCTCTACTAAAACCAAGATTTTAAGTTTTTGGAGAATTGGTCGAAAAACAGTCCAACACAATTCAGTAATTTTGCCCACCCGAATGAGGTTATGGGTTGGGTGGGTTTTTAGGAATGGCAATGGATCGGTTTGTTCCGGGTTTTGAGATTACCATACCCAAACCCAAAGTATTTATCTATACCCAAATCCAAACCGATATCCAATGGGTATGAATTTTAGTGCACCATAATCAAACCATATGGATTTGGATTTTATCCAAATCGTACCAAACCCGCATTAATATTCATTTCATTAATGAACATATGAAGCAAAAAGATTATATATTAAAATAAAAAGATAATATATCATATGATTTTTCTATTAAACATCTAAATTCCGACATAATCAAAGAAAATAACTACTAAATAATAAACTTTTTTTAATAGGTTCCTATGGAGACTCTTGAGATTTTTAAAGGATTTGAAAAGAATAAGGATGGAGATAAAATAAAAAGTCCTTGAAAGTTATGGATTGAAAAATAAAAATTACATGTACATAAAAATAATATATATATATATATATATATATATATATATATATATATATATATATGTTCCACTTCTAGTCCGGGATCCGGGACTCTGGGACTCCATGATCTGATCATTTTTTTTACGATCCGAGCCGTCCAATGTTTTAAGAAGGTGATTTCAAGGGTCCACGCGAGAAATCTTCAAAAAAAATACCGGGAAGGGCTTGATCCAAGCAGTTTTCGCAAAATTTTTATATTTACGCTTTTTAAAACTGCTTGGATCAAGCCCTTCCCGGTATTTTTTTTTTTTGAAGATTTCTCACGAGGACCCTTGAAAACACCTTATGAACACATTGGACGGCTCGGATTTTCCAAAAATAATTTACAACACAAAAAAACCCATGTTTTTCTTATTTACGGGAGGTGTGGACTAGAAAATTTGCCTATATATATATATATCCTATAAATAATATTATATGGATCGGTTTGGGTTTGGGTTTGGCCGAATACTTGTTAAGACCAAACCCAAATCCAAACCCGCTGGGTATTATGTTTTCAAAACCAAACCCACTCCATGGGTAGGAAAAAATATAAAAAACCACACCAATTAGGTCGGTTTGGCTTGGGTATCTATCGATTTTGGGTGAAATTGCCATCCCTATGGGTTTTAGCTAAGATCCGGATAAGTTGTCCGAGTGCACAGGGGGAACCAAATACCTGATAACAGTGAGCCCCAATTAACTTATCCGCCGCTCTTATACGCCTCCCTTCTCCATTGCCGGGCCCTAATTCCCTCCACAGCTCTTATATCCTACGATTACTAGTGGGGGTTTTACTCCTCTCTCTGTCCCATAAAGTTAGTTTCCTATAGAATTACGTGCAATTTAAAACTTAAAAATAATGTATCTACTAAAATAATTTTCCGATTTTTTTTTTGTACAGTTCAAAAGATCTCATCGAAAAATATCAAATAAGATCCATAATACACAAAAAAATATTTCGATAAGTACGTTATTTTTAAGTTTGAAAATTGCACGTAATTTCTTAGGTAACTAACTTTATGCGGTGGAGGGAGTACTTGGTTTTCCCGGAGAACTTATGTGAGTACGAAGAGTTTATTAATATAGAAATTACTCATGACTTCATCATTTACATCAAATAGAAGCTAACTTGCAAATTGGCTCATTGATTTTGGTCATTTGATTCATTCAACTTGAATAATAACAGGGAAGTATGAATTCAGAATGTAAATGACACAAATGCCCCTTTTCTATGAAATCTTTCAGTAGGATAATAAAGTTTTTTGTACGATAATAAAGTTTGTTCTTTTTCTAACCACGTGTCCATTTAAAGTCAGAACAAATCTTTATATGAACCAATCCAAAAGGTTAGAACAAATCTCTATTAGAATAGATCTCCATTTAAAGTTAGAACAAATCTTTATTTAAACCTGAGACCAAACCCCTATCCTCAGGCCTTGGTTGCCAGGCCAATTACCCCTCTTGGCTAGGTTAAAAGTTTTTGGGACCTTACAGTTGCTCTATCCTAAATTTAGTGGTCCATATCTCCTCAGATTCAGTCAAAAATAGCAGCACCGCTAAAAGACAAAATAGTACATTTTCCATGAAAATCATATGCAATGAAAGTAATTAATGATGTACCACATGATATAGCCAGAGATGCTGAGGCCAGGCATATTTGTCCTTTATATAACTGTAATTACTGGACCACAATTCTAGTACTTGTACAAAATAAAGTGCAAGGACTTGATCAATAAATCTATTATCTGCTTCACATCTAGAATGTTGAATCTTTTTTTGTGTTAATGAAAATCAATCAAATTGAAGTAAGCTTTTTCCATGCATCAGCAGTAGCAAATGGAGTTTGGGGTCTTGTAGTAAGGGGGTTGTAATGAGGTGATCCGGCAATTCATCTCGGCAATGAATGCTCGGATTTTAATCCAAACAATGAAAGGCTTGGATCATTTGGACTTTGGATTAAATCTGAACTGTCGATGTTGAGATGGACGGTTAGATTGGCCTCACTGCAACCCTGTAGTGAGTTATCTCACTACAGGTCTCCCAAATCCGGGTGGATGTAGTATAAGGAAATCCAAAGCATTCTGGATCAAAAGTTCAAATCCATGGTTTGAAACTTTGGTTTGACATTACTACATTTTTTATTTTCTTTCAACTGTGAAACTTTGGACCAAAGCTCCAACCCAAGTGGTTGTTGAGGGTGGTCTTGCTGCCCCATGAGGTTGTGAAAAAGGGTGCGAAGAGAAAGGGAAAGGAGTAATTTTTTTTTATTATTATAAAAAGTCATCTTTGTGCTTTCTCTCAAATTCTCACCAAACCATTGTTGGTGCAAAAATTCGGGAGTCGTCGGGAACCTGAACTTGTTGATGGCGGGCTTTAACGGAACGGCTCGGCGACGTTACTTATGCCGCTTCCGAAAACGAAGATTCGCCCTTTGTTTTGGTGTGCACCGAGTTGATAGCGAATTTGTCCGAGGATACAACGAAGCCCGATCAATTCAATGATCTTCTGCCTGCGTCCGCACAAATGAAGGACAAACAGAATACCGAGTCGAAAAAGGATCGAAAGAACCAAGGAATTGCTAACACCGTTTCTGCAGAGTAACAGTACAGCAATACAAGAAAGTGATCTGTAGTAATTTTGGCATAGTAACAAGGCTAGAATATTGTTCGATCATACTCATGAATGTAATCCTGGGTGTTATTTATAGGCCCAACAATACTCTACTGCTTTGGGACACGCCTTAAGTGAATAGACTTGAGTTTGGGAGGATCTAATCTCCGTTTAAACTACATCCGTGACGCCAAAATAATGCCCCAGTATCGATATAGTTTTTGGCGTGATCGATACCCATCGTCTGATTCAGAAACATCATCCATAAGTTAACCAACGGTATCGATACAACATTTCCTTTAGTATCGATCACCGGCCACCTTACCGCCAAATGGCAATAAGAAAGAGCGCTACAAAGTACTCATATACCAACGATGACCACCTTACCAAATGGCAATAAGAAGTGGCTACTACAAGGCGCCGATGTGCTAGGGTGCAAGTGCGCGCCCATCAAAGCGCCCACACAACCCAACGCCATGCTCATGCCACGCCATCACCGATGCGTGTGAGTGTGGAATTAGATCACGGCCGCACCAAGACGAATGTAAATACACAGGTGTGCTTGCTACTTAACATTATGTGAAGATTATAGGAATGTTTCCACATATATACAACTCAAACATTTCCTCACTAGCCAATGTGGGACAAAACCAAAAACAACAATAAAAGCTTTCTAAAAGGCACAAGGAACATTTTGATAAAACCCCAAATAAAAACCCATTTATTTTGATAATTTCCAACAACCATGACTGGGTGAGAAACTTTAATCCTTTTTTTCTTTTCTTACCAAATCACTCGAATCGAGGGGTTTAGTGTCCGTAAGAAAGGTTTCATGAATGCTTGGATGCATCATGCATGGAGAAACATCTTCGAAGGGGGCCTTAGTTCCCATGAGAGATCAGGTTTGAGTAAGTGTTATTTTAACTCACTAACCTTGCTAACGCTATCATAACTTTAGAAGGTTGAAGTTATAAGAAGTGCTTTGAGTTCCACAAATGTCATATTTTCTTCGGGAAGGACCAAATTTGTTTGGACAACCCTAAGGTGCAAAATTTGTGTGATTTTTGTGTTCATGTATTATGAACTCTCTCTCTCTCTCTCTCTCTCTCTCTGAGTATGTAAACATTTGTGGAAGCATAAGCTAAAAACAACAGAAGGTGAAAAGGAGGCATGGTCTAGGATTCTTTATCTTCAAAGCAAGGTATCTGCCAAATGACCACCGAGGTAGTAGTTTTAGTGGTCCTGAATTCGATACTTAAGAGGGTTGGGAGAGGAGCTCTAATTTAACTTATACTTTAGTGGGGGTTTGGTGACGGAGCACGCGATGTGGTGAAAGATTTATATTTCTTCCCAGTCAATTTAGCCATGGCAATGGGTTCCCAGTTGATCGGGAATCACTACGTTGGTTCAATCCAGCTCAGCTTTTATCATTAGCAAATTAGAAAGGTATCCACCAAATCCTTGAACTCCTTCTCTATGAATCTGCCTACTCTTACTAGAAATTATTAGTATATTACTTTTTTGTGATATGCTCAATAAAAACTAAATTGCAACAAATTAGAACTCGAAATTTGGAAATCAACAAGAACAAAATGGTGATCAAGGCAAGTATTATACTCTGTACTTAAGACAGATTTTGCCTCCATTACGGTGCTTACGGTTTGCATTGGACGCCTATTACCCAACACTACTAAATCGAACGCCCCACAGATACAACACAATCTATGGATCTGTAGAACCAAACTCGTGTTTGTACTTTCTCAAATAAAAGGACTCCGACTCAATGAAAGTTTTCCCAAATCAATTTTTTTAAATGAATGAAGGATGCCATATAAATAGACTAACTCGTGACTCTACAACAAGTCATGAGGGGAAATGACACCTCTGTTCATAAAAACGCGTCCGTCCACGAAAACAGGTACCACAAAAAAGACACAATTCCGAATTGAATCAATTTCATTCACACCACACAAAATATTTTATACTATCCAACAATTGTTTGTCAACTTGTATGACCACTTGTGAGAAACCTAAACCAAACAAAGACACCTCCTTTAACACTCACAAGTCTATTAAAAACAGATTGGTCCCTTTTAGTCTACCACATATATAGTTATCCATATATCTATTTTGTTTTCACATGTTCGGGGTGGAGGATAGAACGTTGTACTGAAATTTTGATTGCACCACTGAGCTGTTGAGACAAATTTACCAATCTGCTGATGAAACCTTCCCCAGCGTAGAACTGTCCAAGGTTATGAATTTGTATAGTACCCCACAGTGGCGGAGCCATGATTTTAAACTGAGGAGGACCGACTTAAAAAAAATATTTTCAACCAAAAAAATACTAATTAGTGCATTATGTAAATTGTGTAGTATATTACTGTATATGACATTATTTTGTTTATTGATTGACAATCACAACACCCGTGTATAACTGATTGCATGCGTCTATGAAAAAAATTGAGAAAACTTTACGTAACAATGTATAATTATTTTAATTTTGACTATATCAAACCAAAACTATTTAAATTTTCAGAGACTTATTATGCTAAGTATCGAAATAATAATTACACTATATATATTATTATTAGTAAAATTTTAAAATTCCGAGGGGGCCCGGGGTGCTACGCCTCCGCCAGTGGTACCCCATGAAAATTGGGCAGTAAACGAGTTGGCAAAGCAACTGGACTTAACTGTCCGGTTTTTTTTTTGTTTGTTTATGGACTATGTTTATTTAGTTTTTCACGGGGGGTCTTAATTTCATGATCCGAAATTGGAGATTTAGGGCTCTAACGTAGACATATGTCCCGGCTTTATTTTTCCATATTTATCCTATTTTCTAGGATAAATTACACGGACCTCCCCTAAGGTTTCTGACAATGACAAGAACCTCCCTTCAAGTTTTTAAAATGACAATGACCTCACTCAAAGTTTAGTTTATAGATACGCATTCATCCAACCATTAGTCAACAGTTAATATCCGTGAGGGAAACTGCTGAAGTCAGCCAAAATTTGTGATTTTGTGTCCATTTTGCCCTTCATCCCAACCCGTTAGTGTTTCATGTCCTCCATTGACTAAAAAATAAAAAATTCATAACCAAACACCCTGTTCATCTCTCTCTGTCTCAACTAAAATTGTACTCTCTCCATCCCTTTTTAAATTTCCACTATAGGAATACGTGTAATTTCAATGTCCCAAAAATATATTTCTCTATGTGATTTTTAAAATTGGTAAATGTACACCCTTAGTTAACAAGTTAACTAAAAGAAATCTACATGGTCTTTGCCCTTACCCAACAAAGTTAGAATGTTTCTATGGTGATGCTCTCATAATGTTCTTCTTGTTTTGCTGGATTTGAATTGGAGAAATGTGGATGTTAATCCCCTCTGTCTTCGTTGCAAATCTGGACATGAGTCGCTTGAACAAATGTTGTTCCAATGCAAAGCTTCCAAAGAGGTCTGACGATGTTCCCCTTTCTCTTCTATAACTCATGCTGCTCAACACGCCTCAGTCTTCAAGGAATGGTGGGACTCTATATCTCGTTCACTCCTTAGTCATAAGGAAGTTGAAGAGATGAATGGTCTTTTAGTCGCCATCTACTGGTTTATTTGAAAAGCTTAGAACAATGCATATTTTGATGGCCTGGTATGAAGTGCTTCTACAATTTTAGAAAAGGCAACGTCTCTATGTTCTGAATTTCAGGAAGCTAATTTGCTCAAACCACCTTCTCGTGAATTGCTTAATCCTCCTGTGGTTCTGGTTTGGTGTCGTCCTTCCTCAATTGCCATTAAATTAAATGTGTATGGAGCTATTGGCAAGGCTAATGGAAAAGTGGGGATTGGTGTTGTGGCTCGTGACTCCGTCGGGTAGATTATTGGCATTCTTTCCTCTCCAATCACTGGCTTTCTTTCTCCTAGAGTTATTGAAGCACTGGTCTTCCGTGAGGCTCTTGTCTTTTTTGTGAATAATGGTCTTACGGATATGATAGTAGAAGGAGATGCCCTGTAGATCATCTAGGCCCTCGATAAGGGTGGAAACCAATTTCCAAATTGTAGCTTTGTCATTTCTAATTGTTTAGAACTTTTACCTTTATTTTCTACTTGTTATCTTAAACACGTGAATCGTGCATGTAATAGGGTAGCTCATTCTTTGGTTAGAAAGTCCCAATCTTGTGCTACTTTGGCAGACAACTCTGACAGGGAGGTGATTGTGATTTTCAAAATTTGAGGGGTGGAATTTGTTTTTGTTAGAAACCTCAAGAGAGGTCAATGTAAGTTACCCCACTTTCTTTTAAAATCTATTATTAGCTTGTAAACTTTACCAACACTGTTATCTCCCCTATTGGGGGGATTCGCAAGGATGACTTGCCTCATACGAGTATAATTTTTTATATTTCCCCTGTCGGGGAAAATTGGAGGATAACACTAGTAAAAGATGTCCAAAAAGACCAGACAAGGACTTTAATGAGAGTAGGATCTTCGAGAATGTAGTATTTAGTAGTACACTTTACACTTTTTTTGGAGTTGTCTATTGTAAGCAGGACCACAATTGCAGACCACCAGAGTTGCAATGGAAATATGTGACCAATAAAGCAACACATTTAAGATTTCTAACTGCCCATTCTAAGGATGAGGAATGGGTAACGAAACTTGTCCCCAAGCTATGAAGCAACTCATGCTCAGACTCAAGGACAGTCATGGCACAGATTAGAGTTCGCCCTATGTGGGAACCATGTTTATACCCTTTGTAAGCTACATTGGCCAAGCTTGTGCTAGGTTGTAATTTTATGTCAAGACATACATTTAATTGTATTCACGTTTCTCGAGTTGTACTTTTTTTCATTATTCTTTTAGAGTGTATGTGTGGGTTTGTGGAATGGAATCAATCTGTAATGAGAGAACGTGAGTTGGTCATTAGTCAAGTCGTTTGGCTTACTAGAAGGCAAGGCATGCAACCAGGGACAGAACTAGAAATTTCATTATGCAGGGGCGAATTTTTTCCCCAAAATACTTTATTAGGGCGATGCTATATGTAATTCATAGCAAAATTTCTTTTTTCTATATAATACTAGAGGTTTTTTTCCCTTGCAGGGGCGATACTATATAATTCATAGGCGATACTATATAATTCATAGGAAAATTTCTTTTTTCTATATAATACTAGAAGTTTTTTTTCCTTGCAGGGGCGATGCTATATAATTCATAGGAAAAATTCTTTTTTCTATATAATACAAGAGGGTTTTTTTCTGTCTTGCAGGGGCGACCGCCCCTACTGGCCCCCCCTCTGGCTCCATTCATGCATGCAACGACTTTGTGCTAGCTAGGTTGTTTAGCTTTAATTTTGGTTTTTAGATGGATTTTAGTATCTTATATATTTCCAATTGCGTCAGGCGACTCAGGCCTATTATACGGCCCACAACCCTGGAATGAAATTGCCGATCAATGGGCTCGGGCGACTTCAAGGGGCTCGAGCAATCGTAGCGCTGACCACTGCACAATATAAGTACATTAGTTAGGCCAAAACAAGGTTTTGAGTGAAGTACAACGGTCCTAATTGGCTTTGAGAACTTAGAAACATTCGTGAGGCTTCTTGATTTGTATCTTGGAGCGTTTGCAAGAACCATGGATCAATAATTGTTGAAGAATCTCTAAGAGGTTCATACAACATTGAATCAATAAGGTTGAGTTCCTTCCAATGAATTTCTAGAAGGGTAATCGGAAGGCTTAAGGATTCAAGACAAAGGCAATCAAATACTTGATGTGGTGAACCAAGAGTCGACAATCGTTATTGAGTCAATTGTGAGGAGTCTCAATTGTGCAACAAGGTTGATTGTAATCACAGAGGTTTTTCTAGTGTATGATTCATTACCCTGGTTTTACACGTTTAGGGGTTTCCCATGTCTATTCCTTACTTTTGCTTATTGTTGGATTGGAGTTTTTCCTCCATTTCATTTAATTCAAGGATAGAGTCATGCTAACTTAATGGTAACGAACTTCTATGCAGAAAGCAAAAACAGAAAGATATACTACAAGGCTAATTAAAGGACTGCAATGCTAGTTATAATTTGTAAGAGTTTTATTTTAACTTAGAACCATTAATTGCCGAATTTAATGGCCACTGTTGCTCACTACACCTTGTAGTGAGTGCCCTCACTATAGGGCCCCTGGTTTCTTCAAAATGGGTCTATGTTCCAAAGTAGAAAATAGGTTTGATTTCGAAGTGAAAATGTGTGCGCGTGAGTAGATTTCTGTATGCATGTGAGAGAGGGGAGAGAGCGAGATCAGGTGACATGGGGAGGGGGAGAGAGTGTGTACACTATGAAGTTCTAATAACTGTTTATTTCAAGGATTCAGATGAAGTGTTTTTTTTTTATATGGAGTGTCTTTTTATGTTTTTTTTTTTTTTTCTGAACCAACCCGGTCTCTAAAATTGCTTTATTAATAAAATACATTTATTTGAGTCTCCAAAATAAAAAATAAAAAGAGAGATGGGTTGGGAATGCCCCTTCAACTGTAATGTAAGTGCTCAGTAGTATTCATCAGAAAAGAAAACAAATTAAAGGATAATTCCAGACCAAATGTAAAACAAAAGCATGGGATAACACAACATCTCCCTGCTGCAAATGGTATGGATTGAACAAAGATGACGTTTCACATTCAGGGATCCCTTTTGAAAAACAGTGACATTTGAACAACCTGCAGGCCTGCCTTATCTATTTGTTTACTGTAAACATCAATGTGGTGACAATAATTTGTTTTTCCCCCCTCAATCAAACCCCACAAATAATTGGTTTCTTGTGCACATGTTTTAATTTTGGGAAAATTTCATTAACCTCCCCTGAGATATCTGACACAAATAGATACCTTCCTTGAAGTTTCTAAAATATAACACTGACCCCCCTTCTTTTTCTGACTCAGCAAAAAGGACCCCTTCTCCGTTAGTATATATTCTGTTAGAAATCCTAACAGTTCTAGTTGTAGATTTATGATGACATAACCGTTAGTTAACACTAACATACCTATTTTGCCCTAGGCTTTGGCTTGTTTGTGAGGTTTTAACTTGCTAAAGCTTAGCTTTTTATCAAAATGGAAGTTCAGGGAAAGAACAAGAATGGCGCCATTTTTAGAATTCTATCCCTAAGGTTTCTTCTTATTAAAAAACTTCAATTATTCATAAATATCGCGCTAGTTGCATTAATATTAGTATTTCGCCCCTCATTAGTTATTCACCCCTCCCGGTTCATTGTTTATGTTTAAGAAAAGATTAAATGTTCATGATGTGATACGTAATACTATTACCTATGTATCATCAAAAAGTAATTGGTATAGTCAAGGAGAGAAACAAATAATAAAGTAAGAGTTGAGAGTAAATATTACTTCTTATTTTTTTAAGAGGCACTGTACCAAAATTAATTTGTTGAGGTACTTTCGGGAGGCTGATAAAGGGCTATTTTAAAAAATATTGCCTCAATTGAGCTTAGGATGGTATTAAGGAAATGACATGTGGATGCTCTTTTAAGTTTTTGAGACAGTCAATTACACGACATGGAGAAAGAAGGTACATAACATTTCTTAAGTACTTTGTATATACACACTATTTAGGGTTGCCCAGCAGGGGGCTTTAGGCAGTTTTCGGTTCAGTTTCGAGAACCGCTCGTTCTAGTTTGTTATTTTCTCTATCTGCACCCATCTGTTTTATCTGGTTCGGTTGGTTCAGTTGCTATTCATATATTAGAAAAACTATCCAAACCAAACCAAAACCAATCTGCCGAAAATCATATAATAGGATCTGTATGACTGTATCTATCTGTACCATCCCTTGAATGGGTTCGCAGGCGGTTTGGTTGACCCGCGGGCACCCTAGTTACTAGCTACGGTCTGCAGGTATGCCCACACTCCTCTTCAAAAAATGATACTCACATAGCAAGTCTACCCATTAATACCAAAATTAGCAATACAGTGTCAGAAAAAAAAAAAAAAAAACTATGTATGGTTCCATTATAACACAACGTCAAGTTCAAACGATTGAATTAAGCCCATCTCATTTAACTATAATACTGTTGATATTTATTCTGGCCGTTTTAACACCATCATGCAGATAGGAGGACGGATTGAGAGTCACTGCCATGACACTTTTTTGATTCACAACCTGAGAGATGAGATAGCCAGGTTATCGTTTTGTAGAATCACAAAGGTGAAGTACAAGGACGTCCAGCGTGCTCACCTTCTTGCCAAGCATGCCTTGGCTGTTTTTGTTCCACAACCGGACACTAGTGATGGAGGAGTCTTACCCTAGAGTCATGTTCCTAGTTTATCTTATTTGTAGTTTCTTTTTTGTTTTGCTCTTGTTTATTGGTTATCTTGTATGTCGGTTATCTTGTGATTTTGTGTTCTCAGGTTGGTGATTCAACGATATTTCTCTGTTTACCTTAAAAAAAAAAAACCCATCTCATTTTTATGCAAATTAAATAGAATGGGTGATGTGACAAGTTTTTTTTTTTTTTTTGACATGGAAATGAGAAGATTGTATTAATGAATGCCCAACGGCACTTACAAAACGGAATTTATTACAAAGATCTTGGACATAGCCAAACTAATAATCATCTTAATAGAGAACAAGAAACACACAAGGCAATCGATGTGTTTCACCCTAACCCAAACATGGCTTGAAGCAAACAGCGACACTTACAAGATTCATACCTAGAATCAGCATCTCTGAAGAGACTTAGTGCTAGTTAAAGATAAAAGACAAAGAATACCCAGACGATCGGATGGACTCCAACCAAACATGCTCACACCAATGAACTCCCAAAACTTCAAATCTTCAAAGCCACCACGAGTTGCACTACCAATGATATCATGTAAGGTAAGAACATTGTTGGAACAGATACCATTGTAAAGCAACCACGCCTGAAAGTATCCGATCTATAGACAAAAATTTGTCCAAAGATGAAACTAACAAATCTCACAAAGTGAGAGATATAATCTTCTCAGATCAGGCGACAAGTCGTTGATCTGGAGATACTAAAGAAAAAGAAAGAAAAAATGAATGAAGATAATAAGTAGTACCATGGCCCTCCCCTCCCACCACCATTGGTATTGAAACCCTAGGGGGAGGGGGAGGAGGAAGAGTAATATTAGTGGTGGTTAGGGTTTTTGGAGAAGAGAGAGAGAGAGAGAAGAGAGAATACCCCGAAAAACTTTCTCTTGTTTTGTTTCACTTATTGATATATGAAGGAATTTTTCATGTGACAAGTTTGATAGTTGCCAAAGTTGATGCCAAAATTGGCACTAAGAGCAAGTCCACCCGTTGGTGACAAAATGGCATTGTCAAAGTCAAATTTTTAGCTTTCTCAATTGTCAAAAACCAAAAAATAGCAGTGCTGTATACATTGATTTGCTTCCATTTTGGTACATTCCCAAATCCTGACTATTGAATTAAACTCATCACATTTTTTAGATAAAATTTAAGTGGCTCAGATGATTTGGCAAGTTTGGCAATTGCCAAATTTGATACCAAGAATGACATTGCCAAAATTTAGCATTGAGTTTGGCTGAAATTTCGCATTGAGTTTGGCATAAAGGTGGAGAGGATTTTTTATTTCTTCGATGCCAAAATTTGGCACGAACAAGTGAGTTTTTTTCTCAACTTGATACCTACTACTCTCAATTTGTGGAATAGATTAGGTAAGTTGATTGCGTAAGAAAGTAATTTTAAGGGGTGTTCCACTAAGTTAGTTTTTTTGAATAAACTGGTTTTTCACAGTTTTTTATGTGATGTATTATGAGAGAATGACATATCTCGATTTCTGGAAAAAACAGTTTTTTGCTAGTAGAACACCCGCCAGGTTGCAAAAAGTATCTTTTTGTGAATTTTTTAATCTTGTTATGGGTGGTCTATCTTTTATCAAATCGAAGAGAAAATTAGTCGAGGTATGTGTAAACTGATTGTGTAAGGGACAAGTTGAGATATAGAGAGGTGAGGATTGTGCAACTGAGAAGTTGACATGCCAAGAAGCTGTAATGTTATTGTTAGGTCACCAAAACACTCCGTTCATTTGTCAAAAATGTTATGTGAGAAAGTTAATCTTGAGAAAAGTGAAACAAAGTGAAGTAAAGGAAAGGGAAATTTACTTTCCCGTGAGCGTTCCTTGTTGATAAGGATGTTTCAAGGAAAGTGTAGTTAGTAGGAGCTAACTTTCCTGCGACACATAATTCCTTTCTTTTTTTAAGAATGCATTTTGGGGGAAAATGAGCCTTCGTGGGAAAAACAATTTTATGGGTCACTGTTGGAAATTGTGGCTCATATGGAGAGGTATCAAGGAGTTCTGATGAAAGGCCACCCATCACGGGTCCAACTGTTGTCGTTGGTAGCCCATAGGGCCAGTATGGTACGGAATTATTAGGATTGGAATAAAGTAAGACTATATATACCATCTATTGTAAAAACGCTAGGCAATTTTGATTATAATTATATAGACTCGCTCTCGCTCCCGTGGAAGTACCCGATCTTGGGGAACCACGTAAATTCCTATGTTGATTCTTTACTGTTTTCATATTCGTTATTGTGTGTGTGTAGTGATTATTCTAATAGCCCCGTTATTTTCCTAGCAACTGAATGCTCTAAAAGTTATGAGAAATTTGATTTTCTCATTCTTTTTCATACTTTCTTGACAATTCAACATTAAACGAGATACAAGTGATGACTAGCTCATGTGATAGAATTTTTGGATATCACATACTTCATCTTAAAATCGAGTCTTATTCCCCCTCCCAAAAAAAAAAAAAAAATACAAACCTAATCCTTGTTTTATTTCACTTGGGCAGAGAGTATTTATAACCTTCTAGGATATTCCATTCAAATCCATATCAACTTTGTTGTTTGTTCGTGAACCACTAAAATGGTGGGGACAAACATCACTTTCTTTAATGGAAAGTAATTAACAGCTCATTTGGCTGTCAGTAAATAAAAAATAAAAAATAAGGTCAGAAAATGAAAACAAACACAACTTTCATATGTTAAAGTACCATTCAAAAGTGTCATAAGTGCATGGCATAGCCGTTCTTGAATTAACACTAAAAAAATCACTTTCTCGAAAAAGTACGGATAGAAAAAAAACACCCACTGTTTATCTTTCTCTCTCTTTCACGGAAGCTGGGGTCTATAGTGATTACAGAGTGTAGTGAGCAAATCATAGACGCAAACTCTTTTCTGTAAGAGTCTTTTCTTTCATAGAAGATTTTTTTTTTAAAAATCTAAACCATTAATTACTGAATCCAGTGGCAATCGTTGCTCACTACACTCTGTATAGAGTCTCAGTCCCTCTTTTACACATACACAGAGCTAATATTAGACAATAATCTGAGACCACTTGTTAGCTAAACAATTGTTGAGATATTTTTAACATCGATAAAGATATACGTACCGAAGCTTTGTGTACCGAGAATGTACATAACGGCCCGCGGGACTTACTTTTGGGTCCCAAATAATTAATCCGAACCGTTCAATAATTTTAAAATAATTTTTCAAATGTATCTGCAAAAAATCAACTCAATTAGATATGTGTAAGTGGGTGATCCAATATCTCATTTTTTCATTAAGAAGTTAGGATCCTAAATTCTAAATGAAAATTTGAGATATTGGATCACCCACTTACGCATATCAAATTGAGCTAAGTTTTTACAAAGACATTCAAAAAATTATTATAAAATTATTGAACTGTTCGGATTATTCGTATGGGGCTCAAAAATAGACCCCACAAGCCGCTATTTACATTCTCGGTACCCTAGCAGGATCGTTTTAAGAGCAAGTGCACCAATCACTAGCAAAAAATGCTAATGAATAGTGTTATTTTTCCATTTTACCTACTCATATTTTTTCCCACACTCCACCAATACTCTTTATTTTTCCCTCTATCTCTATTAAATATTAAAAAGTAATGTGTAGTAGGCCCCATAGAAGGAGTGGATGTGTGTGTGTAAGGGATGGAGAGAGAGAGAGAGAGAGAGAGAGAGAGAGAAGGAGAGGAGAAAAATATTAAAAAATCAAAGACTTGTGAATAGTGCCTAGCTAAACTTGCCTAGCCTCAACCACCAAAGGTAAAATGCCTTTGGCTTTACCTAGTCTGGTACATGCCACATTTTGTAGTTTGGGGAGCTAAAATAGCCAAATAGAGTGAATAGAGAGCCTTGGTGCACATGCTCTAACGTTGGCAAATTTGTGTATAAGTACGGTTTTGAAAGTTTTCAAATGGTAATTACGAGTACCTAGGTTTTTAAAATGTCTTTTTCAGGGGGTGTTCCACTAAGGTGGGTTTTTTTTAGAAAAAACTGGTTTTTCATGATTTTTTATGTGATGTATTGTGAGAGAATGACATGTCTCGATTTTTGTAAAAAATAGTTTTTTGTTAGTGGAACACCCCCTCAATATTACCACCCACATTTCACAATCTTGTGATTCTTGTCCACTTATTATTTCTGGACTTGTTCCATATATTTTGAAGATTCTTTCGATATTTAAATTGAAAAACCTTACTCTCTTTGTCTCAAATTTCTTGTCCACTTACACTATTTATATGTCCTAAAAAAAATTATTATTTATATTTCCAAATATATAATGTTATATACACACACACGCATACACATACATACATACATATACATTCGATAATTCTCAATGAGCATTATTAAAGAAAATTTTTACTATAGTAAAAAGAAATTATAGATTCAAATATATAAACAATTGAAAATTAACATGCATGCCTGTAAATGGATGAAAAATTCAAGACGGAGGGAGTAAGTTCTAACCCGCAATCTACATATAATTAAAAACAACATTAGTATGTAACGTTACCTTGATAACTAATTTTGCAATCAAAAGCCATACCTTAAAGAACACTATATGAGCAAGAGATTGAAAATGAAAATTAAGCAAAGGAAAATTGTAATTATGAGATATTGATGAAACAAACTATAAAAAAAAAAACAAATAAAAAAAAGAGCAAAAGAAATGTCCTGGAAAAAGGATGAGTGGTGAATTTTGAAATAAAATAAAATAAAACGGTGAAGCAAATTTATTTAGGCTACTTTTTTTTAATTAGATTTGAGGCTTTTGAGAGTTGGTAAATGAATAATTACTCAAACTTCAAGGGGCACTAGTGTAAACATTTTAGGATCTATATGAAAATTTTACAAGTTAATTGGGACTAAAGTGCACTAGTTCAAAACCCAGGGGGCACCTGACCTCCTTGTCTCTCTTTAACTCCTCCCCTACAGCCACCCCATCTCAAGCATTCCCAATAAGGAGAACACAAATCCTCTCTAAAAAGATTAGTGAATAGCATTTTACCTAATCATATCTCTTTCAACACTCCAATAATCCTCTTTATTACTCTCTATACCAATTAAATAATATAAACTAATACATATAATATATATATACACACACACACACACACACACAAGAGGAGAGAGAAAAATAAAAAAGGATTACAAAATTATTTGAGAGTGAATAGTGATTCCCTAAAAGGGAGGTGATATTGGGAGGCACTATTCACATATGTATTTTGTTAACATATTTAGGGAGGCTCTTGGAGCTCAAATTTAATGTTTGGCTAAATAAAATAGAGATAGGAGGCAATTTAGGGAGTTTGTTGTACATGCTCTCAGAGCAGAATAGATAGATTCTGTAAAGAATAAGAACTAGAAACCGTCTTTTGTGGAAAGGATATATGGTACAATTAAAAAAAAATATTGACCCAAATTTACAGAAGTTCAAATAACATAAAAAATAGTAATAAGTCTCTTTATAAAATTCAAGTCTAGCCAGGGAGGCATTTGTTGCCAATTTTAATAGTACAAACTCTGTCTAAGTATCAGCTTTTGATCAAACTATTACTTAACTTTGATGGTTCTTTGGGCATTGCGAAGCAGAACTTTCATTTCTTGCTTTCTTCATTCCCTAAGAAATTATACATTCATCACCAATATGACTCACACAACATCAAATTCGGCACACTAAACGCTCGAAGTTCTGGACCAAAAAAGATAAATGACTACTACTACCAACCATGAGGACTGTCAAAAAATGAAAAAAATGGTCCATAATATTTATTGTGCAATTTATGTCGAAAAAAATGGTCCATAATATTTATTGTGCAATTTTTATGTTGAAAAAAATGGTCCATAATACTTATTGTGCAATTTTTTATGTTGGCAGTAGCTACTGGTAAAGTTTCTTTGCTATCAACAGTAACTTTTTTCTTTTATAATGCACGATGTCTGGGGCAAACTTAAGTGCACTCTGATTAATCTCTACGGTCTATTTCATAGCTCTTTTCTCGCTTGCACAAGAGGTGAGGTAGTCTCAAGAGTTACTCGTAAGGAGAATCGAACTTGAAACCATAAAAAGAAGCTAACCCGAGTCTTTAGCCAAGACTATCAGGCTAATCCCTTGGATTGTCCGTCAGCTACTTGTCATTTGAGTATCTGGAAATTCGATGCATACCAAGCTATTTTTTTCATAACCAAATGTTTGGATCAATTTAAGCGCGATAATTTTTGTGACAATGAAATTAACAAGAAAACAAACCAAACTAACTTGCGCGTAATCCCATGACACGCAGGGAGAGAGAATCCAATTATAGCATTACTCCACCAGCCTTCCCTGCAGCATTAGAATGAACGATTCATCTTCTTTTATAAATCTCGCAAAAGGACACTTTGATAAACCATACGATTGTTTTGATAAAACTCGAGAGGACTATTGTAATCCGGGAGTGGAGTTCTTGCCGTGCACCATCTTTTTTTTACAATACATATCAATACGTAAGACCTTGTACATAAATCAGTCGTTAAATCATTACGCACTGATCAGTAACGATATCTGCTGTATTTTTGGCCTGGCATTCTTCTAATTTCCAAAAGAAGATAATCTGTGATTCTTGGTGAATTTCCAGCGTACACTGTTTGGACCAAGAACAGAAACGAATCGTGTAGATCAAGGCTCAGTTTGGCTCAACTTGTTTAGTAATGGAGCCGTGCTCTAGCTCAAATATTAGGCTTGCTTAATAAAGGAGCTGAGCTTAACAAAGCTATGCTCGGCTAAAAAAAACTCAGCTCGTTTAGAAAATAAGCCGGACTTGGCTCGTTTACAGTTGAACTAGGCTCAAACTTGAATTTTAGGCTTGTTTATACTCAAGCACAACAAAGATTGGTTGGGCTCGGCTCGATTGCACCCCTAGCTTGGACACTGGTGAGACACAAACCCACAATGCATCCAACCAAACATATACTACTAAGGCAATCTACATACCTCCCAGCAAAAATGAAACCAATCAAAGAAAACATGAATCATTCGTAACTGTCTCGGGATGAATGTCGAGTTCCCTATTCCAGACAATACATACCGAATAACAAAATCTTGATTAACTGCCCCCAGCAGGGATAACCATTGTTGATGCAATTCTAAGAAGTTACAAAACCAAAGCAGTTGAAAACCAAGTTTAACCATTTCCGACAAGCAGCAGCCACCGGTTCGAAAATATAGAGGTCTACATTTTGTTCTTCAGGCTGTAGCCAACTTTCTAGAGCACACTATGTACATTGGATCTGAACGTCCGGGGTTGGGGGATATATCCACAGCCTGCAGAATTTTTTTTGCAGTGTCATGGATTTGAACTATATAGTTAGCAACAAAATAGAAACTAAACATGATCAGCCAGAATCACCTACCACATGATTTGTTCATTAAAAGTGCTATGGAAATGGGGTTGGGTGATAGGAGGGGGCAAAAAGGAAAACAAGTCTTGAGCATATCGACGTAGGACAAGATACTAAGGGGGTGTTCCACTAAACTAGTTATTCCCAAAAATGGAGACAGGTCATCCTCTCACAATACATCATATAAAAAAGTGTGAACACAAAAACTAAGGCAGTTTTAAAACAAAACTCTTAGTGGAACACCCCCTAAGGGTTTTTATTAATGGAAACATTATTCTCGTAATAGCTTGGTTTAGGAAACTTTTATTATGTACCACTTGTTTTGGCATGTTTATATTAGGTACTCCCTCCGTCCCTTTTTAAATGTGTTACTTGGGATTCTGTGCCATTTTCAACGGCTTATAACTTTTAATTTATAATAGCTTTTATGATTTTGAAAATTTTGTATAATAGAAATAATTAAGATCTATCAAACAAGATTCATAATGCATATGTTTTGAGGTTCACATTAAAAGTTATAAGCCGTTGAAAATGGCACAGAATCCCAAGTAACACATTTAAAAAGGGACGGAGGGAGTATTAGTCTTAATTACCATAAGTAGGTTAAGCCAAATTACTTATTTTTATGTTTATTAGTTTCCTTTATTGTTTTCCTTGGTTAGCAAGATTCCATTATTTCCTAGTTGAATTAGGGTTTAGCCTATAAATAAGGAAGTAGCATATGGGCATACGGAATTCCATTATTCAATCATCAAGAATATTCTAGAGTTTCTGTCTTCTTTTCCTCGTGGATTCAAGGTATGCTTGTGGATTCGAGTGTGTATCATGTCTGCTAGAACACTATCTAACCTTTGTGTTTATTCCGCTGCATCAGAATATTTGCAAAGGATACCAACTTTCAACCGACTATCCCAACGTCGTTATATTTCTCTTATTTACATCATCAAAAAAATAGTCAAAGACTCAATGGACCAGTAGTTAATGAAGGAAAAACTATAAAGCTGTGCTACTGAATATTTGCTGCCAAAGCAATATTTAGTTTCTTACCTGAGGAGGTTCAAAACCTCCTGCGTAATGGAAGTATGACCCGACAATCATAACATGATCAGCATCACCAGTTGATGTCCATACTGAGATTGCCTTGGTCCAGAAGCAACGGTTGGAGAAACTGGTTATAAGGAGAATGTCAAAGATTACAGATTGATAACCACCGAAAGGAAACAGAAACAAAAAAAAGCAACATGAAGTCATGAAGTACTTTAGAGCACCCTGTTCCCTTCCTCGCTTTTATCACCTATTTTAAGAGGGCTCCTCAAAATGTCGAGTAAGTACAGCGGATCCGTGGCAGACATGATTAGTTGGATGTTCACCAGTAATTGTGCACAATGAAATGCACTGAGAAATATGAATATTTTGAGTGACCTGACTCCTTGAGATGGAATTTGATGAATTCACACTCAGAATGTACACGTATGTAACGCTAGAAACCAGAGTCCATGTAAGATAATTTATCACCCAAACTTTGACAAGATTTTGGATTTTATGTTCGTCCATGTTAAAAGAAAAGAGTATCGTTGAGAAAGAAGTGGAAGCAGTTAGGCAGTAAACCTAGTGAGATCCATGTCTTGTGCAGTCCTACCTCCTAAGGCACACGAATTACAATGGATCTTGTGTTTGAACCTTCGAATTGTGGTGGGATTTGAGAATAGAAACGAAAAGGTAGGGGATATCCCTCCAGTTTCAAGTTATGTTCTATTTGCCAAATCCCTTCAAAATCCAATATCTAAATGACCTATAGGTTCAAATATCATTGCAGTAGAACTAATTATTACCTCATTATAACAAGGCCACCAGGCTTGAGGATACGTCGCATCTCCTTGAAAACCTCAAGAGGCTTTGTCAGGTAATCAACACTAACCTGCAAAATGAAGGAGTCAAATTTGACAGCATGGTAATACATTCACCTTAAGAGTATACTATAGAGTCATTGGATACATTTGTCTTCTCAATTCAAAACAGAAGTGAGGGTTAAGGTCAGAAGATGACAGTCAATATGCAACTTAAACAATCGCAAACTGGATTCTCCAACACACTGGTATTGGAATTTAGAATCTGAGACCAGCAAAGAAGAAAGAAGCTTCCAAAATGATCACATCCAACAGCCTTATCTTTTTCGTTATTCTAGAGACTTTCATGGAAGGTGTACAGTAGGAGTCAATTACCGAACCACAGTGGTTGCCAACTCCTCTAAGAGCCTTACCCATATCTACTCATCCCAAAATATCCACCCCTGCCTTCTCGATGAGAATTCAGAGATAAGTACTGAAAGTAGTATTATCAACAGGCGTTATATGGAACCATTCACAGGAAGCAGATATTCATTCTGGAGAAAAAAGTTGTGTACTTAAAAGATGGGAAAAGATCCACATACCACATTCGTAATGACATCAAAGGAATTATCTTCAAAGGGAAGCTTAGGGTCAATATTCAAGTCTTGAACAACATATTCGGTCAGAACCTACAAACACGTTGGATAAAAGATGCATGAGTTTCTTTGTGTCAAACAGTTAAATGTGAAAAAAGGTGTACGAAAAGCGTGAATTATAGACATACATTAACTATTTGAAAGATGTGAAAGGTAAATTAGGATGCTCAATATTTGGCTTTATTTCCAACATGACCACTGCCCGTCGGGCGGAGGTTGATAAAACCCAATAATAAATAGGATCACAGCATATGATACAGGAGCCTATCAAATCGGATCTTGTGAAAAAAAGGATTATATCGTTAGGCAGAGAACAAGGTGCCCCCTCCAAGACAAAGAAAAGGCTGTGTAAGGTTATTTTCATCCCCTGCTTGTGGTCAAAGGATCGCCAAAGTAAGCAATACTGATAACCATCCATCCCTATTACCCAATTTACATGTAAATGTTTAGACATAGACTAGCCTTTTCGATATATTGAAATGACTAACGCACTTTTAAAAATTAGTCAAGTGTAGAAGTATGTCTCACAGGATTCCGCTTGAGCTCCTCTTCATTCAAACCCATCCCTACTATCCGTTCTTGCTTATATCCTGCAGGGAAATGACTCACCTAGATGAAGTACAAGAATAAAGTTACGATAATATAGAAGTTGAATTTTTCCAATGATGAAATGCTATGATAACTTTAGCATGAAAATTATCTTACCCAACTGCTACACATGTCAAGGACAGCTACTCCAGGAGTGTTACTAGGAGGGAAAACCTCTGAATAGTACTTAGTAAGAGCAGCAATGGCTGGATCATCAATGTGTGTGACAAAGCGTGGGGATTCATAGAATAATGTGTCTGGTGACCTGGAAAATCATTTGCAACATTGAAGTCATATGGAATCCAGAGACTAACTGCTATCTTTTAGCTGAAAAAATGCAAGAATACACTAAAATGACAAAATTGACTACTTGAACACAACTATTGCTATGATCCATTTTTATTTTTATTTCTTCTCGGCAAAAGTAATGAATAATGGATGACAACAAAAGCAAAAGGGCAAGAGAGGTATGCCCAAACAAATGGAACACAATGCTTCACCTCAGCTACGCCAACAACTCAAGTTGACAAGAAGCCAACCCAAAAACACCAAAACAAGAAAAGTTACAACAATAGGATCAAAACAGCATCACTAACCACTATAGCACAGTGAAGGACACCTACACTAACAACGCAACACTCAAAATAAACCGTTCTCCAACCTCTTCAAGCACTCCAATTCATTACCAAAAAACTGGACACCTAAGGTCTTCCCTGTTTCAATCATTCCCTCTGGGTCCCTTAGAATGACCTTATTCCTGTTTCAAATGTTGCTCAAAAAAATATAATCATCTTTCGATGAGCAATGACTATTCCCCACTCTTGAGTGTTTCCCTTTTTTCTTCAACTTCCTCCATCTTTTCTCTTTCACAACCCACCTACTGGACCTCGGGAAAAGGCAAGCCTTCAAATCTCGATACTTTCTCATAAAGCTTGGTTCAATTGATTTCCCTTTTCTACCCTGATTCTTCCTTTTATGATGAAGATTGGCCACCCCATCATCAATCTCACCACCCTCAATACCAACAAAAGTATCAGCCATAAAAGACTCATCTTCTTGACCAATGTGATTAAGACTCCCCTCTCCATTATCCGCCTCGTCAGCATCAGCAACCACAATGGGAGGCTTGTTACATTCAGGGGCCATGTCAGAGTCCTCATATCCACTTAGAGTGTTAGATGCCCTAGCTTCAGAATCCAAGCTTGGAGACTCAGAAACCGAAACAACATACTCCATAACACTGGTAGGAGAATCCTCAGAAACTCTAATGGGGATTAGCTTCCAATTAACTCTAAAAATTTGAGCAACCCAGACATTAAGAGGAACGCCCAAGCATGTAAGCCACATGCATCTTATTGGAGGGATAATCTGCCCATTCCAAAGCTCAAGAGAAGAGAAAGATTTGGTGATCCAAACTAAGTCTTTATTGAGAATCATCTCAACAGCAGCCTTAGTATTACATGTGACAAGAATATAAACATCTCCCATAGATCTAATTTGCAAATCTTCCAACCCGTTAGAACTAAACACATTTTGGATACAACCCGCAGACTGATAACAATGAAGTTCACCCACCACACTCCTCTCAAGCAAACCAAAATCCACCTCAACAGCACAAGAAATAGTGGGTTGGTTTGAAACACCCTTCACTGCATCAACATAAGAAAAAAACTTGTGCCCAGAACTCAGGATGTTCGGCTTACTTGAAGTGCTTAAAGAACTTTTCCTATCATCAAACTAGAGCATTGTCAGTCAAAGACAGCTAGTTTCACAACAATGGTTTTGTCCAAGAAAAAAATGCCATTCGCTTTATCAATACCAACTTCAGCCGAAACTAGACATTTCAATCTTACAAAACCGAATCTCCTCCCAGAGTTCTTTCCTCTCTTGTTAGGAATACACGCATCCCTCACAATACCATAATCAGAAAACTTCCTCCTAAGGGCAAGATTATCCACCTTTTCAGCCAGATTATCCACCTGCTCAGCCAGATTATTGACGAATGAAGTGATAAACTTTGCCATCCCAAATGAACATAACACCAACAAATCGCAAAACCCAGCAGCAAGAGGCACACCGGCCAAACGAGAAAGCAAAACAGACCAGCAGAAGAACAGAGGCACACCTGCTGAGGAAATAAACAAAAGCTCAAACAGCAAAGCAACACCTAAACGGCAATATCCCAAGTCAGATCACTGGCCGCGAAGAAGAAAGAAACCAGAAAGATACCTCACGCGACAACAACAAACAACAAAGGAGAAGAATAGGAGAACAGTGACAGTGAAACTGGATGATTGGAACCAGAGACCAGCTCCTGATATGGCAGCCTACAACAGAGAAGAGCAGGACCAGCGAAACTCCTTCAGAGCTACAGATGAGAAGACGAGGAAGGGCTGCCGGTGGAGGATGAGAGGGACAAAGAAGGTAGATGCAGATAGGCTTGAGATGGAGATCAAACGATTGAGGGTTGCGAGATGCAGATTGGCAAAAGGTGATACGGGTTGCAAGAAGCAGATGGGTGATAGATGGTGGAGAAAGGGAAAAACATGAAAAAAGAACAGATGCAACAGCAGATTGGAGGAGAGGTGTGAGAGATTACCGGCAAGAGGCATTGGAGATGGGAGAGGCACCGTAAATGGTTACTTGCTATGATCCATGTTGGTGCTTATTGAGAATATAAATAAAAAAGGTTACCCCTCTCTCTAACAGCTTAAGCTTTTAGATGAATTGGTGGTTAACAATCAAATATGGTATCAGCACAGACAATAGATCTTGTGTTCGAACTTCACCGCCTACCCAGTTATTAGATATTTGCACGTGTTTAGCCCACTAATGGAGAAGAGCCTGGCCACATGTGAGGGGGCATGTGTTGAAAATATAAATAATAAAAGTTACCCTCTCTCTAACAGCTTAAGCTTTTCGATGAGTTGGTGGTAAACAATCTAATATTGTTTAAGATAATTTAAGTTTAAAGCATATTCACAATTTCTTCCTGTGTAATATTGCCATTCATCAAACTGACATTCTACTACATAAAATAGTCGGAGAGAGTTCTAATGATGAGCAGAAAGGAAGAATAAAACATCTAGAAGGAAGACTTCAGTTGGAATTACATTCTACCACAAGTGAAACATTTCATTTGTTTAGCGAGAGGTCCAAAGATGACAAGTTCTACATGAATTACCATGTAATTAACCTTAAATAGGCTGGAACATAGAAAGATGAGTCGCTACAATGCACAGAGACACTAATTCATCGACAACAGGAATTCAAATTAAGTATGTAACATTGGTGAAGGAATTTATATGGAGTTCGGAGCAAACCCTGTATTGTAGCTCAACTGTATAGGATTACTTTACTTTGGGCATTTAGGCTCGAGGATATATAATCTTTACTAATTCTTGTTAAGAGGAGGATAGAGAACATCGTACTAACCTTATGTATATCTATTGTTTTTGTCTATATTTATCATTTTAGAAACGCAAGAAGTTTTGAATATAAGCTCATTGTATTCTGCACACAAGATCTAACCCTCGCCGGACCCCTATTGAAGTAACCCAAGCTCTCCACTTTATCAAAAGAGAGAAGTTTAGATATTCATACTGTTTAGCGCAAAGCTTTTCAGGTGGGAACACAATAAAGGCAATGCAGTAAAGAAACAGTTCAAGAGATTGTACTCGTCAAAGCGTTGGAAATCCTCTTCCTTAAATGGAAATTGCTCTGGCCATTCAACATTCTTCAATACCTTTAAAAGGACCAAAATGTAAGCAACTGTATATTTCAAATGGAATTCAAAGAAGTTCAACACTAATTGACCGCTAATATAACAAGAAGTTGGACCCCTCAAAGGCCTAGTGATTACATTCACCAAGGTAACTATCCTATCTTAGGCAACCAATCACAATTTAGGCTTTGTTTGTTTGGACGCAAAATATTTTTGTGTAAAATATTTGAATTGTTTTCCTTTGGTTGGGAAAAATTGTGCAAAACATTTTCCTAAGTAATTTTTTTTCCATGAAATGGCATGAAATGATTTGCTTCAAAACATCCCGTAAGTCATTTTCCTTAGAGACGTCAGGTCCCTTGCAAAAGGTTCATGAGCAAAAGTTATTCTGCGAGTGCAGGTGCGCAGCCCCAATCCCAAAACAGAGAACACACCACGACGGTGTAAGCCAAAAAAGCTAGAGAGAGAGAACGGGGATACCTTTCCATTAATTCAAATTCATGCTAGTACAAGAACATACATACAAGAACATATATACATAAATGTACATGTATATATCATTATTTAATACTTGTTAAAATGTTTGTTATGAAGATTTACCCACACACAAAAAACAATGTTTGTTCTAAAGTCAGGGAGCCAATCAAGTTCAAGAAAGACAATTTTGTTAAAATTGTAACCAAACACCAGAAAATGAAAGTTGGTAAAATTTTTCCATGTAAAATATTTTACATTGAAACAAACAGAGCCTTAGAATTATTATCCTGATTTGCTTCTCAAGGAAGAGAATCAAGTTTTAGGTTTTACAACATTTCAGAAATACAGTAGGATCCAGCATCATAGGATTTCTACACAAAAAAGATACGGGGTGGGATATGGATCGTTTTGGGGAGGAGAAAAAAAGTATCCCATATCGTAAGTTTTTAACAACTATGAATTCCAGACCAAAGCATTCCCCAAATAATCACCACCCATAACCAAATTCCAAAAGCTAGACAATGAACAAAAGAAGACCACAATGAACAACAGAAGACACAATGAACAAAAGAAGACCACAACCTTTCCCTAATTTAGCACCATTTCCAAAATCTAACCCAGAAACCAAAATAAACCAAGAAAATCAAGAAATTAACTGTGAACAATCACAACTTGGAGTTTTTCTCCTAATCTGCTTCCCTAGTGAAAAGTTTCAAGGTTTTCGTATCTCTTAACACTCCAGATAATTTAAAAAGGAGTATTTGTCTCATCCCCAAGATCCTGGCCGCAGCATGTCCCCAGTTTAGAACAAACCCACTTGTTTACACCACAAATCTCTCTCTCTCTCTCTCTCTCTCTCTCTCTCTCTCTCTCTCTCTCTCTCTCTCTCTCTCTCTCTCTCTCTCTCTCTCTCTCTGTGTGTGTGTGTGTGTGTGTGTGTACCATCATATTTCAGAATCCAAGAAAACCCAGAAAAGAAATTCTCAAGAAAATCAAGAAATATTTGTGTGAGACAAAAGAAAAGGGTCCTGAACAACACAATCCTCGCATTTGGCACCATCACAATCCCCGCATTTAGCACCAACACAATTCCCGCATTTCAGAATCCAAAGAAATCCCAGAAAAGAAATTCACAGGAAAATCAAGAAATATTTGTGTGGACGAAAAAGAAAGGGTTCTGAGCAACACAATTCCCGAATTTAGCACCAATCCTCAATAGAACTTCCAAATTCAAGAAAACCCAGAAACCAAATAAATCAAGATAATCAATAAACATAACCGTGGACAAAAGAAAAGGTTGGAGAATGGAGATTGACCTGTTCAACAGCACCCTTTTGTCTAGCTGAAGCAATAAAAGTACTGTCACTAGTACCAGCCATGCTCATGAACTGACCCCAAAGCGCAGCCCCAATGCCCAAAACCAGTCGACGAGGTGTCCTGTGTCCACTAATTCGATTCTTCAGAGTTCTGGGTAGTTGAGAAGCAAAATCAATTGCACAAGTGACTGAAATTTTTGGAGGAAAATGACACACACCTACACCTGCCAAAACGGGTATCCTCTGCTGCAGTGTATGAACCAAACGATTAGTCATCTTTGACCTCCACCAATACACTATTGCTACTTGGTAATTTATTCTTGTTTTTAGAAGCAATAATTCAGTGGGGAGGAGGATATGAAATTCTCAGTCTCACGTTGTAATCTTGACGAACGTACAATATTAATTTATTTCATGTTGCGCTTCTTGAAATTATTCCACATTCGTTCGGCTCGACTTCTTTTTTTTTTGTCATTCGTTAATCTTAATCTATTATATTTTAGGAGAATTAGGGAGGGGATGGGTGCTTACGGGAATTGAACCCTACCTATGTACATGGGAGTATAAGGAAGACACCAACTGCACTCCACTCCACTTGCGTTCGACGCTCGACTTCGACCATACTCAAAGATAGGAATACAGCTACGGGCTGTTGGACTCATTTGATTTGGATCGTACAATTGTGATATAGAAGCAATTTACGTGGCCATCTTTTCCTTCAAGAGTCCACCCCGACTTTTGCTGGTTGTTGTTTTACTTTCATTATCGTAAGCAAAACCAAATGGGCACTTTTCAGTTTTTCCTCTTACATTGAGTATATATTTGAAGAGTTAATTAAATAATCGTCCACTTTTTTCACTCATTGTAATTTTTTATTCTGGTCATTTCGAACGGTTATGTTTTCATCCTCTTAGAGTGTAATCACATGTATTTGTATATTGTCTTCCTAAATTGGTGAGATTGAATATATCTTCAAAAATTTCAAACATTCAAAATTACCAAATCCTATTGACTTGGTTTCCATTTTAAATGAATAAAATTTGAAATTCAAAATAAATACAAAAAGGGCATATGTAAAGGATGGAAATAATGGTAAAATTGAATAAAGATTGAAAATCACGGTAACAATATGGGTACTTAGGTGCTTTTCATTATTTAAAATATAGAATGCTTTTAGAAATCAAATCATGGTGAAAATACTAAAACATATAAAAGTGTTTTATGGTAAAAATTTTGGTGCCATTTATAACTAATTTAATATTTTTAGATCTTCAGGGATGATTTGGTTTCCTAAAATATTAGGTTTTGACTTGTAACCCATAACTTCCACCGAAAAGGAAAAGTGGAAATTTTTTGAAATTTTAAAATATATTTTAATTTGTTCCTTCTTTATCCTTTGAAATCATTTCATAGGGATCATTGTAATAGTTAAAAAAATGTACAAAACATCAAACATGGTAAAAAATATAGTATGCCAATAAAAAAAAAACATGGTAAAAAAATGTGTTGCATCTGTTGTCATTTTTTACCATGTTTAATGAACATGGTAATTAGTAAAAATGGTAAATTTTACATAATTGACACACTATGAATCATGGTAAAAAAAATACGCATATAACAGTGATATAATAATTTGACGAGAACCATGGTAAATATAATTAATCTAATTCATTACCCTATTATCATGGTAAAAAAAAATGTCTCTACTAGTAAACATGGTAAATTAGATTAAAGATAAATTATTATACGAATCAAATACACCACCATTACATTTTTTTTCAATCATCAACAATGAACCTCTTCATCAAAAACTTAGCAAAGGACATGAGAATTATGTGATTTTAAACTCTCAAAATTTGTTTGCGTGATTGATGTTGATTTCTTCATCCTCTTCTTTAGATCACTTCCTTTGTTTTTTCTATCTTGGTGTTTTGGACAAGATGGTCTGAGGTTCCCCAAACCGCTTATTGGATTTAACACGAAGACCAGTTTGGATACAAAGCTTTCGACCATGTTCAAAGCAAAACCAGAGGCAGAATCAAAGGGTGATGAATATCTGAGGTGGGTTTTCTTCCCTTTGGTATGGGGTAATGGTTTTCTTGAGGTTTTGTCTTTCGATGAAAATTCAAGGAAAAGGAAGAGAAATATACAAAACCCAACTACAAGATCCCAGATGGAAAACGATAACAGTAGAGGGTTGTGGTGGTCGGCAGAGATGGAGGACGTCAACAGATGATGTGAAACGACGATTTGAAACGGCGAGGAGACAACGCTTTTTTAGTCGGGATGGATGATCACGACGGCGACATGGGGCCACGAGGATTGAAGGATCGCCAGTTCGAGAATTCAGAAATCCTATTCTAGTTTTTAAAAGGGATGAAGATGGCATGAATTGAGGGATTGGATTTTATCCCTCAATCCCTAAATTACAAGGGAGATCCTCATAATTTTGAAAATGGTCCACTACCTACCGCCCTATATATGCATCCTTTAATTTAGTCATCAATCCCTTAATATGTTACAATTATATAATTGTATATATATATATATATATATATATATATATATATATATATATATATATATATATATATATATATGGCATTTTAGGGTTCTTTTGAATCTCGGGATGGAAACATAAATCCTAAATAGTCTCAAGATGATTTTTTAATTTCAAGTAACTAAAATAATGATTATTTAAGTGCCCCATATTTGAATTGAATGTGTTTGGGGAGCACCTTAGTTAATTCATGAGACCCAATTTTACCATTTAGTAGTGGAAAATCTGGTGAAAGGGGAAAACCAAAAAAGTCATGTAAGAACTCCAAAAGGGTTGATAGCATGTGAGGAATTTCAAACTTGAAATCTTAAGATTAGAAAGCCATTGAATTTTAAGACTTGACAACTAGGATAACCATTTTCCCCTGAATCTTTTCTCTCCTGCGCTTCTTTACACCAACACCATATGACATTTCAATACTTGCAACTATTAAATAGATTCGTTTATCAAGCTGGTAATGTTTTACATCCCAAATACCAAAATGAAATGTGATTAGGCTTTTCAATCAACCACAATTGAGAGGAATATTCATCCACCACTTAAATCGCTTAACCAAATTCGGACTCAAGTGAATGACAAAAAATAAGGTTAAAGTGCATTGCAGGATTGGAGAACACATAACAGAAAAGCCCCACTTAAGTGTACACAATATGCCAATGGTTTCCTTTCTTATGATCCTCGTCTCACTGTTTTTTTTTGCTCGGCATCCTCGTCTCACTGTTGAGTGTCGTTATGTCGCTCTGTGGAGTGTGGTTACTGATATGCTGAAGGAAAGAAAGTTTTAAAATGGTGCTACCATTCTTATTCCTTGTGGTTGTGTTTCGATTCCAAATTTTTTGATCGAAAACAAATGAAAATGGACAAGGAAAAGAGTTTTTTAACAAGTTATTGCGTGTGTGGGAGTGTAAAATGGTTGGAAAATAGCAAAGCTGTAAAATTCGACGTTCGGAAACAAAGATTGCTATAGTCATTCTTGCCACTCACCAAATCACGATTGATTCCTGTCAGAAAACATACCAGAAGCAGACCTGATTTTAGCCAGAAAATGGCTGAAATGTGCAAAGCTTGACAGAATGAACACAATTTCCTTTTTAATAAACTTAACGAGTACGCAACAGTCAAAAGTAAACTACTTCTTGTGGGAAAAAAAGGGAGGGATGAAAATCACGCAGTAGAAATTCACAGTTAGGTCAGGTGAACTGCTCTTGCTCTGAGTTTGTACACATTTTAATCATTTTTGCATGCTGCTGCTGCAACTAGGCAAATTTTAGGGGATGAAAAGTGTTTGAAGTCGGAGCAAATGCTCCGTGTGGACTGGTACCAAGTATGATTGTGTAGCGGTAGAGTATTCTGAGATGGAAGTCCAAAGTTCCAACTTTCCCAAAGAAACTTTTAGACCACTTAAAATTCATGACAAAATCAATCACTCTGTTGTTGAAAATGCCCATCGAAAAGATGGAACTCCAATATTCCCTCTAACTCTGCATCATGCTTATAATTTTGATATTCTCATGCAAGGTAGACTGGATCCCCCTATCTACGACTTTCACATCTTTTTCTCTCAGCCATGGCATCAACATAAAGTAACTCTTTCTGGGCATGGAAATGGCTTGAATGTCAAATGTAACACACAAAAGATGGCTTTACCATCAACGCAACAAGAAAAAATGGTATCCTGTATGCAACTTACCTAGCAATATTCGACTCCATGAACTTCAACATCAATGCAACACACAAAAAATGGTCCTGTTTGCAGTTTTGCTAAGCAATATTTGACCCAAAGATCATACGCCGACGTCACTCGTCAGAGTAACTTTAAGGGAATTCGTTTAAAAAGCAGGGAAAAAGACAAGGTATAGTTACATGGACATCCTGTAATTTCATATTCCCATCATTTAGAGGAATACCACATCACAAGCCAGAAAATTATGACAGAATATAAACCACTAGAATTATCCTTTTACCAAGGGAAATAATTGCAGATTTACATTACAAGAAAACTCACTATGATGGTTCCGCACTGATTACAATGAATGTGGGAATGGAATTTATAGACAAATGCCTGAATCAAGATAAATACTATGTTGTAGAAGAACCCACTTGTGTGTCCTTCGGAGCAGATGAAGTTTCCAGGTTAAGATCTCCAACACCCGTAGGTGGACCAATGCTGCAGCGATCAGTGTTGTGTGTAATAATAGCGTCTTTTATTTTCTGAAACTGTCAACAGTATTCAGAAGCATAAAAAGTTATTCACAACACACCAAAAATGGAAGGCATCAAAATTGGATAGGAGTTTCTATAGAAATGAAAAATAAAAATCCCTATGACAATGAATGGTCGACGAGCGTCTACTCTACTGATAGAAGAGAGTTTCGCATTTCTAATGCCACAATGTTTCTGCATGCTGTCTAATAACATCCAAATTACAACCATTTGGACCAATATATGTGATCCATTTGAATGTGAGCACCCTAAAAGACTTAAGCTTTCATCATCGATAAAAAGGATGACATTGATGACCATGCCATGAAATACGTACAGAACAGGTAACAAGTAAACCAGTGGCACAAAGTTTACTTGTTTCAGATCACTTCTTTATTTAATTATCCAATCAGAAAATGGCCTTCAAAGATAAAAGTGGGGTAAAAAGAGTTGCCAAATCCTGCCCCACAATGGAAAGACACAAGTAGTTACATAAAAAGAGTGCTTCAGATGATTCTCAGAAACAACTCCCAATTGTCCCCAAAAATCAAAGTTACTTATTCGTCCAGTTTCTATATCCAATTCAGAGTTTTTTCACACCAAACTTGTGTACTAATGCATCAATGACACATGCATAGAAGTGGAGGGAAAAAGATTACAGAAGAAAGTACCAACCTTAGCAAGTGAACAAGAAAAGGATTCCAGCTGTCCATCGGCCCCACGATAGAAGTGGAAATAAGGAAGAACCTTTACATTCAAGTTTTTGCACATTGGCTTATTCTCGTCAAAATTCACTTTCAAGAACAAAATTTCAGGGTGTTCCTCAGCAGTTTTGCAGAGCTGACAAGACCAACATAAGATGCATCAGGCCAAAATATTCTCAAAATGCCAAAAACAATTTCAGAAATAGCATGACAAATAGAGTACAGCATATTTCCTTCAGCTCTGTTGAACATCCCGTTAAAATTGTCCCAGTGCATTGCTCATGGATTGGCATTCTGCCACAAAGATCGGGAGTTCAATGTGTGAAGTGATTGGTTGATTGACAAAGTATTGTGGTCATGACAAAAACAATTCGGGCAAAAGATTATTTTGTAAAATAGCTTTGGATTTCGAGATGCACTCCCTTCTGAGTTTGCAACCTTCCACTCAATGTAGTTCAGTCATACCCTCAGTTTGGATGGTAGCTTCTTATTGTGGCTTTTCAGTGCTCTCATAGTACAAGGCCATTGCGAAACCCACAGGCCTATTAGCAAAAAGTTTATGAGACCCCGGAGAATATTCGAATCAGAGTTCCCTATGACACAGCCCAAAAACAAAAATTGGAACAGCACCAAACGAAAATTTTATCATTGTCCAGTTGATTTGAAGATAATGTGCTATGCGCGCTTTGTAATGTCCCTTTCCATGCGATGTGTCAATGGTTACATCTGCTTTCAGCACTTAAACACAATACTTTCAGGGGATAATATTTGTAAGTGTATAATTTTCAAAAGGAAAAGGTCCAAGATCTAAAGAGACATGGTGGTGGAACGACGAGGTTCAAACCATGGTAAAAGCCAAGAAGGATTGCTTTAAAAATTGGCAAAAAGACCGGAATGTGGAAAATTTTCAGAGGTACAAGCAGGCTAATAGGGAAGCTAAGAAGGCCATTAGTGAGGCTAAGTTGAGAGCCTACGATGATTTTTATGCTAGTAAGGATGGAGAAAAGAATATATATAAACTCGCCAAGCTAAGAGAAAGGAAAGCTAAAGACTTCTCTCAAGTTAAGTGTATAAAAGGTAGTGATTCGGAGGTGTTGATGAAAGATGAGGAGATCAAGGATGGATGGAAGATGTATTTCGAGAAGTTGTTAAATGAGAAACATGAAGGAAGCTTTGGTGAGGAGGAAGTTGATGTCCCGACCGAGAAAATAGAATACAAGTTCTGTTAGAGGATACAAAAGTTTGAAGTGGAGACTTTGAAGAGGATGATACCGGGTAAGGCCTTAGGACCAGATGGCATCCCCATTCAAGTTTCGAGAAGCCTAGGTGACTTGGGGGTGACTTGGTTGACAAAATTGTTCAACAACATTATTTTATCTAAGAGGATGCCCGACGAATGGAGGAAGAGTACCTTGGTACCTAACCAAACCAAGCCTTATGTCCCAATTAATTGGGGTCGGCTACATGAATCTTTTTTCTCCATTGAGCTCTGTCAAATGCTACTTCATCGCTTAAACCCAGTATACTTAGATCTTTGCGTACTACCGCATCTAAAGTCAATTTGGGTCTTCCCCTCCCTTGTGCGTTTCTACCCAAAGCTATCCTATCCACTCTCTTAACTACTGCATCCGCTGGTCTACGATAGACATGCCCAAACCACCTTAACTTATTTTCCCTTAACTTCTCCTCTATAGGTGCTACACCCACCATCTCGCGAATCGTTTCATTTCTAATCCTATCACGTCTAGTCTTACCACACATCCACGTCAACATTCATATTTCCGCTACACTTATCTTATTCACTTGTTGCTTCTTAATAGGCCAACATTCTGTCTCGTAAAACATCGTTGGTCTTATGACAGTTCTATAAAATTTTCCTTTCAATTTTGTTGGTACCCTCTTGTCACACAGTACACCAGTAGCGCTTCTTCACTTAAGCCACCCCACTTGGATCCTATGAGTCACATCATCTGCAATTTCTCCATCTTGACTAATAATAGAGCCTAATTACCTTAAATGGTCCATCTTTGGTATCTCCTGATCTTGGATCATCACTCTTTCCTCATACGCACTTCTGGTATCACTAAACTTGTAGACCATATGCTCCATTTTACTCCTACTTATCCGAAAGCCCTTAGACTCTAATGCTTCCCGCCAAATTTCTAATTTAGTATTAACACCACTAGCCGTTTCATCTACAAGGACACTATCATCTGCAAACAACATATTTCATGGGATAACCTCTTGAATCTACGTAGTCAATTCATCCATGACTAACGCGAAAAGGTACGGGCTCAACGCTGACCCTTGGTGCAATCCTACTGTGATGGAAAATTCACTCGTTTCTCCTACTGGTGATCTAATGGCAGTGACTGCTCCTTCATACATGTCTCTAACCACGTCAATATAGCCTCTGGTCACTCTCTTTCTCCCCAGAACCCACCATATAATGTCTCTAGGCACCCTATTATAAGCCTTTTCTAGGTCTATGAAAATCATATGAAGATCCTTCTTCGTTGACTTGTGTCTTTCTACCAATCTTCTTAGTAGGTAAATAGCTTCCATAGTTGATCTCCCAGGCATGAACCCAAACTGTTTCTCTGACACCGTAGTCACCATTCTCAATCGATGCTCAATAACTCTTTCCCACAACTTCATCGTATGACTCATCAACTTAATACCTCTATAGTTGTTGCAACTTTGAATATCCCCTTTATTCTTGTAGAGTTATTGAGCATCGATTGCGGATGGTGACTACGGTGTCGGAGAAACAGTTTGGGTTCATGTCTGGGAGATCAACTATGGAAGCTATTTACCTACTAAGAAGATTGGTAGAAAGACATAGATCAACGAAGAAGGATCTCCATATGATTTTCATAGACCTAGAAAAGGCTTATAATAGGGTGCCTAGAGACATTATATGGTGGGTTCTGGGGAGAAAGAGAGTGACCAGAGGCTATATTGACGTGGTTAGAGACATGTATGAAGGAGCAGTCACTGCCATTAGATCACCAGTAGGAGAAACGAGTGAATTTTCCATCACAGTAGGATTGCACCAAGGGTCAGCGTTGAGCCCGTACCTTTTCGCGTTAGTCATGGATGAATTGACTACGTAGATTCAAGAGGTTATCCCATGAAATATGTTGTTTGCAGATGATAGTGTCCTTGTAGATGAAACGGCTAGTGGTGTTAATACTAAATTAGAAATTTGGCGGGAAGCATTAGAGTCTAAGGGCTTTCGGATAAGTAGGAGTAAAATGGAGCATATGGTCTACAAGTTTAGTGATACCAGAAGTGCGTATGAGGAAAGAGTGATGATCCAAGATCAGGAGATACCAAAGATGGACCATTTAAGGTAATTAGGCTCTATTATTAGTCAAGATGGAGAAATTGCAGATGATGTGACTCATAGGATCCAAGTGGGGTGGCTCAAGTGGAGAAGCGCTATTGGTGTACTGTGTGACAAGAGGGTACCAACAAAATTGAAAGGAAAATTTTATAGAACTGTCATTAGATTAGCGATGTTTTACGGGACAGAATGCTGGCCTATTAAGAAGCAACAAGTGAACAAGATAAGTGTAGCGGAAATGAGAATGTTGAGGTGGATGTGTGGTAAGACTAGACGAGATAGGATTAGAAATGAAACAATTCGCGAGGTGGTAGGTGTAGCACCTATAGATGAGAAGTTAAGGGAAAATAGGTTAAGGTAGTTTGGGCATGTCTATCGTAGGCCAACAGATGCAGTAGTTAAGAGAGTGGATATGATAGCTTTGGGTAGAAATGCACAAGAGAGGGGAAGACCCAAATTGGCATTAGATGTGGTAGTACGCAAAGATCTAAGTATACTAGGTTTAAGCGATGAAGCAACACTTGACAGAGCTCAATGGAGAAAAATGATTCATGTAGCCGACCCTAATTGATTGGGACATAAGACTTGGTTTGCTTTGGTTTGCTTTGGTTTGGTAAAATCTATGAAAGTTCCTCAAAGCAGGAAACCTTCGTGAACATTTTGTCAAAGATTTGCCTCCATGCATATTTGAGAAGATTGTGAGTAATCTGTCTTCAACAGTACTTACCTTCGGAAATAATGCTCGGCAAGAAGCACACCAAGTTCCATAAAATTCAACAATAACTAGTCTCTCTCCAGCCTGGCTTAAAGCACTCAAGAACTCCTGTGTAGAATGAATGTCTACCATGTTTGGCCCAGGGTTTCTTTCCCACCATTTAGGTTGGTCAGTTTCAGCAACCGTTGCATGTACCTATTGTGGTTATCCAACAAAAAGAAACAAGAACTTTAAGAAAAGAAGATGCAAAAATTGTTGTTACTTACCACAAAACTCCTGCAATCAAATTTAAGAAGATTATCAGGAAATACATCTGCATCTAGATTTTTATTTTATTTTTATAAGTAATAAAGTTTATTGATAAGGCATCAAGGGGAAATATGTCTGTATCTATGAAGCACGGATAACCCAGAAGGGAGTTGTAAGGTATCATATCATCACCATATCAGATAGATATCCTCATCGGATGCTCGCGGCCACATATTCATACTTCCGAAGCATATCAGATACTTTTACGATATCTGAGGTCACATGACTGAACATTCTTCAAATTGAGAATGTGGCACTTCTTGCAAAGTGTTATAGTAGAATTGAATACAAGAAGAGTGCTTCCATACTTCTGTTCCTTTTAGAGAGGACTAAGGAGAACTCTGAGATGAAGGTGATATCATTTCTCATCTGATTTCTTGGAGTTGACAACCTTATTGTTGTCATACATCTCTTCCATAAAACTAGGTGGTTGAGATTCAAAACGGAAAAGGACATGAGCTACTATTCTATGATTTGAGATAAAGATATTAGACTTAATAGTGAAATGAGATGTCCATAGGCCATACTGAAATATCAAAGTTGGGCTCCTAAGGTAATATCTAATTGTAAAGATGAGTATTTGAAAACAGAATGATATCTCACCATTTTGATATTGTGTAAAGTACAATAATGAAATTACTGAAATAATTCTCTAGGCTTATCCAAGCCCCATATCCTATTCTTCTAGGTTGTTCCCTATCATTGTGTCCGTACCATATCATATCTGCATTCCCTTTTCCTATCGGTCCTTCATAGGTCGTATTGTGTTAAGTAAGGGAACTCGAACTCTTAGTTATTTTGGTACTTGTAAGAACAACAAAATATCACATCGATACTAGAATAACCACCTTTGTGGGGACTCTAAACCGCAACCTCAATGCCATTATGGATAAAATCAGGCTATAAAGAACGATAATGGAAACTTGATATTTGACCAAGGAGTCCTACAAATGAGTGAAAGTGAACTGGAGATGATAGCAACCTCCTCTTACTTCTCATTTCATACTTCATACTTCATAGTGCATAAAGCCAAACAGAATAAGAGTATTTCAAGATTCCAGCATAAATTCATTAACTAAAAGCAAGGTTTTTAGTAGTGGCAGCAGTTTTAGTGGTTGCTGTTAACAGTAACGGTAACCAGATACTTGAAATTGGTTAAAATTTTGCACAATATATTGGTGTAACACAACAACGGAGACATATTGGTGTTACGTAACCGCTATTAAACTTAACTAAATGGGAGAGATTTGGGAACTGAAATCTCCAAATAAACCACCCAACAAATGCTACAAATGTCATTGAGATAAACCACTATCTTCCCAGTCCCTAAACAAGAGTAGAACCCTCCTATGTGAGAGACGTGAATTATCTATCCCCTTCCAATTTTACAAGAGTTTATTGAGCAATACAATCGGCTTGTGGCACATAAGCAAGCATCTCAAACAAACTTCCATTTTTCATCTCAAACTCCAAAAAAAAAAAAAATACCTAAATGCAATCTAGTATTCGAAATTGCTCAATTCTGACAATGGCTCCTCTTAATTTTACTAACAAAGAAAAACCCAAATCTAAAACCTGTTTGTTTGCAATAAAAATCCAAACAGAATGGCAACATTCTTTCTCAGCACCGAATTTTTCCCACCATTTAAAACCCAAATATATGTACACTCAAACAATGAAAATACAAGCAATCATTGCTTGCTCCAGGGTATTTCATCAATTCCAAACTAAGTTAAACAAAATATATGCAATTCTCTGAAAGCAGTGTACAATTAACCGCAAAAGCAGGTACTTCTAGACTAAAGAAAGGATTTTTACCTTGAAAGAGTCGAAAATTTTCGTGGGTCTAAAGGCAAACCGAGTAACAATTCCAGTTGCAGCAGATAAAACCCTCGTACACGATTTCTGATTGGAAGGGACACCCGGTTGGAGCGAACTCAAGGAGGACGACAAGGAGGATAGAACCGAGGAAGAAGAAGAGAAGCGAAGCGGATTGAATGATAGTCGGATAACATCAGCCATTGAAGAGAGAAACCCACACAGGTAAAGAGGATAGAAAAAGACGGAAATTTTGGGGTATGCAATTCTATATATATGTATGTATCTAAATTTTCTTCAGCTACATCAGTAGAAAACTGCAGTAACCACCATTGAAAGCTCCCTCTCCCTCTCCCTCTCTCTTCCCGTTTGGAAGATGAATGAAATATCGGTGTGTATTTGTGTGAACCAGATAGGACAAGCTCCAACCAATATTTTAGTGCTGGTCTTTTGCCTCTTTGTAGAATTGTAGTTAACCAAAAACGCAAGGCCGTGTTTGGATACCAAATACTAATAGCTTGACTTTGTATCCAACTCGAAATAGAACACTATGACGTATGTGGAGCACGAGAAAAAGCTGGTTGAGAGTCGGGTATGCCCCTTCAAGAGTCTGATCCGTCTGATGTTCTTCTCATGTGCACGTAGACCTAATTTGTTGGAGAGTGTCTACAAGTCTATCACATCACATGGATCCCATATATATTGATTGACTCATATCCACTTAAAAAGCTAAACTTGTAAGTGGTAAGTCATTTAATTATATATTGAAGTCCAACTTTTTTTCTATTTATCTAATGTGAAACTCCAATCTTTCACACATGTTCTCAACATCACCCACCCCATATTGCAAATAAAGAAAGAGGAGAGGGGGAAGAAATCTAAATCGTTCAAATACTTTTAGACGTCCGAGATGCATGATCGGACACTATATGGCTATACCCAACTAGAACTGGATTTGTTCGGTTTGGATTTTGAAGAAGGATTTTGAGGGTAATGAGTAGAGAGAGATACAAAAAAAAATTATTGGAGACCGTACAAATGAGTCTTGAGACCCAAACTAAACAAGGTACAAATTGAGTCTTGAGACCCAAATCAAACAAGGTTCAAGTTTTTCTCGTCGAGCACAAATGCACAATATGCTTTTGGTTGGACTTCTCCGGGTGTTGGAGGTGTTTTTGAAAGGAAAGGGATTTTCTCCATTTAATGTGTTCGACGGACGATTTAGTTGGTCATTTAGTTCTTTTTCGAGTTCACTTTGATGATCAAAATCATTTAAGACCTCGTTTTGGATATTTTTTGAACTCTCTTTGATGGATAAAATCATTTACCTGTTAGACCACAACATAGAGTTCACTCACAAACCGACAAGAATCCCTTCCTTTTTGCAATTAAAAATTTATGCTTCCGATTTCTTGAGAACATTTACTGCCGTATTTGGATTTACTCATGGAGACGTATTTTTATTTACTCCTATGTTCTTTTGATTTGCAACCAAACAAAAAAATCTAATTTCAAAAGAAGTGTGTGAAAACTGGCTCAAAAATTCGATTATAAAAGTAATATCATATAAACAGAATTTATATTTGAGAAGATGGGATTATATTATACTGACACCATAGTTGTCTTTCGACTTTCGGACACTCATAATGGGAATTGGGGAGCTCTGCTTTCCTTATGGACGGCAAGCCCTACCAACCTCCATCAGACCCTCTAAAAGTGCTTTAAATGATTGAGATTTAAAATAAAATTGTCAAAAGAAAAAAAGACTTTTCACGCAAAGAGTTTTAATTCCTCTTTGAGGAATTCTCCATGGGTTTTCTGCAGCGAGGTCAAGAAGTAAACCAAAAAACCCTTGTGATCACAGCAGTAAGAAAGCTAATTCTGTATCAAAAAGCATCTTTGTAGTAGTAAAAGGTTTCAGTTGTCCTCTCCATAACATCAACAACTTATCAATAACTTACACGTACGAGAAGATACATAAACCTGGAAAACCTAGACAAACACTCAAAACTGCACCCCTCTCGCTTTCGATTTTGCGCCTTTAGTACGATTTACATAAGTCGATGATGTAGAGACCAATCCATGACAGAATGTCGTGTACAACTTTTTTGCTTGCCCAAGTGGTTTCCTAATGGTCTTTAAACTATGGAAACAATTCATGGAGACAGTTTCTTCAGCAGTACAATTAGAAGCAAGGATTATGACATACTCAAAAGTACTCAGAACTCTTATCATTTCAAAGTTTGTGATTGACTTCTGCACCATCAGCAACCACATTTTAAATAATTTCAAAGTAGCTAGGAGAGCCAAGAAAGAAATCGGCAACTAAGGAAAATGCATGTCCTGAGCCACATTGGGTTTTACCAGGAGAAAGTATGGGAATCAAATGCAAGTTCAGAGATATGGCTCCTGAAAGAAATTCCCGGTAGGTGCACCAGGAAAAAAGCTAATGAGCAGTACGGTAGCGAAATCGAATGCCACTTATGTCACAACCATTTTACAATGGTTGAAGAAGTCGGGGCTTAGTACCATGGAAAGAGGAAGGACATAAAATTTCTGACACATAATATCAGAGAAAATAATCTATGTCCTGCAGCATGAACAAGCACTCAGTAAGGCTGCTCAAGCTAAGGTTTAATAATAGAATTTTAACCCACACAGGAAAATCAATGGTCTGGTACTGATAAAAGCCTGGAATCAAAGGCAAGAAAACGACGTAAAAAAGAAAGACACGGCTTATTTAGGATTCGATAGCAGAAAAAGAGGGCCAAGGACAATAGCTACAAGGAACCAACTACATCTTTTAGGTAGACCCTTTCCTGTTTCTTGAGAGCACACATGACCTCTAAGAAGTTCAATAAATATGTTTCATTGAACTCAGTAAATAGCTCACATCGTTAGTGTATGATCAAAACAGCAATGTCACTGTGCCATCATCCAAATCAGAATCGATAAGAAGAATAAATTCATGAAACCCCCAAACAGATCATTTCCAAATATCCAAGTAGTGGCTGAATTAAAGTAGTAGTAGAATATGCAAGATTGCAATTGAGATGCTAAGTCGGAATTTTTACATCTGCAGCTCAAAATTATTTCGCATATACCCTGCCTAATCGAAAGGTGACCCAACTGATTGCCAAGGATGTGGGTTCATTACCTCACGTAAAGGCTCAATGAAAATACTCCATCACGATGTGATCTGCATAGTACATAGTATATGACCAAGCACACTTACGGCCTCATAACATATTCAATTCCGGAAATGCTAGCTCCATGGATATCAGTGGCTAGGTAAAATAACAGAGTCGGGAAAAGATGTGGTCCCATTATTAGAAGCTCCCTGTATATTGAGAATAGAGGTGACAAGATTGTATATCTGCACATTCTCAAAAGATGGGACCTTTTTCCCCCTAGCAAATTGAGGACCATGTCCAATAAAAATAGTCCTCATTGAGAAGAACGCATTGTCATACCCATGTGCCCCTCCACATTCTTTCCTCTTCGATTCTTTCTGTTCCACCTTGTAACTCTCTTCAATCAGCCCTATAATTGGCGAAATCCTATTGCTTGCAAAGTAATGCAACCGACTAGGCAAATCCTCCTTAAGATAAACCTTCAAATATTGCCCATTATCCACTTTTCCTGAACTCAATCCTTCGTTCATCTTTGTCACAACATCCGAAGGGGACCAACCTGCCGGTGGACGAATTGCAAGCAGTGGACTATAAGATTGAACCCAATCCTTTGGAATTTCAATCCACCGTGCCAAATCTTCAAGAAAAATTAACTTCTTATCACATGTACCAACCATTCCATGATCACCCACCATAATTATGTTAACATCCTCAAAAACCCCTCTTTTTTCCAACCCTTCAATCAACCTCCCAATCATCCTATCAATCCTAGCAACAGCATCAGTGATTTCAGGATCATCAGGCCCCACCTGATGACCCTGATGATCTGGGTCTTCAAAATACAATGTCATAAACACAGGAATTTCCCTATCTGGCAAATCAAAGTACTCTAAAACAGTATCGACTCGATTCTCAAAAGGAACTGAACCATTATAAAACTTACATAAACCCTCAGGGCAAGTCCAAGAACCCTTTTTTACCTCAGAACCAGGCCAGAAATAGGTTGCAGCCTTCAAACCATGGTTAGCCACAGTCTCCCACAAGGGTTCACCTAACCACCACTTGGGCTCATGACTGCCCATATTGAAATACTCCCCAGTTTGTGGATCAGTGAAATAGTTACTGATAATCCCATGATAAGCTGGGTATAAGCCAGTGACGATTGAGTAATGGTTTGGGAAAGTCAAAGTAGGAAAAACAGGAATCAAACCCATTTCGGCCTCTGTCCCGTTTTTGATCAATCGGTCGATGTTGGGGGTTTGGGTCTTGTATTGGTATCCGAATCGAAACCCATCTGAGGAAATCAAGAGGACAACTGGGTGATTGAGTTTTTTAGGTGGACGAGCGAACTCGGTCAGTGTTAGAGGAGCAAGTTTGGAATTGTGTTGGGATGGGGATTGGGGTTGGGATTTTGTGCAGGAGGAGAAGAAGAGGAAGGCAAAGGAGGTTAGAACCAAAGAAGAGAAGCGAAGCGGATTAAATGATAGTCGAATAACATCAGCCATTGTACTTTGAAGAGAGAAAACCCACAGAGGCAAAGAGACAGAAAATGACGAAAATTTTGGGGCAAGCAATTCTGTATATATTGGAGAATGTAGGTAGATTTTCTTGCTACATCAATGTAAAACTGCAGTAGCCACCATTGAAAGCGCTGTGTGTGTGTGTGGAAGACGAAGGAAATATCGGTCTGTATTTGTGTGAAGCAGATAAGCCGAAGCCCGCACCAATATACAGCCCCTTTTTGGATTCAGGCTCTGTTTGGAACTTGAGGAGATGGACAGAGGGAGGAAGACAAAATACTAAGGAGAAAAATTAGAGGAAAAATTAAGAAAAAATTGGAGTATATTCTCCAAAATCCGATGGCAATGATAGAGAGAGCCTTCCAATTTAGTGTCAGGCCAATTTTGTCCAATTTCGGATGATTTTACCATTCAATTGCAAATCTTTGTTATTGAATTGGCCGTAATTAGGCCTTTTGAGTGAGGGCAATTGAGTCTTTTGGTTTTTGCTGGTACCCCTTTCCAACTTTTGTGGTATTGCCCTCTGTGTCCCTTCTCACTTTTTACCCCAGAGAGAGAGAGAGAGAGAGAGAGGGGGGGGAGAGAAGAATGAGGCGAACTAGTGCCCCTCCACCACCGGCGTGGACCACCAGGGACTGGTTCAGTGGCGATGGATATCGAGAACCGATCACCGTTAAGGCCCCTTCACTTTGTCAACACTACGATCCCGACGCACCTTTCTTGTCCACCCCACCCCTTCCTTGCCCCCAATTTCTAGGGTTTCGTTGCAATCCTGAAAACATAACCCCTCCCCCTTCCTTCCCCCAAATTTCTAGGGTTTCGTCTTCCTCACATACAAACAACTAATAGTGGCAACAACGGCAATTGAACTGAATCAACCAGATCCAGCATCGACCAACGAGGCGTGCTCATCGAAAACGGAGGCTTCAAAGCAAGGGGAGGGCCTGAAGTAGTACTACCTCCAACATATACACAATCTTCAGCTTCAAGTTAGGCAAAAGACTCACAATCTCAATCGCCTCCAGGAGATGCTAGATTTACGAACTTGATAAAAGAATGTGACGAGCTCATTGCAGGTTCTTCTCCTATCTAAACAATGCTGTTGTCATGTGGAATATTTAGTCAAAGACTTTTCCTCCAAAACCATGTACAAGTGTTTAAATGCAAAATGGCAATAAAAAAGTCCGCCAATAATTGAATGTTACGATCTCATACACCTGATAAGCCCCTTTCGAAAATTAGTTCATAACCTCTTAATTATTAGAAAATTTGGATACTTGAACAACAGTGGCTATAGTAAAGTGGAAGCTCAAGTTAAAAAAGAGGTATGCCCAGAACCTTTTTGTTTTCTCATGTTTGTAGATGTTGAAATCCATCAATAGTAAGAACTTCCACTGTGGGCATGTCTCACTGTAAATTTTTGATAAGCACACAAATATGTAAATATTAGTGGGTTTAAGTCATCGAGTTTTATTTTAATATTATGTTTATTATTAATTTTTATAAGATATTGCACGTAAGGTTTGTTTTGAGTGATTCAGGAGAAAACGGGATAAAAATGGTGCATTTGATGCTGTGCGGAGGTGTGACGTGCCACATTGGATAATTTTCCAAGGCAATAACTCCAAGGAAAAAAATGCAAATGAGGAAGAGAAAGTCAGGAAGTTGGTGGACGGCAGTGGAAGTAATAAATAGAAACAAATATTGTGGAGTCCGGATGATATCAAATTTTGCCCCACGAAACACATGCCAAGCACAAAAATTACAAGATTTATACCGTTTTATTCCTGGAATTAAAATAAGAAATTTGATTGTTCTAGCACTCGAATCGGACACTGTTTTGAACATTAATCGAGAGCGTCGCGAACCCAATCAGTGCAAGTATCACAATCAGTGGCTCTTTCCCGTAGCTTTTGTTAGTTTCTTTTCTTTGACTTTTTCTTACTTTTCTATTTCTTTCTCTTTCTTTTGCCTATATAAGGCATGTAGTACTCTGTAACCTGGGGACAATAGATTGAAGCGTAGAATATTTTGTAGGCTATCTTTTTCCACCAAACTCTCTCTTTTCTTTTCCTTGTGTTATTTTTTGTTTCTTCTATTTTCTTTCTACTTTCTTGTACGAGCCAAGAAGCCATGAGCTTCTTTTTTTTTCAAGTTCTTCTCTATTGTTTGTAATAAGAGTTTAGTTTTGCAATCTTAATTCTGAGTTCATTTTAATTTCTTTGTAATTTCAATTTTTAGTTTAGATTCGCTTAATCAAAAGATTGAGGTTTGGTTGTGAGTATGCGCAAACTACTCGGCTGTTTCTCACACCAAACCCGAATCTAAGATTAGTCTTACTTGTGGATTCCTTTGAGATTGAAAGGAGGACACCTTTGGTCTACCCTCCTGTACACATCTCATCGGTACATTCTTAAGATCGATCTTTTTAATTACCTAAAAAAGCCGTAATGTTTAATATAATTTTTAGTTTTTCCTTGGCGAGTTCTTCGTCAATGGAGGAGTAGTCATAGACTCGGCCTAGGGTGATCACCACCCAAGTGGCCTAAGTGGATTCGTGATTCTCACACATGTGCTAACAAAGTTTGTTTGTGACTAATCCAGGCTCGTAGCTATTGATTTAAAACTCAAGGTTGTTAAGTTTTTGATTTTGTGTCGACAATAAAATTGGCACGCATAATTCTTAAATCGATGTCATTTTGAGGGTTTAACAAATTTTCGATCGAGCCTTGATTAAATCAAACACCGAAAAAAATAGAATTTTATTAAATCATCTTCCGAGAGAGCGCACAAATACCGTGTGGCTCAATCGTGTTAAATTGTGAGAATCATGGATCTATTTAGGTTATAGGTGATGTGATCCTTGGCCCAAGCCTTTTAATTTAATTTTAATCAAAGTCATAGTTTCAATTTTAATTTGGCAATTTCCAGTTTTAAATTCACAAAAAAAAAAAAAAGAAACAAAAGGGTTGGCTACCTACAGCTACAAAAGACTATTTAAGATCGATAGGCCACTTTACTCAAAATAACCGTTCTCTGTGGATTCGACCCAGTCTTACGGGTTATTATGCTACCGCCGACCTAGCCCTACACTTGGGGCGATCATCTACGATACAATCCAAGGTCACAAGCAATTTTCATGGCAAAAGAGAAGTTAGATGGCAATGCAGCTTTGAATAAATTTTTCAGGGGCATATATCAAGATGCCGACGAGGACACTAGAAGAGCCATGCAAAAATCTTTTGTAAGACCTCTAATTTACTTTACATCAGAATCATATAGTTAGATTGTTGGTGAAGTTCCTTAACGTGTCGCCCCAAATAATTTAAAAAATGAAGCAAGAGCAAAAAGAAATTAGGAAAGATGAAATTGTTAATCCTTTAGTGTTACTTTTGCGGAGCATATGTCAAGAAAGGTATTTATTTATACGTGCCCGCTTGTTTATGTGATGCCTTTGTATATAGTAAGTGGTCATAGTGAATCTTAGCTTCTGGAGCCTACTTGTCTGATGAATTTGTTAGTGCATCGAGGCTTTTTTGGCTTCCGCTTGCAGCCAGTCAGATCTTTTGGGGTTACTTATGCCGTGCTTCTAATCTGTGTAACAATTTGAGGAAACGTTTCCTTTCATATCAAGCCCTCCAATGGACATACTCAAATCTAAGCATTAATATAAGGAAAGGCTTCATTAATAGTATAGTTGTTAATGTGAGAGGCACAAAACATAACATTTGAATAATGATTTGAGTCTCCCTTATTTGAGTAGAAATTGGAGTAAAACTCATTTTGAATAAGCTTGAGTCAAGTAGGGGAGTTGATTTTGTGGTGGTGTTCATATATAGTACGTGGTCAAAGTGAACCTTAGCTTTTGTAGCTTATTTGTTTGCATTGGTTAAGTGTTGTTGTTTTTTAATTGTAAATTTCGATCAGTGGTTGTTTTAGGGTTTGTAGAAGTCCCCAATACTTGAATAAAGCAGTCGTTAGTTTTTAATTTGATGAAAAGTGGACTTAAAATGGATCCAACCAGGTAATTATATTAAATCCAGGGTAGCCTAATTTCTCATCAAAACAAGGGTGAACTAAGTATTTCCTTACACTTTGGTTTCTAAAAGAGTTGATGAAATGTTTATTGTATTCTCGAACAATGCAGTTGGTTCTCTTAAAGGTTTCAAACAAGAAGTTAGAGTTTCTTCCAGAATCAATTGGGAGTTGCTTCTCATTGGAGGAACTACAAGCAAATGGTAAATCCTTTTATTTATCATTCTCATTTGTTTTTTGTTCCGACAACTGTTGCTATGAATGCAGTGGTTTAAGGAACATTTGTAAATTACATGATCAATAAGATGCAGTGAACATGGGAAGCAAAATAGTTAAAATTAACGAAGGGAAAAGCTTCAATAATGGCAGAGATCAAAATATCATGTGAAACGAAGATGACATGTCAAAATTAAAATAGTCATGGGCCCCAAATTGTATGTGTCCCCCTTCTAATGCTTATAGTTAGATGTTGCTTTCCATGTTACACGGACATGGGTTCACATGTTAGGTGCGGGCGCGAGTCCAAGCATTGAACCTTTATAAACTTAAATTGTAGTATACTGGGATATGAGACCCCTAATTGGATGCGGGTACAGGGACACGTAACATTTGTTTGTAGTATATATTGCATAAATTTTTTAGATTATGTATTGTTAATGTATTTAAACAAGAAATGGTTAAGACAAAATATGTTTTCTACCCATGTGAAACACTAGAAATATCGCTTTTCTAGCTATTTTGATTTTCTTTTTCTGTAAATATTATAACAACTAGAGTATCCCAGTGTCCAAAATGGATATGTGTGTTGGACACATCGACAATACTTAAGCTAAAATGAAGGATCCATATAACATAGGCTGCTTTATATTACAGTTAAATATTTTATGAAAAATTGATTTTTTATATTCCTTTATAGCTACTTGGAGAGCGGATAAGATAGTTTTGGATAGAAACGCTCTGGGGAGGGGAAGGCTCAAACTGACTTTAGATGCGGTGGTGCACAAAGATTTTAGTCTATTAGGTTTAAGTGAGCAAATAGCTCGTGACAGAGTTTAATGGAAAATAAAGATTCATGTAGCCGACCTCAATTGATTCGGACAAAAGGCTCAGTTTGGTTTGGTTTATAGCTACTTTGAGACTTCTTTAATTCATTGCACTTGGTTTCTAAACATGATCACTTCTTTAACGTTATTTCTCCTATTTGCATTACATCATAATCATGTTTTCCATGGCTCACTAATGCGGTATTTACTGCAAATTTTGTCAATGGTATTAGTGGAGATTTGTTTGCTTCTCATTTCTAAAAGTTGCTCCATTGCTCATCACAAATATCTAGGTTTATGAGGATAAGCCACGAGAGGTGGACCAATTGGATTGGCTGAGCCACCTGGTATGCTCCTAATTGGAAGGTCAAGGGGTCAAAACTTGCTAAAGCAAGGATTTATGAGTTCTCCCCATTTGAAAAGGGTCTTTCTTTGTTGGTTGACTTGGTCAGCATTATGGGGCTGTTTCTTATGTCAGTTTTGGTGTTGGGCTCTGTTTAGCCACTACTGTTGTATGTTATGTGTACTCACATAGTTCATCCAGTGTTCATTTCATAATATTCAAATGACCTCCTTTGTAATTATTTAAACAAAAAGAAAGCCTTGGACGGCGGTCTCTGTTCTTGTGTCCGAAGAGAAATTATTCATTTGGACTCAAAGAATCGGTGCTGTTAAGTTGTTTAAAGGTGTGTAGATTCCTCAACACACATGCCTATGAGTACAGTAACTACAAAGAATAGAGCTCTTTATCTGTGGCAATTAAGAAAGTTGTTGACAAATTTCTAGAGATCCTAGGCCCCAAACTCCAGCTTTCTTTTCTACAACAGCAGAATTGCACAGCATGCATGATTCATGCAGCTGACTTGAAATAGCTAGTAGCTTACTAAACAGCTTTGTTGGGCTGGAACTTTCCAGTTCTTGTTATTGATTTTGGTTGTGATGATTCCCGAGGGCTAGCAATTGAGACCCTGGAATGCAGTGTTTGGTTTTTCATAATTATGCTTCTTACATTGGAAGTATAAGTGTTTTTTCGTCATTATGTAAGAATGCAGCCTACCACGGGGATGTGCCAGTATGCTGGGAAAACTTCTTTAGTTGCATCTTATGTCATGAGACTGGAACAACATAATATTGATAGAATATAGAAATCTGGTCTTAGTTTAGGAGCTTTTGATGGTTAGAAATTGAAGTGATAATGCTCCAACTTTTGAGGGAGATGGACGTTGGAGTTGTTTGCCTCTGATGCTACATCTGATTTATATGCAATGTAAAATCTGTCTATTCTTTTGTTGCACTCTGAATTTCAGCAAATTGCTTGATAGAAAAACTTACACTTTGTTCACTTTACATTTCCAAGAAAATTTCCAAAAAGATTTTTTCCTCATCTCTCGTCTCTCCAATCATTAATCACATTTCTCTCTACTCATACCCCTCTTTTCAATCATTATTTACATTTCTCTCTCTATCTCTCTCTAATTATTACACCTCTCTCTAAATATTACTTTTTTCAAAAACTCATCCAAACACTATCTCAAAAAAAATTCTCAAAATATTCTTCTCAAAATTATTAACCAAACACAGCCAATTTTTCAGTTATATGATCTAGCATTTTATGTGAATTCTGGGCATTAGATACTCCATCTCTTATTAAGTGATCACTATCGGAATACCTCCATTTTGATTCTCTCTTCAAATTGTTTGCTTTAAAGCTCAAAAAATATCCAACATCTTTAGCTTAAGCATAGAAAACAAAAGCAAACAACACATGGGCATCACACTCGTGCTGGGCACGAGAGCTTGCAACTAGTAGGAACAAACAAGCAGAAGAAATTTTTTGAAATTTTCCATTCCTCTTACTTTCTATCCTTAAGTTACAAATTCAAGAGAAAAGAAAAGAAAGGGAGAGGATATTCTCTCTCATAGCTAAAATAGTGGATGAGAGTGAGAAATAGCGAGAATAATGAAATACTTCTAACCCGTTTTTGTTTCTCATCATATTTGGTGAGATTTGATGGGAGAGAAAACACTCTTTTTTCTTTTCTTTTCTCACCGGTAAAGGGAACCACACATTCTTTTCTTCTCTCACCCACTTAGCCAAAGGGGTTAATGAGTGCCAACGGCCCCGTTTGATTAGGGGATTAGGCACCTCAGATAGGATTATGCATACCTAATCATGTGTTTTTCTCTCGTTTTGTTGGTGCACAATGGTTGGGGATTACTAATCTGATAAAAAAATAACTAGTTTAAGCCCGTGCTATACACGGAAACATGAAATGAGTTAAATTTGTTTTGAATTTTTTTAATAGCTAAAAGATTATATTTTTAATAACAAAGTGTATGGCAATTTTATTTCCTATATGCTCCTATTGACTTAATTTCTTGTGGTGATTTGATTGGCTATAAATCATAATCCATATTTGCGACTTTTTGACAAAGTAATTGAAGTCAACACCTTGGGAAAAAAATTTACAATATTTTTTATGATCGATATAATTGAAAAAAAAAAGGCAAAAGTGTATAAAATGTTAAATTAGATTATCATATTTATACATGCAGCAATTTTCATATCATAGTTAATTCCCCATGTTTTGATTCTTCCATAAACTAAATTAGAAAAATAACATTTGGCACATTTTGATGTAAGAAAAATTGTGAAAAAAAATTACTCAACAATTAAGCCTATGGTGGCATATAGTAACAATTCGTGAGGGGAATAAAAAAAGAACCGGGGAATCTCTGATTTCGCCTTTGTATTGGTAATTTTTATTAGTCGGTGGCTCATAATCCCCATCTATTTATGCAATCAATTTACTCTTCATTCATTATCATTTCCTACATAATAATTAATTTTAAAAAAAAAATTCCTGGAGAAACGGAGTTTAATAATTGTTTTATGTTATACATCTTAAATAGATAATTAGAGATAATGAAAACTAATAAGAAAGAGAAATTTAGTGGAGTAGATGTCCATCAAATAAGCATCTCAAATTTTAAAATTAAACAAACTGGATCAGAGGAGAGATAGAGATAAAAATAAAAATAAAAAGATATATGAATGGAGTACACACTTAGAAATAAAAATCAATTTGGAATGATATATCATCATATTGTCTAAAGAAATTTTTTTCTCTCTTTGTGGAAATCTGGGCAAGCAAAAGGATGAGTTTAATGTTTAAATATCCTAATTTTGCTTAATTTCTAAGCTCCTAAGGATAGGCATGGTATAAACAAATTTCTTAAGGAAATTGAAATTCGCACTCTAATTTTGATGCAGAGGTTTCAAATTACAATAGTTTCCCAAAATTACCTTTTTGCAAATTTCATGATTTATTTTAGACACTCTAAAAAACCTGTACTCTTTACTTCAGGCTCTCCAAAAATGAAAATAGTTTTTTTTTATTATCCAAAAAAAGCAGATAGTTGATCAACTTCTTTTATTGCACGTCACTGAATAACCTACTTCCACATGTAATGTTTCCTTGGTAGAGTATTTATGTTATTGTCTCCATATTTTGCACCTAGACAAGTGGTCTTCGGCCTATGATTGTAGAACTATCATTTTGTCCATGCAAAGTCTCTTGAGAGTTCTGTTACTTTTCCTCTAAAGTTCTCTAACTTTGGTGTTATGCTTTGTTTGTCTCGTTGTCAGTTTTAAAATGTAGATTTACGACCGTTATGAATATTTTGAGAGAAAAATGATAGGTAATGAGTACGAAAAATATAAAGATCTTGTGTCGCAGCCATTATGAAGATTTTACAGCATCAACATTTTCAATTGATCACTGTTTATTTTGGAGAATTCTAACCATGTTTAATTTTTTTTTTTAGTTTTTTGCAAAGTGACATGAAACAATCTGACATAAATGCATATTTAATGTTTCGAACCTAATATTTATGTTAAATATTGGAGATAATTTGGAGGTGGAGTGCCTCCAGTAATTTTATATCTTAAAAAGGGTAGCTTTGGCCTTGTTCGGTTAGCATGTTTAGTTTAGTTTTAATGATGTAAGCAGGTGTAATAAGTGGAGAGAGATAAAAAGAAATGATAATGTAAGCTAAACTAAAACAGGGCCAAAACCGGCCCAAAACTCCCAACTAAACACGGCCTTTGTAACTTTATTAAATATTAGAGTGTCTACATAAAAAAAAGGAAGCCTCAAAATTAGCACCCATTTCTTAATATGAATAGGATTGATATTTGCCTTTGATGTGAATATTATGCGATACACACACAATACACATATTGCAAGTAATTACGGTTACTCTTTTTCATTTTTTTTTTCACACCGTAAAGGTGCAAGTCATGTGGATACATATTTCATGATTGGATAGAGTTAAATAAAAACATGATTGGAAACATATTTCATTGCGGTGTGAAAAATAAGAAGAAGATTTAACATGATTAGGGGATTAGGAATTCGAAAAAAAAATCTATAGAACGGGATAAAATTGTGTCACATGTCTCCATTGAAAACTTGAATCACAACCAAATGATTCTTTGACAATTGTCTCGTTCGTAACACTCATGAAAATCTATCTTGCAATACTATATTAGATACCCGTATGTGGGTATTGTATAATATCGGAGAGTGTGGGATTACCTATCCTAGACTAAAAACCACGTGTTCTGTAAACAACCCATAGTCCAAAAATGCCATGAAATTTTTTTTGCCCCACCAAACATCAACTTCTTTCTCTCTTTGAATTCATGCCGGTTTCTCCATATCTCTCTTGTTCGACCAAAGTTATGTAGCGAAGATTGATTTCTCCGAAGATCAAACCAGGTACTACGTCGTTCTCCTTTTCTCTCCCAATTTCCGTTGTGTTTCAATTTCTGTTTTTTCGATCCCAGACTTCATTTTTATAGTTTGCAATTTAACCTTAACCTTTGTTTTTTATTCTCTCCCATTTTTGCTCAATTTCTTCATAAATCTGTGTTCTCTAGAATGCCTGCTTTGTGGTACCCTTTTTTTTTTTTTCTGTCCTGTTTTCTATTTGACCTCTGGTAGCTTTTTGCAACTATGTACTTTCTCTTTTTCGAGCTTACTTTCATGATCAGAATCATTTACTTATACCACTTTGAGAACATGGAGTCCGCATTGTTCCAAAAAATTATCTTTTACTATCTTTTTACATTCTATGAGACAAGTTATTCTCTCAAGATAAACCAATCAAAAAGTCAAAAAAAAGACAATAAAAAACATTGTATTGGGAAAAGAAAGTTTTCTGGAACAAGGCCTTATAAATCGAAGAGGATCCCTCCTTTTTGCAATTAAAAATTTATGGTTCCGAGTTCCGATTACTCGAGAACATTTAAAGACGTATATGAATTTATACTGGAGAAGGTTTTTTTTTTTTTTGATTTGCTGAGCTTTTTTTGGCTTTCAAGTAAGAAACAAAAAGTGGTTAGCAAGCTGCTGTCGTTAAACCGTAACGGACACCGTTACTTCTGTCTGTGAACCATTTCCCAAAGAGGAATTCTCTGTGGATTTTCAGGTTAAGAAGGCAAATTCTGTATCAAAAAGCAGTTACGAGTACTTGTCTAGGTTTTGCAGGTTTATGTATCTTCTCTCATATGTAAGTCAATCGATAAGTTAGTCGTGTTATCGATAAAGGCCGAATAACTTACATATGAGAGAAGATACATAAAGAAATCCATGACAGTGGTTTCCTAATGGTCTTCAAACAATGGAAACAATTCATGAAGACACAGTTTCTTCAGGAGTACAGTTAGAAGCAAGGATTATGACATACCCAAAAGTACTCCAACTCTTGATCATTTTAAAGTTCGTTGCCGACTTGTCGGTGACCCAAAAACTCTTATCGACGCTGCAGTAACTACACTAAGGAATTTTGAATGCCTTAAGACCCATTGGGTTTTACCAGGAGAAAGTATGGGAATCAAATGCAAGTTCAGAGATATGGCTACTCAGAGAAATTCATGGCAGGCGCACTAGGGAAAAAGCTAATGGGCAGTACGGTAGAGAAATCTCATGACACTTATGTTACTTCAGCGATTTGGCACCTCAATGTCGACTCTTCACCACCTGGGGCTGTAGTATGTTAATAATGGGGAGTGGAGTTTCTGGGCTATAGTATGTTCCAATGGGGAGTGGAGTTCCCGTGCACCACGTGCACGGCACCGTGTGGCTCAGGGCATCTGGTTGTTCATTGCGAAAATGTATGTCTCAGATTTAATTTGAGCCCCACGTAAATCTGAACCATCCATTGCAAGCTGGATTAAATCTGAGCTATGCATTTTCACAATGAATGACCAGATCACCACACCGCATGTTGTGCACTATGTGCGAAGGGACTAAAACTGCAGCTCACAATCATTCTACAGGAGTCAGGACAAGTATATCTGTGTTTGAACACAGAAGCTTAGTACCATGGAAAGAGGAAGGATATCAAATTCTGATCGACACATATAATATCTGAGAATCATCTAAGTCCTGCTGCATGAAGAAGCCTCTGCCACTTCCTTTTCCATATGCAAGGCTACTTACTCTTCAAGGCTGCTCAAGCTAAGGTCTAATAATAGAATCTTAACCCACACAGGAAAATCAATGGCCAGCACTGATAAAATCTTGGAATCAAAGGCAAGAAAAGACGACGATAAAAAAAAAAAAAAAAAAAAGGGCAAGAAAAGACAGATAAGCATCGGCCAAGGCTTATTTAGGGAAAAAGAGGGCCAAGAACAATAGCTACTATGAATCAACTACATCTTTTAGGTAGATCCTTTCCTGTTTCTTGAGAGCACACATGACATCTAAGAAGTTCAATAAATATGTTATTTGACGTCAGTAAATAGCTCACATCGTTAGTGTATGATCAAAACAGCAATGTCACTGTGCCATCATCCAAATCTGAATCAATAATAAGAATAAATTCATGAAATCCCCAAACAGATCATTTCCAAACATCCAAGTGTGGATGAATTAAAGTAGTACTAGTGAAATATACAAGATTACAATTGAGATGTTAGGTTGTAATTTTTACATCTCCAGCTCAAAACATAGAATCCAATAAAATGGAAGGGTCTCCATTATTTCTAATATACCCTGCCTAATCAAAAGGTGACCGAACTGATTGCCAAGGATGTAGGTTCATTACCTCGCGTAAAGGTCCGATGGAAATACTCCATCACGACGTGATCTGCATAGTATATGACCAAGCACGCCTACAGCCTCATAACATATTCAATTCCGGAAATGCTAGCTCCATTGATATCAGTGGCTAGGTAAAATAACAGAGTCCGGGAAAGATGCGGTCCCATTATTGGAAGCTCCTTGAATATTGAGAATGGAGGTGACCAGATTGTATATCTGCACATTCTCAAAAGATGGGACCTTTTTACCCCTAGCAAATTGAGGGCCATGACCGATAAATATAGTCCTCATTGAGAAGAACGCATTGTCATACCCATGTGCCCCTCCACATTCTTTTCTCTTCGATTCTTTCTGTTCCACCTTGTAACTCTCTTCAATCAGCCCTATAATTGGCGAAATCCTATTGCTTGCAAAGTAATGCAACCGACTAGGCAAATCCTCCTTAAGATAAACCTTCAAATATTGCCCATTATCCACTTTTCCTGAACTCAATCCTTCGTTCATCTTCGTCACAACATCCGAAGGAGACCAACCTGCCGGTGGACGAATTGCAAGCAGTGGACTATAAGATTGAACCCAATCCTTTGGAATTTCAATCCACCGCGCCAAATCTTCAAGAAAAATTAACTTCTTATCACATGTACCAACCATTCCATGATCACCCACCATAATTATGTTAACATCCTCAAAAACCCCTCTTTTTTCCAACCCTTCAATCAATCTCCCAATCATCCTATCAAACCTAGCAACTGCATCAGTGATTTCAGGATCATCAGGCCCCACCTGATGACCCTGATGATCTGGGTCTTCAAAATACAATGTCATAAATACGGGAATTTCGCTATCTGGCAAATCAAAGTACTCTAAAACAGTATCGACTCGATTCTCAAAAGGAACTGAACCATTATAAAACATACATAAACCCTCAGGACAAGTCCAAGAACCCTTTTTTACCTCAGAACCAGGCCAGAAATAGGTTGCAGCCTTCAAACCATGGTTAGCCACAGTCTCCCACAAGGGTTCACCTAACCACCACTTGGGCTCATGACTGCCCATATTGAAATACTCCCCAGTTTGTGGATCAGTGAAATAGTTATTGATAATCCCATGATAAGCTGGGTATAAGCCAGTGACGATTGAGTAATGGTTTGGGAAAGTCAAAGTAGGAAAAACAGGAATCAAACCCATTTCGGCCTCGGTCCCGTTTTTGATCAATCGGTCGATGTTGGGGGTATGGGTCTTGTATTGGTACCCGAATCGAAACCCATCTGAGGAAATCAAGAGGACAACTGGGTGATTGAGTTTTTTAAGTGGACGAGCGAACTCAGTTAGGGTTTGAGGGGCAAGACTGGAATTGGGTTGTGATGGGGATTGGGATTGGAGTTTTGGGGGGGAGGAGGAAGAGGAGAAAAAGAGGAAGGCAAAGGCGGCAGCAGCGGAGAAAGCGATGCAGGTGGAGAGGAGGAGAGAGATGAAGATGAGAGTGGTGGTGGTGGGTTTCGATGACGGAGGAGGTGAAGAGTGGTGGTCTGTGTCGAAAGAGAGGAGAGCAGTGGTTTGGTTTGGTGGGTCTTCTTCTTGAGTTGGAACTGGGATGGGCTTGATGTTTGAGGTCATGTTAGAATTTGAACCCATGTCTACGGACAGAGAGATACAGATACAGAATTCAAGATTTTGTGATCTGGGTAATGCTCTGATCCTTCAAACAGAGAGAGATAGAGAGAAATTGGTGGTGTTATGAAATGGGTTGAAAGATTCTGGGATTCTGTGATCTGGGTTGGCCTTTGGTTGTGAGAGAGAGAGAGAGAGAGAGAGAGAGAGAGAGAGAGAGAGGAATTGGAGTGGGATGGAAGGGAAAGGGTTGCTAGGAACAGTCGTTGAAAGGTAACAATCGAGAGGACTGCAGAGGTGAGAGGTGGACTTTGGTGGGGTGAGGGGTGGTGGTGGAGTCCAAACTAAGATACGCTGAGTTGCTGGATTGGACGACGACGTTTGGATGAGCTTCTCATAGTGAAGCTGGATTTCTGTTGATGGTATTTATTGGACGATCAGGATGGGTCGTCTAGGTAACAATTCGGTGATCTTGGGACACTGTCAAATGAATAAGCGAAAAAATTATTCTAGTAGACATTGGTGTTGTGGCACCATATAGCACGATCCCCCGAGCACCATATAAATTTTTAACGGGAAATATTTTAAGTCACAAGAAAGAGTGTGTCGGGATCTCAAAATTACTATTGAATAGTTACTTATTTCAAGTTCTAACTCAATTTTTGATTGACTCATATTTGAGTTAAAAAATTGAGTAAAGCTACATTTGATATGAGCATCTTCAGCCTTTTACTCAAATTTTCAAAAGTTTTCGACATCCATTGCGGTAACCGTTGTCCTCTTTTGCAATTAATTCATTGAGTAAGCCTACATTTGGTATGAACATCTCCAACCCTTTACTCATATTTTCAAAAGGTTTCGACATCCATTGCCACAGTCGTCCTCTTCTGGAATCAATTCTCTCTCTCTCTCTCTCTCTCTCTCCATGACTCCTTAAACACCACGATCGACTACCGGAAAACTACACCACCACCATAGCTCGATAATCTTTCTTCGTTGGTTGCCGAAGAACACTACGACTTTCGCCCATTACCATAACTAACACCAGAAAAACAAACGACTACCACCCTTTGATAACGACTACACAGTAGTAAACTGGTGAAGCAAAATTGATTCACCCCGGGGAGAAAGGGAGGGTTGCGTAGAAGCAGCGTAAGGATCCATCAGTGTCCGAATATGTAACAAACAAGCTTGCGGCAGCAAGAAATGAAGAGCACAGTGAGCCTTGGAGAAGGAGGTTTCTTAGGAGATGTTTGAGCGCCACAAATTTAACAAAAAGCTGTGTAAAAATCTCACATAATCGACAGTCTTCTCTAGGATAAAATTAATTATTTTACAGTGAAGCAGTATGTAGAAGAATTTGACAGACGTAACTAAATAACTTACAAACTATTATACTAAAAGTACACATGTCATTATCACATCAATGCATGATGCAATACATGGATGCACTCATCTACTAAAAGAATGCCATGTGTACATTTAGTACATTAATTAGTGCCTCTAGCATTTTTCTAACAAAAATGAAATAGGTCACATAAAATCACCTTATTTCACCAAATTTCAATATGGGATAGGTTCCGATCATCGTAATTAGTTAGCACATACGAACCGAGAGTTTGTCATCACTTAAAATTTACAAGGTTTTAATTAACAAAGGCCAGATAACAGGATACTTATTTCTTTTTTTGTCTTCATTTGAATTTCTTCGTTTTAATTAGTTTGGATCAATTTTTTTTTTTCTGTGTGTGTGTGTATTATTAGTTTCATCTTGACAGGATCCAGAAAAGTAAAAAATCATTATCCAAATCCAATTTTTTTTGATTAAAAACAAAAATAACTAAAAACAATAATTTTGGCTTGAATTTTACATTTATTCTAAAAATTTGTAAGTTTGAATTGACAAATCAATATTCCATTTGCTAAAATGGGATTCTTATTTTAGCAAATGAGAAACCAAGGCCTAAAAATATAACTCAAAACTAAGGCCTTGTTCCCTTCCATTTTTACCCCATTTTAAAAAAGATTATTATTATTTTTCAAAATGATTCTCCCCACTCGTTACCTTATTATTTTATTTCTCCCTCTATCTCTATCTAATCATTATTTCATTATTTTTCATTTTCAAAAACTCAATTTCTTCCTCCACTCTTTGCTTTGGGCTTTATTGTTTTTTATTGGGTATGCTTAGTTGTACGTTTTTACTGTTTTTTCTAGATTAGGGTATTAGGTGCTTTAGGCTTTGACATTAGGTAATTTTTGGGTTTTGTCCCATTGAGTATTTTAATTTTTTTAATTTTAGTTGAAGTCGCCTCCCTTTTCTCCCAACTTGATGTATATTTGTCAAGTCTCATTAATAAATTTTATTATAGGTAAAAAAAAAAAATTTACCCGTAGTTGATTTTTGCCGGAAGAGAAAAATGGGAAATTTGTGTGTTTTACATCTTTTATCCTTGGCTACTAGCTACGACTAAAAAATTCACAAGGTCAGGCAATTCTTGGACCGAGAAACGACGGCGTCTCGCCGCTCCTTCTTCTCCCTCCGGTTGCAAAACTAGACATCGCCCAGTGGTAAACTTGTAGAGAGAGGTTGAAGCAGCAGAAGGAGAGAGAAGCAATGGCGTACGTAAGCATGGGGGAAGCACACAGAAGAATCACAGATTACCTCAACCGCTTCTCCGACGCCGTTTCCTACCAGGACGGCTCCTCCCTCAAGCGCCTCCTCGCCGTCTCCTCCGACTCCCCCTTTCTCCTCTCCCTCTCCGACGCCCTCAACGTCTTCCAGGTAACCCTCTCTCTCTCTCTCTCTCTATCCATCCATCTGCACTTATATCCGTGGCGGATCCATGATAGTCATCATATTGTGAGCTCCAATGTTAAGAGATCGAATCGAAAATAAACTAGAAAAGATCCCAAAGAATACCTGAATTATTCAATTCTCTTCCACTGTCTACGAACTTAATCTACGCAAGTTCGTCCAAAGTTCTGATTTTCACACACAATAAGCAAATTAATTAAAAAAAACCAAAAGCTTAATCAAAAGCATAATTTGATTAACCCTTCACAGAAACCCTAATTTTAGCATGTAGTCACTAGTGAGTTAATTAAACACACCGGTTGAGCCTATTCTAAGGGTTTAGGAATACTCTAGGAGGAAACCCAACATAATTTTGGGGGATAAATGAGGGATACTATTTGTTTATAGTCCAAAGTTCCGATTTTTACGTACAATTTAAGTACCAAAAGATTAATCGAAAGCCTAATTTCATTAACGAGATTTCCTAATTGAGCATATCTAGGACTTTTATAGGAGGAATCCAGCAGAATTTAGGGGGATAGTCATATAAGTGTAATTATGACAAAATAAGGTGGGGCTGGGCCATAGCTGCATCCGCTCCTGTTTGTGAATGAACTTGCTTTGTCTAATTAGGGTTCTGAACATGGTGTACAGTTTCTGATTGCTGCCTTGTAAATGTCACAGGATGCTAGCAGATTGATTAAGCAGTTTGACAAGTACTCTCAATTTGGGGAGATTCTAGTACCCCTATTTCGCTCGTTGCAAAACTACAGACTCGGTCACCTGGTTGAATCCTACCAGTCTTTTGAAAAATCTGCCAAGTATTGCCTCTTATATCCTATTTGAATTCTCTTTCATTATGATTAAGAAGAATCCATATGCTGATGAGAGTGATTCAAAGTAGAATAGAGTACTGGTTAGTAATGGTGGATTGTGCAGTGCATTTATACAGGAATTTCGTAATTGGGAATCAGCATGGGCTTTGGATGCACTATATGTGATTGCTTATGAAATTCGGGTTCTTGCAGAGAGGGTAAAAAACTGATAGTTCATCCTTGTATTACTCTTCCCCTTTCAGAAATTATTTTGGTTACATGTTCAGGGAAGCTTACTGTATTTTCTTGTCATTCAAGGCTGATAGAGAGTTGGCTTCGATGGGGAAAATCCCGGAGAAATTGAAGGGGGCTGGCTCATTCCTCATGAAAGTGTTTGGGGTTCTAGCTGTATGTCTCTATGCCTGTCTTTTTTTTGGTTAGTAGGTTTCACATATCCATTATCAAAACAGTCTCTGATTAAATTGGTCTAGGACACTATGGCTCATTTCATTCAAGTTCGTTTTGGCTTTGGTCTAATTATCTAATTCGGGACAGAAATTATCTATATTACATTATTGATAATTATTTAATTAGAATGAATTTATTACTTAGTTCTGGGGCTAGAAGTTTCATGCCTTGGTTTTCCAGTTGCTCAACATTGGACACTTTCATGTAGGGAAAAGGCCCCAAACGTGTCGGGGCATTATATGTCACATGCCAGCTGTTCAAGATTTATTTCAAGGTAGGAGACTCTCTCTCGCTCTCATCTTTTGTCGTCTCTATTTCAGTGATACTTGAATTTTTATTCTCATGTATATATTTCTAGTGAGGAGAGCGTTGAATCCTCAAAATAAAAAGGAGACGTTTTACTTTTTGTTGCATTGATGAGCACTGTATGGCCAATAACATCAGCCAAATGTTGACATCAAAAATAAAAATAAAAATATGGCTAGTTGTGTTAGATCTCTTTAAGTGCTCAAGAACTTCGAAATGCTTTTCTTTTTGCAGCTTGGTACAGTTCATCTTTGTCGAAGTGTTATAAGAAGCATTGAGACAGCTCGTATATTTGATTTTGAAGAATTTCCGGTCAGAGATAAAGTAAGATAAGATTTGATTGGTGTTGTCTAAGAACTGATGCCTAGTATATGATGATTTTGTATGATACTATTGTAGGAGAATCTAACATTGGTGCTATCTCCTTGTAGGTCACGTACATGTACTATACAGGCCGCTTGGAGGTTTTTAATGAAAATTTTCCTGCTGTAAGTAAACCTGAAACCTATGTAATTTTAATAACACGCCAGTTTCCTTTTGAGTTACGACCATAGGTGGTAGCCTAGATGGCAAGGGTGAGTGGGCTTAAGTGCTCCTCCCTCCCATACACGATCCAACGAGGTTCGACTCCCGCCAACTGTAGGACTAGCATGTAGGAACCTTTGTCAATTTAGTACCTAAGTGGTGTTGTGGTGATAGCCAGTGCTTCTGGACAATAGCTATGGCTCAAATTGGACATTCCACGGCGGGTTAGGAGCTCCTATGGTCACGCCCAAGGAGGTTTCTACTCTGGTTGCCCCCTCCCACCTTTTTTGCCGTTCAAAAAAATAAAGAAGAAGGAAGTTTTCTATTGAGTTGGCTCTATCTGTTAACATCTTCAAACTCTCTCTGTTAACATCTTCAAATTCTGAATATGGGAACAATATGCTGGTTCTTTTGCGGATTTAATTGTTTAAGGATTATAACTTGTACGGTGTCAAGTCTTTCGAAAGTTAAATGCCCCAAAGAACAATCCCTTTTCAGCTCAATATTTGAACCTTTTTCTATAGCTTCACTTACATTCGTGTGTATTGGTGTACTAGGTTAAAATCACGAGTGGTGGTAAAATTATATTTGTGATGACCTCCGTATTCAAGTTTACTGATTTCCTGTATTTTTATTTGACTCAGTCCCTGCATCTCTTTCTTGCAGGCTGATCATAAGTTATCATATGCCATAACATATTGCAATCCTCGCAGTGAAGCAAATATAAGGTTTGGTTCAGGTGTGCTTGCTAGTTGAGACGTTATATTTTGATCTGTGTTCAAAATGGAGGGAAATTGAAATTTTAGGTGCAAGAGCTGCGTTATCTGTCCACATGATATGCCAAAAAAGTGGAGTATTTGGTAACCAAAAGAAGGCCTTGCACTTTCTGTCACTGAACAAAACTTTGTGTATGTCTATCACATGATGGTTCTAATATTAGGGATTGACTTGTGATTCAATTTATATATCTTCAGCATGCTGTTTAATTTTTTTTTTATTGACTTTTAATCACCTGTAACAAACCACTTGGCCGGGTAGAATGTTTCTATTTTCCATGTGCTTTGAATTATGAAGCTACTGATTTCATATAGTTTGATTATTTATGAGAACAAAGGTCACAAGATCTTTTGAATCTACTACTTCCATAAATGAAATAGTTGCAAAAGGATTAATAAAAGAGAGTTCCTAGGAATCTAAATTAAATTGTGTAATACTATCTTCTTTTCCGGTCTTCAAATTTAGGAAAGATATTATTGCATTCGTTATGTACATACTAGCAAAGTAAATGGTACACGGTTCTGATTTTATCATTTCATATAAATATTGAATCAATATTTATTATCTCGAAACTCTTGCTTGGAAAGATCTAAAAGTCTATTAGAGGTTCTAGGTTTTTCTCTCTCCTTGTTGTCACTGCATGATTTATTTTCTCTTTGATTCTGTGGCAACAGGATGATTCTGAAATATCTGATACCTGTGAAGCTTTCAATTGGCATCCTACCTGAGATTTCGCTTCTGGAGAAGTATAACCTGGTTGAGGTATAACCTTGCAGATATTTCTTTCCATCGTCCAACTTGGGTTTTTGCATTATAGTTCTAAAGACCATGTCGAGTTGTGGTTGTTTTCACATATCCTATAGTACTATTGATTTGCCTTTTGTACACTGAAAGAGAGGAAGAGAAAGAAAATCATGTTAGCACTTTAGAAGTATTATAAGTGGACATTTAATATTTTTTACTACCGGCCAAAGGCAAAGAAAGAGTCAAAACTAGAAGGCCTCGACACTGCAAGACAATGAGTAACAATCGTCAATGAAATAGTGAGTTGGCCAAGCTTGGCTCATGACTGAAATTTGAAGAACACAGCTTCCTTCCTGTTATTTGATACTGGTACTCACCGATGATTCTCCAGTTTGGATGGTTACTTGTGTTTGATAAAGAACATTAGAAGTGCTATTCAATGAGAAAACTTTGGACATCCAATGCTTTAAGCTTTTCAATTTTTCCTTGTTTATTTTACAGTACAGTAATGTCATTCAAGCAATGAGAAGGGGTGACCTCCGGCTACTGAGACAAGCTCTTCAAGAGCATGAAGACCAGTACGTCCATCTCTCACCTTTTCAGAATCAGAGTGCATCATGTATTAACTTTTATAAAGTGTGACGCACTTTCTTTGTTGTCAGGTTCTTAAGATCAGGTGTCTATCTTGTCCTAGAAAAGTTAGAGCTCCAAGTTTATCAGAGATTGATAAAGAAGATGTGAGTCCCTCTATGGAGCACTCCTGCTTGTTTGTTGTTTTCAGGATCAATTTTGAAGAATACTTTTTCTAAACTGTTCTTTCAAACAAGAAACCCATTCATATCTTATCTTTAGAGAAAATAGCTTTTGAGAATTTGAAAACGTACTGGTTTCTGAAAAAAAAAAACAGGTTCTTTCCCAAAAAATGTGAGAAAAAGGATTTGAAAACCACCAATTGTACAAGTTTCTGGAAAATGTTGGTGCAAATTGATTCATGATTGTTGCTTGGTGGTTATGCAGCTACATCATCCAGAAGCAAAAGGACCCTAGTAAAGCACACCAGATCAAGTTAGAAGTAATTGTCAAGGCATTGAAGTGGCTTGAGATGGACATGGACGTCGATGAGGTATTTCTGTGTCCATTTGCTGTTGTATATTTACTTGTGCGGGAGTTGGCGGAGTACAAACTTCTTTATGTCTTTCTGCTGTCTGGTTGACGTGGCTAAGTTTTAAGTCTTTTGTTGCTCATCTTTCAGGTCGAGTGTATTATGTCCATATTAATATACAAGAACCTTATGAAAGGATACTTTGCGCACAAGAGCAAAGTGGTGGTTTTGAGCAAGCAAGACCCTTTTCCCAAATTAAACGGCAAACCAGTGAATTCATAGAGATGGTTTGAAGGCTACGTGTGTTACCCAAGACCGTGAGAGCGAGTTCATCGTACGATGGTTGCTTTGGATTCTGATCAGATTACGTAGAAGAGTGTAAAATGGGATGGGATGGGATTACTTTCTGCTATTATAACTGTCGTATGTTGCTATCAAATTGCCCATTTTCTTCACAATTATTCATAGGACAAATGGTTGATTGAATGGCTTCCGGATTAAGTCATGAAAAGTTTTGAGGATTAGGAGATAAAAAGTTGTACGTTGGGCTTCAGTATTCAGCAGACCAACGGATAATATGTAGTTTTGCTGGTGATAGTTAATGATTACAGTATTTACAAAAATCAAAGTTGAAATTTGCCGCATGTAAACAATTCGTAGAATATGACCTCATGCCGAGGGAGGTGGTTCCGAAAGACTCAAAGATGTCTGAACACACAAGCATCATTAGCAGGAAGAGGATTTCTCAAAGTCTCAATATTTGAAGGTATAATGTTCAAAACCATCTGCAGAAGTAGATAGTATAAAAGATTCCTGGAATCTGTGAATACCAATTGAGATATTTCAAAGCCTTCTGACTCTGTGGAATAGTTAATAGGGTCCGAAAGTCCTCCCAGGTGGACCAAAATTGGGGTGGACTGGGTAAATAAATATCCATGCTAATGCCCTAATGCCCCAAACCAGCCCAATCATGTTTGTTCACTTGGGTGTTTTCAGAACCCACCTCTCTCCTCTTACTAAAGTTTCGAATAAGATTTATCTCTAATCATTGTTCCAATTTCTTTATCTACTCTCCTCAATTATTACCCAAAACCCACTCAACACCTTTAACAAATCTCGTTCTACATAAATATCAGGCAAACTAGCAGAGCAACCCCAAAAGTCACCTCAAGGGGAAAATAAAGAACGTACTATGCAGGAGGATGTGTTTCCCGATGGAGAGAACATTCTAAACTAGGGAAAATAATACTCCACAATTCATGCCCCCGGAGGCATTGCTCCATGGTGCCTTAGGCCTATTTTTTACCACACATTTCTGTAGGACTCAAGATCAAGTGTATGGAGTCCACAGAAAAAATTGTGGTGAGATGCCTCCGCCGGCATTTAGTAATCTCTCTTAAATTATGGTAACCCGGGTAAGAAACAAATCAAAGCCTGAAATGGGCTTAACTTCAAGTGGGTTTGAATGAGAGGAATAATAGCCTTCACTTTTAATTAGGGCTGCAAACAAACGAATCTGCTCGCGAGCAGCTTGAACTCAAGTTTTAAGCTGGTATGGTAAATGAGCTGAGCTCAACACTTTAAAACTCGGTTCAACTTGTTGCATAGGTTCGGCTCATTTATAAAGACTCACTGAGTAAATTAACCCGGTTCAGCTTGTTTATAATTGAGCGCGCCGAGCTCAACCTTGAGTTTTAGGCTCGTTTACTCTACGAAGCCTGCCTTGGGTTGTTTGCAACCCTACTTCTACTAAAAGCATCCAATTGAAATAAAGTGAAAAAATATGGAATAATTTCTAAACTCAAATCAGGTTTTGTTTGATAAAACTGAGAAATGAAGATGAAATCTAAAGAAATCAGTGCTGAAAATTGAATTATGAAAAATTTAAGCTGAAAAGCTGTTTGATAAAAATATTAAGAGCTGAATTAAAATTATTGTTTTGATATAAAGATAGATGAATTTACCTTAAATTATTTGTGATTGTTCTCTTTAATTTTATAAATGGGTATAATGTGTTTATAGTCGTGGTTATGGAGAAGCGGTGAAGGATAGAGGTAATGGCGGTGGCAGCACTTGGTACTTTGGTGCTGATGGTTGTGATGAAGGTAGTGTGGTGGAAGGATGGAGAGGGTGGTGGTGGTGGTGGTGAGCAGTGAAAATGATGACAACAACAAACGGTGGTGAAGTAGTCTGGTAAATGTAACGGGTGGAACATGACACAGAGATAGAGAGATATGATGGTTGGAAAAGTGGTGGTGTTTGAAAAATCCTAGTTTGCCTAGGTTTAATGATTTGCTATGTTTTAATTTTTTTTTTTCGTAAAAAAAAAATGTATTTCACCAATCAACAAAAAACAAATCAATCAATCACACAAAATAAATGCAACCAAATTAAAGAACACAGGATATATGTGGAAAACCCCAAGACGGGTAAAAACCACGGGAAGGAATCAAAACACTATACTCAATATGTAGTTACAAACAATCTTACCAACGATCATGAATTCTTACCAATTGAACCTAAGAACTACTTCCCGAATCCTCGTTCACCACACCCAGTGCTTTGACCACCGCTGCCTTGAATCCACAAGCCTTCTGTTTGCCTTCCGAATTCCACCGGAGGACTTTGAAGCGCCTCTCGAACTCCACAAAAGGACTTTGTAATGCCTTGGAATCCTCTGTAGGTCTTCTCATAAGATTGTAGCTGTTGATGATAAACAATCTTGGAGATTAACGCTTCAAGATACTAAGATTGTATCAGTACTCCAAGCACAATAAATACTCTCCACTAATTCTCACTTTTGGGAGAGGGAGAACTGTGTCTCTCAAATAAAACTAACCTAATACCATCATATTTATAGGCCTCATGATCTGTTGGTACAACTGTAAATAACTCGCTGGTTTTGCTTGAGCAACGCATACATTCGCTTGAGCAGCCAGTCGCCCATGATTTACTGCATCTCTTCTGATCTCTTTCCAATTCGACACACTTCTTTTCTTCATAATCCAACTTTTTCACAGAGAGCAATCTATCCATATTTGACGAAGAAGAGATCTTTCCATCTACGACAACTCACAATCTTCACCAACTTCTCAATCTTTATTGGAACCGAAATCTTCCCAAAACTTCACAATATTTCTCGGTTTCATTGGAAACAAAATCTTCACAAATTGCACAATGTTCTCAAACCTTCCTTAACGACTAGCGCACTAAAAAATAATACAAATAAAAAATGGTTCCTTGCCTTACCTATACAGACACTCTAAAATAAATGAAAAATAAAAATACAACTCGATTAAAGGGAAATACATAAAAATGTGTGTTTTGGTCATAAATGTGACAACCAATAAAAAAAGCTTAAGCTGATGGAGCTTAAAGTGTTAAAGAGATTGCGGTGATGGTGGTGGTAGAGATGGTGGCGGCGATAGTGACAGTAGTGACAACACTGGAGTGGCAATAGTAATTGTAGCAATCACAGAGTAGAGGCGGTGATAAAGTGGGGGTGTTAGTCAGGGCGGTAGTGGTGGTAGGGACGATTGAGTAGTGGTGGTAGCAGCGAAGATGGAGGTGGTATGGTAGGTGGCGGTGGAGGCGACGTTAGCGGCGACAATGGGGCAGTAATGGTGGTGGTATTGTTGACAACGGTGGTGGTGTCATGGTGGCAATAGTGGTAGCTAGGCAGTGATGTTGTGGAGGTGGAGCGGTGGTGGTGGTGGTGACAATGGTAGCATTGGTGACGATGGTGCTGGTTGTGGTGGCTAGTGTGGCGGCACTGGGGTGGTGATGGTGGTAGCGGTGACCAAGGATTTAAATATCACCCAATACGTATCAGTTCTCACCCCTTTGATATTGCTACACCCCACTATACAGGCGCTTCCAAAAATTCACACCTGTATCGGCCGATACTTGATACGTATTGGTTTTTAGCCGATTGTCCGCTTCAAGTTAACTACGGCAACTACACAACCGATACGTACGGCCAGTTCAATTGGTTTGGCGCCAAAAATAATTTTAAAAAATTCATGGTCGGGACACCTAATACAATAGTACTCTGATGCAGATCAGATTTTGGAAAACTAGCAGTTTATTAGTATTTATTTTATTGTTTCAATTTTAGTATTTTGTTAGAAGATTACTAGTTTGGAATTATTTAGTTTCTTAATTTAAGTTGATTCAATTTCTTATTTTATGTTTTCTTGTTTTACAAGAATTAGGGTTGCTAGCTAGTAGTTTATTTCCTTTTTAGTTTTAGGGTTGTTGCTAATATAAATAATTGATGTAAGCCTTAGGGCAAGGGAGTTTTTGAGTGTTATTGAATGATAAAAGAGTCTAGAGAGCGTTTTCTCGAAACTTTCTTGTTTGTATTCGATTGTTACATGTTTTTTTTGTAGTTCATAAGGCGCCCTGCATCAGTTAGTATCAGAGCATTGAGTTCCAATCCCAACTATGGCCGGAGGACGTGCTGGAGGTCGAAGGGGACGAGGTGATCGTACCGCTAGTTTGGAGGACATCTATGAAAGAGATGACGTAGCGCATGAGGCGCGAACGGAGGCGTGATTCCAACAACTATTGGCTGCAATAGCTGCTTTAACCGACCAAGTTGCTGCCCTAGCTATTGGGGGGAATCCACCTCGCCATCAACCGTACGATTGACGACCTTGAGAGGAGGATGAAAGTACGGATGGTAAAGCGGCCGTAAACCATTTTGCTGCGGGGGCACTCGGCGTCAGCAGGGCTGGCGACGATGGCTATTATCAACAAAGGGGCAGAGGCCGGGAGATCATGGTTGAAAATCGTGATTTCCGACCATGGAAATCTGGTTTGAAGATCAACTTTCTTGAGTTCCAGGGAGGTGTGACACCAGAAAAAAACTTAAAGGTTGATGCAATGAATGATGCTACTGTTGTTGACTGACCATTTACACAAAAAATTATTCCAGATCCAATTGTGGATTGGAATAAAGCGCCAATTTTTTATGAAGAACTGACGAAAGATATTATTGTAAAACAAGAAATTGTCCAAGGGTCTGGAAAAATTGCCCAAGCAAAAACAATGGCTGATCTCGAACCTGTTTGTGTTATTGTGAGCTTTTGGTGCAACGAAGGATTATTTTCTATTTTGGTTGACTATAATGGTGAGCATAAAACTTCTATACAAGGACAATTTGTGGATTCTTTTTGGAAATTTCTTGAAGATTTCGCAAGCACTAAATCACGGGTTTCGTGCCTTACATTGGAAATTGCTCCATTATTTTTTAAAGAATCCTCAAAGTTTAAGTTCGAGAAAATTAATTTGAAGTACAAGACTGATGCGGACAAGGAAAGACAAATCAAATTCTTCCACACTATGAAAACTCGAGGACGAGTTTTTTTCAAGCTGGAGAGAATGATGCAGATCAGATTTTGGAAAACTAGCAGTTTATTAGTATTTATTTTATTGTTTCAATTTTAGTATTTTGTTAGGAGATTACTAGTTTGGAATTATTTAGTTTCTTAATTTAAATTGATTCAATTTCTTATTTTATGTTTTCTTGTTTTACAAGAATTAGGGTTGCTAGCTAGTAGTTTATTTCCCATTTAGTTTTAGGGTTGCTGTTAATATAAATAATTGATGTAAGTCTTAGGGCAAGGAAGTTTTTGAGTATTATTGAATGATAAAAGAGTCTAGAGAGCGTTTTCTCTAAACTTTCTTGTTTGTGTTCGATTGTTGCACATCTTTTCTGTAGTTCATAAGGCGCCCTGCATCATACTCCTGTGACCACTGCCGCCATTTAAAATTATGGAGGTGACTGTAGTGGCTTGGTGGCGGGGTGGAATGGCAATGAAAAGCATAAATAAAAATGTACAAATGATACTGAATTTAAAAAAAATGGTAAATCCGAGGAGAATTTATAATGGAGTTAATATCGACAGCTAGTAGATCAGTAGATAGGAGAATGTAAAGTAATCATCCTTCAAAGCATCTCGATTTGTATTTTGCTATTGACGCAGCGGAATCCACGAGAAACTAGTTGCGTACTAGTTCAAACGAGAATAGGTCTCGAATCCACGAGGTTCTTGAATCCACAAGAAGAAAGAGATATAACTCAGAATTATATTTGATTAAAAGTTGCTCAATAATAGAGGTTACATGCCCTTTTATAGGAAAAACTAGCAAACCCTAGCAAAACTTACCTAAAAATTAAAGTATCCCGAAAATTGGGGAAACTCCCAAAATTGAAAACTAGAAAGAAAAATAAGATATTCCCAATTGGAAACAACGTAAACGGAATTACACGCTAAGAGTAATTCGTAATCTAATTATTACCTAAAATAGTAAAATTACTAAATTGAAGGCCTAAACGAATGAATTTGGCCAAAATCCACCATCAGTCACGATTAGGGTCGTGAGTATTGATCGCAGAGTGATTTTACTTCAGCCCACCAAGTTTGGGCCTATTCCGGGCTCGTCGATAAATTGCCGAATTTGGCAATTTTCAATTAAGAGTTGTTTGGGCCTCTTAGGCTTCGACCGGTCCAATTGGTCATAGAATTGGGCCGCTACTTGTTCTGCATCAGCTATCCTCGCCGGGAGTTTACAACGACAACTAGGGACGGAACTAGGATTTTGTTGGGGGAGGGCAGGAGGGGGGGAGGGCGGGCAAGCTATGAAGGGTAAGTACAAGTCCGAACACTATGTAGACAAGTAAGTAGATTGTTGATCTTTTAGTCTCAATCAACCATGGACATACCCTGAAAATACTTCCTAATTGTTTAGATTCCAGATGCTGAACGACATTATACTCACATTGATTAAGCTCCATTCTTGAAATGTTGTTTGAACTTCCCAATTGGTCATGTAAATTACAAGTATTCATAAGATTTTTTTTTTTATAAAAAAAACCCCAAAACAACGCAGGGCCTTGGCCCCCATAGTCCTTACTCGGTTCTGTCTTTGACGACAATGAACTCCTTTTGTTGACGAAAACCATTACAAAGTAACCGTTGAAAATTTGGGTAAAGGTTTGGATAGAAATTTGAGTAAAACTCAAATTGGTATTATTTTGATTCTAGAACTGTAGATGGAATTTATGTGTTTTTACCCAAAATTTAAATTTGGTTTAGCTTTGAGATGCTCTTAGTGAATGATGATTAGCAAGATCCCTTGCTAGATTTTTACAGGGATGGTGGCCCAATATTTTCTGCCTTAATTTTTCACAAAGTTTACCAGATGAAGGCAACAAATACTGTAACAATCACTGGTGTGGACCTGGAAAACTGGACTCGATTGGACAACACAAGAAAATGAATACATGTGAGCCTCTTCCCTTCCCTGGACAAGGTTTCTGGTCCCAGGTGAGCTAAATGGCAACCTGCTTCGACTCTCATCGTCTAGGAAAACAAGATAATATATGTTTGGTTGTGTTTTGACTTTTTTGGCCCTCAAAGCGAAAATAAAAAAAACGAGGTCATGTAAACATTTTTATAAACTAAATACAAATTACTAATTATGCCACAATAAATTTTGTCAAACGTTGGTACGTACATGTTGTAAAGCATTTATAGCTTGATACTATACATCTTTGAACATTCATTGCTTGCAAAATTTAACTTGTACACGTTAGATAAAAAAAACCCCAAAATATTCATCGCATCTATTTCATCATGTATACATTTTAAAGAAAATTTTCTAATGGCTACCACAATTGAAGGAACCCGGCCAAAAAATTCGCACATTTTTTTTAACGGCCTAAAATTGTTGCACCTCGGATTTTAGCCTAGACCAAGTACTGTGTGTTTGGTCCAAAAATACTAGCCTGATCCTCTGAGCCACTTCTCGATCGAAACCCTAAAAGGAAAAAAAAAGTTTTTGGTTTCCCAATGTGGATTCTCTCAGCAGCTTTCCAGTACTTCCACGACTGCCATTGGTCCTTTTTTTGCCATTGGCTTTTTTTATTTTATTTTTTATTACCATTTGCTCCCAATATATGAACGAATTAAAGTTCCTCTCCGGTCCTTAAATGGAGTCCTAATTAACCATACCAATATCGGGAAGATTCGTGAGTTTTTCTTGAGCCAATTTCAATTATTAGACTTGTTCATTTGTTAGAGTTCGTCAAAGACTCAAAAACATTACCTCGTTTAAATTGTGTCGTTTAAGTCTATATACAAAATCATGAGTCCATGATCTTAACACAGTTATATATATATATATATATATATATATATATATATATTGAGCTACAAAAGGTTCAATCAAGTGCGTCACTCAATTTCTTTTTCTATCTAAATTACTATGCTTTTTTTTAATCTGAATTACAATTTGGATCATTGAAATAAATTTAAAAGGCATGCACAAATGACCCCAAAAAACAATTCATCTATTTGATTCTCTCCTACTTAAATTAGCTTATTTCAGCTACAAACATGTGGGTATAAAGCACAAATGCTTAAATTACCCAATAAAAAAAGGGCAAAATACAGTAGTACAACTTTGATAGATAGATGATGAACAAGGGATCCACATTTTGGTTATCAAACTGCTCAAATTTTATCGTTCCACACAACTAAAACTCACTCCTAGACCACACAAATTTATTTCTTTCCTTTCATACAATTTTGGTTGCGCACATGATTCCAAGCTCTCTCTCTCTCTCTCTCACACACACACACATAGACAATCATTCTCTAGTACTCCCAAAGAACAAAAAGCAAGAAAGACAAATGGAAGAAAAACTCAACCATGAACTAGGCCACAAGATAGAGCCATTAGGAGAATTGCAGCTTCCTTCTCATCTTGGGGGAAAACTTGTTGAATTGCTAAGTTCTTAGTCAAACTGATCAAGAAGTCCTCAAAGCAAAGCTTCTTTCTCCCATGCGATTTTGGGGTGGCAAGTTTGGATCTTTTCTTGTATTGTGAGACATGACCGTTGTTTGATCTCTTAGCTTTGTGTTGCAACTTGAATTTTAGTGGAGAAGAACTCTCAGCTCCGAAAACTGTGTCGTCCGATGATGTTGTTGTTGCAGTTGCTGCTGCTGCTGCAGTCGCTGCCATTGCCATAGCCTTTCTTGCCTTCCTTTGCCGGATTCCACACGCGTTGCAAAGTGACTGCACCGCCATATTTATACCAAATTGTTAGATGGAAAATTATGCAAATTAACTCATTTTATACTTATCAAAGTTATCATTCTTTTCTATGATGGATATGAGAAACAAAAGCAATATATATATATATATATATATATATATATATATATATATATATTAATATATGTATGTATTTACCTTAGGACCTCTTGGTCCACTCCTCCATAGAGGGGTCTTAGTAGTGTTACAGTCTGAACAAACCCTAATTGGGTTGTTGCTGTTGATTGAAGAACTGTTGCTGCCATTGTCATTTTCCATAGGATCAGATGACTTCACGTTTTGATCTTCAAACTTCATTAGAGCATTAGTTTGTGCTTCTGAGCTCATCTGATTGGAGTTCATGATAATCGTCCTCCCCATCACCCTCATCTTCGAACATGTCCACTTGGTTGAACCCGCTTGATCATCATTTCCATCTTCTTTTTTCCATAAGGAGAATTTTAAGCTGCGATTATTTTTGCTATTTGTTGCTGAATTATCATGTGATCCTCCTCCATTGATAGAAAAATTACTCGCCTGAGATCAAGAAGGCGATCAAATAATTATTGACTTTCACATCAAAAGAAGAGATAACAAAAGTAAAAGTATTTACTTACCAAAAAAAAAAAAAAGCACAAGTAAAAGTATGATCAAATGAATATGCGTGCTTGCACGTGTTCACACATATCACTTAAGCTATTAATAGTACCTCTTGTTGATATTCTTGGTGGTTTGCTATTTCTTTGGGGTGGAATCCTCTTTGATCTTGAATTGAGAAACAAGAAGTTTGAGGTTTTGCAGTGTAGAGTTCTTCATGAGAAGAAGAAGATGAATTTAGGTCGGTTGGAATCATGGAGAGAGAGAGAGAGAGAGAGAGAGAGAGAGAGAGAGAGAGAGAGAGAGAGAGAGAGAGAGAGAGAGAGAGAGAGAGAGAGATCTTTGTGATCAAGGGATAAGGAAGGGAGGAGGGACTCAAAGGGCCTACTGGAAAGAACGCAAAAGCTCTTTTAAAGGGGTCAGAGAGCAAGGGAGAAAACCCTAAAAGACATTCACGTGATTTTAAACAAAGAGACAAACTAGGAATGATAAGAGTCGAATGGTACCACACGACACCCATTGAGCCAAGAACCCTATCTTCAAAAATATTTTCCGCAAAGTCTCAAGGGTTGGTTCAGTTGGTTGATGAGTTTGTTCACCACACAATTGACTAAAGTTCGATTCTTGTGGTGTCAGGCTGATATTTGTTATGAATCCCACAGTTTCAGCTTAGATGACTTAGTTCTAACCAGGCTGAAGACGGGAAGAGTAGAAGTGCACGTGGGAAGAGTAGAAGTGCATGTAAACTAGCCCGAACAATCCATAAAAAAAAAAAAAATTGCCCACATTTAATCTTCACCTGAAAGGGAATAAAAGTGTTGGAGAAATGATACAACAATAGCCACATATAGATTTATGAATGTACCCCACACGATCATCAAGCCGCGATCGTGTAACTAGATTATTAATTCTCGATTCATTTATTTATACATTGATTTGGTAAAAAAAGAAGAAGAAGGGTTAACTAGTTTACAAATGATCACAAAATGATATAACATCGAACAAACCAAGATCGCTATAGCTCAGTCATTTTATAAAACCTGAAATTCCATAATAGATACAGGCCCGTCCCTGAGATTTTTGGGGCCCTAGGCAGAATTTGATAATGAGACCTCTTATTTGTTTCTATATACTCCTATATTAGTTGTTCCACATAAAGCATAAAAGTGCCTTATTGTTCAGTGGATTTTTGGTTAGAACAATGAAGATGCTCCATTAGGTCGCAAGTTAAAGTTTTGGACTGTCAACTTGAAGCCTCTTTTTTGTGTAAAACTTGAAAAAAAGAGTGCACAAAAATTGCTGTGAGCAGGATTCGAACTTGCATCAACAAGGAAATTCCACACCAATCCAACCACTGTGGCCGTTTAACACATTTAGTAAATTTTAGAAATAAATAATATTTGTTGTTATCTTAGATTTGGGGGCCCTTTTATTGGCCCGAAAACTGGGGGCCCTAGGCAACCGTCTTGTCGGCCTATGCCTAGGGCCAGCCCTGAATAGATATGTTTAAGACGAAGGATTGCCCTAGTGGTTCAGACGGATATGAAATTTTGAGTGTACTTGGTCTGGGGTTGATTCCCCACGAGGTATTTTCCTTTTACATGTTAGTATTTTTTTGGTAAACCAAACGATTCTATAATAGATTTATGGAAAGGAAAAGGAGCACAATTGATCAAAAGAAGAGTGAAAATCAAGGTCATTCCTGATATTTGAGGATCTAAGGCAAACATCGAAACATAGCATTTCTTTCTGGCTCATTTTTTTAGGGTTTAAGGCGGCGGTCTCTTAAACCTTAGCCGATAGCCAAGTTGGTGAAAATCAATTACCTAGATGAATGGAGTATATCATTAACCTCCATGATGCACTTGAGAGGCACTGTAACATTTCTCGACAATCAATGGCATTTGGATTGAACAGTTGTTCCAAAATTCTGCATAAACTTATACACAGAATCATAAATGAGAAGCAATAAAGAATGGGAATATTTTTCCATCTCCTTAGTCTTGCCAAAAGGCAATGAATGCTTGGGCAGGCAGGGGGAAGATACAGCCAGCCAACACCCTTCCCCATGCCTCTGGCGTCAAAACTATCTTCTATTGGTGCGTGATTGCTGAACCCATCCGAGTCGTCTGTGTTTGGCAATCTACGGTGCAGATTTGCTCAGATCCAAATAGATCTGAGCCATTCATTGGCGAGCATATCTAAGCTATTGATCGCTGAGTACGGACGGCTTGTATAGGATCAGCACACATGCACGCCCCAGTTCCGATTTTCAATCATGTCAGTTATTTCATTTTATTGATTTATTTATCTCCTTTACCTTATTTAATTTCAGGGGATGCTCATTAGCATTGTTCACACAGTTGGTGATTGCCGGATTATTTTCGGGAAGGATTGAAAAAGATGAGATTAATGATGGAGATAAATAAGACATGTGGGTCCTTGAAATAATTGATAAGATTGTATGTAATATGCGATTGGTTGTACAGTGTTTGATTTAAGTGGAATAAAAGATGTGATAAATAGTGGAGAAATACTTTTTACTGTTGAATGAGGAGGGAAATAATCCCAAAGGACCTGATTAGCTAATACCACCCTCAGATGCTATCGAATAGTCTCACATAAAGGGTATTAAGTGGCAAAATAATCTTCCTATAGTCCAGTCTTAAACTTAGTCTCCCAACAACATGAGACTAACTAATCCCGTCCTTATAACATAGAGGGGGATTGTAATCTCGCCATCAAACATGCCCATAACATTTCGGTTTAATATATTTCATGGGAATTTCACTAGCATTCTTGTTTTACTTTGTACTACGGTCTTAACATGTACCCAAAGGGCACACAATAAACACACAAACAGATAAAAAAACACACACTCTAATATACTTTTTATACTTTTCAATACACTTTTCACACATTTTTATATACTCTTTCAACTTTAACATGTGTTTATTGAGTACACGTTAGCATTTTCCTTTGAACTATGGTAAAAACAGACAAGAGAACAAAAAGTGTGCTTTTGGGATACAAAAGCACGAAAACAAAAGGAAAAAGTTAATTTGCTTGAACTTGAAGAGGTATGTGACCCAAATTTAGTAACCAGGGCCTCAAGTGGGTGAAAAAGCCAACCCCACAACCCCAAAAAAGTAGTACTTGGAGTAGAAGACTGGAAATTTGACTGTATGGAATCCACACGTACATGAAAGGAACTTTTCCTAAAAAAGTAGTGCAAAAGGGGATGTGATTGATCCCAGTGCAGATAGTGCATGTTTGCTCTGTCTGTGATCGAGCTTCTCCTAGAATCTGCAGTTGTTACTGTATTATGTTATTCGGACAACTCAACAACTTATCGCAGAGGATATAGAATGGGAATGGTGAGTTTCGATATAGAACGCGTTTGTGAGCCTATTATTTTTCGCACTTTGAATTATAAATTTTTAGATTATAATAGGAATAAATTATTTATAGACTTGCTTGGAAGTAATCATCAAAGAAGATTATGATGGTTTTTTTTTTTTTTTTAGAATGCAAAAATACCTCTTAGACTGATTATCAAATTATGTTTTCTATTGTCATTAACAATTTAGCTGGCCGACACTCAAAATGCAAAATTACACAATACAAAATATAATAATGAAGCCCCCAAACACCTCATACGTACATGTATAGGAAAGAACATAAATGGGTTATCACTCAAGTTCAGCAACTATAGTATAGGTTATGTTTCCGTGTGAATTTTAATAGAAGATTTGGACGGATTATTTGATGCAAAAAGTGTAACGCTCCAAATTTTGAGAACATTAATTATTAAATAAAAGTAGTAAAAGTTTTACATCAATAATTCATCAAAGAAATTACATAATTCTCCTTGTCAATATATTTATTCACTACCAGGTAAACTAGGGTTTTCACTAATTCTCAACACAGCTGTCAGCCTAGGCGGTGTCTGGTCCAACTCCATAAGCCTCCAAGCTATAGTAATCCTTCTATTCATCTCTAAAATCTAGCATAATACGTCAGAGTCACAGAGCAACATCTTGGTATTATGTTAAGGTCACACAAGTGCAACACCGTGAACGATAACGCTCAGCAAATAACCACTACTACAAATTTCTTACACTAGCATTTTATAAAATGATTCCAACAGAAATAAATAACGAGAATTAATAGTTCAAATAGTAAACATGAAAGGATGCTCATGTCAATGCAAAATAGGTGTATTGTTCTGTCTCTTGTATTATCTTCCAGTACTAGAGTTCTTCTTCAAATATTAACTAGTTTTAGGACTGCTTCCGACCTCCGAGCCTACAGTCCATTCACTCCACTCTATGGCATTGCTTCCAACCACTGGGCCTACAATTCATTACTCAAAAGTACTAGTTCATTTACATATCTTTCAACTAACGGTAGCCAAACTTTCCGCATGTGAACATGGCTAGCTTGTCATCACGGAACGCATCAACGTGATACAAGGTCCGTTCACCATGCTACTATACACACTTAGCCCTAACCACCATATTCTCTTCATGAAGATGGGCGGCGCTTAAGCGGCACTACCATAATCCATTTCCTACTATTCAATTCCGCATTCATTTCTCATTTCATATCTCGTCATTTCTCATAAACTTGTCGTATTGATTCTCGTGTCTCGTGAATATGCAACTTTGTTCGTAAAACGTGTCTTTTTTTTTTTTTTGGTACTTATAAAACGTGTCTTATGATTATACAACTTCCTAGAAAACAAGTTTAGTGCTTTGTAGAAAAACAAGCATCATAACAACTATGGAGTTAAATTTAGGTACATAAGTTCAAAGTTTCTTCTCTAGTAAATGTAAGACATTTTTATTTTTAGAAACGATCAACCATCTATAATTTTTTTTCCAAAACTTAACAGGTATTTTAACAACGTAAAAATGTCATGTGGGGAAATAGGGTCGAGTAGCTACTTGTAGAAACACGGACATTATAACAACTATAGAAAATAATATACTTAGGAAGATGGGGTTTAAGTAACTACCTTGATAATGATGGTAAGTCAGAAGAAGCTAAGCTAGGCGGGTAGCGTAATGGCTTCTTGGTTCGTTTCAAAAGAAAAAGAATGTGACTTCTTTTTCTAGAAACAAAGGACTACTAACTTTCTACTAACTATTCAATGTTCTCTCTCTCCGAATCTCTCCCCAAATCTCCACATTAATGGGACTAGGGGTGCACATACCTCGGACCGGGCTTATTCTTGATACTAATGAGACTTGTGTATGCCCAAGTCCGACCCATTATGAATCGGGCTTCATTTATATTCTCGTACCAGTCCAAGCAAAGTCTTATTTTCCATACTCGACCAATAAGCCTATTTATTTTTCTAAAGCGTGATATCACAAACATAAATTAATCAACTACAACGATCACAAATTAGAATTCACAACTAGGAATACTTAAAGTTTTATGTTCACGCAATACTATTGAAAACAAACCCATAAAACATTATGGTTCTAATAATTAAATTGTCTCTCAAAAGGCAATAAAATTGTTCAAAAAGTGAAATTGTCCAACATTCATAAAGCTTGACATGCAAAAAAATTATATTCGGGCCAGGCTGGGCTCGGTCTGGGCCTTAAGGATTTTCCCAAACCTATCCTATTAACTAATCAGGCTTAAAATATCAACCCGAACCAACCCTATAAGCCTAAATATATATCCCAAATTCTAAAAAAATCAGGTTGGGTTGAGCAGGCCGGTGTGCACCCCTAAATGGGACTAGGGTGGCCTACAAATGATGAACTTGGTGGTCTAGGATTCTTGAAATGTGTAGGAGAAAATCTAGGTGGAGAAAAGAAGTTTTAGTACACTAATGGAGAGATTTTAAAAGTAAATTGGTAGGATTCATAGCCTAGTTGTGTGGATACACTAGTATCTTATATTTATACTAGTACATGCTCATTAATTTGGAGCTTAAATTATTTTCTACTCCGTAGAATTTTTTACAAGCTTAGGGAATTGTATAAAAGAACAATAAAAATCAAAATTATAATTAAATTTTTATTATCGAAAATTAGGGTTGTTACTGAAAAAAAGGGGAAATGACAAGCAAAAAAGAAAGGGGAATAACAAGAGGAAGGAAACATGAGCGAATGGTAAAAAAAGACTACAAGAAATTTGACATTTAGCGTGGAAATAATGGTTTTCTCGCTAAAGCAAATTAAACGCTACTTTTTGCAATGAAATAATTGCTTTTTCGCTAATGTTTGTTGTAAAATCTTCCTATATTGTCACAAACATTACCAAAGAATCATACAAGGTGTTGCTCACACTCATCTATTTGCCGGCAAAAGTATTCCATCCTAAAAGAAAACCCTTTAGCGAGGAAATAATTTCACAAAATAAATACTCCTCCATAGTTATTACATTTTTTTTTTAATATAGTAGTATTACATTATGATTTTATTAATATTGTGATATATTACTCCACACTAATAATTTGTACACACACACATATTTAGTTGTATATCTTCGTCTCTTAGAATGTGAGGTAGTTTAGTGGTAGTTAATGTCTATAACATGTGATAGGTCATGAATTTGAGTCTTGCCGCCCACAAAGGACTGGGAAAATTAAGGTTCTACGTATATTTTTCCCTGATGTTTTAGTGTGGAATCAAAATTTCCTTGCAGCTGAGAATCTTAGCCTACCTATTCGCAACAAATCGACGACAAAGAAAAAAGTTAAACGGTCATGTACTTGGTATTCCTGTGATATGAAACGCAAATATTATAGGGTTTACACCCAATTACGTACCGGTAAAAACTCCATTCATATTCAAAACCACGGACAAGATACTCGTGCATTGCACGAGCCATACCACCTAGTTCATAACAAAATAGTAACATTCTAGCTGGGAAAGAACTTGAAAAATCAACAACTTGCTAAAAAAAGTCTAAAATTAAGACATCCCAATTAAAACACACCGAAATAAGATTTGCAAGGGGAAAAAACAAGAAAAAATTATGAGAACTATCTTGTACCCACATCTCCCAACTTGATAATATCTCTGGTATGTAGGGAAGAAACAAAAATAAAAACATATTATTTTTATGATCACAAGGGGGGATACGTTTGCTGTTTGTGAATCACTCCTGTACATGTTTGGATACAATATTGATGGAGACATTTTGTTAATAAAAAATGATTTGGTTTTTGTAATATAGCTAATTTGAGGTTGTTTTCAAACTGGAGCTTGATATGATAATCTTAGGGCCATATTTCTCTCTCTGTGTGTGGCAGCCAATTATTTCTTGGCCAGGGCTGGTTCTGAAGAGGTCCAACATGCCCACTACAAGGAAATTACAGCTGTGGGAAATTATTAATTACTTTTGCGTCTGTCAGTATTAATTTTAAATTGGCTATCACAAGTGGCAGAGTCAGAAATTTCATTTAGATGAACACCTTATCATGACAAAAAAAAAATACATAGTGAAAAGCACCAATAACAAAAATTTGGACATTCCATAAGACACAAAAGTTTGTAGCATAATATTTTTAAATGCTTCTAAACATATGCAAAAAAATTAAATATTTGTTGGTACTTTTATTTACAATTGAGCCCTGACATATATGTTTTCATTTTCCGAAAGTTCTGCTTAGTTATTTCGTTATTAATCCCATAAAAAGATCTTGGTTCATGTATATTGTTAGTGCCGGCTCAAAGGCTCTAGCTTTGTACATTTTTTAAGAAATCATAAATTTATGATAGCTCGCTTAACTATTTCATTCTTAATCTTTGTAACAAAAAAAATTAAATTAACTATAATAAGGATCACTAAGATTGTTTTTCAATTTTATTTTTTTTGGTTTCAAAATTAGTGAAACCGTGATCAATACGGGTACTCTTTTTTTTGTCCGATGTGGAGAAAGAAAAAAGAAAATGACAGTCCATCCAAAAAAAATACTAGATCGGATGTATCAATTGTTAGGAAAGAGGTAATTATATTATACTCCTATAGTTAACTTCAAAATGAGTTGTAGAAAGAAAAAGAAAAAGGCAGGGGATAAAATTCCAGGGGGACACCTGATTCCCCGTCCCTAAGCTGGCTCTGTTCCTGGCCACTACCCATTGCATAGTTGTCTTTGACTTTGAGGGCGATTTTTTTAAAGATTTTGCAGGTTGTTAAAATCACTATATTTCAAATCGAAAAAATAAAGTGATTACATTGTATCGTTTTTCGATTTTTGTGTAGCCAAATTAAAGTACTTGGAGAGTTCTTTAATTTTTGGTAAAAATCAAAAACGATACTGTGAACCACTTCATTTTTTATTTGAAATATGGTGATTTTACAAGAATCTTAAAAAATCTTTAAAAACGGATATCTTTAATAAAGACTAGAAATTATAAACGAACCAAGCTTTTCGAGTTTGAGTTTGTGTTGGCTTGTTAAAAGTTTGTTCAATATTGAAATGTTGAAAAACAAATGAAGTTTCAACATTTTTTTAAAACTCGCGTTTAAAATTTTCGAACAAAGCTTGAACAAACTACTGCCCAACTTATTTGCCTTCTGATTTATTACGAATTCAAGCTACTCGAGATAGGTACTTGATTAAAGCTCAAGATCTGTTATGAAACGCTTTAATTTTATCAAACCAAACTTGTACATACTAATATAACAGACCTCGACTCGTTGGGCTCGTTTATCGTTTATCCCTTATACTTAGCAGCCCAATAAGGCCCAATGCCTAGTCTGGAGGGTTAGAACAATGTTTGAAAAGGCCTTAGCTCTTGGGCTTCTGCAACCCAGAAGAAATCTTGACGAGCAGGCCTCATTTTTAATTTTTTGTGGGTCCAATGGTGATGGGCCTCCCTCTCTTTCTATTTCTTTTTTTTTTTAAAAAAAATGAACCCCATTCTTAGCCAGGGAGTTGTGCTAGGTTTATGAGATGCAAATCGTATCGATGTTTGGTGCTGCCCGAAGGCCCTAGCACTCTTAGATCACATGATTAAGAAAAGATCCAAAGAATCAGGTATTTCATTTCAATGTGTGTTATCTTCGCCTAGATTGCTAGGGCAGCTCTGAGTTTTTGGGAGTCCGGAGTTAACTTCTTAAATGGCAGGCTATCAATTTAATTCTCAAGTTAAAATTTCGAAATAGAGAATATCAACATTCAACAGAAATATTACAAGTATTCAAAAATATAATTTCATAAAACATGATAATCATTCCATGAATTGGAAATGTATTACTTAAATAGTATCAGTATTCTTGCTTTATAAGAGCATATAAAACTTAGGCCTAGTTTAGTTGTCAAGAAAGTATGAGAAATGATGGAAAAATCAACTTTTCCATAACTTTTGAGGTGTTTAGTTACCTGAAAAATAGTAGGACCCACAAAAATATTTTTCCCAGTAAGACTCACTTTCTCTCAAAATGCATCCTGCAAAAAGGAAGGAATTATGCGTCGTGAGAAAGTTTGCTTCTACCAATTACACTTTCCCAGAAAAATGTTTTATAAGTGAACACTCACAGGAAAATAAATTTTCCTTTCCTTCACTTCACTTTTCTCAGGATTAACTTTATAGCGTAACATTCTTGACTAATGAATAGAGCCTAGGGGCCCCAACTGAGAAATAATTTATAGGAGCTGCTTGAGGCGGCCATATTCATGGCATACATTCTTCCCTATTGAAATGTCCCCACTTATATTGTGTGTGCATCTCATGGTTCGTTATTTAGGTTTAATTTGGATGGTGGGAATCTTAAAGCGGAATAAAATTTGATGTCATATTTCTATGATTTGGACTTTGGAAGACCCGAAGAGACAACAATAAGAATGTGATACCAAGCTTCCATGATTCCGATGTTTAAAATAAAAGGAATATGAATGTGATTCTTGATGACATACTCAACCAGAAATCACATTTCTGGATTGAGTGAGAATCTGATATCTCTTTTACCCCATGAGAATCTTAAATTCCTGACTCAAATCGTTAATAAATGATTTTTTTACTATTCAAAGTCAATTCCATTCACATAAAATCCCAAGGGCAGTACAGACGAGATATAAGATTGAACCAAAATTAACAAAATTTAGAGGAGAGCATGTACACTAGTACGCTCAGTGGCATCACTGCCAAAGGCAGACCAACAACTCATTGCTGGGCTAAGAACCAGTCCTTGATTTGGAAGTAGAAATCCCAAGGGATAACAGCTCAAATCCAAACACTAAGCACAAGATGAAAACTCAGTGGGTAGTACAATCCAATAGCCTAACGCCCGCCAATAGGCCTTAGGAATTTCCAAAATAATTTTTCCCAAGCGTAAGATTACTGAATTAATTCAAACACCAGAATAAAATTACTCCATGTATAAATTCTTAGGAATTTAATTCTTAGTAATCATATTTTGCATTCCTACTCAAGAAAATTCATAGGAATTTAATTTACAGTAACTATATTTTTATTCCTAATCAAGTTTCCGATGATCCAATCATAGCATTAGGATCATGTGGAATTGTGTACTGCAGCCTACTACTGGCTAATTTTGGTACTGTGACTCGGAATGAGAATTTTTGGACTGGGCTCACCAAATCCACGTCTAGGTTGGGCCGTTCTCTATGTTTTGCCTACGTGTTCACTGGCCTTGTTTTGCATTTGGGAAAATTTAATATATACACGCTAACTGTTCAATTAAGGTGGGCTCGCAACAAACGGAAATAAGGAAGGGTGATTAACAAATGTGGCCCATTTAAACTTTCCTTACTTGTGTTATTCTGTAGCTTTTTATTAAATTACTTGGAGCTTAACACTTGTTTTTCTTGTTTCAGGATTTGTGGAACAATTAAACGAAACACGGTGTTAAATTGAGAATTTTAGTGACAATATCAGTCCAACCATCTTGACCATTGATGATAAATGCCAAGTCCAGTTGTGAGGATTACGGAAATTTTCAAGGCATTTGATCCAGGCGAATCCAGTGAGCATAATTGGATTAAACAAAAGTTGGAGTTGGACTGTTGACCAAGAAGTAAAATAGGAATATGGAATTGAAATTTGTAATGCTTGTGGGCCCAATAAAAAAAGAGCATGTAGGCCAAGATTATAGGACCCAGATAAATACCCAATCCCTCATCCCCCGAAACACACACACCGGACGCAGATGCCAGCTGCATTGTAATGCAGAAAAAGGCTGTTACTGGCCCCGGACGGACGGACGATATTTAATCCAATCCTAACCATGAAAGTCACGGTTTTCAAAAATATAACTGCCCCGACCAAAAGTCTCACTTGCTTCAGCCTAATCCGATCTATGAGTCACTGACGGCTGCTTTATCCACGGACACATGTTATATAAGACATTATTATTTACTTGTGAATGTAATTTGGCATAAAAAATAAATCAAGAAGATCCCAGTACATTATTCAAATTCTATAAATACCAAGCGACACCACAAGCTTCACAAACACAAGTAGAATCAGAATGTGCCTAATTCCTATTTCAAACTAACACATCAACTTGAAACACAAGGAAATCAAAGAAAAGAGCCCCAGAGTAATTAGAAGATGTCTTCGTTGGAATCTCACACTAATGGGTCATCAATAAAAATACACATCCAAGTTTTGAAAGAGATCACAGTTTACCCCATAGTCTGTGTAGTAGAAGTTTGTGTATATAGATATATATTTAAAAAAATTATATATAATAAAAATCTCACGGTCCGGATCGGTTAATCCACGGTTTCGAAATCAAAATCCGTGTCCGGACCGCGAGTCACGGTTTACTATTTTTTCAATCCGTGTCCGGACCATTAATCCACGGTTAAAATCCAAAACACACAGATCGGTTCGGGCCAGAACCAGGAATTTCTGGTCATTTTTTTTTTTGTCTTGGCCGCAATTTTTGGGGATGAGGGGTTGGGTACCTATCTTTATTGAAGATTATAACTTCAGTTAAATTGTTAGTGGGCCAAGTCAAAGTTAAAAAGGATTTCCTTTCTTAAGGAATAAAGTTGGTCAGCGACATGTCTAAAAAGGGCTGCAAGGGTATGGTTCGGATCACTCTTTCATGCATCATAACAGTAGACAGAAAATAGAGGACGGCTCAGACTCTACCCAAAATAGAGAGCTGCGGACAAAACAAGATCAATTGGTTCGTGTAGTTTGGACGACTCATCACGGAACAAGGCAGTAACAACACGAGCAAGCTTTGGGCATTAATTCTTTATATTTTTTTTTGTAAGCTTTTTAGTTGTTTTTAATGGAGTTCTGTTCTTAAATGATTATGTCTTCTAACTCTATGAGCGGTTAAATCATTCGACAAGGGTAACGAGGAAACTTTCTCCGAGTAATGTAATAATTTAATTTCTAGGGTTTTTATTCAATAATAATTGTATGACTTGGGATGATTCATAATTGTTTTCATGAAAGAGCATATTTTTCCTATTAATCATTGTGTTTGTATTCCAAATATCAAACACTATCATACAATAGTTTTCATTGTTTCAGGATAGTCTCTGAGATAGGTTATACGACGTTAGATGAGTCATGCCGCCCGTTAAGTCCGGTGTGACGACCCACGCTATGTTGAGATAGCCTTTACGGTGTATGAATCCTGTGAATCCTCTTGACGATTGTCGATAGGGATTGCAAGCCCTAGCGATAATCCAATTTTTCTATGTTGAATAATTACCCTGGATTTTATTCGGTTATATTGCAAGAGGAAGGTGGAATCAGAACCCTAGTCCCTTCTCTCACTTGTTTTTAAATTCTACTCGCTTTCTAGTTAATTTTAATTTAATCATTAGTTCAATCAAATCCAAATCAAATATCTCTTGCTCTCGGAATTAAATTAGAAATTAATTGAAAGTACCGCAACTTAGCTTTTTACTCTCCATGAACGATCTCGGACTTAACCACTATTTTTTGGAATAATAGTTAATTCCTTGTTTTATAAATTATATTTTCGGTATGAAAATGACATACCAATGTGCACAAGCTGACTCGAAACACCATGTAATACCAAAAAAAGAGACAAAACTGAATAAGAAACGTCGGGTTGCGATTTTAGGAGATGAGAAATCCACCCAATTTTGTCTGTGACTTTTTATTACCTTATTACAGTCAAACAAAATTTTCAAAAAAGTAAAAAAGAAAAAGGAAAGCAAAACCAAAAAAAGGTGGAGATATATGAGGGTATTGTTGCCAACATGGACATGAAGATGAGGTTTCAAGCTCATAAATATGAACAAAACCAGAAAAGGGTCCCTTTAATTTTAACTTGATATGGTAGTTAGTTCACACAATTCCTTTAAAGCAACTACCACTCATCCGTTAAAAAGCATCATAATATGACTGTTCCAATAAATAATAAACGGGAAGTTTTTGCTCACTCCTAAGATCTTATTTTTTATTTTCCTAGCCAAACACTCTTCGGGCCACCTCACCTTATGCATAAGTGTATGAAAAAGCCGTAGGAAGGTCTGTAAGAATTAGTCTGAAATGCACGTAAACTGACTTGAAACACTATGCATAAATGGACGGTTTTGGCTCTGATATGTATGATGTATCAGTGTCATCCGTTATCTAATCTTAATCTACAATAATGTCACGTTTGGACAATGGCTTTGATATGCATCAATTCTATTGAATTTCTTAGGGGTACCAATATACTAGCAATGTTTAAAACATATATCAAGTTAGAGCATAAGACGTCGTGGAGTCAGGATTTTTTTTTTTTTTGATACAAAGGCAATAAGAAATTAACAACAGAGTACATTCTCTCGAAAGCCACACCCCTCATATCCGCCTCAAGGAGGAGAATGATGTCATCTGATGGCGAGAGACCCATTTTTCATCTTGATCAAATCCTATTTTTCATATGAGGGAAATCCACACCCCTCATATGCCTCAAGGTGGTGAGTGTTTGTCATCAATGTTTTGCACTCTTGAATCAGGACCGCATGTGGGGAGTGAATTGAATCTCCTTCACTGATTAGGGTGATGGTTGTTGTGGAGTCTGAATCCACCTCCAAAGCCTCCATGCTTTGGCTTTGAATTAGCTCAAAACCTCAGAAAATGCCCCACAGTTTAGCTTCAAGGTTGGAGCAATCCTCTAGCCTTCCATAAAACCCTAGAACCCAGCATCCACGATCATCTCTAATCACTCCTCCATAGCTCGCTTTCCTAGGATTTCCTCGACTGCTGCCGTTCATGTTCAACTTGAATTTTCCTGCACCTAGAAACTTCCATGAGACCAATCTTAAGTAATTGGATTTAGCAATAGTTGTAGGTACACATATTTGGACAACTTCAAAAGCAAGATTAAGGCTATCCATATAAGTATTCGTAGGATTAGGACTAGTATCATAAAAGACATTCCTATTTCTCATCTTCTAGATATTCCACAGAGTAACTAAAGTTAAGATAGGATTAAGAATACTCCTTGAGTTTCCTTTAGTTTGATTAACATTTCCTTTGAGCCATCTTCTCCAATCTTCAATGTCATCCGTTGTAATCACTTGAATGTGTGATAGTCTGGACCAAACAACAACACTTGATGAATAGTCAAAGGAAAGTTGTAAATTGTCCTCTACCGCACTGTCACACCGTGGACACAATTCCTTATCATATAGTCCCATGTGCTTTTAGTGTTGATTGGTGAGTAATTTCCCATGCAAACAAATCCAGAGGAATCACTGAAGTTTAATAGGAACTTTCAAATGCCAAACCCAACTCCAATCGTTATCCTCAATGAAACTCCCAACCAACTTAGTTATAGGCTGAATTCACCAAGAACATACAGTTAGACTTAGCAACCCAACAAGGGTTGTATTTCATCTTAGAGTTTCTGGGATTAAAGATTGGGAGAGCCAATGGCGCTGTTTAATAAGAGTTCACTTGTATTGTTATATTTGAAATTTAATTGGACATCTTATAACATTATTATCCTTAGGATGCCACCCTATGCGTTTGGAATCTTTATGATTCAATTCTATAAATTTAATTTGGACCATTGTGCCCTTATTATCTATTTTAGTGGTATATTATCTAATAGAAATATATATTCCTGAAAATCCGATCATAATATCACGTTGTCCTACATTTGAGGTCATATATTGGTAATGATAATGATGAAATCCTACAATTACGGCATTACAATCAAAGGAATTCAAAGAGATAGATGTTTGTACATAGGATGACTCCTATAATCATGCCCCATATTCTTTCTTTCCTTAAGTTAAGGAAAACATACGGAAATTCTCTCTCTCTCTCTCTCTCTCTCTCTCTCTCTCTCTTTACTCTAGTAAACCCAAAACAACTGTCTTCTCTCTCTAGCCAGCCAGATCATCTGGAGTCCTATGACGAGCACATACCATCACCATCAACAACATCATCCAAATCCAACGAGGCAGCCCACTATCTCTTTGGATCAAGATTGTCACCCACTTTCACGGTAGATTGGGTTTTTTCTTCTTCTTTTTGATCGGTTGTAGAATCATGTTTTTATGTATGGTGGTGATGGGTTCTAGATCTAATTAATGGGGGTGTTGTTTTTTCGATTCAATGGTGAATTTTTTTCGATTAAAGTCTAGTGTTTTTCTTCGAGATAATAAAATAAATCAATAAACCATATTCGCATGCCCTTTAGAAGAGGGTTATTTCAAACAGTAAATATGACTTATTGATTTACCCATTTTGGTGATTTGATACAGTAAATGGGGTAAATCAATAAACCATGTTCACTTTCCATATTGGGTGATTTGATACAATAAAAAATGGTTTACTGGTTTACCACTTTGGCACTTCTGTGATTTGGCAAAATAAACATGATAAATCAACACATAATTTAACCATGTTTTTCTTGTGGTTTTATGGTGCATTAATCAACCATATTTTTCATAGTTTTTGGCTTGGGTTGAGGTTTTGTAGTGCGTTAATTTACAACATATTTCATGATTTTTTAAAGTTTTTTTTTGTGGTGCATTAATCTATACCGATCATGATAAAACAAAAACATGGTGAATTACTACAAAAGTGCATGAAATCAATATCTTATGACTTGTGTTTTTAAGACAAAATATCATGATTATTTATTTTTAATTTTTTTTAGGTGTGAGAAGATTGGGGGGAGAGAGAGAGAGAGAGAGAGAGAGGAGAGAGAGAGAGAGAGAGAGAGAGAGAGAGAGAGAGAGAGAGAGAGAGAGAGAGAGAGAGAGAGAGATATTAGGAAAATTGGGAGAGAGAAATGGTATTTTGGGATTTATTTGAATGTTAGGATAGAATCATAAGTATTCAAATCTCATAAGATGAAATCATAATGATATTTTTTGTACAGGACCCCTAATTAACTCTCCCAATTTTTTTTTCCTGAAAAATATAAAAAGAAAGGTTAAGTGTAAAGTGAGTACAATAACGATTTTTTTTTTTTTTTTTTGTGAAAGATGGATTCAATTCTCAGGTGGTCTTTAAAATGAAAGTCATTGCAATATATATTTTTAAATGATATTCAATTCCCATTTGATAGTCCATTTCTGGCATATGTACTGCTTACAATATCGTCTATACCTCAAAAGTTTATGTTTTATATTACATGTGATAAATATATATTGGATTTATTTGAACATCTATACTATGAACACTCACAAAATCTTGGTAATTCTCAATAGAATCTTTAATACATAGGTACAAAATAAAGTGCACAATCTTTACAAAAAATTAGACAAAATCAAGAAAAAAAAGGTATCTATTGTATTGATAATGTCATATGACTTGTCTCTGAGCAACAATCAACTCTCGATATAAAATAAATAAATATTCGGTGGGAACTTATTGGCACATAAATTTCTACAATAAATATTAGTGTATTTATCCTCTGATTTAATTTTGTTTGACCCAATAACATATATAGATTTTGCCAAGAAAATTTGTGACATCTTATGATTTTTATATTATTTGGCCTCATTATTCACACTAATATATGAAATTTTTTGCATGTATATACTAATTACTAGAGCTAGTAGAGTTAAGGTAAATGTAGAACATCCTATCAAAAATTTCTGGAGCCGTCATTGCTGAAGGATATAAAAATGTGGGGGACATGTGACCCTTGGTCCTAAACGAACAAAACTTTCGAGTTTGAGTTTGTGTTTGCTTGTTAAAAGTTAGTTCAATATCGATATATTGGTAATAAACGCGTTTGGTTTTCAAACAAAGCTTAAACAAACTACTGCCCAGCTTGGTCGTCTTATGATTTATTACGAATTCAAGCTACTCGAGATAGGTCATGTTCGGCTAGATTAAAGCTCGAGATCTATTCGTCTCATAAAAAGTTACTTTTGAAATTATTTTGAGACATCATATAAGAGCTTTGCTCTAGCTTTAAATGGAGCCCCCGCTAGTGAACAATGGGATTAGTCCCCTAGAATTAGTTGAGGTGCGTGAAGTTGGCCAAGACACCTAGCTATTAAAAAAATAAAAACTATGAGATGCGTTAAATTTATTATTTATCAAACCAAACGTGTACTGAACGAGTTAAATTTAATAAGTGTGAGTTTGAAAAGTTAATGGGTAAAAGTTTTTACAATTATCATTTTGCCCTTTTGAAAAGTTAGGGGGTAAATAGTTAATGCGTAAAAGTAGAGAATAATTTTGGAAAGTGAAGGTAAAAATCAATGTGAAAAATGTAACGTAGAGTTAAAAGTTAATGTAAAATGTGTAAGAATAATGTTTATTTAATATTCCATCCGTCCCAATTTTATAGTCCCTTATGAGAGTTCGTGTCACTTTTCAAAGTGTTATATCTTATAATTTATAATGTTTTAGGTGATTTTGAACACTTTGTTTATTAGATTAAATCAACATCTATCAAACAAGATCCATATTTCATATAAAATGTATTACCGATTGAAAAATATAATCGTTTTTTTATCTAGTTAGGATAGAACGAGGGACTATAAAATTCGGACGGAGATAGTAAGTTAAATTTATAAAGTAGTAACACACTTAAAAATGGACGAAAAGGAGTATTATTTATCAAACCAAACGTGGACCGTTGTACTTACTGATGTGACTGCCTCTTGACTCGTTGGGCTCGTTTATCCCTCATAGGCTCATACTTTAGCAGTCAAACAAGGCCCAATGCATAGTCTAAAGGGCTAGAACAATTTTTGAAAAGGCCTTAGCTCTTGGGCTTATGCAACCCGGATGAAATCTTGACGAGCAGGCCTCATATTAATTTTTTTGTCGGTCCAGTGACCCGGAATGAGAATTTTTGGAATGGGCTGACCGAACCGACGTCTAGTTTGGGCCGTTCTCTATGTTTGAGTGTTCATCGGCCTTGTTTTGCTTCTGGGCAAGTTTACCAGGTACTGGGCCTCCATGAATAATTAACATATAGGATAGCTGTTCAATTAAGGTGGGCTCGCAACGAACACAAATAGTAGTAATTTTTTCCGGAAAAAATGCAAGGGTGATTATACCAATTCAAGGTGTGCGAAAGCTGACACGGAACACCCTGCAATACCCAAAAAAAGAGACATAATCGAATAAGAAAATGTCGGGTTGCGATAGTAAGAACTAGTATATCGTTGAAATAGTTGGAGATGAGAAATCCACCCAACTTTGTCTGTGACTTTTTATTACCTTTATTACAGTCAATTTTTTTTTTTCAAAAAAGTAAAAAAGAAAAAGGAAAGCAAAACCAAATAAAGGTGGAGATATATAAGGATATGGTTGCCAACATGACCATGAAAATGAGGTTTCAAGCTCATATATATGAACACCGCCAGAAAGCAACTACCACTTATCCAGTCAAAAAAAAAAAAAGTTTTTTTTTTTTTTGTCATTCGTTATTCTTAATCTATAACATAGGGAGGAGAAAATGAGACTCGATCCCTCAATGTAGTGTGAGGAATCCAAGAGCTCTACCGAATGAACTAACCACCACTTGCTTATCCGTTAAAAGCATCATAACATGACTGTTGCCAATAAGCAATAAACGGAAAGTTTTTGCTCACTCTTAAGATCTCATCTTTTTTTATCAGCAACTCTTCAAGCCGCCTCACCCTCACGTGTAAGCCTATTAAAAAGTTATAGGAGGAAATGTGTAATTAGTCTAAAAAATCTGTTCAGTTTGGCGTGGGAACGCCATCCATCATAATATGACTGTTGCCAATAAGAAATAAACGGCCAGTTTTGGCATTTATTTGTTTGATGATGTATCAGCGTCATCCTGTTGTCTAATCTTTTAATCTACAATACTGTTACTTTTGGACCGTGGCTTAGATATGCATCAATTCTGTGGAAGTTCTTGGGTATCAATTGGCAAGGTTTAAAACATATCTTTCAAGTCAGTCGGGGAGTCAGGATTTAGAACAGGAGATGGTGTTGTTTAATTGGAGTCTATTTTTATTGTCTAAAATATATATATAAAAAAAAAGGTTAAGTGTAAAAGTAAGTACAATTAATTATTTTATTTTATTTTGTTCAAGATTAATACTCCCTTCGTTCCATATTATTTGCCCTCTTTGGGAGTGCGTGCATTTTGCACGCAAAAAATAATGTACAAACATTAATTTTTTTTCACCAAACTTTACACCAATTTAAAGATCTCATTGAGAAGAAAAAATTGGTGTAATTTTTTTTCGAAAAAAATTCTCATAAACACGTTATTTTTTGTGTGTAAAATGCACATACTTCCGTAGAAGATAAACAATATGAAACAGAGGGAGTACAATTCATATGTGGTTTCTAAACAAAAGGCATTGCGATATCTATTTTAGGAAATGTCTACAATGCACACTCCTTATTTGAGTGTGTATCATACACATCCTTATAAAAGTTACGAATTTTTTGTAGAAGTTATGAATTTTTTTTATATAAAAGTTACGATACAAGCCAAAATGTTATGAATCATTGAAAATGTTACGAATCATATTGCTAAAAAGTTACGAAAAACTAAAAAAGGTTACGATTGCCGATGAGGTAGCACAATTTGGCCCTTACAATAGGTGCATATGGCCGGTACACCCAAATAAGGGGTGTGTATTGTAGCCATTTGCTTTGTTTTATGATCTGAAGTTCCAAACCATTCATCTTATAAATCTCTATTTATTATTGTTTGTGTGAAAATCAAATTAATTTGATTGCAATGAGTGCCAAATTTATAAGAATAAGATAACACTTATTTGCCGCTCATATAATTAGCTCCGCCCGGGATCACAGTTATTGAAATATATCCGTCCGATCCCATTTTATAGTCCATTTTGACATAATGCGCCGCTTACAAAATTGTCTATATCTCAGAATTTAGTTCTTTTAAGATCACTTTATTTATTTTTTGTTTAATACTATCGATAAACAAAATCCATATCACATTTAAAACTGAACTATCATTATAAAATGGAGGTATATACTCCAGTACTTTTGTAGTTGGATGTATAGAGTTTTGGGAAAGTCTAATCACATCCATTTTTTTCAACTAATCTTATAACTGATTTGCCACGGTATCATATAGGCTCCATCATTTTGGCGATCGAAAACATTTATCTTGTAGAGTACGTTAAAAATAATAAGTATACCGAAATTTAGATTTATAGATAGGATGTCAATAAATACATGATCAAAACACATTTGTCTTTTGATTGAGTTCGTTCTTTTTCTTTTCCGATATGTATTTATTGATATGAAATAAACTTAAATTTGATATTCTTATCATTTTTTATGTTCTCTATAAGGTGAAGGTTTCTCGATCATCAAAATGATGTAGCCTATATAATACTGTGACAAATCAGTTGTAAAAATGAGTGTCTACTGTTTTTTTTATCCTTGTGAAAGAAGCTGATTCTTGACTCGTATATTTTACTCCTTCCATTGCAGTGAAGTGATCAGAACAAGCCCCTCTGTTGTAAACTACACAAAAGGCGCAAAAGTACCTTTCAAGGCAATAAACAAATGATTCTCCAAAAACAGTGAATTAGTTTCGGTTGTGAAAGCAAAAGGTTGGAACCAGCTGCAGCATTATTGACCCCAGACGTACAACTGGCTCCGAAGTGAACTCAACCAACAAATCCACATCTGCAGTATTTAGGATTTGTTAGCAGTTTGGCCAACTTCTCCACTTGAGTGAAGTACACATTAGTATGGTGCTGAAAAAACAAAAGGTAGCCCTAACGGTTAGTCCAGCTGGTTTATAGGTTTGTTTTCCACCCAATTGATTAGGATTTAATTATTGGGGTCAAAAGACAACGAGAAAGTAATTCCTCTTGAATCTCTCCTATTTTTGATGTGGACAACTTGCCGTAACTGAACGGGAGAAGAGATTAATCAAGATGCACCTAAACTGGCATAGACACTCTGAACGTCGAAAAAATTAATAAATACTAAACTAAACCAAAAGGTAGTTGAGGAATTGCAATAAAAACATTTCAAATTGTCAAACATTACCGCAAAACTAGTTTTGTGAACTCTTGAAGTCTTGATAGTGTGGTGATAGTTCAACAAAAGTGGGGGAGTAAATAATTAATACTAGTATGTTACAATGTCAAAATGCTGTTTTGTTGCATGTTTGGTAAATTAACCAAAGATAAGTTAATCTAAATGTCCAGCAGATCATCATTAAGTACCTCAAAAAGATGTGAAGCTCTTCTGAGTTCGAAACTTCAAAATTTTCATTCGGAATTCAAAATCCTAAAATTAGAATAAAAATTTGAAAAATTAGATGAATCACTTTCACATATTTAATTGAGCTAATTTTTTTACAAGGGCAATCGAAAAATTGTATTTATAAAATAAATGAACAGTTCGAAGTCTTTACGTAGGACCCGAAAACATGTCCCACACACACCATCTGTACATTATCAATTTGGTCAATCATCATCCCTTTTGGTTTTGTGAACTCTTGAAGTCTGACAGTTGGGTGGTAGTTGAGCAATAGTGGGGGGAAGTAAAGTAAATATTGTTACAATGTCAAATGAAATTTTATTTACTAATCTGGTTAATTTATTACCAAGATTAGTTAATACTAAAAGGGCAATAGATCATCAAGTACCTCAAGAAGATGTGAATTAAGTAAGAAAAGCTGACTTGAGTTCGTTAAACCTTTATTTAGGTGGACCTAACGAACTAGTAAGAAAAGCTGTCTAATCCTTTGCGTTTGTTTTTTTCCACTTTAGTTTCTTGGGATAAACTTGTTTTTAGGAGGGCTTTTCATGGTTTAGGACCGCTTTTCATGGTTTAGGACCGTTAACTTTTTCCTCTGAGTTTCGTCACCTTTTCCTTGCTTATTTTAGAAGATTAAATAATACTTAATAAAAGGTGCTTTAAGGATCGTTTGAGTGTCGTCAATTCTAGTTTTGGAAAAGTGTATATGAGGAAAACTTATTCACGACTCCTTATTCACAGGTTATTGTCGCCACCCAATGAGAGTTTGTCAAGTCGATCGCCCTCTCCTCACCTACCCACATACGAACCCCTAGTGCCACTGCACCTGCAGCCCCCCAAACAGAGCCTTTCTAGGGGTAAGCCAAGTGCTTTGCCAAACGTGGTCTTGTCGGGTCTACTTTGGGATCTCACACATTTAATCCGAAATGTTTAATCATTTTAAAATAATCATTAGATTGACCTTGAAGAAAATAAGGCTCATCGGATATTTGTATGTAATTGATCTAATTTGTTTGATTTTCATTCAGAATTTAGAACCCTATAATCTGAAAGAATCTTCAAGAAAAGCTACAAAATTGTGCGCTCAATAAACCATTGAGTTGAATTGTAAGTGTCATATCATTCCGCAAAAAAATTATATTGGTCTCAAAACATCATATTAGTGTTTTGTTAGTATGCAAGTACTATTCCTTCCATTTTGTATTTAGTTTAAACAAAAATTTCTTGCAATTTTTTAGGGGGGGTGGCGGGTAAATATTTTCTCAATCTTTACCCGTTGCCCTAACTAGGATTAGAACGGGCCCACGCAATAACCTTCGGGGTTCGTGATGGGACAGGGCCGCGCGTGTTGCACTTCTCGCAATTCCCGGGGATTGGAGTCGGGGTACGCAAAAACCCGCTCCGCCCCGTGCCATCCCTCCTTGTTATAAAACCGCGGTCAAGGTTTTTAGCTGTCTATCAATTCGGGTTGGAAGTTGATTGATTAATGATGACCGTTACGTGTTAGCTAGCTTGCTTCTTATGGATGAACTAATACAACCGAATTAAAGATCCGGCCGGCCCACCAAATTGTTGTAAGGCCCACCAGATGAGGCCCCACTGGCCATTGCAAAGAACTCATCCATGCCATTGTTATGTGGCATTCTCATCCAAAAATTGAGGACATAAATTGGGTATAAAAGATAAGCAGAGAATGGTTTAGGTGACGTGAAATGGAAGCAATTAAATTCAAAGATTTTAGTCTTAAAGGGATATATAATATTTTATAAATATATTAAAAATTAAAAGATAATATTGGGAGTAGGTCCCAATTATGAAGGTGATGTGTCTTGATATTTGGCAAAATAGTGATGATAAGAATCACATAATAGGAGTATCGTAACCGAGCTCTATCATTCTGCCCATATGTATGATGAGATTTTAAGGGTGAGGTTGTGGATTCAAGTTAATGAAGCAACGTCAAGTAGTACTCTTTTGAAGAAATTTATACTTCTTTTACCGTACGAGATCCTAGCTACCGTGTGATATACAAAATATCTTCAATCATAATGCTAGATTTAGGTCCCATCTTGTTTATATGGACGATACTGCAAAGTTAAATGGAAATATGGATCAAATTAAGAAATTTTGATGAGAGACAAGATCAAAAAGCTTTTAGTCCAGTTTCCTTTTTTTTTTCCCCCACTTCATATATATATACTATAAAAGCAAGATTAATCCGGAAAATAATATTAAATAAAAAAACACAAAAAAGCAGGGGCAAAACTACATGAGGATCAGCATGCCATTATGTTATTCGGTTAGTTTATTCTACGTTTTTTTTTTTTCAAGAATATTAATTCCAAACAACACAAACAAATTGAGTTTCCTCTCAAATCCTTGATATTTATTTGATCGCATCGCTTGAAATTTCTTCCGAATTTATTGGCGGCAATTTTGTTTTTTTGTTTTTTTCCGTTAGATGGGGAATATTTCTTCCTAATTTATCGACAACAAAATTCTTTTTTCATTGAATGGGGAATATTTTTTAACAAATTCCTTAATAAGTTAATCCTGGTTTACTGCTTACGACAAGACTTCCACAAAAGGTTAAATTTCTAAACGCACCAAAAACACTCTGATTGAAAGCATGCATGCATTTTGCATTTTCTTCTCTTCTTTATATATAAATATAAAGTACAAAAGTTTAGATGATACGTGAAGGTCCAAAAATAACTTTCTTGACGTAGTGGCCTAGTGGGTCCTCCGACCGACCCATCAATCTAGTCATGGTATAAACCGAAAGACGATCCAATCCTTTCGGGTAATTCACAAAGAAAACCGCCAGGGGGACACAAATTCTACTATGTGGACCCTACCAAAGAATACTATATACAAAAGGATAATACTCGCACTATCCAATTTGTTGTTCAATTTTGGGATTTTAATTTTTTAAATAAACATAAATTAAGATTACTAATACAAATTTGAGTTTCCAAATAGGTCTCACTTTTTGGATATAAGAGAATGCAGATCCAAAGCATAATTTTATTTTATTTTTAAAAAAAAAAAGAGAGATTAAGGGTATTATGGACAAACATTGTGAGATATGTTAAAAAAGCAAACAAATAGGGTTAGAGGAGTACATGAATTCACTGAAACGAGTCAAATTGTTCAGTCTCTGTCTTAATATTTTAGTCAATTATAAAAGTTTTTATTTTATTATTTCAAATAATAAAATAATTTTGTGCATATTTTGTTTAGGTTTTATCAGAGAAATTTAAATATAACAGTTAGTAAAACACTACGTAAAATTTAAAACTTCCTCTACAACGTACTTTAGTATCTAACAATAACACGATTCGAACCCGAGTAAATGTTTTCGTAAATTTATTTTGTGAAAAAATGCTAGATTTGGCAGTGAGTTTTTGTAAATTAATCTTCAATGGATGAACACATTTTTAAAACATGACCATTGGCCACCTTTTTTTGTCAAGCCGAAATGAGGGCCCACTGACCCTAATTGCATACCCATCCGAAATGGCAGAATCCTGCTAATGTGGCATTCTCATCTATAACATGGAAAAAAAAAAATCATAAGTAAAAAACAGAAAACAGGTCAATTAAATAAAGATCATAACAAAAAGTCGAAGGTACGTTGCAGGATAATCAAACAAATTTTGGTCATATCTGAAAACGAAATCACGTAGATCCATGCATATATGTTATTTATTTATTTTTTTAACACGGTAAGATAATAGATTTTATTGCTTACATTGTCAAGGATCACGACAGATAGCTAGCCACGAAAGAAAGTCACTCCTCCAAAACTCTTTCCTAACACCTAGTAAGGAATGCTTAGCCGCATCGTGTGCTAACCTATTAGAATCTTGTTTAACATGGGAAAATGAACGGGCTAAAAAATAGGAACAAGCTCAACACAATCTTGAATAATCGAGTCGTAGTCTGTATATATTCTATCATTAGTCAGCGCTTGAACAACCAATTTTGCATCGCCTTCCACAAAAATCCGAGAGAAATTTCAATCGATAGCTGTTTCCAAAGCATAACGATTGATTCATATTGCTGTTGCTAATTAATGAATGATCCATGTTTATTTTAATATGTGGCTTTTTTTTCAGCCAAAAAAACCGACGTAAAGGTGATTATGAAATGATAACGTTAAGTTTGCACGGAAGCAAATTGATAAATTATTAATGCAAAAAGAAAATTGATAGATTTTGGTCTTAAGGATAAAAGAGATATGTTAGGTAGCAATCAACTAGAAGTTGATGTGTCATTCAAATCTTTGTGCTAAACAATAATGATAATCACATTAATGGAGTATGGATATTGATTGTCAGAATTACGATAGTCTCTGGTATCGAAAAAGGAACTGGACGATCCTGTTGGAGTACTTTGTACGCCTTTTGAGGCAGAAGTGACTACTATATATCACGAGGGGTTCAAGCATATGACCTTTATGGGTTTAAACAAATGCATTAAAATTTTATGTTCAGTACATTTAATTTATTTGTCATTTAATTATGTAGGCTCTAAATCATTCATATGTTGTCAAAATAAATGAAATTCAGTTAATGTTTAGTTAGTAGATATTATAGCGCAACAAAAAATAATGGGGCCGTTCCACTAAAGGGATTTTTGGGCTTTTTGGATTTGCCATGCTTTTGGGACGAGTCATTCTCCTCAAATAAAAAGCCCCAGAAGTTGAAAAGGCAAAAGTTACCGGCCCTAAACGAGGCCAATAAATTTTCAACCAACAAATAAACACGTTCAGTTTATATATATATAGCTAGAGAGCTTTGTATGTAATTTTTTTTATACGGTTTTTTCAACGTTGAAGTAAAATCCCAGAACCTCACCTATTTTTACACTAACTTTGACAACTACAATTGTCCACTTTCAAAATTCATCGAGAACATCAACCTCGTCAAAAAATTATTTTGATCCAATGTATATCAATCATCACCCCTCCTCAAATGTGGACAGAAAATTATTTTGGTCTTATGGATAAAATTATTTTGATCCAATGCATACTTGTTTTACTTATTTGTCAAGCTGTGTTGGCTTCTAGATTGTGATTTACAGTGTAAAGATGATACGTACGTGAGGTTCTACAAGACTACTATGTCTTTAAAATGGATAAAGTGGTCCGACCCATCAATATGGACAGACAATTCAACATGGGCAGATCTATGATCTATCCTTGTGGGTTTGAACAAAATTCAACCATTTGTGGGCCCTAAATGGGCATTTCTTTGTGGATCAAATATATATTCCAAAAATTGGATGCTTAAAAAAGAGAAGGGAAATTAAAATTAATTACCAACCATCAGAGGAATAGTAATTTACTACATGCAAACTATGAAGAAGTCATAGAAGATCAACTTCTTTTTCTGGAACTATATGTGGAAGATCGAATAGAGAACTTCAAGAAAGTTTATTCTAGTATATCTTAATTGGTTGGGTGAAAAAGTCTTTTTGACCACTTTAAAAATATAAGACTTTTGGACCAAAAGGATTCCCAAATTAGGTTGATGGCATTGGACTGCTTAACAGTTATCTGACCCCATTTGAAAAGGCAATTTTATCATTGTTTGATGGGGAAGATTAGAGGACAAATTGGGTGACGGCTGGTACCCATCATATTTTAGTTGTTCAAAAGTGTTCTGAACAGTTCGGACTTTAAAAATAGAGAGAGGAGAAAGGGAGGGAGAAATTTGTACTTTTGGACAGACGTGAAATACGCTCAGGCACTATGTGTGTAGTATCCTATTTGCGCCCAAAATTTTGTAAGAAGATTAGGTGGGACTGTGTCAAAAATGAAAGCCAAATAACCAATACATGCTGATCATATTTAATTAGCTGAAGTAAAGTGTCAACAACTTTGTTGAATTGTAGGAGTACGTAGTATTTGTGTCCGTAGAGTTTTGGTTTGCGTCAATGAAAATAGCAGCCACGTGAATTTGTGAGAAGTCGTGGATTTGAGAGTAGTCGATCAATGATTAATATTTTATTCTCCACTTTTTACTGGGCCTCGTTTTTTCTTAAGGAACGTCAATCTCATTAAATTCAAGGGTCTCAAGATGTAAAAAAATGCCCGCATGCAGTAGAATGATTTCAAAGAAAATACATGAAAGAGTTATAGACTACCGAAACCTAAACTAAAATCATGGCAAAATAGAAGCGGTCAGAGGCACACTTTGCAGAAGCAGAACCATTCATTTTGGTAGGCATTGTGTCCGTCCAAGATTTGGCAACTGAGATTGACGAGGGAAATCCCAAACTTAAACTAGAGAGCACACGGGTGAAATCATCAAAAAAACCAAAAAAAAAAAAAACAAATAGAATCCACTCCAAGAAGTTGTAAGTGATAAGGTAGTGCAGTGAGGTTGTGAGTTTTAAGGATTCACAAGATACTCTATTTATGAAAATTTAAAAGCCCGTTATAATATTGATTGAAAATGTGGAACGAATTAAATTACGAAAACCAATGAATAATAACCTCACTGCACTACCTTATTCCCAATTCATTTCATTAACCCCAAGTTAATTATCCCTGTTTGACTAAGGTGTCTTCTGTTGCATATGCCACAGCTTTGTTTTTCCAACAATCAATTTATTAACAGATTTGCTTGGTAGCTACGTATCTTGAAAAAGTATTCAAAATTCGCCTAAATTTGAAATTAGTAGTTCAGATCAACAGTAGTTTACATACCCAAAAAATGTACCCAAAATTTGTTCAAAATTTAAAATTAGGGGCTCAAATCCAAGTGAATCTAAGTCATTAATTTCAAAATTTGGACAATTTTTGGAGGACATGTATCGGTGAATCCAAGTGAATCTAAGTACCCTAAATAATTGCCCAGAAAACTATTCAGAATTTGAAATGAGTGGCTCTGATGCACTCTCAAGTCATTGATTTCAAATTCTGGATAATTTTCTGTTCAAGTATTTACCTAGTAACCAAGCACTGCTACCTAGTAACCTAGCACTGCCGTATTTTCTACTCCTAATTTTTTTTTTTTATTGTTTTGATTCCTTGGAAAGACTTCTGTTACATGAATATATTCTCTGTTGAAAATTAACGTCTCTGTTGAAAATTAAGTAAGGGAACTGATGCCAGTTCGTCAATTCAATTGAATATGCATGTAGTACTTTGATTTCAGTGAATTAACTCATTCTTGGAAGCTTCATCAAGGAATAATTCAAAACAATTTTTGCTAACGGTAACCACTCCATAAACAACAATTTATTGTCATGTTGTTAATTATAGTAACCAGCAATAATTTTGTAAATTTTAGTGGGTTAATTAGTACCCAAGAATAATGCCAGGGCCAAGGGTAGTATTTTCATACAGATGAAATACTAATTTTGTAAATTAACATCATAAGATGACAAAAAGAAAAGAAAAGGAATATGTAATAATAATAAAAGAAGTGTGAAGATCAATTACCTTATGCAATTGCATTTCAATTCACGAGTGCAAGTAGAATATTTCATTCCCTGCCCCATGCCCTATTAAATTACCTTTACATTAATAAGTTTTGAGTATTTGAGACGCACCTGCAGATGGGGAATTAAAGGTTATAGGGGCAAGGCCACTCAAGTTTGGAAAATTCCAAAATTGTCCAATATATGTGTTTTTAAACATACACTCCTGCGGCTCTTGCCTACCATGTCCGGCCTCCCAAATAGTGCTATATAAAAACATCACTCCCTCTGTCCAGATTTATTGGTCCGTTTTGGGGATTCAAACTTTTTTTCATTACATTTTGAGTTTGTTAATTTCCTATTTTATCTTCAATCCCTCCATTTAATACTCCATTCATTCCAATTTGATAGTCCACTATGAAACAACATGCAATTTTCAAATTCAAAAATAATGTAGTTGAAAAAATAATTTTTTTATCAATATGGATTTTGTTTGATAGATCTCATAGAGAACTTTAATACGGTGCAAAAAATTAAAAAATGTAAACACATTTTAAAAAAAAAGTTTTTGTGTTGTTATTTTATGTTTTAGAAGGGGCAAATAAGGAAATTAATCATACTTTAAGCTTTGACTTTTGAAAGTAGACAAACATTTTAGGACTTGAAAAAATATGTTTGTGGACTAACAAATCCGGATAGAGAGAGTACTTTCTAAAGAATTAAAAATCACAACAATACTTTTTACACCCGTGGTTTTTTTTACGCCCCCTCCCTATTTGGGACCACAATCATTAGTCAAGATGGAGAGATTACAAATGATGTGGCTCGTATAATCCATGTAGGGTGACTAAAGTGGAGTAACACTACTGGTGTACTATATGATAAAACGGTACCCACACAATTGAAGAAAAAATTCTATAGAACTGTCATAAGACTAGCGATACTTTACGAGATAGAATGTTGGCCTATTAAGAAACAACATTTGAACAAGATAAATGTAGTGGAAATGAGAATGTTGAGGTGAATGTATGGTAAAGACTCGACAAGAGGAGTAGAAATGAAACAGTTCATGAGATGATAGGTATAGCACCTATAGAGGAGAAATTTATGAAAAATAGGCTAAGTTGGTTTGAACATATTTACTTAGACCAACAGATGCAGTAGTTAAGAAAGCGGATAGGATAGCATTGGGTAGCAACGCTCCAGGGATGGATTATCCAAGTAGGCACACGTTAACAACCTCTTTCTAAGAACAAAAGTTAGTGTGGAATCAATAATAGATGACTATGGGGATCTTGAAAGACAACCATATTCCATTGTGGATGCTCTTCCGAAGATCTTCATCATCGATTCAGAGTCGGCATCCGAGTTTTAGCAGATTGTCCCCGAGGAACTGAACTAGATTGACTCGTGCCTCATTTAATGGACAAGGATTAGATACTGGTCCGTCATCACCATACTATCTTAGGTTCGGGAGCTCATTTACGAGAGGGGAAGGGTTTTACGGCACCCCTCTCACCCGATTCGAAGACCGGTCTCTACTAGACTTTTGTGGGATCATATGAAAAACTGCAATTCAATTTTGAACAAGTGAGGGGGATATGAGGAACATAATGATATTAAACACAACAATGGATTTGCGTTGCATGCATATGCGACTTGGACTACATGAATGATGATAATGATATGCAAATATGAACAAATTAAGGCATAAAACAGTAAACAAATTATTAGTACTTGATGAACAACAACAGAATAATCAGAAATGACACAATCAGCTAACACAAAACAAAACCAAGTTGATCCTCAATTAGGGTTTGAGCACTCAATGTGGACACTTTGAGCGCTCAAACCCCACTCTCCCACACATGCTCATGATGTTTCTGGTTTTGATGAAAACATGTTTGATGCATTCTAAACTACTTGAAAATGATACCTTGATGACTAAGCAGAAAGGTATGACCATGTTAACATAAACTTGAAGCTTGATGATGAACCAAACAAGGCAATAAAGACATAAGAAGTGAGAATAAAATACTGTGAGACATTCTAGAATGTCCAAAACTTTGTTAGACAGCTCAGATGATAAAAGCATTTCATGAGTAAAGACAGTTTGAATGCTCAAATCATGGAGTTTGAGGGCTCAAACCATCTTAATGAGTTGAGCCTTCTGGACCCTCTTGCCTCTGTTTGACTTATCAATAACATCAAAACAATACACAATGATACAAATAACAATGATATTCCAGAAACATGAATAAATAAGCTTGAAAGTCTTGCATGGGTAAAAAATGAGTATTGAGTCATGCATGAGCATGATTAAAATGTGTGAGAGAGAGAGAGAGAGAGAGAGAGATAGAAGATCAGACTGGTATTGCTCTACAACAACACACACACACAAAGCAATGAAATTAGAACATGATATGGAGTCAGAATAAGCAACAAACAAAGACAAATTAGAAGAGTGTTTGAGCGCTCAATGCATAAGGTTTGAGCGCTTAAACCCTTTCCATGGGATGAGAGTTTTCGTAGTTTTCTAACTTTCCTTGATATTTTAGTGAACTTGAACCTTCTGATTTTTGTCACAGAGAGTGAGATACGCTTACTAATCCCATAAACAAGACTTATTCATGATTTGATGATGATAAACACTATTTCTATGGCTTTTGGATCCGTTAATCAATGATCCAAAGAGTAACAAACTAATTTTATGAAATATCAACCTTCTATAATCTACAAAAAGGTGTTTCATTCACAAGAGAAGACCATAAACCAGCAAAAACATAAAAGGGCCAAAATAGTTTGACAACTTGAACTATTTCGAGATGAGATTTTTTAAATCATTTTTTTTTATATTTAAGACCTTGTGAGGTCATAGAAAGTATATGGGTCCTCCATGAACTCACTAGTCTCCCTCAGGATGAACAAAACGTGATTTTTCACATGCTTTTCTACCTTTTCAGCTATGATCAAGGCTTGAACTTGATGGTTTGATGAATAGATGGGTAGTGACTCTATTTATGGGCTATATGAGTGAGGTTTTAGATAGAGAGAGAAGAATGTAAGGCTGATTGAATGATTGATTGGGTTTTGTGAGTGTGGGATGATTGAGCTTCAATTGGTGGGTTATTATGGCAGAGAACTACTGAGAAATTGAGTTTTAGAGAAAGAGAGAAAGAGAGTGAGAGTGAGGTATTGATCAGTTGGTTTCTTAATGACCCATGCGTATTTGGTCTTAAAGATGAGATTTTTTTTTAGTGTTTAAGTGCTTGAAATGAGATGATCAGTGAGGAAAAATGATTGATCGAAATGGGTTTGTGGGTTTGAGGAAGGTTTGACAATAGTTGGCTTGGTGAGAGGTGATTTCTTTAAAGACCCATGGAGTTTAAGCATTTTAAAGAAGGTTTTTGGGTGTTTTGGTGGTTGAAGATGATGAAAATGGATGTGAGAGAGTGTAAAACGTGATTGAAGGATGAGAGATAGTAGTTTTGGTCTGATGGAGGGTGTAACAGAGAGAGGAGCAGCCAAGGATCCTTAAACAATGGGTGGAGGGTGGTTTATATAGAGAGAGAGTGAGAAGGAAAATTGGGTTTTTTGAATTTGAAATTCAAATAGGAGAGAGAGATGTTGTGGAGGAATTTTTAAAAGAAAACGAGGCTTGGAAACCAGGAGAAGCCCATAGTTTGTCTAAAAAATGCCTTGAAGTTTTTTGGTGCGCACAAGGTTTGAGCGTTCGAAGGGGGTTTTGAGCACTCAAATGGTCTACACAACAGACCAAACATCAAAAGACTGCTTTGGGTGCTAACGAACTCTGTTTTGTGCGTGGTTTGAAGTGTTGGAAATCTTATCGAGTCTACTTTCTAATCTAAATGGTTTGTATCCAAAATAATTTGTACATCTAAGTGTGTGACCATTTTACCCTCAGAAGGTCATAAAAATAAGTTGTTTTGGTAAAACGTACACATATCCCTCATTTCCAAGCAGATTGAGACATATTATATATTAATAAAGAGGGTTTGAATGTAGTAGAAGATGGTGTAGGTTTGAGTTAATTTTGAAGAGGATTTTGGATGGTGAGAATGGTATTTTGGTTATTTTGGTTGATTTAGGGTTGTTTTAAGAGGGTTTATGATAGTCTAGGGTGGTTTTGTGATTTTAAGCCTTGTTCTAAGCCTCGAGGTTTGTATGGTTGGTCTATTTCATCATCGGGAATGCTTGATAAATTTCTCGGATCAAAATCGGGGTGTCTACATCCATTTTGATACATAATTGAGGAAAACCACAAAAAAGATTTGCACCATAGGGCTTACCCAAGCAGGCACACGTTAGCAAAACCTTCTTGTTGTTGCAATTATCGCCTCACCATAAATGAGCTCCTAGTTCGGTCCCTGTGCATCTATATACATCACGAAAAGGGTTGGTACCGTAAAGGTTACCCAAGCTCATTTTTCTTGGAAGATTAGTAACACTTAGCATATGGAAATTGAGTGATCAAGTAAAAAATTAAAAACATGAATATGGAAGGTTGAAGAATGTGACATTTGCCCTTTTGCGTCGAAGCTATCCTCAAATGTCTTCCTCTCTTGTACGCCTTGAATTTGTAAGCAGAGTCATGTCATAAATACAAGCTACTATATAAGTAAACTTAATTTCGGTCCCATTGCAACAAAATTGAGATGGTTTGGTCACATGTAAGTAGTCTATCAATAAGAAAGAAAGGAAGGAATTTCCGAAGCACAAAAAAAGAAAAAAAAAATAAATGAGAGAGATTAGTAAATACTCCGTAAAATGTTATAGTGAGTTTGAACAAACTTTTTTTGGCATTATTGTCATTGTCTTTGTGGACCATTTTTCTGAACTTTGCCATTTTGAAGAATTTTTTTTGGACTAACTACCAGTCTCGATAAAGAAAACTTTGAACGTAAAAGCTTTCACTATTGTTCAAAAAAAAAGCTTTCACTATAAATCTTTAATGTCTTTAGTATCATTTTTATACACACACCAATGTTCCCATCCACTACTCTTACCATCCACACTTTTCATTTCCCGATCAAATTTTGATGATCGGAACCGTCCAATATGTTTAAAATGTGTTTTTAAGAGTCCCCTCAGGAAATCATCAAAATAAATTATTGGGAAGGGCTTCATCCGAGCAGTTTTGGATAAAACTGTATTTAATTGAAAAGTGCTCGGATGAAGCCCTCTCCAGTATTTTTTTTTGATGATTTCTCATGTGAACCCTTGAAAACACGTTTTAAACACATTGGACAGATCTGATCATCAAAATTTGATCGGAAAATGCCTCGTCTGGACAATCCTGGACCGTAGCTATCCCGGGTGAGAACCGGACTCTCTCTCTCTCTCTCTCTCTCTCTCTCTCTCTCTCTCTCTCTCTATATATATATATATATATATATATATATATATATATATATATATTTCTCTCTTCAACTCAAACGATTAACCCCCATTCTTGTTTTGTACAAAAAGCTTAATAAAAATTACTAAACATCATTAATACGTACCCGCCGTCTTCGAATGGTGAAGATCTGCATAATGCAACTTGTGGGGGTACTGTTGGGTGGAAGTGCCCTACAGGGTTATAATGCATAATCTAGACCGTACAAAGTGTTTTTAACGGTTCAAATTTTATATATTATCGTACTTATAAAATACTTATTTTACTCGTAAGATAATACAGATCATTGAAAACACTGACCGAGGATTCTCTGGGTAGGATACTTATTATCGATCTTACCTATAGGATTTAGGATATGAGAAGGCCTGCATTTTCAAGTTTCAACTCCGATCCACCAAGCAAGCGACTTGGAGCAGGCTATCGAATTCGACCCCAAATCGTAATTACTTATACTGATAAAAAAAAAAATCATAATTACTTATCGATAAAAAAAATCTAAACGTTAATTCATCTAAGTTTATTAATTTCCAATTTTACAAACCATACCTTTCATGACTTTTGTAGTTTTTACCAGAATATTTTGAAGCTTCTATACATTAATAAAACTTCATGGCTGTTTAGGAAATAATTCGGCTTAGAATAGGGATACCAGACCAGCTGGTCAATCGAAACCGCCTAACCGAGCCGCCCGCGAACCCACCCGAGGTATATATGGTACGTATGGATACAAATATATATGGATTTTGGCAGATCAGGTTCGCTTGTATATGAATATTGATGAATCAAGATAAAAATTGAGTGTGAAAATCAACTTCCTTTAAAAGAATTAATTAACAAAGAATTGATGGCGCAGTGCCGTAGAATTACTTTTTTATGAGATTATAATCAAAACTAGGTTGCCCATCAAATGGTTTCGGGTGATCCGGTGGGGTTTGAAACGAACCACTTACAGCAGTTTGTCATCACTTCATGTTCGCTTGTATATGAATATTGATGAATCAAGATAAAAATTGAGTGTGAAAATCAACTTCCTTTAAAAGAATTAATTAACAAAGAATTGATGGCGCAGTGCCGTAGAATTACTTTTTTATGAGATTATAATCAAAACTAGGTTGCCCATCAAATGGTTTCGGGTGATCCGGTGGGGTTTGAAACGAACCACTTACAGCAGTTTGTCATTTTCTCCATCGGCACCCTTCTAATCAATGTTGTTGTGGGTTGTGCTCTCTTATTTTATAAGCGTAAATAAAAAATTAATTTCACTTTACCTGTTTAAAAATAAAAAAGGAAGGGCACAAAAGTAACGGATAATATGGAAATCAATTCCTGCCATGAACCCCACGACATTTAAACCAACAAAATTAATCACATTTACCACCTTTTTTACGTCGTGCGAATTGTGAATAAGATGGGAATCGCTTGTTTAATTAACTTCTACTCAATAAAAGTGTTCTGATTCTCTATCCAGACCAAAAAAAGGTAACCCCATATTTGGACATAAATGATGCCAAACTTAACCATATGGTCCATAATATTGTCCGGTAATCGGGCGTAATAGTTTAGTTTTGTTTTTTTAAGGACGATCGGGAGCATCCGGGTTATCTCACATATACCTCAACTAATGTTAAACCAAAATAAGCTACGAGTACTTGCGTACGCCAAATACGTAGACGATGCATCTTAATCGTCCAAAAGCTTTTTTGACAGTTCTAATTTTAAAAAAAACTATTTGCACGAAGAGTTTATTATTTTATTTAAAACTATTCGCGTTAATAATTTATTTAAAATCCGGACGATTGATTTTTTGAGATAACAATTGAGATGAATTACATGCATATAGAGTTCGTAAGTATGCGTATCCATAGCCGCGTTGTTTTTAACCGAACCAGTCAAAAGCACACCATCAACAAGGAAATAGAACATTCATCAGAAATGAAACTACTTTTTCACAGTTTGATTCCAAAAATCCTATATACTATAGTAACGTAGGTGGGGCTTTCAGAAGCCTCCAAAACCCTAATCCCTCAATTCTCAGATTTTTCATTTTTTTTTTTAATTTTTTAAAATTGGGAGAAGGAGTGGGGGAGGGGTGAGAGGGGCCGGACAGTTTTCCCCTCATTGTTTTTAATTAACTGCCACAGAGCAGGAAAACAAGTAAAACTACTTTTTCTTTTTTGTACAAAAAAATTAGTACCATTTTTTTTTTCATGGGTGGGAAGGGGACGTGGGGTTTTCCTATTTTTCCTATATGGGCTGGAAAAAAAACACCCAAAATGTGATTTAATTTCACATTGTGTTGCCTTCAATACACGAAGCTGTAAAAAATGCCAATTTAATTTTTTTATCACCTATAATTTTTATTAGATAGCTAGCTTTATGCCCGTTCAATAATGCCCAAAAAATGCCAATATATTTTTTTGGTCCTGTGCATTACACACGGGTTCAACACTAGTCAGATCTTAAATGATAGTGTAGACTGTAGAGAGCAAACCCATTAACCAAGGCACTAAACCTTGGGATTTAACGGAACTAATTTTGGTGTACCGGAGGTGAGCCCCACCAAGAGCATTGGGCCCCACATTAAATCTTTAAAAGCAGTTGCTCAACTCCCCATTCCCCTCCACATCAAAACCAAAGCCAAAAACTCAACCAATCCCATCTCAAGATTTCTTTCTTTAAACTCTGCAATTCTCTCTCTCTCTCTCTCTCTCTCTCTCTCTCTCCAGTATTAATACTATTTCTCAAAAGAAGGGCAGAAAAGAACTGTCATTCATTCTCACTGTTTCCTCTGTTTCTTTTCACTATAAAGAATAAAGTGAAGTTTCGAAAACACAGAAGGAAGGAGGGACCATTTTGAGGGGAAAGGTGTCCTCATGGGTTCAATGTGGAAAATGCTAATACTATCTGTATCCTTATTTTTGTGGGTTTGTTGTTTTTGTTCGTCTTCGGTCACAGCCTCTGTGACATACGACGGCAAATCCTTCAGCATCAATGGCCAAAGAAGGATCCTCATTTCTGGCTCCATTCACTACCCCAGAAGCACCCCTGAGGTACCCATTTCACACACACACACACACACACACACACACATATATATATATATATATATATTCTATATGTACGTATATGTATATGTATATACATGCCCTTATTTCAAATGGGTATCTGTATGTCTTCAGTTTTCCCATTAGATACATGCCCTTGTGTCAAATTCGTATCTGAATTTTTTCAGTGTTCCCATTGGGTCGGGATCCTCTCCAGTGACAATTCTTCTCTGCACTGTACATCGGTAAAATCAATGAGTCGAATTTGCTAATCAACTCTGACAGGTCTGAGTTGATTAGCAAATTCGAACCATTGGTTGCGGCACTGTCTCCTCTGGCCAAAAGATGGACAGGAGAGGCTCCATTTTCTTTCCATTTATTTTATATGTTCTTTTTTTTTTTGCCATGCATTAGAGTTTTGTGTTGTATTTTTTGTCATCTTTTTTTTTCTTCCAAATAAATATGAATAATGGGTATTCCTAAATTTGTATTTTTTGGGCAATGAATAGGAGTTTAATTTTTTTTATTATCTATTTTTCTGATTTTTTGAAATTTATTTTTGTTTAATGGTTGGTTGCAGATGTGGCCTGATCTTATACAGAAGGCAAAAGATGGAGGCTTGGATGTTATACAGACCTATGTCTTCTGGAATGGCCATGAGCCTTCTCCTGGACAAGTATTTTTGAAAAATAAAAACCCATTTTTTTTTATTCAAATCCATTTTTTTATTGGAAAATGGAATTGTTGAATTGAGATTTGAGAAGCTTAATATATATATATATATATATTTTTTCTGTTTTGGTGTCCAGTATTATTTTGGGGGAAGGTATGATCTGGTGCAGTTCATCAAACTGGTGCAACAAGCAGGCCTTTATGTTCATCTCCGGATTGGACCCTTCGTTTGTGCAGAATGGAACTTTGGGTAATGCATAAAATCTTTCAAATCTAAGTATTTTTTTAATATATTGCCCTGGTGGGCCCGCTAAGTCCGATTAAGGACTTAGGTTTGGTTTGGTGACTTGCCCAGGTCACTAACTTCGTTGACCTTCCGGCATTGAACATGCATCAACTTCCGTTCATGGTCTTACGATTTTGCGGAGACTCTTGTTTATTAGTTTACACATATATTCAAAATTATATAATATTTATATGTTATGTAGAATTTTTTAGCTAATTTTTTTTCTATTTTGTAAATGGACAGTTTTTGTGGTATATTGAATTGGTCCCTAACTCTCTGTTTCTGCTCTGTTTGAAAACAGGGGATTCCCTGTTTGGCTAAAATATGTTCCTGGCATTGAATTTAGAACAGATAATGAGCCTTTCAAGGTTTGTCTGAAATTAACCTTTACGGATTTTAATAAATTAAGGTATTTTTTTTTATGACCAGTTGTCCGGGTTTGCTTCCACAAATCTCGACTAATCCTTGGACATTTGATTAACACAAAATTTTCCTGTTCAATTACTGTTTTATTCATTCGCTAATTTACCAAGTCTTTCTTTCCAATTTGACTACGTTAAAAGGCGGCAATGCAAAAATTCACGGCGAAAATCGTCACCATGATGAAGTCAGAAAAATTGTTTGAAAACCAGGGAGGTCCAATTATCATGTCACAGGTTTGAAAATTTACTTCATCCAAGTCTTTACTATGCTTCTAGAAATCATATATGTAATGGTTTTTATTGATTCTGATTTCTTTTCGAAAATTCGGCATCAATCCATATGATAAGTTAACATCTGAAGTTTTTTCTTTCCGATCCATTCGATAGATTGAGAACGAATATGGACCGGTGGAGTGGGAAATCGGTGCTCCCGGGAAGGCTTATACAAAATGGGCGGCACAAATGGCCGTCGGACTAGGCACCGGTGTGCCATGGATTATGTGCAAACAAGAGGATGCTCCTGATCCAGTTGTAAGTTCTTTTCCCGTTCTTGACCGTTATTTTGTTTTACATTTTTTTTTTTTGGTGTTATTTTCCTCTTACTAATTTTGTTGGTGCATGTTTGTTGTGCCCATGCTTGCTTTGTTTGACTTTTATTGGAAATTGTGTTGCTTACTCATAGGGTTGCTGTGAATAAAAGGGTTTCCTTCTCATAGGGGTTGTCCTCAATTCATATAGGCACCTATTTATCTGTCAATGTCATTAATTTCTTTTACACTTTTCCCAGGTTAGAATATAGAGAAAGTGTAGGGGGTGCCAGCGGGGACGACCTCGGTGACATAACCCTCCAAAATGCCAGGCGTGCTTTTGATCCTCACTATTGTAGATTTTAGTAGTTTGAGATGTTCTTCAAAGACACCATCACACTCGCACTCACAGACTTGCATGCAAATTATGTGACTTAGAGCACGACACCTCCAATTAGGATAACGTTACTTTCCTGGTGTTTTTTTTTTTGTTTTTTATGGTATATTTTTATATTTTGACCCCGTCAAAATTGACACTTGTCTTACTCCAGTCCCTCCCTGGGAACAAATTGCTCAGTTAGCCCCTCTTTAAGAAATTCTTGTGTCCGCCACTGAATGTGTACCTTGTTGCTTGATTCCTTAATTGGGTTAAATTGTCAATTTTCTAAATTTATTGATCATTTTGCAGATAGATACTTGCAATGGTTTTTACTGTGAAGGATTCAAACCAAACAAGGACTATAAACCAAAAATGTGGACTGAAGCCTGGACTGGCTGGTAAGTCACAAAGATTTTGGCAATATTGCCATTTTTTCCATTCTTTTTCTTTCTTTTCCTTTCCAGGTATCGCAACAAAATTTTAATTTTCACATCTTTTTTTACCCTCAGGTATACAGAATTTGGCGGTCCAATTCCATATAGACCTGCTGAAGACTTGGCATTTTCGGTTGCAAGGTTTATACAAAATAACGGTTCATTCATTAATTACTATATGGTAAGTCAATTCCTGATCATATTTCTGAAGGCAAATATTTCATCCAATAAGTCAAGATCTTTTCTAGAGTCAAGGATAATCTTTGCGTTCTCAAATTATCTATTTTTACACCAGTACCATGGAGGAACGAATTTTGGCCGGACAGCAGCTGGTCTCTTCATTGCAACTAGCTATGATTATGATGCTCCAATCGACGAATATGGTATGCTTATAGAAACGAAAACTCATTGGCTATTTACCGAAAGAAAAAAAAAAAAAAAAAAACTCATTAGTTAGTGTTGAGTTTTATTAAGCAAAAGTTATAAGGATTTTTCTGTTAAATGTTGGAAGTGATATCTCACTAGTATGATTATCTAAATCTTGCTTTTATTTTGCTGCGATATTTTTGGGGTAAATTCTGATAATCTTGCCATTTGTTGCGGCGAAAATTGAATATGTTGAAGGATTACCAAGGGAACCAAAGTGGGGACATTTGAGAGATTTGCATAAAGCCATTAAGCTAAGTGAACCAGCTTTAGTTTCTGCGTATCCCACGGTGACTTGGCCTGGTGACAATCAGGAGGTAGTTTCAATTAATCTATGCACATTAATTCATGATTCTTTTGACATTTGAAACTAGCATTTTCACTAATTGTTTGTTTTTCCTAGGTTCATGTGTTTCAGTCCAAGTCTGCTTGTGCTGCATTCCTAGCAAACTATGACACCAAATCAGCAGCGAAAATCAACTTCTGGAATACGCAATATGATCTGCCTCCTTGGTCCGTCAGCATTCTCCCCGATTGCAAGAATGCAGTTTTCAACACCGCGAGGGTAGGGAAAGAGACTCTTCTATTCATTCTAATATAAAAAAAGCTTAATTTTTTTACTTCTAGAAGAGAAACTTAGTTTTTAATGGTAAAAAGGTTATGGTCTGCATCTTGGTTGTCAGAATCGCATGATTCACGATTCGATTTACAATTCGATTCACAATTCACTGCAAAAACGATACGAATCTATAGGTGAATCAATGTTGATATAGAATAGGAGGTGAATTGTCCGATTCACGGTTTGATTCGCGATTTGATTCCCCGATTCACGCAAAAATGATTGAATGTTTAGGTAAATCAAGGTTTATCACAACTTACATTCGATGATATGAAACCACTTTTGCTATTTTGACTTGTTTTTTCTTATAGAAAAGTAAGAATATGAGATCATATAGTACAGGAAATCATATTCCTTATACTATGGAGATGAATATACCATGGATATGTAATTTCACAAATCAATCGTTTTGATTCTTGAATCCTTTAAATCATACACCAAGGCACGGCTTTGAGGCTCGGTCTAACCCACACATGTTGCCATACATATAAGCTAGTTTTCTACCTATTAGGTTACAAGCTTTATTTTGTAAGGTTTTTTTTTTTTTTTTTCATTTATAAATCCTTAACATCTATGTGCATATATCGATGTTACTTATCAAAAAAAAAAATATGCATATATCGATGTTACTAGAGTATTTATTTTGCTATGATGCCATGTGATCATCAATTTATAGTAGAAAACAAACTTAAATATGTATTTCAGCTTAAATTTTTTAATGTTACAATGAATCTTTATTATGTAGATACATAGATACATTTTCCAATGCATTTGTGAAAGTTGGACAGAATCGTTATGATTCATGATTAGATACGATTCCCGATTCAGAAAAGGGTCAATTCGATTCTCGATTCGATTCTCGATTCGATTTGCGATTTGACAACCTTGGTCTGTATCCAATCTACCTCTCCCAGACACTTGTTTGTGGGTATTAACTGGGCATAGAAATTCAAGGGTTTCGATTATCTCGCTTAAAAGTTTTCCAAGAATAGGTGTTGAAATTAGTTTTTGGCTCCTTTTTCAGGTTGGCTCTCAAAGTTCACAAATGAAGATGACAACTGTGAGTAGTGGTTTCTCTTGGCAGTCATACATGGATGAAACTGTGTCTGCAGATGATTCGGATACATATACAGCAAATGGGCTACTTGAGCAAATAAACGTCACAAGAGATGCCTCGGACTATTTGTGGTACCTAACCGAGTGAGTATTGTTTGAGCATTCACTTCATCATCCTCTTTCCTTATTAAGCCGTATTTTTCCACCTTTTGAAAGTATTCATCATAGCCTATTTTGAAGTACGGAACTTATTTTCGTTTTTCGTGTAATTTCTCCGATTCCAGTGTGAATATACAACCCAATGAAGGATTTTTGAAGAATGGACAGGATCCTGTTCTTACCATTATGTCAGCTGGTCATGCTTTGCACGTTTTCATCAACGGGCAATTATCAGGTAGCTAGATTTGGTTAGATTCATCGCAAGATGGAAAAATGGACTTCCATGGAATAAGCTTTAATACGTTTTTATCTGGATTTAGGGACCATTTATGGGGCACTAGAGAATCCAAAACTGACATTTAGCAACAACGTGAAGTTGAGAGCTGGAAATAACAAGGTTTCTTTACTAAGCGTTGCTGTTGGTCTTCCGGTTAGTTCTGTCCTTCAAACAAAGTTTGCGTTCTTGGATGTGAATCATACTATGAGACTCATTCTCATACTGTTCATTTTCAGAATGTTGGCGTGCATTATGAGACATGGAATACTGGGGTTCTTGGTCCAGTTACTTTGAAGGGTCTCAATGAGGGCACAAGAGACTTGACAAATCAAAAGTGGTCTTACAAGGTTTGCATAATAATTTTCTGCTCCATTTTTCTGTTACTAGGCTGCCTGCATTCAAGGTAAAAGTACAAGCAATTATGAAACCCGAAAAACTTGTGTTCGGATCTTTGATTTGTGGAGGGGTCTGTGAAGGAAAAGTAGACAAAGAATTCTACTTAATTTTCTTTTCCTGTACAATGACAAAGAGGTAACCACCTCTTTCGTTTTCCCTCCACGAATCCCTCTATAGAACCGAGATTCAAACACAGCCTCAATGGAGATCAGCAAATCAATGACAATGACATATCAATTACTCCTATAATAAAGCCTATTATAGAGAAAGAAGTACATTTATTTCGTAGATTAGAAGTACTATTTAATGGAGCTTTATGGAATTGCTTCAACGGAGTCTAGAATGAGCTCATGTTTACCAAATATATGCAGGTTGGCCTTAAAGGTGAAGGTTTAAGTCTAAATACAATGAGTGGAAGTTCCTCCGTTGAATGGGTACAGGGCTCATTATTGGCTCAAAAGCAACCTCTAACATGGTACAAGGTAATAACTCTCCAAATAGCCCGCCCAAAATGCCTTTTTATTGGCCGTTTACGAATCCCCATCACTATGCAACTGAATTTATAGAACTTTGTTAATTCATCTGACAATCGTTACAGACTACGTTCAATGCACCTGGAGGAAACGATCCATTAGCTTTGGATATGAGCAGCATGGGAAAAGGTCAAGTTTGGATAAACGACGAAAGCATTGGACGCCACTGGCCTGGCTATATAGCGCGTGGTAATTGTGGCAGCTGTAGCTATGCAGGAACTTTTGACGAGAAGAAATGCCTAAGTAATTGTGGACAACCCTCTCAGAGATGGTAACGAAAGTTCTACATCATAGCAAAATGATTGAAAAACAGAACTTTTACATGAAATGGGGTATTCTGAATGTATAAGCCTCAATGGTGGTTGTTTCGTCCATTTCAGGTATCACGTTCCACGCTCGTGGCTGAAACCAAGTGGGAATTTCTTAGTTGTGCTGGAAGAATGGGGCGGTGATCCGACTGGGATTTCCTTGGTTAGTAGAACAAGTGGAAGTGTTTGTGCAGATATTTTTGAAGGTCAGCCAACAACCAAGAACTGGCATCTGCTAGCCTCTGGGAAAGTTAAGAAACTGCAACCGAAAGCCCACTTGTCGTGTGCACAGGGGCAGAAAATCTCTCAAATTAAATTTGCTAGCTATGGATTACCACAAGGGACTTGTGGAAGCTTTCGTGAGGGAAGCTGTCACGCTCACAAGTCGTATGATGCACTTGAAAAGGCATGTCCTGGAAACTCTGATAGCTAGCATGCTTCCTAACGTTTTTGGGTTTCTGTTGTTTGTGTATTTTCGGAAAACATAGAAAACTTGGTGGCGAATTACACTTTCAGGTGATTTTATTTTGGAAGTACCCACTTTTCGGTAATTAGGCTTTTCTCGAAACTTAAAGAAATTTTTTCACAAAGAAATACGAACATTATCACTCTTTTTGATGTTGTTTTGCTCTGAAAAACATGAGAAGGGAAACAAATTACGAAAGTGAAACCAATACAAAACAGACATAAATACCCTCAGCTGTAGCTTTTGATTTCCTTATTGACTAGGACCTTTTTCTGCAGAATTGCATTGGACAGCAATCTTGTTCAGTTAGTGTAGCCCCCGAAGTTTTTGGAGGAGACCCATGTCCTGATACTGCAAAGAAGCTGTCAGTTGAGGCCATCTGCAGCTGAAATCTTTCAGCATCGCCCAATTACGTAGTATTTCATGAAGTCCAGGGTAATTCATCCTCTTAGCAAATATTTTCGGCAAAAATTTTCGTGTTTCTTTTGCTTGTTCAAGCGTTACTCGTTCGAGGTTTTCCAAGGCCACTGATTTGGTTGCATTGGAGCCCAAGTTCAACTGTACAGTCATATTATACAAAGTTTGGCATTAGAGTCTAAAGCAGCGATTGGCGATTCGCTTCATGTGAACGTAAGCTCGTAAACAAGATGCTATTGTTCAATTGCGCCTCATATACAGTATACAAAGGGGGAAGGGGTTATATACAACCTAGTACTGTGGTTTAGTTAGCAGAAGTTTTAGGTTAAAGAATTCAGCTTCCGGATGAACAATTTTCAGGGATGTTTTTTTGCTTTGTTTTCCTTTGTAAAAATTTAAATTTGTGATAATGAAATCTTCAGTGCAGTCTCTCTCTCTCTCTCTCTCTCTCTCTCTCTCTCTCTCTCTCTCTCTCTCTCTCTCTCATAATGTCATGGCATTATCGAGATGCTTGGAATCTTAAAGTACATATATTTGTTGATGTCTCCAGTCTGAGCATTAAAACTCATTATCCATTTGAACACAATGCTGCTTGCCGTGACCATTTTAAAAGTAGCCTGCAAATGCATTGTCAAATGCTATAAAAGATGCAATAGAACTCTTTCTAACGTCAATATAACAAAATACCATTACCAAAATATAACATGTTTGAATTACCGAAATGCCCATGAGGACAACCCTTGCCCCGCTCCAAATAAAGGGCATAATCGGAAAAATCAAGCCAGTTTTGGCGAGTCTTCAATTATGCCACCCTGCCCTTATTATTTAGGGGTAGGATTTAGGATGCATGGTATCTCTTTAATTAGAGGCGCCAGCCATGAGTCAAAAGCTCGAGATGCGTTTGAGTCCCGAAAATTGGCAAAGTTTGGGCCGGCAGTGTTCAGTTATACTTTGCTAAGTTGAAGGCTCAAACCTTCAAACCCCCCCCCCCTCCTCATATGTGTTGCGCTTTTAGCATGCTAAAATGGAAATAAATAACTCAACTGCCTTGTCATTTTGTGAACCAAATTTGTGTTGGAATTTTGTTTGCAGAAATTACTCCTGTGATAAAGTTATGAGATTGGGGAAGTTTTCAACACCCTACTGCTCTATGATTAGAACTCTAGATTCCTACCCTCAAATACTTTAGAATTGCCTAGACTTGGCTTTTGGCCAAAAGACTCTCATGCCAGCACAGAATTTGAAAAGTTAAGCGAGATACAAATGGGATAACGTACTTAAATCAGAATGCGAACTTCATGTTCCCCAATGATATAGAAAAACATTATCTATCTCAACCACTACGAATAAAGCATAAGGTTTGGTGAGCCAAATCTAAGATTTCCAAATCAATTATACGTGTAAATAGAAAGAAAAATTGGACAAGTTTCTCGATATGAATTCTGGACTAAGTTTAAGAAGTGTTTTGTAGCAAAATGGCTCCTTAGCCTTTGAGAATTCAAGCATACTTCACTCTATACACTCCCATCCATAATTCAAGAATGGCTTCTTGGATGATCCACTGACCCTTGCTGAAAATGGGTACGAACTCAATCCATCTCTTGTTGAGCCTATTTCTAGTTTTTTCGATGAACTCATGGATTTTCTTCACGGAAAAGTTAGTGAAGAAGAGTTGAGCAAGGAAGAAAAAGAGTGCTTTTTGAAAACTACTTCAAGCAATTGTGCCGCTGAAAAGCCAAGTCTCGGGTCTTCTCTTCAACATGGACTTGATGCTTATTGGGGGTTTAAGGAAGAGGAAGAGGACCTCCAAGGGTATGGAAATTGGAGCTGAAAATCGCTTGAAGAGGCGGTCTTCGCGATTCATGAGAATATGCAGAGGCCTTATACATCAGCTGGTCATTTGTTCACAGTTGATTACAAAGCGGAAAGCGAGTACCGGATGTTTCCAGGTGAAGAGATAACCATTGCCAAGGATTTTATGAGCATAATTGAGTTCATTGCTTCTGTTTTGCCAGTGGGTACAATCCAATTCGGCAAAAAAGTCACTAAAATTGAGTGGCAGCCAAACAGTCCCTCAGAAATGGAAAATGGGCAAGATATTTTATCGATGGATCAGTCTTCTCAGCCGATCATGTCATTGTGACAGTCTCATTAGGGGTTTTAAAAGCCGGGATTTGCGAAAGTTCAGGTATGTTTGTTCCTCCTCTTTCAAATGTTAAGATCGAGGCTATTTCAAGACTTGGGTACGGTATTGCTAATAAGTTGTTTTTGGAATTGAGTCCAACTCATGACACAGAAAGTGAACATTCCAAGAAATTTCCATTCTTGCTAATGGCTTTCCATAGACTGGACTCAGAATTTCGGATCCCAAAAATACCTTGGTGGATGAGGAAAACAGCTTGTATTGGTCCAATTTATGGAAAATCAAAGGTTTTGCTTTCATGGTTTGCTGGGAAAGAAGCTATTGAGGATGAAGAAATAATAAATGGGGTTACAACTACAATCTCTAGCTTTTTACCAAATTCTAATTCTGTGGGAACTCTAAATTATGGAAGGGAATTGAAATTCAGTAAGGTTTTGAAGAGCAAATGGGGAAAAGATCCACTGTTCTTGGGGTCATACAGTTATGTTGCTGTGGGCTCTAGTGGGGATGATTTGGACACATTGGCCATGCCATTGCCCAAAAATACAAATAATGGTATTAGTACTTCTCCACTTCAAATCCTTTTTGCAGGGGAAGCAACTCATAGAACTCTTTATTCCACTACTCATGGGGCTTATTTCAGCGGCATCAGAGAAGCTGATAGGCTTCTTCAACATTATCAATGCAATGGGGTGCGAAATTCTGTGTCTAATCCATTTTTCTTTTGGGATTGTACTAAATTGTTTTAAAGAAGTTTCTTTTCAATTTTCACTAACTTTTCTCTATCTGTGAGTTTTTCAGTTTAGCTTTTTTGTTTTCTTTCTCTTTTGATGATACTTGGGGGTTGGCCCTCATGTGATGCAGGAGTGGCATGCCCATGGATTTTGACGTGGTCTAAGTATTTGATAAGAAATGGTGGTTATAATTTACATACTACGTATGTTGCTGAAGTTTGGAAGTTTAAAATAGAGTACCACATTACACTGTTAAGGATACAATGGCCAATCAAAACAGTCAACTGCCATAACTAATATACTTCAAATCACACACAAAAAAAATTTGCTAGTATGGACTGTTTTTTTTTTTTTTTTTTGCTGCTGGCTGCTTAATATATTTTGTGGAAGCAAATTAGACGGCAAAAAATTTACTTTGCTGAACTTGGTAAGCTCTCATAACGTTATGGAATGACTGATCTATTTGGTTTTTCCTTCAGGTGTAGGGTTGCAGCTTGTTCTGTCTTGTCTTCCATGGCTGTGTTGTCGGTTGAGCTGCTTGGTGATGTTTTCTGGTATGAGGAGTCAGCCTAGTTGTATTCTGTTTTAGCTTTCTAAGTTGGCATTGGCAGTTCTAGCTGCAGGAGTGTTTGGTTTGCTGGCTGCTCAGGTGCTGTGGCTTTGAAGATTGAGACGACGTTGAATTTGCATTGCTCGATTCCTCTCAGGGTACACATAGGTTTTGAGATTGACGCTGCATTCCTGTGGAGTGAATATATAATCGATAGTATTGTGCTTTGAAATATGTTCTTACATCGATTGTGTTCTTCAGCATTTCTTCTCCAGTAATGCCATAGAATTGTTCCTTAGATTGAGCCAGTTTGATTAGTCATTTCAATGTCGAATGTTATCCTGCATTTTTGGAATATTTGTTATTCATTGCACTGCACCACAGAAATGTTGACCATATAAACATAGCATTATTGGGAAAAAAGTTGGTTGAGTGCAATCAGTCATATGTTATGCCAATGCTGATATGGAATTCAACTAATGGCCTAATCGGTGTTCATAAAATCTTGCAAACATAAAGCAGGGAATAAGCCATATGCAGCCATTGATTTGTATCCTTAAAATTTATATAAAGAGCCAGTTTTTTTTTAATGATCAATAGAGAGAAATATTATTAGTAATGCAATTACACCATGTTATCGTTGTTATATAATGGAAGGCGCTGGCAACGGGTGAAGATCAGAACGAGATTAATTTGTCACGAATTAGCACTAGACCTACAGAACAAAACACAACGACGAAATTAATAACAGAAATTTAATAGAACAACAAAATAAACTACAAAAAATGCAACCACCCTCCCTCCATGAAACTACTGCCCCCATGCCACCAACACCACACAACAACCAGACACATTTCACAACGTCAAACAAACACAACAATATCTTTACTCCCATCCTCTGCTCGATCAAACACAATAATAACCTTACTCCCAAAGTTTTGTGTTTGTGCATCTTTTCTCAATTTCCTTTTTGTTTCCCTAGCATCTCTTTCATTCCCTCCTCTTTTTTCCTTGTCCTTTCGCCCTCCCCTTAATTCATGTTCCTCTTTGTTTTTGTTTTTTCTTTCTATAGAACATAAAACATGCTTACTCAACTACCAACCTCAATAGGTGACACGAAGCCATTTTGCTTTTACATCATTTTGCTAGCTTATCCTTGGCTACATTTATCTAATACTTGCATGCACACACCTCACGCATGAGTCATGGCTTCCACATGCCGCTCCGGCCACAAACCTTTTCCTCCAACAGAACTCAAAATTGGGCATAACTCTATTTCCAAAAATATCACAAAATTTTGGATTGGAATATTAAATTAGGCCTCGGATTCTTTAGAATTTCCCAAACTTTTCTTTCAGCTAAAGAGACTCGTACCATCACAGAATTTGTAAACGTGAATTAGATACTCATAGGATATCACACTTGAATCAGAACTTGATCCTCATGTAGTCAAATGGTCCCCAAGGATGTAGAAAAAAAACAATGCAGCTGCAACAAAACGTCCATGTAGCTCCTCGGTTCTTGGAGGTTTATGAGGCAACCATCTCAATGGTATTTTAAGAGCAGCCACTTTGTGCACATTGCCAAAGGTTAAGTCTGTCTCTAAACATTCCCGCCCCAATGATTGGATATTAGATGGGTTATGTTATTGTTGTGTTGTTGTATTCACTAAGAATAAAGCATAAGGTTTGGTGAGGCCAATCTAAAAGAATTTGACACATCGAATTCATGAGAGACTAGTTAGTGTACTAGTCCAAACAAGATAGGTTCTTGAATTCACGAAATGTTCTTGAAGCCAAAGAGAAAAAGTCTATAAATTTTATTGGTAATTGAATGCTTTATGCCATAGGCTTACACCCTTATTATATGCTAGTAACACTAATAATAAATAATAAAATTACTTAGAATGGCGACCAAACAAAGCAATACTTAGAAACCAAGACTATTAGAAAAAGGGAAATAAAATCAGATCTTAGCAAAATAAAATTAGGAACGTGCAAAACAGGAAGCACAAATAAGATCTCCTAATAATAATCATAAATAAAAATTGTTACAAAAATAATGATAAAACCCAAAAAATGGCCATGCATGATAGAGCTCAAATGCGGCTGCACGTGAGAGGGGATGTTAAGAAATATTGTCCCACATTGCCTAGGAGTGGAATGGGTGATCACTTAATATATGTTAGGACCTCTCCACTCATTGTCAATTGCCGTTGAGTTAGATATAAAATTTTCACAAATAATATTTTCCTTTTAATTAATGATAGGAGTGTGTATCTTGTTCTACATCAGAATTCCAAATCAATTACATGTATAGAGACCAAAGCAGATTTGCCTCACACTTCAGTATACTTCACTTTTGGCTTTTTTATTATTTTGGTCCCCAAAGTATGCCCTCCTTGTCATTTTGGTCCCCAATATATCAATTGCGCGATTTTGGTCCCAACATTTGACATTTGTGTTTAATTGGTCCCTACTTGTTTGACATTTATGTCTAATTGCTCCCTAACTTGTAACGCCATCCACCCTTTCTGTTAGAGTGAGGGGCAAATTAGGTTTTTCACTACATGAGTCTTCTCTCTCTCTCTCTCTCTCTCTCTCTCTCTCTCTCTCTCTCTCTCTCTCCAATAGGGTTTCTTTTGGGGGTGGGGTTGCTACCCTCTCCGCCACCACCTCCCCCCACTTCCAGCCGCTCTCCCTTCTACTCTTTATTCCCCTTTCAAGCCCCTCTTCGCCTCATATGTCTTTATTCAACCCAGATTTGTTCTGAACCACCTCCTTCCACACCACCACGGAACTGCCTCCATCTCGCAACCTTCACCACACCGCCTCCACCACGCATCCCTCAATCCTCACAAGTTGCTTTCATGGCTACTACAAATCAAGTCAATGCTTTTTTCCTTGATTGAACCAAAAAAGGTATCCAAAATGTCTTTTGTTTAAAGATTTCCAAATATCAAGATAGCTCTTTTAAAGTTCTTTTGTTCAATTTGAATTTTTTGAAGAGAGGTAGACGAATTCTGTGGGGAGAGGGGATGTTGTGTACTTGCTCTGGCAAGAAATTTAAGTTCGAAGATCACTAACCTTTGCCTCCATCTTGCAGCCTTCTCCCTCCTTCGCACCACCCCTGCATTGCCTCCGCCGCGCCTGACGCAACGGAATTCACAAGAGAATAGTTAGCATACTATTTTAAACGAGATAAGTTCTCGAATCCACAAGATGTTCTTGAATCCACAAGAAAAGAGAGAGAAAATTCTCAAAATTGTATTGATTGAATAAAAGTTAAATATGCCCATAGGCTACATCCTTATTTAAACTAGTAGGAGTCCTAACTAAAAGGAAATTACTTAGAGTGGTGACCAAGCAAAACATTACTTGGAAACCTAGACTATTTGCTAAAAGGAAAACTAAATTAAAAACGTGCAAAACAGGCAACACAAATAAAATCTCTTAATACTAATCGTAAATAAAAATTATTACTAAAATAATGTTTCCATAAATAATAGGGGTGTATATCTTGTCCTGCATCAGCCACCTCCAAGTTGACAACTTCTGCCTCCATCTTCTCCGGTCAGATCTGTTGTCGTTCCACTTCAACCCTTCTTCGGGGGGAGTGGGTTTTGGGGATGTTTTGGCTACACCCACTGGTGAATAAAGCGATAGAACCGACGGTGGCTCCGGAGCTCAGGTCTATTGCCGTTTTTTATTTTTTTGCTACTTTGTAGTAGTTTCATCCCACTAAGAGATTTTTATTTAGTTATGTTTTATTCCACTAAGGTGGCTTCTATCCCATGATCTTCGTTGTAATTCCCTCAACGATGGATATCCTAAATATGAATGTGCAAATATGGTATTCTCGTGTGATGGGGGTGGTAAAAAACCCACTTTGCCCCTCACTTTAATGGAAAGGATGGATGTTGTTACAAGTAGGGGCCAATTAAGCACAAATGTCAAACGTTGGGATCAAAATCGCGCAATTGATATATTAGGGACCAAAATGACACGACATGCATACTTTTGAGACCAAAATAGTCAAAAAGCCCTTCGCTTTTGTTTTCTTTTTCCCCCTGAGCATACTTCGCTTTACTCCCTCTTTGTTGTCTCTCTCATTTCCTTGTGCATTATTTTCTACCAAAACCAACAATGGCGGTCAAAAAGCCAAGAATTGTGATTATTGGTGCAGGAATGGCTGGCCTAACTGCTGCCAACAAGCTCTACACAAATCCAAACTCTAAAGAATCGTTTGAAATTTGTGTAGTGGAGGGGGGAAACAGAATTGGAGGGAGGATCAACACCTCAGAGCTTGGTGGTGATTTAATTGAAATGGGTGCCACTTGGATCCATGGAATCGAAAATAGTCCAATTCACAAAATTGCTCAAGAAATCCATTCACTAGATTCAGATCAACCATGGGAGTTCATGGATGGCTTCTTGGATGATCCACTGACCCTTGCTGAAAATGGGTATGAACTCAATCAATTTCTTGTTAAGCCTATTTCTAGTTTTTTCGATAAACTCATGGATTTTTATCACGGAAACGTTGGTGAAGAAGAGTTGAGCAAGGAAGAAAAAGAGTGCTTTTTGAAAATTAGTACAAGCAATTGTGCCGATGAAAAGCCAAGTCTCGGATCTTTTCTTCAACAAGGACTTGATGCTTACTGGGGGTTTAAGGAAGAGGAAGAGGAGCTCAAAGGGTATGGAAGTTGGAGCCGAAAATCGCTTGAGGAGGCGGTTTTCGCGATTCGTGAGAATATTCAGAGGCCTTATACCTCAGCTGATGATTTGTTCACAGTTGATTACAAAGCGGAAAGCGAGTACCGGATGTTTCCAGGTGAAGAGATAACCATTGCCAAGGGTTATACGAGCGTAATTGAGTCCATTGCTTCTCTTTTGCCAGTGGGTACAATCCAACTAGGCAAAAAAGTCACTAAAATTGAGTGGCAGCCAAACAGTCCCTCAGAAATGGAAATTGGGCAAGATATCAGGCCTGTGAAGCTCCATTTTACCGATGGATCAGTCTTCTCTGCCGATCATGTCATTGTGACAGTCTCATTAGGGGTTTTAAAAGCCGGGATTTGCGAAAGTTCGGGTATGTTTGATCCTCCTCTTCCAAATTTTAAGATCGAGGCGATTTCAAGACTTGGGTACGGTGTTGTTAACAAGTTGTTTTTGGAATTGAGTCCAACCCATGACATAGAAAGTGAACATTCTAGGAAATTTCCATTCTTGCTATTGGCTTTCCACAGACCGGACTCTGAATTTCGGAACCCGAAAATACCTTGGTGGATGAGGAAAACAGCTTCTATTTGTCCAATCTATGAAAAATCAAGTGTTTTGTTTTCTTGGTTTGCTGGGAAAGAAGCTCTTGAGCTTGAATCACTTGAGGATGAAGAAATAATTAATGGGGTTACAAGTACAATCTCTAGCTTTTTACCAAATTCTGATTCTGATGAAATGTTCACTGGGAATTTGAATTCTGTGGGAATCCTAAATGGAAAGGAATTGAAATTCAGTAAGGTTTTGAGGAGCAAATGGGGAAAAGATCCACTGTTCTTGGGGTCATACAGTTATGTTGCTGTGGGATCTAGTGGGGATGATTTGGACACATTGGCTATGCCATTGCCCCAAAATACAAGTCATGAGTCTAATTCTTCTCCTCCACTCCAAATCCTTTTTGCAGGGGAAGCAACACATAGAACTCTTTATTCCACCACTCATGGGGCTTATTTCAGTGGCATCAGAGAAGCTAATAGGCTTCTTCAACATTATGAAATCAATGGGTTATGAAATTTCATATTACAGTGTTTGAAATAAACACTTTTTCCCCCCAGAAACACTCCATCTCTCACAAAATCACTTTTTCATATTCGTTCAGAATTGGGAGAAAGGAGGATCTGAAGAGGGGAAATGAACGAGAGATGAGGATATTTCCAGATGAAGATATCCATACGTGGAAACGAGACCCATTCTACGATTATGAACACATGTTTGTCGAAACCATTTTCCTTTTGAGATTGTAGTGAACTCAATTGAGTTAAAGAAGCTTTTGTTCATTGTTCTGTGACTATTCTCTTTCTGTGTGAGTTTTTTAGTTTAGCTTTCTTTGTGTATTTGATGATCTCTTGATCTTCAAAGCACACTTGCTCGGACAGTCAGATTGTTGCGTTTGGCATTTCTACTAGAAATGGAAGGGAAGGTTTGGATTCATCATGCTCTTGTCTTTCTCTACTCTCTAGTGTTCCTTTTTTAAGATACATGAGGGGTTGTTTTCCCTAAATCCAAACACGACCTTATCAATCTAAGGAGAAATTTCTGATATCCCTTTGTTTAGGTCACTAGGCAACTTGGACCAATCTACCCCAGAAAATGAAAAGTGACACCATTTCTGTGGGTCCTTTTGGGTACGTGTTCTGCATTAAATCCAGCCCAACCCAATTGGCCATTTGCACTCAAATAATCTTTTTTATTTCTATACTGCTAGGCATACACACTGCCTCATTCTATAGATAACGATGAAGGGTGCACAAATTGACTCGTGAGGCCAACTTATTTGATACTATTCTCATGCTAAGGGCATCTCCAATAGGCTTTGTAACCCGCTCTGGTTAAAAGTTTATTTAGCGAATTTGCATAAAGCATAGTCCAATAGGATGGGTAAACACTCATATCTTATTGAGGAATAGATGCCTCTACAATTTTGGCCGGAAAATGTGCATCCAAGAAAATTTATCCAGAAAAAGTCCAGACCTTCATTTATCTTTTTCGGACATTTACGAGGAAAATTTTCCTAGACCTTACTACTACTACTCATTTTGGCCACTCCCCTATCGATAAGGACAAGTGAGCCAACTTCCGTATACAAACAAATTAACTACTCCACTGGAGTGCCCTACTCAATAAAAAAAGACACTTATCAATCAGCAAATGGGCCCACCTTTACCAAATTATGCATTTAACCATCAAAATTTAGCATTTCTATTATTGGAGATTTTCTAAAAGGAAAATAAATAACTCAACTGCCATGTCCTTCTCTAAAGGAAATTTATGATGAAAAATTGTTTTCAGAACGTTAATCCTGTGATAAAGTTATGAGACCGGGGAAGTTTTCACAAACCCTACTGCCCTATGAGTCCTTAACCTCAAATTCTTTAGAATTGCCCAAACCTTGTTTTTAATTAAAAAAGACTCGTACCATCACAGACTTTTTAAAGTGAAGTCAGACACCAATAGGATAGCATTCTTCAATCAGAATTGGTTCATACGTACCCCATGGATAGAGAAGAAACATTTATACTAATATAGAGGGCCCACAAGTGTAGTATCTCAGGGAATCACGGAAACCCCAAATTCAAGAAAAAGCGAAGATTTCTTGATATCAATACTATGTTGCACCAAAATGGTTCTTAGTTTTGAAAATAAAAGCATACCCTGCCCCGGTTGGTAACACTTAGAAGTTAGTTTTCCAGATTATAGCTTTTTAGTTTATTGGCTTACAAAAATAAGTTGAATAACTGTTTCTTTAATAATTTTGGAAAATTTCTTTTCTTAAACTAGGATTCTCATTCTTAGAAAGCAAAGTACAGAGGAACTAGGTTGATGATGTGGCAATACGTTTAGTGGAACTTAAACCAGACACTGACTAGAAGAGACCAGGGTTCGAGTCTCAGCAGAGGCGTTTGGGGTTTAGGGCTATGGATAGCTTCTAGACTCCCTTTGGACTAACTCTCTAACTCCCCCACTAAGTCCTACGAATATATATCGAATGGCAATAAAAAACTAGACAGTGACTAGAAAATAGAGCTAACGAGCATTATTGTTCATAAAAATGTTGATAGTGATGAATATTATCCAAAGAGGGTCATGTTGCGAAGCAAACCATGTTTGATCATTAGGCAGTAGGTGGGTGGTGGGGAGTACTAAGGATTCTCATTTGTTTCTAAATGATGATACAGCCCTACTATGGTACACCATTTATTTAAGAAATGTAAAAATCAGCTCTCTCGGATCGATATCGGTAAAAACTTGAACAATTCTTTTAATTTTTGGTCCTTGCTAACTAAGGCAAAGATTGGAGACTAGATGAGTTCTGTTATTATTATTGTTGTTGTTGTTGTTGCTGTTGCTAACTAAGGGAAGGGACAAACAATTAAACGAATTGATCAAGCTTGAGCTGATTTCTAAAGAGAACTTTAAAAACATGTTAGAAACAAATTGAACAGTTTCGATCATATGTGTGTGACCTTGAAGTGAGTCCCACCCAATCTAGTGTATATTTGGTGTACTCCAAATGATGTACTCACAGTCCCAGGTTTTTTGGTTCGAGCAATAGCTGAAGGAGCAAGAGGACTGGGGACAGATTGGTCTGAGATGTACACAAAAAGGCTGATTGAAAGCCCAAATGAGGCTAAAAGAGACATAAGGCGGCCATTCCATTTTTCTTGGCAGGGCCTTGCAAATTCTTACATGGTTGGCTCCTTATGAAGAGCCACTCTCTATAAGGATTTTACAATCACCACAACAGCTTTAGTCTTGTAAATACGACAAAATGAGGCTAATCAAAGTACTGACCCTCTCGCCCATATGAGAGCAGAACAACTGGAGGACTTGTTGTTGACGGAAGAATCACCTCAATCCGTTCGTCATTTTGTTCTGGAAGACGACCCGGTTATTGGCCTGTTTAGAGATTAGTATCAGTTTGTCTCTGGTTTCTTTTATGTACTAAACTTTCCGTTGTAGCACCAAAAAGCCAAAATAAGAAAAAGAAAATCGTATGCAAACATATCAGTATTGGAAAAAAAGTTGGTTGTGCGTGCAATCAACAACAACAGCAACGACAATAACATAACCCATTTAGTCCCCAATAATTGGGGGTATAGGCGGAGGATGGATAAGAGATAGACCTAACTTTTGGCAATAAATGCACAAAGTGGCTGCTCCCAGAATACCACTGAAACAGATGGATTTGAGACGGACCTAACCTTTGGCAATAATGCACAAAGTGGCTGCTCACAGAATACCACTGAAACAGTAGTCCTCCTATATCGTCGAGTTTGCTGCGGAATCATGCCTTCAAATCAAAGTCAAAAGGCATCAGAAAGGGCAGACCCAAGAATCATTTTGATATATGTGCACATTACCATGCTTTTTGTGTGTGCAATCAATCATATGTTATACCGAATAATGATACAAACACATCCTTTCAGTCACACAATACCACACTCTCACTCACATGCGGGATGGAATTCAACTAATGGCCTAATGGGTGTTAATAAAATCTTGGAAACATTGAAATTATGCAAAAAACACTACAAGTCCTAGAGGGGGTGAATAGAACGACCTCTTTAAAAATAAACCAATTCAATTTCAACCAATTTAATCATTCACCATGGCAAATCAAACAACTCAACAAATTCGATATAGAGTAATTAAACTAATGAGACAAAACACATGATATACGTGGAAACTACTTAGGGTCTAAACACCCTAAGCATAAAATCACAGCCTAGTCCTACTCAAGCATTCCATAAATCAAAAGGTTTACAAGAATTAACAAAACTAGGAATTACCCAACAAGCCCCTTGTGACAACTAGCTCCAATTCTTGATGTAGTACCCCGTACTCCTCTTTGATTCCATGGACTCCACAAGCACACCCGTCTTGATCTCCGAGTCAACTCGGCACCAGTCCAACCGGCTTATATAAAAACAAGGCAACACAACATGATGTATGAAAAAGATTTAATTTTTATGAAAGTTTTTGCAAACTAAAATCAATCTAGAGTGGATCCATGGAGAGGAAGACTCTAGATTGAAGAAAGATGAGAAGAGCAAGCTCAAATCATCAAGAACATCAAGTTCACAAAAGAGAGAAGAGATGGAGAAAAGATGAGACTTTCTCTCTCTAAAAAGGGCTGATTTTTTCTCAAGTGGGGTTATGAGAAAATGAGTGAAAAATGTGTTTTATAACCCACATTTTCGTGCACAAGAAGATAGCCACTAAAAACAAGACATGTGGCAACTTAAAGAGTCCGTCAGACGTGTGTAGACGCACGTAGACACAGCGTCAACACATATTTAGACACTTGGCACAATCTCAACAAACAAAGCCAGATGCATGTAGACGCGAGTAGACGCAATAAGCTCAAAGCTAAATCTTAATGCCTAGCTCATTTTAAATGTAAGATCCGAATAGAGCAATATTAAGCCAACTTAATGCACATTAAAACATGTTATTTTGAATGGCCTAAATGCACAAATGATATGCAAGAATATACCTCATTGGATTGGGCTTCTAAGCACTTGACTTGGCGATTGTTTGATCACGAAGCTTGAAATTCTCGAATGAAGCATCTAGACTTGACCCCTAAGCACTCTAACACCCAAACCCCAATAACCAAATTATAGACTCCGAAAGGCTTGACATAACCCGAAAAATGCCAACAAAACTAACAAACATAAAGCATGAGGAAAGCCCATATGCAGCCATTGATTGGTATGATAATTTAATGACACCTTATCACAAGGAACTATTATGCTAATTAAATCATATTTGTGATTTGTTGTATACGGCTCGTGGGACAGTAGTGTTCTGTCCCTAGCGAAACCTCTCTAGAGAAATCTCCAATCTGCGCAATATTTTTATCCCATATGACTCACGTAAACCACCCAAACCTGATTAATATAATCTAGAGATTACTCTTGGTTAATTTTAAGTTGAACCCTCCCAGAAGAAATTTAATATGGTATCGGAACAAGTTCTTGGGTGGCCTCACCTCACATTGCCGAGTCTCGGTCGCCCGAGTCAAATCACCACATCTCATCAATTCATGGCTCCACGTACAGCTCGTGAAGAGATACAATAAGCAACACATGATTGGTTAATATAATCTAGAGGTTACCCTACCAACAGCCAATTAATTTTAAGTTGAAACCCGCAAAGGAAAAAATTTAACGGTCCATATGCAAGTAATATTGGACCTCCAAGACTAATGAGTCCCACCCAAACGGAATAATCTGAAATTCTGAACAGGTTTGCATTGAAGGTCAAGTCATCATCTCAAATATAAAAAGAAAGCTAAACTAAAATAGTCACACACACAGAAAAATTACAGAACATTGAAGAGAAACTTCTTTAACTCATCTCAAACGAAAAATGCTTTAGACAAACATTTGTTCATAATGCTCTACTGAGGATATGTCTCGCATAGAGTTCACGTGCATTGAACGAATCTGAGTCTTGATATCTTTATCCATACCACTACTCATCTAAAAATGTCCTCAACTATCTCCCAATTTCGAACGAATATGACAGTAATTGCGGGTGCGGCCCTAGGCCTTTAGAAAAGTGCTTATTCTAACACTGCAGCAAGAAATTTCATACCTCATTGATTTGATAATGTTGCAGAAGCCTATTAGCTTCTCTGATGCCACTGAAATAAGCCCCATGAGTAGTGGAATAAAGAGTTCTATGAGTTGCTTCCCCTGCAAAAAGGATTTGGAGTGGAGGAGAAGAATTAGACTCATCACTGGTATTTAGGGGCAATGGCAAAGCCAATGTGTCCAAATCATCCCCATTTGATCCCACAGCAACATAACTGTATGACCCCAAGAATAGTGGATCATTTCCCCAATTGCTCTTCAAAACCTTATTGAACTTCAATTCACTTCCATTTGGGATTCCCACCGAACTTAAATTCCCATTGCACGTTTCATGAGAATTAGAATTTGGTAAAAAGCAAGAGATTGTACTGGTGACCCCATCAATTATCTCTTCATCCTTGAGTGATTCAAGCTCAAGAGCCTCTTTTCCAGCAAACCAAGATTTTAATACCTTTGATTTTCTATAGATTGGACATAGATAAGATGTTTTCCTCATCCACCAGGGGATTTCCGGGTTCGAAAATTCGGAGCCCGACTGGTGAAAAGCCAGTTGGAAGAATGGAACTTTCATGATTTTTTCACTTTCTGTGTCATGGGTTGGACTCAATTCCAAAAATAACTTGTTAACAACACCATACCCAAGTCTTGAAATCGCCTCGGTCTTAAACTTTGGAAGTGGAGGATCAAACATACCTGAATTTTCGTGAATCCCGGCTTTTAAAACCCCCAATGAGACTGTCACAACGACATGATCTGCCGAGAAGACTGATCCATCGGAAAAATGCAGCTTCACAGGCCTATTATCGTGCCTGTTTTCCATTTCTGAGGGACTGTTTGGCTGCCACTCAATTTGAGTGACCTTTTTGCCTAATTGGATTGAACCCACTGGCAAAATAGAAGCAATGGACTCAATTATGCTCACATAGCCCTTGGCAATGGTTATCTCTTTACCCGGAAAAAACTGGTACTCGCTTTCTGCTTTGTAATCAACTGTGTACAGATCACCAGCTGCTGTATGAATCCTCTGCATATTCTCATGAATCGCGAAAACAGCCTCCTCGAGCGATTTTCGGCTCCAAAGTCCATACCCTTTGAGCTCCTCTTCCCCTTCCCTAACACCCCAATAAGTATCAAGTCCTTGTTGAAGAAAAGACCCAACACTTGGCTTTTCATCAGCACAATTGGTTGTACTGATTCTCAAAAAGCACTCTTTTTCTTCCTTGCTTAACCCTTCTTCACTAGCTTCTCCATGGAAACGATCCATTAGTTTCTTGAAAAACCTAGAAATAGGCTTAACAAGAGATGGATTGAGTTCATACCCATTTTCAGCAAGGGTCAGTGGATCATCCAAGACCCCATCCATATTCTCCCAAGGCTGATCTGACTCAAGTGAATGGATTTCTTGAGCAATTTTGTGGATTGGGCTATTTTCAATCCCATGGATCCAAGTAGCACCCAATTCAATTAAGTCACCACCCAACTCTGAAGTGTTAATCCTCCCTCCGATTCTGTTTCCACCTTCTACCACACAAATTTCATACAAGTCTTTAGAGTTTGGATTTGTGTAGAGCTTGTTGGCAGCAGTTAGGCCAGCAATTCCTGCACCAATAATCACAACTCTTGGCTTTTTGGCCACCATTGTTGGTTTTGGTAGGGAAGAAAGCACAAGGATAAGAAGTCGTGGAATGTCACTTTAATGGGGCGGAGAAACCCTATAAAGGGCGGCTGATTTGAGAAAGGGAGGGTTAGAGAGAGAGAAGCTCTAGGAGATTTTTTCCAATGACTTCTTGGCAACCTCAGCCAAATCAGAATTGAGGGACTCTGCTGAGTGCAATGCTCGGCCAGCCCCGCAGAGCACACCTCGGCCGTCCAAATGTGTTTTGAAGGGAATCAGATTTGATGGGTGCTGAATGGTGTTTTGGGAATTTTCATGTCCTCAAATCTTGATTGTTCAAAATATATTTGAATGGACGAGATGTGCTAGACAGGACTTGTCAAGTGTTGTGCTCTGTAGAGTCCCCGGTCCGCCAAACCATGGGTTTGTCACTGTGTAAATAGAAGGGATTTCGCACATCATAAAAATGGAAAAATATGATTGTAAAGTGGGTATTAAGAGTATGCCATGTTCCATTACGTGAATTCTAAGTTTTTCACGCAGGAGACATACAATTCTTTTCAAATACATCAATTAAAATAACTAGAAAATAAAGTTTAATGGAACAAGCTATCAATACTTGTTTTGACTAAGTGGAGTTTGCAGTTTTCGCTGTAACGTTTCTCATGGACTTCTTGCCAATCTCAAGAGCCAATTCAGCCAAATCATGGCTTCAATGCTGTATCCATTTATTCACATGAGGAATTCCGCACATACTAAAATGGTTTCTAAAAAACAAATTAAGGCTTGGTTTGGCTAAATTGAAAAAACTAGTTTTTTTGGTTTTGTCCTTATTCAAAAAAAATTTGCATTTGTTGGTTTTCGGTCTATTTTTTGAGGGTTTTTTGGATTATTTTTTGTCTTTATTCACAAAACTTAAAATTTGGCTAATAATTTTATACTTTTTAGATTCCTCTCGTCGAGACAAGCCAAGAAACCTCAAAAAATCGACCGAAAACTAACGAATACAAAAAAAATTTGAATAAGGACAAAACCAAAAAAACCAGAAAACTAGTTTTTTCAATTTAGCCAAACTAAGCCTAAATCAACAATCAATTCAATTGATGGAGCAGAATATCCAATTGTTGAATTCCCATGATCGGTCATGGGATTTAATTTACTAATTGCGATTTGATACAAAACTTAGGTGGGGTTAAGAGCATCTCATCAGGATTGCTACTTTGGCAAAATGGTTATTTTGTTGAGTTCAAGTGGAAAAAACACTCCAAAATCAGTCTCAACAAATATTTGGCTAATTTGCAAAAAATTGCAACTGCGCTACAGTAACTCGGTATTGGGGTAATGACATTGTTCACGAGTTAGCCTTTGTCTTTTGTTTTTTATTGTTTTCTTTGATAGCTTTTCCCGGGTTTTGTGCGCTAGGAGGGAGGGAGGGAGGTTGCGTCAGAAGAGAGAGAGGGAGGTGAACAAGAGAGAGGGTGGGATTTATTACACGTGGCAAAGTGTGTGTGGTGGGGGATATTTAAATGGTAAAGGTACCATAGCACTTTCTGATAGAGAAAGAGTGGGAATAGTTTAATATAGTAAAATTTGGATAGAGAGTCTGATCTTTTGAATTTTTGATAAAGTGATTTGCTAAATTGTAAAAGGTATTTTTGTGGTTAAATTTGGCTCAATTTTTGTTAAGTCTAATAAGAATGCTCTAACTTGATAAGATGAAGTTGATTGGAGGATGAAATGGTAAAATTAAAAATGCTTTAATTTAACTTGCACAAAAAATGTGACGTTTCCTTGTGACAAACAAACAATTTAATGTTCTTAAAGAATAATTATGAGACTCAGCAGTGGCTCAAGGTGATGTTTTATAACAAAATGAAAAAGCAATAATTCATGATGTGTTAATGAACTAATTATGCAATGCTCCCAAAGCATCGTCACATGGTCATCTGGAGTATACTATCACCACACAACTAAGTGTATTGATTTCACATAAATATGGGTTGCTGAAGTGAGATTCGTAAACATTTTTTCCACCGTCTGTGGAAATAAATATTTTCTCCAAATCAATCATAGTGGTCCGGTATGATTGATTTGGAGGAAACATTTGTTTTGGCCAGCGGCGAAAATAACTTATTGTCAACAAACAATAGACCTTAAAAATGCTCCTTCCATAGAACCAGAACCATTTGAATGGAGATTTTCTTTCTACTCTATGCATCTCTTTGTATTTGTATTTCTCTTCCCGCCCATCATACCTTTCTTAGGAAACTTACTGTGGCTCCTCAAGTCCTCCGAACTTTTAGAGATTCTGCGTAATCAAGAAAATGTTCTACGTGCCACCACTTATTTTCCAATGTCGAGAGAAAATGAATAACAAAGTGATTGCGAAAAACCACCAAAAGCACGTTGAGAATGTTGTGCCATACGTCGATACCCTTTTTGAGCTTCAGCTTCCAGAAGAGTACGGAGGGAGAAAGTTTACAGATGAAAAGATGGTGAGCTTGTGCTCGGAGTTTTTGAACCGGTTCCGACATGTCCACCACCACATTGCAATGGGTGATGGCTAGCCTAGTGAAGCACCAGGAGATACAAGAAAAGATGGTTAGGGAAAGAAATGTTGTGGTGAAAAGAGACCAAGAGATTAAGAAAGAGGACCTAGAGAAAATGTCTTATCTCAAGGCCATAGTGCTGGAAACCCTGAGGCGGCATCCGCCTGGGCACTTCATAATACCGCGGGAGGTACACAGTGTTGGACGGGTACCGTATTCCGACAAACGCCATGGTGAACTTCACAGTAGCAGACATGGGGTGGGACCTGAGTGTGTGGGAAGATCCGATGGCGTTTCGGCCGGAGAGGTTTTTGGGTAAGGGTGGTGAGGCGGAGTTTGACATCAAAGGAGTGAAAGACAACAAGATGATGCCTTTTGGAGCTGGGACGAGGGTTTTCCCTACCATTACCATGGCCTTGTTGTATCGACAATATTTTGTGGAAAATTTGGTGAGGGATATCAAGTGGAAAGTTGTTGATGGGAGGATATGAATTTGAGTGAGAAACAAGATTTCACCATTGTATCACATAAATTTCGAGTCTGCGGAAAAGACGGAAAAATGCTGAACAAAGTTGATTTTATTGATGTAAGAAACTAGGGTTTACAATCTTTGTAGTAATTTCTAATGAAAGAAAATAATCGTCTGATTCTTCTCTTCAAGAGTTTGATTCGAGGGCTTGATGCTTGTTCTCGATTTGAATGGCGAGATCTTCTTTGATCTTTGCGAAGTTGATGACGAGTTTGATGGATTTTGACTTGAGGGCTTTGAAGCTTCTTCTTAAGTTGATTTACTTGATCTTCTTCAATTTCATTGAAAAAGATGACGAATTTGTGACCGTTGACTTGAGGGCTGTAGAGCTTCTTCTCAAATCAGTCTTTGAAATTTTCTTCAATTTGGTTGAAGGAGATGCAGATTTGTAGATGTTGATTTGAGGGCTTTAGAGCATAGTCTCAAATCAGAATTTGAGATCTTCTTCAATTTGGTAGAAGGAGATTGTTGACTTGTGGATTTGGCTTGAGAGTTCTTCAGAGCTTTGAAGCTTTGATTTGAAGAGGCGCCTTGCGTGACGTGGATTTGAAGAATTCTGAAGGGCTTTAGAGACTTGATCTTCAGAGCTCTAGAGCTTGTGTGTTGGATAGACACTTGAATGTTCTTCGGAGCTTTTGGGCTTTGATTTGAAGAACTGTCTTGCTTGATGAAGACTTGAAGCGTTGTGAAGGGCTTTTGGATGCTTGATCTTCAGTGCTGTTGAGGCTTCAATGCCTTGATGTCTCCAAGGAGTTCTGAAGGGCTTTTGGATGCTTGAATCTTCAGAGCTCTGCTTGTTGATGGAAGCTTCAATGTGTCAATGTGAGAGAGAGCACCTCTATTTATAGGGATGGGGAGATGAAGAGTTAGGGCAAGATTATAATTCTTTCCATATCTTTCTCTTTAATTATTTCCTTGTTTGATTTAAAGGAAAATAATTAAAATATAATAAATATCTTTCTTTTATTTATTTTGGGAAAGATAATTATGTATAATGAGATAAATAATTTATTTCACCAAGTGGCACAATTTGATTGGCCGGACTTGATAAATTAATAACTGCATCATTTTGACACATGGCTCCATTTGATTGGACTCTCCGCATATCTTTGACCTTTGACTTTTACACAGGTGGCGACATTTGATTGGCCATTTATTGTGCTTGGACTTTTGACCTACGGACACTTGGCAGCATTTAATTGGCTTGTCCGTAAAACTTTGACTTGTGACACTTGACAACATTTAATTAACAAATTTATGTGCCCTAGCAACACGTGGCAGCTTGTGATAGGCCAGAAATTTTACGTGTCTACAACCATGATCATGAAGAATGCACTTAGAGCCCACATCTCCCTAAGGATAATAGACTGATTTTACTTTTGTTGTTTGTTGTGTTAACATGGTTCCGTTAAGTAACTTTTTGGTCGAGTTTGAGCTAACTTAATTAATGATTTATTTTTGTTATTAGGAAATTCTCTTTAGCTTGTGGTCAAAATATTTATTTTTTTGGATTCATCGCGATGGGAGCAATCCGGTAAACATAAAAATATGAATGTAAAATGTAAAAAGTTTAGGAAATATAAAAAATTATTCAAACAATCCATCTTTTTATTTTTATTTGTTAATGAACTTTTTAAAGCTTTTGTTTATACTAATACTTTTATTTTTCAGCATTTTTTGGGCGTGATCAGACATCAATAGACACATAGATAAAGCATATAACATATACCTATCAATGGGGGATCAAAATTAGTTTTTTGTAAATATGTGCCTTTATAGGATATGAATATGAATGTTGAGATATTGAAATCAAGATGCCCTTGAACAATATCTAGTTGCATATCTGCGCACAATAATTGGCACCGTTTAATTCCTCCTATCAATTCAGCCACCACTCTCTCCCCTCTCTTTTCCCTATGATTAGGGTTGTTCAGGGCAGCTTTCGTTAGCACCTCTTGTATAAATAGTAACTCTAAAATATGATATAGAGAACAAGTTGGAGACTCCATCCTTCCATCTAATCACATTTAAACTTTACATAGAACAAATCATGGACCAAGAACATTGACTATATTTGAGAGAAAAGGAAAAAAAAAGCCCACGTGCAACTCCACCAGTGTTATAAAAGATATATAATAGGGCAAAAAATAAAAAACAAACAACCATAGCAAGCATTGTTAGGATGGAGGCAGTATGACTTGTGAAGGTAGTGATGAATACTTCTTTGTTAGCTTTTCTCTCAATTGCCTGATCTTTGCATCTACCCTTGCAGTGAACCCTATCTTCGTTTCCTGTCTTGCTTTAGACCGCTCTCTAGTCCACATGTGAGAATCCTTGACATCTTTCTTATAGTACTTCATTTCTTGGATAATGTGATGATCCATCGGATGGAAACACCGTTCGAATGATATATGAGCTAGATATGGGAAGTTGCAAGTTAATGTTACAAAAAGAGTGGCACACCAGTACAGAGGAGCAGGAGCGAGGGCTTCAACTAGGAGTTGGAAACCATTCATAGAATAGACCGGTGACATCATTCCGTAAACTAAAAGGAATAGGTACCATGTGGCGACGCTGCCCCATATGAAGAGGTGTTGGATCCAAGTGAAATGAGTCATCGTGAGTGCAATCTGGCAGTTGACTGCCCAAATGACGGATGTAAACATGGTGGTCCCCACAGCTGACATGTCGGCAGTTTGGCCACTGGAACGAAAGGGTTGGATATAGAAGAAGATTATGTTTAGGAAGAATATCATGATTGAAGAATAGAGTCCATTTCCTATCCACCCAAATATTTTGTACCAGTTGAAGAACAAATTTTTTGGGCCTTGTTGATAAAGGGCTGGGAACTACAAAAAATGCAGGAGGAATGTGTTAATGTGATAATATTTGATAATAAGACAACAAATTTCTCAACAGTGGTGTTCTTATTGACTTACCTGTAAGCAAATCTCAGCTGAAACATCTTGTTCGAATACTCCAAGTGAAATGACAGGTAGTGATGTGAGAACAACATTGAATAGCAGCATGTACGGATCTTCATAAGCCGATTGACCTGAAAAGCCAGCAAATGCCTCGAAGTAGAAGAGTGTGAGGCCGAAGGCTATGTTCTTGTAGATGAAATAGCAGATCTGAATGCAGAGGATTCAAGTTAGTATTATACAGCGCGGGAAAAACAGTAGCAAACATAACATGCAATGCATGTTGTACATCCAAAGGTAGAAACAAGGAATTTTTATTGGAGTGGTTATACTGTAAAACTTAATAGGGTACAAAACATACTACAATTAAGTTTTCCCTTACCAAGCCAAATGGAAAGGAGAAACAGAAAACAATGACTACCCAAACATTTACCAACGTAATTTCTCCGTCGAGTCCATAAAATCTATGGTATTGGTTTACTTATCTTCGATTTTTCATTGTTTAGGGAAATTAACCTGAAGTAAAATGATAGGCTTATTCATGAACCTCTTATAAATTCAATTCACTTTTCATAGTTGCAATCCAATGTCACAATTGAATTGGGGAAGAAAAAGAATCATTCATAATATGTCACGCTAATATCATTCTTTTGAATTAGTACCATTTGAGCAATTCTTTTGTAACACCAATGTCCATGGACAAGGAGAAGTCTTTCCAGAAATCGGAACTGAGCAATAGCAAAGTCACTAGCCATCACAGCCTGCAACAAAGCTAAGGAATATTGTAAATCTGAATATAAAGAGGAAAACAATTTTCAAAATATAATGTGCCAAACTTAGTTAATGGTCCAATTCACTTATATTGCTTGAGAAATCAAAGAAATTTGCAATAGTAGATGGCTTATGGAAGACTAAAATGATACATTGAATAGTATGTGGTTATGTCCGCTAACAAATTTCTAGTAAGGATTAAATATTTAACCATTCATATCAACGCATCGCAAATTTTGGGGTTTACAGGACAAACAATTTGATACTCCTATCAAATTTGTAGCGTAGCAGAGAATGTATGAAAGTGTTGAACATTAACAAATACTCCGTAAGTTGAATGATGAAAAAAGAACAAAGTAATTGAAAACAATTAATGCTCCATGGTACTGTAAGTGTTGCTATTTTCCCACGAGTGATTTAGATAATCCAGATTGAATACTCCTCCAGAAAAGTCTATTTTAAGTTTAGAATATTTAGAGGTCTTGCTACAATATTGCTTCCTTTTCTCTTTTTATTACAACGTGTTCTCCAATAAAATGAAGTGATACAAAAAGTTTCTATCTAAAGCAACAAACAAGAAAACTTGTTGATGGCCATCGGCCAACCAAGCTCAGGATTACTCCCAGATAAAATCTGCATCAAGTAGGACTAAAAGATATACTATCTCTTGCCTCATAAAACATAGACATTTCAAAGGTACTAGAAACATTAAAACTCAACAGAACTTGTTTTACCAACCATTTTAGGGATGCAGTATGCACGATGAGTCTAAGAGATGTTACGGACCTGCATTCCTTCCACCCCACTAATTCCAACACCAATATCTGCTTCTTGAATCATTCCAACATCATTTGCACCATCCCCAATTGCTAAGGTCATTTTGCCTGTTCCTTGTTTTACCAATCTTGTCACCTAGTTATGTGAACAAACAAAATTCAATCAAGACAAACACCTAGAAAATATAAAGAAGAGATAGATATCTGTAAACTAGTAGGAAATAGAAAGTTCCAAATGCAAACCAAATTAGTTTTTTAGAAAAGAACAGTACCAGGGCCTTTTGCTTAGGAGAGACCCGACAACAAATGACAGATGCACAGTCAATGGCTAAATTCAAGAATTGATGCTTCAGATCATCCTCTAAAGCATATGCAAGGGTTTTGCCATCAATAATTAATGCAAACGCGGCATGAGGATCGTTTTCGAGCTTGATCATTCGAGAGGCATTAGTGATTTGTGTCATAATGTTGTCCTTCACGACCTAGTGCATTAAAAAGATCAACAAATTCCAGCATGAAAATGTCTAACTTTCTGAAGGTTATTCGCATCCCTCATTGACACATACCTTTTTGGAATCTTGTGCTGATGTGTCTGTACTCAAGGTGGTTATGCAAATCTGCTTCATACCCTGTCGCAATAAACTACAAGAAAATCTGGAAAATGCAAATTGTAGTTTTATTTCAGTTGCTAGTTACCAATCAGGCAAAGTTCTCTCTCTCTCTCTCTCTCTCTCTCTCTCTCTCTCTCTCTCTCTCTCTCTCTCTCTCTCTCTCTCTCTCTCGTAATAGTTTGAGATTGAGTTTGATTGATGGAATACCAACCCTATGTTGATTGCTGTTTCCAACTTATCTCCTGTCAGAACCCAAATTTTGAGACCCGCTTGAGCCAGTTTATCAATACATTGAGGCACCTATAGAAAAACAATGCAGGGGTTAAGATGGAGAGGAACACAAGATTGCATTAAATATTTTCTTTCTAGCATGAAAAAAAAGTACCCCTTTCTGCAGTTTATCTTCCACAGCAGTTGCACCGACAAGGACTAAATCGTTTTCCATCAGATCAGATACCCTTTCAAGCATTGCCTCCCGATCACCACCAATGGAAGTCTTTGCTTTGACAAACTCATTGTTCCAAGCAGAATATTCTGCTTCTTCAAGTTTTCTGTAAGCAAGAGCTAATGTGCGCAAACCAGCTTCTCCATAGTCCTTTAGGTGTTTTGTAGTAGCTTCCTCATACATTCTTCCATTCTTTGATAACCGATCAAAGATGATGCTGCATAACCCAAACAAGTGGAACAATGCATCAAATTACCAAAATGATGACCTTGAAAAGTCAAAGGAGATAAGAAAGCTCAAAGCTTATCCAAATAGCATCATTATATAGCTCTAACTTGCTTTAAAGAATATCAAATGGATCAAGATGAAAAGTCAAAAAAAGAATTCCATGAGCCAAACCTGTCTGCACCTTTACACAAGAGAAGAAGTTGGCCATCCTCATCCTGAACAATAACAGACATTCTCTTCCTTTTGCTAGTGAAATCCAACAAGTTGAGAATTTTGTACTCCCTGAAAATTCTCTAGATGACACATTAGAGGCAAAAAGAAAAACGCCCTGCTAATTAATAATCTCAAGTCCATGTAAGTAAATTGTTCATTTGATGATCTAACCTTTGAATTTGCTCTTTAGAATATGGATCTCTTTCACGAACAAATACACTGGATTGAGTTCTTTTGCAAAACTCAAACCCAAATTCCCTTGCAGCGACAAGAAAAGCACCTTCATCTGGGGATTCTGCTTCATAAGTAAATCCACCAGTCTCTTCATTTGTTTCTGGAATTGCAGTGTGACAAACAGCAAGAATACGAAAAAATAGCAAAATGACGTCTACATTTGGCTCTTTCAACCAATTTCCATGCATGATGCGGCTGTCCTCAAAGCTAAACCCCTTTATCAAAGGTTTTTGATACTTTTCCTCTTCACAAGTAGCAACAAGTCTCAGCTCAATTTTTGAAACGTGCACACCACTTTTATGGGTTAATTCAGAGTCATGACCATCAAGATTTAAAGCCATCTGCCTCATAGCAGCAAGTTCAACTTCACTAGAACGTGTCCCATAAGCCATACCAGCAATGGAACATTTGAGGAAATCCATCTGGTTGCAAGTCAAAGTGCCTGTTTTATCAGATAGAATCGTGTCAACCTGACCCAGCTCCTCATTTAGATTTGATGTCCTTGCTTGAGCACAAGTTTCGGTTTCTTCATCATACATATGGATGTCCTTATTAATGAACATTGCTTGGAGAACTTTCACCACTTCGATAGAAACATAGAGGGAGATGGGTATCAAATACCCATACAGTATAAGGGCAGTGAGCCAATGGAAAAAACCTGACAAGAAAGGTTTATTATGATCATACAAGCTCGCTTGAATCTTTGACCATAAAGGTTTATTACGATCATAAGGGCTTGATTTATTATATGGTTGCATATACCACCATCGTGGCATTTGGAAACTTGTCTTCACGGCAAAACCAAATGAGCTGATTAAGGAGATCAACATAAGGAGGCTAAAAAGAACATAAATGATTTTGTCCATCTGTTTTTCAATTTTGCTCCGTTTCGAAGGAGATGGTGTTCTATTTTGCATGACTTTGCTATCATGACCAGTGAATATCACCACTCCATAAACATATGCCGTATTTCTGAGCTTTGAATCTCTAAGGAGAATCTGACTAGGATCTAAAGGATAAACCTGACGATCATACTCGACATTACCCACAAAAGTGTAAAGGTTGGGATTTGGGTCTTCGCATGAAATTTTTCCAGTAAAATCCTTAAAATTGATGTCATCAGCCAATGGCAACGTTACTTCCAAAGCTCTCTTGACTTTCAGGTTTGTCTCTCCGTCCAAGTTCATAGTCTCCACATAACAAATTCCATCCTCATAACTAGACGACACAAGTAGTAAATCTGCAGGAAAGAATTTATCCTTCTCCACTTTCACCACATCTCCGACTCGAAGTTTCATCCATGGCTTAGGACCAAATACTCCATCACCTTTATGGACCCTAGCTTTTCGCATATTTACTTTCATATCTTGAATAAACCTACGCCAATCTTCCACGGCTTCCTTAGCCATACTAAGACCAACCACAAAGGCTAGAGGAGCAACAATACTCCATTGTGAAAATGGAGAGAAACCAACAACCGCCAAACATGCTGCTAGTAGGAAGTACAAGTTGGCAACACGACGAAATTGCTCAAAGATGGCCTTCGGTAGGAATGTGATGATGTTGTACTTTGTAGTTGAGATGTAGTTAGAGCAATATTTAATAGGTTTCTTTACGTGGCGAATTGGTTCGTTGCAATATACAATTCGTGAGAATCCAGGGCCTTGGAATTGATGCGGCTCATCTCTTTCACCACCGTGTGAACGAATGCATGCAAATGTGTATAGATTACTCCGGCGGAGCCTTGCCCTTATCCTTCCTTTTGCCATTTGTTTTATGTCTCAGCTCAATATATTGGTATTACCACATAACCACCTCTCAGTAAAGAGAAAAAGAAGAGCCCCAAAATTATTCCCTCACTCCGTAAATGGGGGAGCCACTTGTGTTATGTATCCCAAGAATTGAACAGGCCCAGAGGAATATTAGGTTACAAGAGGATCCACAATGTGCAAGAATGTCCAACCTGACAAAACATCAAACCCATAAATTTATACAGATTAAGGATTTAAAGAAATGAATACAACTTAAATCTTCTGACATTTATTTGTCAAAAAAAAGTCACTTCATCCGTCTCATAAAGTTGTATCACTACGAAACGACATGCAATTTTCAAGCTAGAAAATAACGTGCTTACGAAAATAATTTTTTAGTCAATATGGATCTTGTTTGATAGATCTCATCGAGAACTTTTATACGATGCAAAAAAAATTCAAAAATTATTTTGCTAAATACATTATTTTTTAGTTTGAAAATTGCACATAGTTTCATAGTAATACAACTTTATGGGATGGAGGGATTATAAAATTATCACCACCTTTGCATTTACAGATCACCCAACAATGAAATTGAAGATTTGAATACATTGCATGCAACAACAATAATTAAGAAAAATCTACCAATAATAATGCTTAAATTCAAATTCAGGATTTCAGCCATATTCTTGATTTCTAGAAAAAGTATTGGTAGCAATTTAAAGAAGGTGCACCAAAAGCAATAATCACATTCACCCAAAAAAATAAAATTAAAAAAAGAAAAAAGAATGCCATGACATTCCCAGCTGAACCCATGATAGAAAGAATTGCTAAAAATTTAAAGAATGTGCACTAGAAGCTTAAAATCAAATTATCTGATGAAAAAATTATATAAACAAACCAACCAAAAAAGAAACCAGCAATTTTGCAATTGACCTTAATAAACAAAAAGAGGAGAGAGAAAAGATGTTACCTTTAAAGATGAGCCCCATAAATCCATGGTTAATAGAAAAATAAGACAAAAACACTCCAAGAAAATAATGAGATCAAAGAGAGAGGTTGCCGAGATCGCAATGAAAGAGAGAATAGGAGAGAAAGATGTGGGTTTGAGAAAAGAAAGCCTTCTCTCTCCATTCAAAGTCTGAACCGATGGCTGGAATTTACGAGGGGCCCTCTGTCTCTCCTCTCCCTCGATTTCTCTCTCCGCTTTTATGTTTCTCATTGTGTATCTATGAATTTATTGGAAAAGTACAAAAAAAAGAAGAAGCTATTACTAAAAACAGCCCACAAGGGAACGGAGAACTAGTGGTCCACCCTTTTAAAGAAGGTGCTAGGGTACCAAAGCTTAGGTACAAATTTGGTATTGACCGGCTCAGGAATTCACTTGTGGGTCTCACAACGAACGATCTGAACCGTTCATTCACAAAAATCTTTGTCACTTGGTGTCCCCTTTAACCATTCACAAAAATCTTTGTCACTCGGCGTCTCCTCTAACCATCAAGAAAACCAATCACTGAAGACCCCAATCATACCTTCCTAAAAAACAAAATCCAAACGAGACTCACGCCAAAGCCTCTTGTCAAAAGAACACTGTAAAAAAGGTGATGAACTGTTTCCTCCTCAACTCCACATAAAGCACATAATCCATCATTAATTATCATATTCCTCCTCAACAATTCGTCCTTAACAACAGCGCCGCAATCCAAAACCTTCCTAATGAAAATACCATACTTAGGAGGCAGATTGAGTGCCCATAATTTCTTCCAAGTATCTGAAGGCAAACTACCAACTCCTCCCGGAAAAGGTTTTTGATCAGAGGTGCATGCCGTGTAAATGACCTCCAATCAATCAATGAGCCTACTTTCGACAAATCCGGGAGCCTATAGTGAGGAGACTCCCATTTGGCCATCCATCTCAGCAGCAACTGCTGAGATTTAATTCAAATTTCAAATGATCTAAATGGTTCCTTGTTTTAATTAAAATTCAAGCATTCATTATCTAGATGAACTGTCAGACTCCCTGTAGTGAGCCCCTCACTACAATACCGATGACAAGGACCCCAAGTCCCACTTTCAACTCCTCATGTGAGCTCATACCCTCTCGACCCACAAAAGGGTTATCAACCTCATTTGATCCACTCATCTTTAAAAACCTACTGCCCATTCCCAATTTCCAATTTGAAATCTTAAAGTGAGCTCAGTACTTGTACGGTACATACAAGTACCATTGAGATACAGGGAACTGTTTGAGATTTATCGTTATTAGTGTTCTTCTACAACGTTAAAGAATTTAGCATGACATATACATTTATTGAAAGTAATTTTTTTTTTAAAATAGTCTGGTTAAGTCCAGTACGTATCCAGTATTGACCGGTACTGAAAAAGAAAAAATAAATTTAAAATTAGTCCATAATGTTTGGTACAACTGGTATTTGAGCCGAAATGAAATCTAAGGTGTAGGATACCGGATTTTGTCAATACCGGTACATATTGACTAGTACTAGAAAACCATTATAGAATACATCATCCAGCTAGAAATATATTGCTTTTCCCAGCTTACCAAAAAGCAATTGAGATTCCAAAAACAAATTTGACAGTACATAATACTATAAATGCAATACGTACATCTCAAAAAAGAAAAAAGGGAAAATGAGAATGGGCGATGGCGGAAAAAAGTTTGGAATTTTTTTAAACCGAATTGCATTTTTGTAAGTTCTCATTATGTGAATCGGACACCTTTTTTGGACGGATCATACAGTTATTTAACACCAATAAATGTACAAGCATTATAAGATTAATGATACATAATACTCCAAAGCACATGTTTTCATAGTGAATCATCCATAAACATTTGTCAAACTATATCAATTAAAATTGGTTATGAAGCAAAACAATAATTTTAAGGTCAGAGGTTAGAAACGGTGGTGGCCCGTTTTGTTCGAAGAGACAATTTTGTTCGAATTATTTGAAAAAATCAACTTTTGTCCACATTCTTATACTTTTCCCGACTCTTTTCATTTAGCCAAAATGGTTAAATTTAATTTTTTTAAGAAAAGCTTAAACAAAAGTTCATTGAACATCAATAATACCAATTTGCTTTAAATATACTGAACTGCGATTTGCGAAGTAAGGGGTGTGTAATTGGAACACGTGTGTAAAGCCCTGGGTGGGTTGGTTGGTTGGTGGGTTTGCTTCCTCACAAATTGAACAGGTTTCGATCATTGGGGTTGGGCCGCAAAAAGTAATTTCAATTCCCAGTCTCGGCGTAGAGGCCAACCAGAAATGTTAGTCGTCAAGGTGTGCATAAACTGGCTTTGACACAACGAGATGGAAGCATCCCAACTAGGTTGACACCCGACATCTCAACAATCATGTGCCTCTCCAACCCCACAACCACAGTTGGCCAGAAGCCAACCAAGATAAAAAAAAGAAACAGCCAAACAGGCTCTTACGAGTATGCCAGTGAAGATACATCAAGGATCGCAACAAGAATATCTAGTTCTAAACAGCCGCATCATATGAATCATCCTCAAGTACTGACAAAAATAGCAGGAGGTGTAGCATTCCAAAGGAAATCAAGGATACAGTAAGCATAATCAATCATCCATAACATAGCAACCGAGCAACGAGCAGATTTATCTCTAGCAACACCGCGAGGAAATGTCAGGGCTAGGCTTTTTATTACATTTTTTTATCCTTGTTTTATATGACTCCTCAAACAAAATGATGTTTCATCTTGCTACTAGGGGGAAAAGTTCATTTTTCTACGTTATTGGAGGAATGGTAACCGTGTAATGGTCCGAAATTTTAGAAATATATTTTTATTAAAAAATTCTATTTTACGTAATTGAACATTTTACTTAAAAGATGGCCCGCAAAATTTTGTACCCAGACATGAGTGTGCATTGGTAGCTAGGAATGATGTAAACAATAATTATATGTGTACAGATTCATATACGTATCCTGCTAGTTAAAACTACTGCCTATTTATTTTTGTTTTTATTTATTTACCTATTATCCACTCTAGTCAAAGCTGGATATGAGAATTCCAGATCCAAACTCTTGAGAACGACCGCGGTAACAGTGACGTGGTGGTAGTTCCGGCGACGGCTCTAGCATTTTTATTTTCTGTACTTCTATACTTCATTATTTTTTTGTTATTTTTGCGGGGGTTCTTTTTCCCAGTGCTTTTGGGCCGGTAGTTTTGATTTAGGATAAGTTTGGCTAAAAAAACCAACTTAATTTTTTGTTGTCTTTATTTGATTTTTTTTTTTACGTTTGTTAGTTTTGCATCGAGTTTTTGAGTATTATTGGTTTGTTTCTGCGAGACGAATCCACAAAGGTAAAAGATTATGACTAGGACTTTCAATTTTTTGAATAAAATCGAAAAAAGTGTAAAAAACTAATTTTTTGGCTTACTTTTGTCTTTATTCAAAAACAATTAAGCTTCTGTCATAATTTTATAATTTTTTGATTCCTTACGCTAAGACGAACCTATAATATACAAAAAGTTGATGCAAAACTAAGAAAATACAAAAAAAATCAAATAAAAACGAAAAAATAAGTCAGCTAACTTTTTTGGCCAAAACACACCTTGATATAGTATATATATACTTCTATCCCTTAAAAAAAGAAGACCTATGGAGGACAAGATTTTTGTCATAAAGTAGTAATGATATAGGGTTGGTTTGAGTGAATTGAAAAACCAGTTTTTTGGTTTTGTTCTTATTCAATTTTTTTTTTGCATTTGTTAGTTTTCGGTCAATTTTTTTGGGTTTCTTAGCTTGTCTCGACGAAAGGAATCTAAAAGGTATAAAATTATTAGTCAAACTTAAAGTTTTGTGAATAAAGACGAAAAATAATCCAAAATGTTAGTTTTCGGTCAATTTTTTGTGATTTCTTGTCTTGTCTCAACTAGAGGAATCTAAAAAGTATAAAATTATTAGTCAAACTTAAAGTTTTATGAATAAAAACGAGAAATAATCCAATTCTAACAAATGTAATTTTTTTTTTGAATAAGGTTGAAAATAAAAAAAACTTAAAAACTAATTTTTCCAATTCACCCAAACCAGGCCATACTCTACCATTCCCTAAAATCCTCCCAACCACGTCTCCTGTCTCCGCCCACGTGGCTTTGTTTAAGCCAAGGCTACTGCCAACCCAATTACCGTACATCTAAACCCCAAGCTCCTCTCATTTTTTTGGGTTCCATTTTCTGCGCAAGGAAGGGGGAGAGAGAGAGAGAGAGAGAAGGGATATTAATTGTCGGAAAATATGGTTTATGTAACCATATTTATTAGTGAATTAGAAATTGCCTCTAATATAAACCGTTGAATTGATTATAATTTATTTGTCATGTGTTGAATAAATAAATAAATCTTTAATGGTTGAAATTGGTTGATATACCATGTGACGCCACAGTCCACACCGAAGTCGGGCCAGCCGGTGTCATCAAGGGCGAAGTTAGGACTCAAATCTGTCTTGGGCCAAAACCTAAAGAGTTTTATAGTGACACCCAACCAATTATGCAAAAATAATGAGAATTATCTTTTGTTATTGATTTGTATTTATACATGAGATTGAAGAAAAACATTTAGCGAAGAAGTAGGTGGCTTGAATAAATGTGTAAGAAGTTTTGGTTCAATACATGGATTTGCATTGAATTTTTACTCTTGTTTGGGGTAGTACATACACAATTAGCAAGTTTTGGAGATAAAATCCATGTGGGGATTCTAGACCTACTAGTGTGCATGTAATTCGTGGAGGAAAGAGGTTTTGGGTAGTGGTGAAGTTAGGATTTTTAAATGCGGGGGCATTAATAGCCAAGGCATTTGATAGTTCCACCGATGCTTCCAATGAGGCCAAAATTGCCAAATTAGCTGAGCAATATTGTACGAGATAATATGAAAAAAAATTTACTAGGAAGTCATATAATTACATATAATTAGGTTTTGTTATGGGTTTTTTTGTGAAAAATAAATAAAGACTTCCTCCAACTTTCTTATGTTATGGTATTCAAATACAAGACATTACGATAATAATGTTTTCTTGATCCCAACGGACAATGTTCTAAATTGCAATTTTTTCATTTTTTGCACATGTATTTTTTTTTTTTTGTATACCCGTAAATTCAAAAGTCTAGGTGACACCTATTCGCCCCTCTCTATTTTAGCACCGTTACAAAATAAAATTGACCAATAGCTCCATCAATCGCTACTTTCTACTTTTTCCCTGGGCAAACACTCACAAAAAATAAATAAGTTGACAAGTTTCATGGTTGCCGGAGCAAAGAGAAATCTCTCTTTCACTCTACATATAAAAAGCTGAGTAATCCGTAATTTATTCATACAAATAGTTAAATCGGCATGTTTGTGACTTCACTTTCATTGTATATTAATTCCCACCATAGTTCGTAAAGAGACATGCAGGAAAAATGCTAAACTTTGAGAAAAATTAATGTTCAAAGGTGTTAGGTTTCTCTCCATTTAGTAAATAAAAAAAATTGCAAATTTCAAACCTTGAAAGAGAGAGGGGTTCGTAAAGAAACATGCACTAAAAATACTAAACTTTGATTAAAAAAAAAAGAAGACAAAATTTGCATCTTGGAAGATTTGATCCCAGGGTAGGATGCATAGAGTGTTGGGGGCTCAGAACCACTAAGTCATAGACCACTATTTGTTTAAACTTTGCTGACTTCTAAAGGAAGTTTGGGTGGGCAGGGCCCACCCTAGCCCCCCTATGTACATCCGCCCCTGGTTTTGGGAGCTGGAAAGAAAAATATCATAGTAGTGAATTTTAGTCGGATGAAATTTACGTTAACGTTTATAGTTGATGAGCTTGTATAATTAGATAATCATTTATTGTTGTGCTTGAGGATTCGGGGTGTTACAAATTGATATTAGAGCGTAGGCAGTAGTATGGGATTGATTGCATTTAAGGATATGTCGTAGTATTTTCATCTTGTGAGGTGGTAAAGGGTTGGGCTCAAACAAAATGAGTTGGGCTTAATTTAGTGGGCTAAAATTTAACATAATTTTTTTTCTTTTTTGAGTTTCTTTCCAATTCCACCTGAGCTAGAGCCCAACATGGTCCACCCTATGCTCAGCCCGAACAGTGAAATTGGGATAAAATTTCCCTGTGTTCGATTTGCTCCATTCCGAACAGTAATGTGCTTTCATTCTTTGCACCCTTTCGGATAGCTCTCTATGCCTATATAACAAACCCTCACATTATTCCATTACACTTGACAAAAATCTGCCCTCCTATGACATTACTCCTCATATTGTTCTGTAATTTTAATTTTGAGAGAGAGTTCAATACTCAAGTTTGTTCGATAGGCTTGGAGCACTTGAAAAGTTTCAAACCTAGCTTAGACCTTAAAAAGAAACAAACTCCTGAGTTGCTCGACCACAAGACCAACCCCTTGAGTTAATCTACTATTATGGCTATAACCAGCCTTACTCAAATCTAGACTATTAACGTGAATTTGAAACCACCCTAGTGTCTTTGTCAATTTCTTGATCTGACTTCATGTCACAATAAGTTTACAAAATAAAAAATGATAAAGGTGTAACAATTGTCTCCAATACACTCACATCAAGTGTGTGTGGGCTCCACATCTCATGTGAATGTGTTGGTGGAGACAGTTGTTTTGTTTCCTAATGGTGGGAAACTTTTTTAACTTTCCAATGCTACTTTGTTGAGTATCTTTAAACTTTAAAACTGTGGGAATTATACTCATTCCCATCCGCGACAAAAGTGTAATAAAGTTAAAGAACAATGAGAATGAAGTACACACAATTGTGGTTCATCTCAATGTCTACTTCACGGGAGGGAGAAAAATTCCCACGCATGCAAATACCATAAGGTGTATACAACAAATTACAACCAAATAGAGTGAAAAGATCTTACCAATTTAGATTAACCAAACCCTCCAAAGTTGCTGAAAATGGAGAGCCCAAAACCAGGAACAATCAGCCCCCAGAAATGAGTTCACAAGCTATTGCAAGTTGCTCCAACAAATAGTAAAATTGGCTGCCCCTAGTCTTCCCTGAAGCAACGTAGCGTGCACACACGCTCTTTGCAAAAGACTAGCAGTCTCCTTTCAAGTGAGATTTGAGAAAAATCACGAATCCAAGTACAAAACATCAGCATTGAAGACCATCAGTTTTTTATTTGATCGGCCGTTGTAGAGCATCAATTAATTAGAGCATCTCCAAAACATCAGCATTAAAGAGCATTAGTTTTTTATTTGATCGGCCGTTGAAGAGCATCAGTTAATTAGAGCATCTCCACTCTTTACCCAAATTCTTACTCAAATTTAAGAAAAAAATTGGGTAAAAGCTTTTGATAGGGCTCCTTCCAACCTTTACGCAAGTTGGACGGTGATGATTTAATGTACAATATTGAATGCAAAAGGGTAAATAACAGTGCAACAAAAAAAGCCTTGAAAATTTGGGTAAAAATTGGAAAATTTTCATAAAACCGTACAAACTTTGACCTGATTATCAAAAATCTCCCAAACTTTCAATTTTTTCAATTGTATCCCCAACTTCACTTCCGTTATCAAAGATACTCCCGTTGTTTCAATTTGCTACCTCACTAATGGGAAATGATGAGTTGGAGCTTAACGGACCCAAAAAGCCATTATGTGACCCAAAATGACGTCATTTTGGGCTCTTTTTTATTATTTTAAACTCATCTCCTTCCTCCCCCAATTCACAAGAATAGAGAGAGAGAGAGAGAGAGAGAGAGAGAGGAGAGGGCAAGACCATCCGGTGGCTGCTCAAGCACATGGAGCCCTCCATCATCGCCGCCACCGGCACCAGAACCGTCCTAGCCATCGCCATGACCATCTAAGGCGCGCTGAAAATCCCGACAACATCTTAAAAAGGCTATACCAGATCATATAATCAAGTGTACAGTCAATGGTATATGGATCTAAAAAGGCTCTGTTTGGATGATGAGTGAAATTGCCAATAGGATTACGGTAATGTTAGGAATGTATATAACTTTTTCCCAAATAATTTCCCATAAAGCAAAAGACAAATATCAGGTAATTCTTCATCACCACAAACCCTACTCTCCCCATATATGTATTTATGTATATATGTATGTATGTATCTATGGAGAGAGAAAGAGAGAGGAGGGTTCTTGATTTGAGAGGTGAAATCATCGGCGGAAGAGGAGGAGGATGTTCGGCGGCCTACGACTATGAGGGAACGGAAGCGTATGGTCGTCAGACTTGCTTTTTGTGTGTGTGTGTGTGAATTGGGGGAGGAAGGATATTAATTTTTTATTTTATTTTTAAAAGGCCCAAAACAACGTCGTTTTGGGTCACTTAAGGGTTTTTTTTTGGGTCCGTTAAGCTCTAGCTCAACATTTCTCGTTAGTGAGGCAGCTGATTTAGACGGTGGGATTATCTTTGATAACGGAAGTGAAGTTTGGGAGTATGCCTGAAAAAATTATAAGTTTGGGAGGTTTTTGGATAATCAGGTCAAAGTTTAGGGGGGTTTATGAAAATTTTCATTAAAAATTTGGTTCACATCAGATTTGGTGAAATATTTGAGTAAAACTCAAATTTGGTATAGGTTTGGGTAAAGAGTGGAAGAGAGTTTTGGATGATTTTTACTAGGGGTGTACACGGTCCGGATCGGATCGGATTGGCATGAATCCAATCCTAATCCGCGAGTCACGGTTTTTAGAAAATAAAATCCGTGTTCGGACCAAAAGTCTCACGGTTCGGTTCCAATCCGATCCGCGAGTCACGGATCGGTTCCGGTTTTATCCACGGATTACATGTTATATAAGACATTATTATTTACGGTAGTCGTAATCTGACATAAAAATAAATCAAGAAGTATCCCAAAGTACATTATTCAAATTCTATAAATACTAAGGACACCACAAGTTCACAAACACAGAAGTTCGTAACAACTAATTCCTATTTTGAAACTTACACATCAACTTGAAACAATAGAAAATCAAAGTAAAGAGCTCCCGTAGCTAATTAGAGAAGATGTCTTCGTTGGAATCTCACACTAATGGGTCATCAATAAAAATACACATCCAAGTTTTGAAAGAGATCACAGTTTACCCCCTAGTCTCTGTAGTAGAAGTTTGTGTAAAATTATGTATGTATGTATATATATATATATATATATATATATATATATATATATTAAAAAATCATATATAATAAAAATCTCACGGTCCGGATCGGTTAATCCACGGTTTTGAAATCAAAATCCGTGTCCGGACCGCGAGTCACGGTTTACTATTTTTTTAATCCTTATCCGGACCATTAATCCACGGTTAAAATCCAAAATGCACGGATTGGTTCGGTCCGGACCGGATTCACGGTTCACCGGTTTTTTTGTACAGCCCTAATTTTTACTCAAATTTGAATTTAAGTCTAAATTTAAATAAGGAGTAGAGATGATCTTAGTAGTTCAGATCGAAAAAATTGGTGTTAAAATCACTTGGAGTTCTATTAAGTCTAAATTTAAATAAGGTACCCTCAATACTCACGACCTTTTGGGGAAAAAGTGTATATATTTCTCCTCAATTATATGCCTAACACAAAAGTGTATATATGGGATTGTGGAGTAGGGGTGGAAATTTATGGGACGACATGATAATATGACTTGAACTCGACACCAAATTAGCGGTTTGTGGTTGACAATTTTTGACACAAAACACGTATATAATACGACTTGAGAACACATTTAACTTAACTGGTTGGGTTAGTGTGGAGGATTAATTTTCCTAGACAAACCCAATTGACACGACACACACTTGATATGACACGACACAATGCCTAATCCTAGTAGAAATTTATGACACAACACGATACCACGACTTGAACTTGAACATCATCATTACATGTTTCACATCAACTTTTTCATCCACTTAACACTTTTCACACCTTTACCTCTGCTTTCTAAAATTATCTTCCACTTTTACCCATTAACTCTTTATCCACTAACTTTTCAAAAGGACAAAATGATAATTGTACAAATTTTTACTCATTAACTTTTCAAACCACATAGTTATTTAGAGACAACCTAAAATGAAAAGTTAAAACACTTAAAAAGGGATGGAAGGAGTAATACGTTTTATGATTTTAAAAATTTTGTATAATAAAAGTAATTGAAATCCATCAACTAAGATTTATATTACACATAAATGACATTATAGATTGAAAGAAATGAACAATTAAAAAATTGTATTCAATTTCGAACATGACTAACAATTTGAAATGAAGACAACTATTTTTGGGTTGAGTCTATTTGCAACCCTTTTTGGCTCAATACAACCCTTGCAAAAAAAAAAAAAAAAACACAAAACCAAAACCTTTATCGTGAAAAAACCATTTAACCCCTCAAATTACCTCATACCAGCCCACTCCACTTTTTTCCAATTGCTACATACAACCCACCCCACTTTCCTATCTTCTTCTTCCTTTCTCCAGCTCCATCGTATTCTCACCTTGCACAGTCGAAAAAAATCCCTCCTCCTCCTCCAGCCATTATCCCCTATTGTCCTCCTCTGCCCCTCATCTCTCTCAATAGAAAACCTTGGTGAATCAATGGAAGGATATTTTCCTCAAAAGACTTGGAAGAAGAGCTCCAAAAAGTAATGGAGCAACTTACAACTCCAAGTCCACCAATGGATGCACATATACAGACTAAGAGTAATTCGGACATAAAGATTTTTGAGCAAAAAATGACCCAAGAGTAACCCATTGCTTTTTCAAATTCTCGGTCACTATTCAATTGGAACGGTACCATAGTCCTGAAAATCGCAATTCATTTCAGTAGTTAATACCCAAAATTTACCTGTGAAACTAGGAGCTTATATCCGAAATCGGTGATAGTAGTTAATATCCGCAATATTGGCCATAATTCAGTAGTTTGTATTCGAATTTTATGTTTAGTTTCGGGAGTAAATATCTAAAATGTGTCAAAACTATATGAGTAAAATTGCAGCGATTTCTTTGACTGATTTGACGTAGAGGGCGATGGCCGAGGTCAAACGGAGGGAGAAGGGAAGAGAAAAGGGATTTGAAAGTTTTGAGTGTTGAAAATTGGGATAAAAATAAGGAGGGACAATTTTGAAAATATACCGAGTTATATAAAGTAAATATATAAATTTGTCACCCCACCAAAATTGCATTTAGCAAACGGGTTGTTTGAAGTCCGAAAAAAAGAGTTACAGATAGACTCACCTAATTTTTGGAGTTCCACTGATCCATTTTCCATGGATTATTTCCCCTAACGTACGTTCTCTTGACCCTTTTTACTCGATTAGTGTGTCTCCTATATTGAATACTTTCCAGTTTTCAACATCTGCAATTATATTTGGACCATCAATAATTGATTTACTTTTGCAACTTTGCTTGAATTTGATTGCAAAAATAGTACTCCGTACTACATATATTTTGATTTTAGTCTAGACCACCCGTGAAAGTCTGTTGTCTGTATCTCTGACTCACACGTTTGGAGCATCCCAAATCCATTAAATTTTGAGTCAAAAAATACTAATGAACAGTACAATTTTTTTCCCAATTTATTCTACCTCTTTCAAAACTCCAATAATATCATCTATTTTACTCCTAGTTTGGAAAAAAACCAAAATAAGGTTTTTTGGTTTTTTTGTTTTGTCCTTATCCAAATTATTTTTTTCATTTGTTAGTATGTCAAGTTTTCGTGGCTCATGAATTTGTCTCAACCAAATGAATTCAAAAAGTATAAAGTTATGGTCATAAATAATATATATTTTTGAATAAAGCCTAAAATAAACCCACTTTTTGGGTTTTTTTGCCAATTTTTATTTTTTTGCATTTGTTAGTATTCCTCTGTCCGGATTTGTTTGTCCGTTTTGGGGATTCTAACTTTTTTTTTTTCATTACATTTTGAGTTTGTTAATTTCTTATTTTATCCTCAATCCCTCTATTTAATACTCCCTCTATTCTACTTTGATAGTCCAATATGAAATTACGTGCAATTTTTAAACTAAAAAATAATGTAGTTACAAATTTATTTATTTCTTTTTATTAATATGGATTTTGTTTGATAGATCTCAATAAGAATTTTATTACGGTGGAAAAAAAGTTAAAAAATGTAAACACTTTACTTTAAAAAAAAAAAGTTTTCGACTTGTTATTTTAAGTTTTAGAAAATGGGAAAAAAGTAAATTTTTCATACTTTATCTTTTCACTTTTGAAAATGGACAAACATTTTAAGGCTTGAAAAAATATGTTTTGGACAAACAAATTTGAATCTTTCAAACTACCAAAAAATTGCTGACTTTCCATTTCAGGATCGAATTTTGATGATTCAAATTGCTCAATGTGTTTAAAACGTGTTTTTAAGAGTTCGTACTAGAAATCACCCAAAAAGAAAATCGGAAAGGGTTTGATCCGAGTAGTTTTTGGATAAAAAATTTGTATAGGAGGTTCTCACCTTAGGGCACTAACCCTTTTTATCGAAAACTGTTCGAACAAGCCCTTCTTTTTTTTCTTTTTCTTTTTTTGTGATTCCTCACGTGGATCTCGTTTAAGCACCATGAGTTAATTGAATGATTTTGAGAAATAAAAGATTTGCACACTTGTCGCGTTTACATCCTCAACATACAAACACTTAAAAGTTTAAGGTAATTTGAACACCTTGTGAAAAAATTGGCATGATACATTGATAATTATTTGTATAATTTGACACATCAATGTCTCTAAACTTCTCACGTAAAGAGGCAATTACAAAAGGATTTTGCAGAACTTTTTCTTTCGTATATATATTTGAAAGGTATGAATAGCTGCTTGAGTGGTTAAAGCAATCAAATTTTGATTATTGCTTATTGAAGGAATTGCGTTAGTAACGAATTCCAACAAATAGTGGCTAAACCCGAATAATCGCATATGTATAGTATAAAAAACGAGTACAAAGAAGAATTGGACCAAATAAAGTTGGAAAACGCAAACTTGAAAATAACATGACCCTGTTCGTTTTCCTGTTTAGTTTTAGTTTTAGTTTTAATGACATCATTATTTTCCGCATTTATTTCTCTATCTCTCTCCACTCATTATACCCGTTGATATCATCAAAACTAGATTAAACTATCTGGCCAAACATAACCATTGTATTTTGAGATGCACCAATTATGAGGTATATAATTCTGTTTTACAAAGTAATTTCAGTTTACAAATCTAACGGTTTGTTTGGAACATGTGAAAGAGAAAAAAGATGAGATAATTAAACCAAGTTCTCCCTTGTTTGGTTTGGTGTGAAAGTGGAGAGACAATAATAAATCTTAATTTTGTGGATAGCAAAATTTTTCTCTCATTTTCCTTTCATTTTTCTGTTATTTTCGTCTCTCTCATTTTCTCAAGTTCCAAACACAGCGTGAGAGTCTTGATTCTTGACTCACACACCCAACAACGGTCATTTTTTTTTATTTCCATACTAAAATTTAGAATTTGTAGTCGTGTAAATAGCCTACTTTGGACAGGACTAACTAAGAACATGATTTAGGAATTCGAAAACTGGCCCGAATATTTTTAACCGTCAAACTAAAAAAAGAAATAATTTTATTTACGGAGGATCCTCCGTAAATAAGGGATTTGTGCCGAGAAAATTCCCGCCGTCCATCCTGAGATCCAACGGCTCGGAGCCCGTACACAAATTTTATTTTTATTTTACAACTACAGTGCATTTAAGGAGGAGAGAAAGTGTGCACGGTTCCATACCGTTGAATCTCAAAATAAACGATACAAAAATTACTCAGCTTAAATCCTCTATTTATGGATCCTCGGTAAATAAGATTATCTCCTAAAAAAAATGTAGTAGTGAGTACTCATCTCTAACCCAAAAGAAAACTGTGTAGACTGCAGGAATAGTAATTGAGATTCCCTCTGCGCGCCACTTTCTTAACAAGTCTTTAACTCAGTCCAAATCCCATCCTGATCACAGAAACCCGTTCCATCCTCTCTCTCTCTCTCTGTGAAAATGTCGGACTACCTCCCTAACGAAGTGATAATCAACATCCTGAGCCGCATCCCGGCCAAATCCCTCGTCAAATTCAGGTGCGTTTGCAAGTCATGGCGATCCCTCATCTCCTCCTCCGATTTCACCTCCGCCCACCTCCACCTCACCACCAAACCGCCCCTCCTCCTCCTCCGTTACTCCTCCCTCGCCCCAACCTACAAAGAGATCTACTCACTCCGCTCCGATGACGAGGCTTTCACCTCTCTTCTCGAACTGCATTGCCCCTTCAAAACCGAATCCGGTTGCTTCTTCAGAGTCGTCGGCTGTTGCAACGGCGTAATCTGTCTTTCTGATGACTATTTTAGCTACACTGACACCATTATCCTCTGGAACCCTGCTATTCGAAGGTATTGAGGAAATTCATTTTAATCTCTCTCTCATTTCGTTGTATTTTAGCTTGAAAGTTTAAAGACATAATCAGATTACTCAATGTTTAACAAAAACCTAACAAAACTATTAACCCTGAATCAGCTACTAACAAACAATTAACGGTTTGTTCCATAACTTAGAGCATCTTCAATGCATCTCCATATCTCTTTTTTAGAGACCGGGCGTGCCATATTGAAGAAAATTTCTGTAATATTCCATTTTTTTTCTCAACTTTTTGTAGATACCCATCTTTATTTTTCGAGATTTGGAGACCAAAATGAAGTTGTGGGTTTTATATTTTGAGACCCAAAGTAAATTTGGAGACCAAACCTGTAAAAAGAATGATGAATTTTTCATGATTCTCTCAAAAAGTACAATAATTTGAAGAAAAGAGAAGATAAATTACAAAATGTCCCTCAATATGTCTGGTCTGGTCTCTAAAACAGAAATATGGAGATGCATTAAAGATGATCCTAGCTTATTGCAAAAAGCAAAATGAGTTAGGACTGTTTTAATTACCGATGCCTTATTTGCCTGTTGTTTTTTGGGATGCTAAACTAGCTTATTTGTGTATTTTGCCAAAATCATATGATTTGGATATTTGTGTGATTGTAAGCTACTAGCCTACCTATTTTTGTTGAAATATATAATTTGCTTGTTTCACTGTTATAAGCACGTAAGATGTGTAATCATACGAGCCTTTAACCAGATTGGAATAACTAAATAGCTCCTATAATGGTCGACTGCCCTCGTTAAACTTTACAGGTACTTGACCCTTCCTAGACCAAACCTACGCTTTGGTGATTCTGATAATTCACATTTTTTCGCTCTTGGGTTTGGATTTGATCCAAAGACAAATGAGCACAAAATAATTCGAATTGTGTATCAAAAAGCAGCTGGGGAGGGGCGGACTTATCGAAAAAAGAAGAAGAAACAAGCTCCGGAAGGGAAGGTTTGGGGTATTCCTCCTAGAGTGGAGGTTTATGCTCTCAGCACTGGGAAGTGGAAAACAGTTAAGGATGTCAAAATTGGGTACCATTTGGTTGAGTTTTTCTGGTCTAGTGTCTTTGCTAATGGCAGGGTACACTGGATGGCGTATAGTGGTGGAAAGTTCGACGGTTTCTGTAATGTAATTCTAGTGTTTGATGTCGGGAGTGAGATGTTTAGGGAGGTGAAGCTGCCACGGAAATTGGTCAGTGAGTGTCCGCTGAATTTGGCGGTGGTGGCTTATAGGGATTCGATCGCTGTTTTTCAGTATGACGACCGCTTTCCGTATACTGGTAAGGATTTTACAGTTTGGGTTATGAAACAGTATGGTGTGGAAGAGTCTTGGAGTAAGCTGCTCACTGGTTCTTTGAATGGCGGTGTTTCTACCATTTTGGGCTTTAGGAGTAGCAGGGAGGTGGTAGCGGAAAAATGGGATGGTAACCTTGTGTCGTGTCAGCCAGGGAGGATTAAGAAGATGGGAATTTGTGGTGGCAAAGAATCTTTCTATTTGGGTACCTATGCAGAGAGTCTCATCTTGCTTGATGGAGGAATTGTTGTCCCGACGGAGGACACTGCATCTTCTGCTGGAGCTGATGATTCTTCGAACGATGCTGCTGTATTGTCGGACTCTAAATTGGACGAACTCTCACGTTTTCACTACATGTTTGCTGCCAGTGGTCTCAATGCCTAGTATGTGTTCTTGCTTTCATTGACATGTAATCTCCAGTCTAGTATGACACGCATCTCAATTGAAGTTTAAACCAGTGTAGCTACGGGATAATGATTGTGTGTGGATCTATTTAAGTTTAGTGCATTGGAACTTCTGAAATCAGACAAATACTTGCCTTGTTCTGCTTGAAATTGCTACTACCTCAAGTGTATGTCATGAGCTTGGTTGCTTTTGGGTTACAGTAGATCTATTTAATTTTGTTACTTAACTAATAAATTGAGTACTATCAGTAATATAGCAGCAGTTTCTTTCCTGGGTCATATAGATGTAACTTCTGCTTATTGATCTTGGGATAAATCAATCGGGCTAACTTCCATTTTGTATATTAAAGGAATCAGCTTGTCGGCAGTTCAGCCGGAATTGCACTACGTGCAGTTGGATGCTAGCAGTAATCAAAGTGAAGTTCCTATACGTGGTGTTCATGCAAACTTCAAGCATTCGTCGGAAGTTAAATCTGGTTTACGATTCGATGTTACCGGCAACTTGTAAACGACAAAATTAATTCAGGGTCCTATAATGGTGATCACAGTCATATAAGGGGTGTGGTGTGGTGGAGAGTTGGAGAAACCAATTAGGCATGTATACTTTTAGGTGAGTTCTGGATTTTTTGAGTTCTTAATGTGCTTGTTGGCTATTTGGCTGGATGTCATTTAAGTGACAATCCAAATTTCTCTTCTCGGTTGAAATGATTATCCAGTGTTAAGACATTAACAATGTAATTCCATTTCAAACTGAAAGCCCATAGCTTGTGTTGGAATTTGGGGTAGGGTCTGAGATCAAATCGGGTCATCCATATGGACATGACCCGGTGGTCCGTTTATTATAGAGTGAAGGGGTTTTAGTAGGTCTATTCTCTTATAAGATTATAGGATTTCTAAAGCATCTACGATGCTCCTCCTACATAATTCCTGCAGGATATTCATGATATTCATAATATGGTGACAAAAAAAAAATACTATCAATAATTTAGTTCTACAAAAGTCTCTCTTTAATTTTCTCTCTCTACCATTGAAGACCGATTTGAAGTTTTTGCATCATAGGATGTAGGGTGATACTTGAACCACGTAGTTGCACTCGATCTTAGGAGATTGTTGCTATTTTAATACGTGATCTGGAGTACGTATTACGCAATCCATCAACTAAAAGACCCGGTTCAGTAAAAGTTCACTAAAGCTAATCCGAACTATCTGTTTCTGCATTCGTTATTAATTTTAAATTGTTTGATAAGTTTATTCTTTAAATGAAATGAATGAATTTGAATAAGTATATTAAAATTTGAAATGTGGATTACGCAAAAAATGTATTAACGGAAAATCGCGATTCTTACAAAGGTAGCAAGGGAGTACGGGTGATGCACTGATTAAACGGATATGAAGAAAACGACATTGTGTACAACATGGAGGAAGCATTCCAACAATATTGGCACCCAAGTGATCCAACAACTAATCATATAACTCTCTAAAACCGAGAATCTGCATTCCGTATAGAGATTTAAGATCATTTTGTTTGAGATCGTGAAATTAATATAAATATTCGCAACATTTACGTAAGAATACATAATATTCGTTTAAAAACTGGTTACACCAATAGAATATTGCACCTACCAAGGGTTGCCAAGCACCACCATCGAAACAGATACCGCCAACAACGAAATTAAACAATACTAGAGTACCAAAGACGAAATTAAACAATATTGAATCTACCAAGGGTTGCCTCCACCTGCGGGGAACGCCACAAGACCACAGCAAGTCAATAACAACCAAACCATCCAGACAACCCTCATTGGTAGAACTCTTCTTGGAATAAATCTTTCACCCCTAGTGCAACAGACGGCTGCAGTGGTGGACGATCCAAAGCAAAACCGAGAGAGGGGGCATACAATTGGAGAAAGAGAGAGAGAGAAGGCATACAACTGGGGGGAGAGAGAGAGAGAGAGAGAGAGAGAGAGAGAGAGAGAGAGAGAGAGAGAGAGAGAGAGCACTTTGTTTTTTGTTTTTACAACTGGAGAGAGAAAGGGAGGGTTTTTTATTTTTATTTTTTTGAGTTCCGCCCTAAACAACGTTGTTTTGGGCACCTAACAGAACCTCAATGTCCAAAAAATCTGTTAAGTCCATCCGTTTGGTCTCCTCTGTTAAAAATATGACGGACTTGGACGGCAAGGGCTATTTTATTGACAGAGTATAAAGTTTTAGTATTGTTTTCTAGACAGCTGAAGTTTGGGTGTTCTTGAAATGAAAATCTTAACGAGGTGGTTTTGATCAATTAAAAAATTAATTTCGAGTATTTTTGTAACATATCACTCGACAAACATAGCATCGTTATCAGAAGGGTATCATTCACCATGATTTAGTGTTCTCGAAAAAAAAAAAATTTTACTTTTTAATTATTTTAAAAAATGTGTAGTTTTTTTTAAGAACATATTTCATGGTACTTAGTACTAAATAACGGATAGACAAATTACCTTCCGTGAGATTTCGTGTAGTTTCCCAATTCAAAACGGCTATGCGATTGTCTTTCCGTTATTTAATGATATCCTAACTTCGAAGAAATCAAATGTAACAGAGAGATCCTCACTTTCCGGCTTGGCTGAATCTCATATTCACTTGCTCTATAAAATAAGAACCCTCTGAAAATTACCATCCGTTCCGCACCACGCCGCTCCAGTCCACACCGCATCCTCCACGTCCGCCTCTCTCAGCCTTGCCTCTTCTCCTCCGTCACCGGCTCAGTGTTGTCACGCCTTCGTCTCTTCTTCTTCGTTACTCGATCAACCCAACTGGTAAATATCCTATTTACTCGATCTATCAACAGGTAAATAGTCGTGTAATTCCAGTTTTTTGAAGCCCTTAAAGGGCAATGTTTGGTAACATGTTTCATTGCTTGAATCTGTAGCCATTATATGATATGAAATGAATCTCTGATAAAATATCTGGTAAAAGAAAAAAGTTTACTATCGAACTGAATTCTAGTCTAAATTTGGATCGGTTCGGCTAGTTTGATATTAATGATCCCTGCCTAGCCGAGTCTGAGCTTTGTAAATTTTATAGGAGCCAAACTCAAGCTCAGTAGTGTGGGCTCGAATCGAACCCGAGCTTGACTTAGACCTCACCAAACTGATCCCGAATCGATCTGAGCAGAGTTCGGCTCGATTTGGCATGTTTACACACTAATCAGCAGTAATGGATGGAAGGTGGACGTGTTGAAGTAATTAAATGAATTGCAGGTGCAAAATATGTTGCTAATTGCAGAGAATTAATTCCTCATTGGATCCTTATCTCAATGAGAAAGAGCCTGCCACTGTCAATGGCTACGTGCGACTAGGTCGACGTTATGGTGGAGCAATATATATAGAGAGGGAGAGAAAGAGAGCGCTTGAACTGAATTAGCATGCACAATCTTTCATAATTCATAGCTTGCTCTCTGCCACCGGCCGCGAAAGGTCTCTTTCTCTCATTAATTAGCACACACGCATAACTACTCTTAGGCAGTATTTGGATGACCGGAATCTTGAGTAGGAATAGAAACATGATTATCGGGAATCAAATTCCTGAGAATTTTCTTGGGTAGAAATAAGAATATAACTACTGGGAATCAAATTCCTAGAAATTTAATACCTTGAGGAACTGCATTCAGGTGTTTGGATTAATTCTATCAGTAATCTTACGCTAAAAATAATTACTCCTTAGTGAATGAGCGAAGATCTGAGATTCTCATGGAATAAGGAAATGATAAGATTCCTATCCACTCTAGGATTAGAATTCCTAGTTGAATGTGTCATGCATCTAGAATCACATTCCTATTTTTGTCTCTACCGAATATCGAATAAAAAAAGCCTGGCATCTCATTCCTATTTTTGTCTCTTCCAAGAACAGGAATGATGTTGATAAATGGGCTATTTCGGATGATTCAATAAGTTTTATTTTGACTTTTCAAATGAGACTAATATTTTGGAACATCCCAAAATAATATAAGAGACAAACAATTTGGAACGGGGAGAGTAAGGGTTGGTTTGGGTGACTTGAAAAAACTAATTTTTTGGTTTTGTTCTTATTCAATTTTTTGTTTTTGCATTTGTTGGTTTTCGGTCGATTTTTTCTAATTTCTTGGCTTGTCTCGACATGAGGAATCTAAAAGTATAAAATTATTAGCCAAACTTAAAATTTTGTGAATAAAGACGAAAATAATCCAAATAAACCAACAAATGCAAAAAAAAAGAAAAAAATTGAATAAGGACAAACCAAAAAAACCAAAAAACTAGTTTTTTCAATTCATCCAAACCACCCCTAAGTAGTATAGATATAGATTTCTTTGTCTGCACTCTTGTCTTCAGGAGAGGTGATCCCAGTACAACCATCCGCGGTTGGAATAGGATTTGAAATGTAGTATCTCCCTTATTGTTCTTTTCATCAGGGGATTAGTTAACGTTTTGGGTTAGTCAGAGTTTTTTGCAGGTGAAGCCCCTCCAAATGGCGTGCATCAATCGGCTTCCACAATCCTCTGTCCCAATTTGTTTGTTCACAATGAGAATACGTACAATTTCAAACTTCTACAAAATAGTATATTTCTCTATATTATTTTTTAATTTGTTTTATACCAAATTAAAGTGCTCATTGAGTACTTTAATTTGGTATAAAAAAAATTTAAAAATCTTATACAAAAATAAATTTTTTAACATCTACAAAAATACACGTTTTCCAAAACGAGCAAACAAATTGGGACAGAGGGAGTGTTAGATACTTGTCAAATATCCAATATAGTTGAAGGCTTGAAGCTAATGGATGTAAGCTATTTGGAGGGTCTTCACCCTACATATAAAGCTGATTACTCCCATGGTGAAATGAACAGAAGAAAGTGGCTATACAATAAATTTCCTAGCGAGGAGGGTTGTAGAATGGGATGTTTTCTTCGGTAGTCGAGAGTGCTGATAAAAGAGTGAGATGTTTGTATACTCTTTTAACCCCTAAAATACCCTTCATGCTTCGTTTCCTAAAAAACTAGACCCCTATAGTTCAAACATCCAAGAGGTGCATCCTCAGGGCAAATTATAAATATACCCCAGAGGCTTGACTATAGTGTGGTGCACGAACTCGCTTTTTCATTGGGTTTGTCGTCAGTCGCAGTACAATGTCAAGTGGTACCGAAGTGATTGATCCTTTAAACTACAATGTCCACATTAATGTTTTTACCTTATAGCCACCTATAGTGTTTTTTTTGTTTATTTTTTTAAAAGAAAAACCTAGGGCCTATTTTTTAATTTCTTTTTAAGCATCCAAAATCACAGGGCCTGTGGGCGAGTGCAATTCTATGGTACTTATAAATGTGGAGTGGAGGTAAACCAAACCAAACCAAACCAATACTTTTGTTCCAATCAATTGGGCCAGTTACGTCAAATTTTAGTTTATTTTTATCTCCATCAAGCCTTGTCAAGGTTTACTTGTTCACTTAGGCATAGTTTTTCAAATTATTTTAGCAACATAGTGGCTAAAATCATCATGATTTTAGCAATTGAGTTCAAAAAGTGCTAAAATTATGGTATTTCAAATCATAAAATTATGTGTTTTCATGCATTATTTTTGAACTTTTTTACACCAAATTAAAGTACACAAACAATACTGGTTTTGTTCGTTTGAGGGTTTTGGGGCTATTTTGGCACTGTTTCGTTTTGATTACATTATCACTTTTTCACTTTTCTCTCTATCTCTCTTCACGTATTACACCTGCTTACATCATCAAAACTAAACAAAACAAAACAAAACTGTGAACCGAACATAGTCACTTTAATTTGGTGCGAAAAAATCAAGAAACTATACACGAAACCAGTTCATTTTTTGATTTCAAAAAAATTGATTTTAGCATCTGTTGAATTCATTGGCTAAAATCTTGATTGATTTTAGCAATTGAGTTGCTAAAATCTTTTGAAAAATTATGCCTTACACAAATTTCAAGTGGAGGTGGTTGTGTTTATTTAATTGAGACTATTTTTCCAAAATATTTTTTTCACAAACTATTTGTCTAAGTAAACTATTCTTTTTTTAATGGCAAAAGTTGCTAACTTTAGCAATACCCAATGGATAACTAAAAGCTGATGTGGTAACTTTTAACTATCCATTTTTTACTAGGCCATCCTCCACAAGGGTACTTAGAATTCCATCCACTCTGTTTGGTTGAGAGTTTTGAGAAGAATATTTTGAGAAATATTTTTGAGATAGTGTTTGGATGAGTTTTAGGAAAAAATAATAATTAGAGAGAGGTCTAATAATTGGAGAGAAATAGAGAGAGAAATGAGAATTAATAATTGGAGAAAGGGATATGAATAGAGAGAAAAATGTGATTAGTGATTGGAGAGATGAGAGATGGGGAAATAACCTTTTGAATATTTTTTTGAAAATGTGAAGTGAACACAGTGATTATCTTTTTTGTTTTCATTTTTTTGAAGGAAAATGAAAAGAATGTGTAAATTTGCTTGGTCGGTGGGTGTTTGATTTTGAAAGGCCTAGTTATAACTTCTTTGCGTGCATTGTATATAACTTATTGCTTTCACTTGCATGTGATGTAACTTCTACTAATGGATTTTGGGTTGAATCAACTGCCAACCCAGTCCCCAGGCCTAAGTCTAGGGTATACTCTCATATTTTTTCATAATAAGTTTAAGTAGGACGGTTTTTGACCCAACAAAAAAAAGGGCTTAATCTTACTTAGAAAAAGACCTAAACAATTATAATGACCATTAGACCGCACCCAAAAGCAGATAGAGATTTGTCATCTACAACTAGCAACTCCCTTCGCGAATTGCACAAGAGAGATAGAGAGAGAGAGAGAGAAGAGGAAGAAGAGATTGGTTAGGTACTTACTGAGCCGGCAATTCTACGACAGAGACCGCCCATTGTCGTCTGGCCCTAACCAAATCCATCATTATGTTTCCTCTCTCTCTTTCTTTAATTATTCTTCTTATTCATCATCATCATCACTCCCTCCTTCCTGATCTCACCAATCTCTGTAAATCTCCACCTTCTCACACTATTTAATTTTGAAATTAAATACAGATTTTATGCTGCATAAACAAATTTAGAAATCTTGTACCATTTCTAAACCTTCAAAATCCCACTGGCAGCTCTTTATGTTTCCATACAATGGTCTAATAGTGAACGAATAACGATTAACAGTGAACGATTAGTTTATTATTTATTAGGTTTTGTTTAATAGTGAAGGACTAGCTTATTACTTGTTATGATTATGTTTAATAGTGAAGGGTTAGTTTATTTCTTATTATGTTTAGATTTAGGGTGAAGCTTTAAAGGATACTTTGCGTTTTATTGATTCAATACTTTGCCCAAGCCTTTCTAGCTAAATTCCCATTGCCTGATATTACTACTCAAGATGGTTGCACGTTCAGAGGCGATCCTAGTTTTCCGTACCTTGGAATTAGGCTAGAGTACGTTGTTCCAATGAAAAATAGTATGATTCAAATTTGTAGTTACTCCTGTTGGATTGCTTTTAAATTCATTTAGGTGGAAAGCCAATCTTCAGTATTGAGAACATAAGAGAATATGAATGATTCATTCAACTTTTTATGTTGCAAAATGAATCCAGAGCACACAGAGAACCAATCGATTGGTCATAAAAAATGGCGAGAACTACTAAAACACCAGTAAAATCTGCAACAAGTTCACGGCCATGTAAACGAAACAATCTGTGATTATGTGAATGATTAGTTTATTACGCTCAATTCCTTAAACAATCATTTTGGGGTCCCCTTTAGCAAATGGTTTTTAGAGATTGTTGATTAAGCTCAATATTCTTTTATGTTACATTTGTACCTTAGATATGCCGACTTTTTGGAGATTGTTGATTCTTTAGTCACTTTTGCCGGCCATTGAGGTTAGAATTTTTTCTCTTTGTTTTTTAATACTCGTTAAGGGCGCAAGAGGGATAACCATGCATCATTCCCTTGGAAATGGGTGAATTTTATTTGTTGTGAAGCTTGCAAAGGGTGACATTTTAATACTCATTATGTCATTTTACGTGTTGTGGGACAACCTTGCATCCCTCCTTGACATTAAATGTGTGAAGTTGTTTTATTCATATTGATTATTTGATTACCGGTTATTGATACTCATTCGTTATATGTATTTAAAGACTTTGTGTTTTGGCTTTCTCGTATTGTGATTGCTGCTGGAAAAATTATTTTAAGTGTTATACTCTTAGAGTATATTTTTTAGACTAAGCCTAGGGTACTACAAACCCTTGGGTGGGCCCTGCTTGGATCAATTGACCTAGGAAACCTACTAGATGGAAGACTAATTCGAAATTTCATTTAGGAGGATGATCCTATCACATGGACTCCACGGTCATGTTCGCCCACTTTTGAAATCGTTTTGGGGGTGAATTTGTTTTCAATGTTTCCTCGTAGTCCAATCTTTTGTTTGGTTTAAAGGTGTTGCATGGAGTCCACGAGTGCATCCACATGGGATTATAATTATTAGCACGAGTTCTAAGTGGATTCTAATACTTAAGGTGATAAGTTCAAAGTGAATTCTATCACTTAAGGTGATAAGTCCTGAGAATTCAAACTGCCTACATGATAAAGTATGTTTTATCTCATCTATAAATACACATGTAGCTTTGTATAGAAAAATACATTAGTTGTATTTCTCTTCGTATCAATAACAATTACTACATGTAATCTCTCCCTCCCCTATAGTTTTCTTGGGCATCATTATAGAACCATTATAGAACCATAGGGGTTTGAAACGTGTGAAGAATAGTTGAGGACATTAGTAGCTGCTCCATCAGCGCAAAAGGTTTAACTACATATTATCGTGTTGGATGTACGTATTGGTAGACACTCCTAAAGCAAACTTTCGATCCTTTATACTCCATTTGTGTAATCTGCAACAGGTATTCCGCATTGTCCATATTATATTTCTACGACCGTCGGCTCATTTCCTTGATAGAAAACATTCACATGTTAGATTTCGTGAAAACATTAGCCACGTTAAAAATCACAGCTGACGTTACGATTCACAATTTACCCCTTATTAGAACACCACTAAGCACCCAATATATACCCGCGTAATTGGGAACTGTTTTACCCGCAATTGCCGTATCAAGAAACTGTCTCAATTGACTGGCGAGTAGGTGTTATTTGATTTACTAATTTGCGCACACTTCTTATATATTGTTGATGTGATTGAACCAGCTTTTGTCACCCAAGGAGGCCATGGAGGTGTTGCAAACTCTCTACACATTCATATTTGATGCACCCTTGTCTTTGACTGATTGTGTACGTGTTACTTGTTCATTCTCCATACATGTCTCTCAAAAATAACGATTTGTATCTATTAGATTGAACGATTATTATGAGTAAAATTGAAATGCTAATGGATTTATGAAGCATGGCATGAAGATAATATATGTTTGGGAACTTATAACATGGATAAGGTCGTAACACCTAAAAAACGTAAAATACGTAAGGATACAGTAGGTTGAAGGATATAAAATTCTTCGTACACACTAGCATTGTGTGGGGGTGCTTGCGCTGGAATGACCGCTTTGAATCTTCTGGTGTGGATTGAAAGGGGTAGAATGATTGAGCCTCGCCTGAACCCTAACTGCTATATGAAGAAGATGATCTGCACACACGAACAACCACGTTAGTGCCTAGCACAGACAGTGGTGGTCCGGGAAGGCACTCCAATGGTAAAGTTAGTGACCGGAGGAGAAGAAATGTGCCGGAAACTTAGAGAGAGAAGTGGAGTTAAAAGAGGAATACCGAGAGTGGTAGTTAGGGCTGGGTATTTATAGGCAAAGGGGGCGTGCCTTGTACGCGCTCAGTGGCCCTCATGCTCCTGTCATACGTACCAAGGATGACGGCTGATGTGACCTCTATCTCTGTTGCAGACGCCGCACTTCGGCTGATGTCATGTCACATGGGTCTGAAGGGTCAACTCGCCTCGAAACATTTCCCATCACCCACGTGACTCTGCAGGTGGCAATGACAAGGTAGGTGACTGCCGCATTTAATGATCCATCATGACTTGCCCAACGTAATTCACACATAGCCGAGGGGCAGAGGGGCGCTCAGGCGACCATCGTGCCGAGCGTGGAGCTCCCTGCGGGATCCTCGGAAGACCCCCGAGAGCTACGCCGAGAGCCAAGCTCCAGTAATGCAACCGCCCTCGGAAGGCTCCGTTCAAACTCATATTCGTCAAGGTGTAGATCACCTCACTAAGAGGCGAGAGGACAGTTTGCTCGGCGAGGGGAAGACGGATCGATTCACATTCGATTTTGCTAATTCTGAGGATGTGATCCTTTTTGCCATTCGTGTGGTGGGCCGACCCCTACTGGCCCTTATGAACCTGGCCGATACACATTGCATCAAAGAAAAGTCATGTGGGTAATATCGATTGATACGTTCATTGATTCGAAAACGATAAGGTCTGCAACTATGGATTCGATTGGGGCTATGGGGTATTGTTGTCCCTTGAGTTATGGCTTGTATGTCTAAACTCAAATTACAGCCTATGTTGGCCTTTGGGTAATCAAATGTTAGAGCTTTGAAACCGAAGAGGCTAGCTCAATTAACCAAAATCCTCGCAGTTAAGCTGGAGGTTCGATTCTTTCTTCTTGCACAAAGGTTTTCGGGGTTGCATTTATAATAGTTGGACTTTTTATGGTGCTTAGGAAAGATATTGTTGCATTTTCTCATATTTGGAATATCCAGATTGATGCAATTGTAACTGCTAATGATAAAAGAAATTTAGAGTTTTTGAAATGAATATATAAATTACAGCTGGTTAAATAGCTAAAACAATGATATACTGATTAAAACCTTTGTGTTGAACAGGTGCTGGAGGAGAATCCACACTTGAAATATGCTTTGGTTCCAGTTGGTTGCATCCTGACTGCTACTATGGCAGCTTGGGTGGTCATTCCCCTCCTTTTGAAATATTATTATAACAAATCGATCATATTTACTGAGGTTACGCCATGGAGGCCATTCCCGTATGAGGCCTCCTACTGGGGTGCCCTTGAAGATCCCGTCCGGTTTCTGATTGGTTACTTCGCATTGTCCCTTGCGTAAGTATACAACTTCTTTTATTTGCATCATGATTTTAATTTTTTAATTCCAGCACTTACATATATATTACTATATGCAGCGGCTATTTGATTGCTCCTCTTACTGTGGAGAACTACGTTCTCCCTGTTTGGAAGGGCATGGCGATGGCCTCCTTTGTATTGTTTCTCCACAATTGTAAACGGAGTGCAATCGCCCAAGTGCTTGCGGTCATAGAGAAAACCGAATCGGACCGAAAGAGTTTGGATACAGTCGATATATTGTTGTCAACTGCTATATTTGGACTCGGACTGCTGGCATTAGCCGCGGCCATTGGAGAGTCTATGGGCAAAATCATTTTGATAATGCACTACATGATTTCGATTATCGTTGTTGGAGGTTAAGTTTTAGAGCAATTTATGTAATCTGATAAGTATGGTGTTGGTTACTACCAGTAGAGTTCTAGTAAAAGCAATGCGCGTAATGTTTTTTTTTTTTTATTTTTAATATTTATAATCAGATGTCCAGGTGAGTTTGCGTGCATCTCGACTAATTCCGGGGTTTTGGAAGTAACGATTTTTCTAGTAAGGAGAATCGAACTTAAGGCCTTACGTGGGAGCAAACCCTTAAGTTTCAAGGCAAGACCAATTTGCCAACCTCTCAGGTTTGGTATCAGCAATGCTCTTTGCTAGTGCGTGCAGTTTATTTAGCAAAAAGCATTGCCGATAACATACAACCTAAAGGAAAGGTTTCAGCCTTGGCGAAATCTTTCAGTCACAAGTGAAAAGTCGAACATTTGATAAAAAAGTAGTTTAATTTCCAGATTTTGGAAAGAAACGGTAGGTTAAATTATCTCTAGTCATCAACATTCGTATTTGAAGTTCTGAGTTATTTTGGGTATTTGTATTCAGAGTGGGTCGTTAATCAGCTTGGGTGGCACCTAATCCGGAATGTTTTTGCTGGATACATATTGCTAACTTCAAAGTCTCTGGAAATTGGAGATATAGTGAAGGTATACTGAATTTGCTTCTTGTCTATAGTGAAAATCAGGAGTTAGTTTTTTTGGTCTTTTCCTTATCCATTTTCAAATTGGCACAAAATCATAATGTCATGCTTTAAGCAAGAAAACATGCAATTTCATTTGATTAGTGTTTCGTAGTTTAAATTGATGCTATTACAAAGCAAGGATCAGGGGCTACACTAAAAAAAAGCCCTAGGTAATTGAATAAAAATTGTAGTGTACGCGAACGAAATGCATCAGTGTGACGTGCATGCACATGTTTGGGTTTTGATTACAGAGGTTTCAATGCCAATATGATGGCAAGGTTATTTCAATGCCTAGTGAATTTTAGAACATTGATAAATAGAATCCACCATCAATAGAAGACAAACTCAAACTTTATTCGGATTTAGACATAAAGTTAGGGTGTAACAAATTTTATCAATGTACATAGTTATTTAACTCGTATTGTTGTTTTCTTTCCCTAGTTGAAATTGCGAACAATTACTAATTGTGCAGACTAAATCCAGAATCGAAGGTCAAGTGGTTGAAATTGGAGTTACAACAACATTGCTGCTTGTTGAAAGAAAATTGCTCATCCTACTTCCCAATTCAGAGGTCTATATGCCGGTGAGCATCCTTTCTTTCACTAGCACTCTCTCTCTCTCTCTCTCTCTCTCTCTCACCAAATGTTCATTTGAACTGGCCAATTGTTCATTTCACTATACATTACATTACTACACCTGGTTTTGTCACAGTAGGGGCACCAAATGTTTTGATTATTCATATTTTTTGAGTGGTCGACAATTTTAGATATCGAGGAGTTATTCATCTAGCTCTCAGGCCATGGTCGCCAAAATTCCGCTGCAAATCGCTGATTACAGTAAGATTCACATGATAGCCAAGGACATGGAGAGTATGCTATTGGCAAAGTCGAAAGTCATATTGGAGGTGCCACCATACTGCTTTCTGTCTCGGATAGAGAAACCAAATGCCCAATTAGTCTTGGGTTGCAACCTGAAGTTTATGGTATGTTTTCTTTCAGAACTTTTTTAATCATGTCAAGAAGAGCTCTTCACGTTGATTTCATATTTTGTCAAAGATTGTTTTGACCTACAATTTGTATTGTAGCCTGGAGTACTATATGGGTATTCTTTTAAATTGTTTTGATGACCTACAATTTGGATATGCACACTGTTCAACGTTTTTCACATGTTTGGGCAATGACATGAGGTTTGCAAGAGCCAACTAGGGTAGAACAATTGTTTAAGGTTGTTGTTTGAATCCACTTATCGCTCTTGTATTCAACTTCCATTAGTTGCCTGTTGAAAAACTTATGAGTTTGTAGTATAAAAATTACGAGACGCACCAAAATGTTATGAATCTTTATAGGGTGATACAATTTGGACCACACTTTCGGTGCAATGATACACACTTTTAAGAGGAGTGTGTTGTAGACTTTTCCATTCTCCCATTTATTTCATGTGTTATTGAAAAGAGTTTGTTGTTTGGTGGCAGACTGAGGAGGAATTGGTCTCCGTGGAACAAAATATTATTCATGAGGCAGGGGAGATAATAAGGCTTTACAATGCTACCAACCCAAAACATATGACCATTCGGTTCTTCAGGAAGAGTTGATATTGAGTAGATATTCAGAACCGAGAGGTTGGATGAGATTACTAATAATTATATGGTATTTGATGGGATTTTATGAAATTTATTTTGACATTTTTTCTTTCTTTTCAATGGATAAAATTTGCAATTATTTCTGCGGAGATTTTATTCTTTGAATTTTTTGACATGAAACCTACTTGTTCATCTGCTATGCAATTTGTGCAACAACATTCTAAGAGTAGTATCGATGTAACCATGCACTGTGCAACAATGTAGCAGTAAAAAAGGATTCACAACGTTTTCTCAAGAAGTGCTCTCTTGAATAGCTCCACAACTTATGATTTGATTTTCATTTTTGCAATCCTTGCCGATAATGGTTGAATGGTCTCATTTTCTCTCAGGGCTGAGGCCTAAGGTCATTTAAGTCAACCCATAGGGGTACAAATTTAATGGAGATAATTTTTTCATGAGCTTGAGCTACAATTATTAAAACTACTCTGGAGTCCTTAGAACATTTTGCATCTAGGATTCCAGGAAATATTTATCCCTTATATTAATTTGTATGTTGGGAAACACTTGTGCATATTTCTTGATGTTTTCCTTGTACTCATTTCGTCTGGTTTGTGTCCAAGGTACGTACAAAACACGTTAGGATTTTTTGGTTATGGAATAAATGATACATCTTGAGAATGTAAGAGGTTTTCCCCTATGAATATTCTGGTAGCCTTCGCTTTCTTCATCCAATTGATGCGGCTATCGGGTTTGTGGCACATGGACTTGCAATCTGCTTGATGAGTGCATGCGTCCATTTGAGGGTTTTGAGAACTGTTTTTTAAGACGTTTTAAAAAACCAGGTCTCACAAACCCAAAATAAACAAACCTATACCATGGCAGTTTCGTCCAATGTGACATGATTGCCGGCCACCTTGTGTTCCCAATTAAATTCTCTCGTTAGCAATTTCTGGTGGAGTAGTGGTGATAAGGGTGGGAATATTCATTGGGGTGCTTGGAGCAAACTGACGGCACCAAAAGGGGAGGGGGGCATGGGTCTCAAAGACTCAATACAGCCCTCCTTGCAAAGCAATTTTGGAGACTGCTGACTCTTTGTGGGTTAAAGTGCTTAAAGGGCTCTACTTTCCTAGGTCACTTGGGCTGGAAGATGTGAGAGGGGCAGCACCGTCATGGGTATGGTGTAGCCTAATGGAAGGAAAGGAGCTTCTTCTCAAAGGATTGCGGTGGATGGTGGGCAATGGTAAATACATTAGGTTCTGGGATGACCAGTGGATTATCAATCTTCCTGAAGCAAAAATTACAGCCATCCCACCTGAAAACCAAGGAGGGGATAGAGTTTCTGATTTTATCGATCAACAATCTTTTGCGTGGAAAGTGGATCAACTGCAAGAATACCTATTAGACGAGGAGATTCAAGCTATTGTAAAAATTCCAATCAGCAAGACGGGAAATGCAGACAAGCTAATTTGGCCAAGAACTAAATCGGGGCAATACACGGTGAAGTCAGGGTATGCTATGTCTTATGAAGTTGCTGTAAGAAGTAGATTATCTAAACCTTCCTCGTCATCTGCTTTGCCTAAGTCGATGTGGTCAAAACTTTGGTCAGTCCCTACAGTTCCAAAGGTGCGTAATTTTATTTTGCGAGTTGTTCATAATTGGGTAGCATGTAAAGACAATTTGTTTCGTAGGAAATGTGCAAACTCCCCTGTATGTACAATCTGTGGGGAGGAGAACGAAACCATTGAACACATCCTGCTTCGTTGCCCATGGATGAAAGCGGTTTGGTTTGGTAGTGGCTTATCTTTTTGGACAATTGAATACCCCCTGAAATCTGCTGATAAATGGGTGGAGGACCTTTTATGTGGGTGCCTTGCAAAGGAATCAGACCTAGAGAGATTGGCTTCTATTTTTCAAATATGTTGGGCAGTTTGGAAGGCTAGAAATGAGTATGTGTTTAGTGATATTATGCCCAACCCAGAGAAAACTATTCTTAAGGCCAGCTTAGCTAGCTCTGATTATCTCCAAGTTGCCTATGAGGGTAGGAAATCTCCAAATATAAAGGCTAACTGTTCAGGTAAATGGTCTCCTCCGACTGTTTCTGTTATCAAATTTAATTGCGATGGAGCTTTTTCTTCCTCCCGCAGCCTAGCTGCCTTTGGCATTGTTGCTAGGGATAGTGGTGGAGTAGCTCAAGTGTGTCACTATGGTCGTTTGCAGGCTAACACACTTGCGGTTATGGAAGCCTGGACCCTCCGAATAGCTTGTGGTATGGCTGTTGATATGGATTTGTTAGAAGCAATTTTCGAGTCTGATTGTAAAGAGCTTATCGAAAGCTTGAATCGAGAAGAATATCATTGTGATTGGGAAACTTCAGTACTTGTAGAGGATATCAAGAAATGGGGAAGCTCGAGAAATTGGTCCTTTACGTGGTGCTGTCAAGAGATGAATAGGGCAGCCCATTGGGTAGCCGCAAATTGCTTGAGCAGAAAAGTTGTTCTTTATACGGGTTGTATTTTGCCCGAGTTAGATGCGATTTTTGTTAGAGATAAACCTTAAGTTGTAACTGTTTTGTTCTCATCAAAAAGAAAAAAGAAAACCTCTTCTCCAAATTTAACAAAATCAGAATACATACATTCCAAACAGAAGGAGTAAGATTACTAGGCAAAGTTTTGCTTTTGTGAGATTCATGAAGATCGAAGATGCAGAAGGAGCAATATCAAATATCAAAGATCGTGGTATTGGAATCGGAAATTAGTGTCAAAATTTTCAAGTTTTCTGAAGAAGGAAGATGTGCAAAACCCTAAAGAAGCCCCATCAGAAATCACCCAAATAAACCACGACTGGTCGCAGAATGCTCAATCATTAATACTTATTTTTTAATTTTTTTTTCTCTCCAGTCATTAATACCTATTTTTTTAATTATTATTCCTATTTCTCTCTCTAATCATTAGAAAAACCAAAACTCAAATCAAATACAACCAAGGACAAGTGGGGGCCGTGGTTTTTTTTTTTTTTTAATTCTACATTTTCATTTTTTTCTTATCAATTCTTTTTCATTACTTATTCTACTTTAGTCAATCGAACACATTTCATTATACTTATCCTTCATCTTCGTGGCACAAATCTACATATTATTTCAAGCGTAAGAGAAATATCTCGGATAAATGGTTTGAGAAATTAATTATAGGAAACCTCAAAGTGAAATATATATAAGAAACAATTGAATACAATCAGAATTAAGGATTTTTTCAGTCGTTTGTGTGTTTCAAAAGAAAACTAATTTTTTTAAGAAAGTGGGGGTTATTGATATTTAGTCACTTCTTATTTAGCATTTCACTAAAAATTTGGGATTAATCATTTGTGTTGACAAAAGAAATTGAAAAAGTATGAAACATGAGCTAAAATGGGAAAAAGATCAAATATAATTACTTTAAAGACACGAAAGACATTGAAAACTATATTTAATTTTCTTGCCTTTTTCGTGTTTACTATATATTTTGGGGCCTGTGGTAATATTTTTTTCCTTACAGTTTCCACTCGTCAAAGATGAATGGTAAATCCAAAATTTTTGTTAGTATGGGGTTTTCCAGTTATTTTTTATTTTTCACTACAGGAAAATTTCTTTCTTAGTATGGGGTCCATTTATTTATATTTTTTAGTTAATATTCTTTTTTTTCTGTGCCACCTTTGTAGGAGTACATGCAACTAATTAATGTATTATTGATAATTAGCGTTGTGTCCGTTCGAAGAATGTGAACTAAAAACACCATTGTGAACCATTGTTTTTGTTGTACAGGCACAATGCTAGTAAATACTCCGTAGAAATGTGTTTGGCCTGAAAAAAATCTCTAAACCCCAAATCCTAATTTTTCTAGAATTTTTTGTTTTTTTTGTTTTAAAAAAAAGTCTCAAATCCTCTTTCCCCTCTTACTCCCACCACATCTGTAACTTCCCTATTTTCTCTCCCTGGCTCTATCTATATTTCTGCTTTATTTTTTGTACTTTCACAACCATAGCAATTGATTGGAACGGTCATGAGTTTGTTACAAGATTTTGTTGTTTTTTTCCCCTTATTAGCATTGTGCCCATTGAAACAACATGAAAAAAAAAAATTCACATTAATGTACTTTTCATTCCCTAGTATCGAATGGGTAGAACGCTAGTAAATACCCTATAGAAATGTATTTTTCCAAAAAAAAATCTCCATACCCCAAATTCCTTCTTTCTTGAATTTTTGACATTTTTCAAATCTAGAGATCCTCTTTTACCTCTTATTCTTCTGGGTGTCCCACGATCCCAACCCATCTCTAACTTCCCTATTTTCTAGGTCTCACTCCCTTCTATATTTCTATTTTAAAACGTTCATGTTTTAGTTTTGCTCTACTTTCACAAATCACAATTGTAATAATTGATTGCAACTCTTAACTCGTGGTGCTTCCTGCGGAACAATATTTTGGAGTAATATTTCCACAACACTGTGTCACTGGAAAAATCAAGAGAGGGGGAAGAGTTTTCTCCATGTATTGAGGTATGTAATCAAGCATTTACTTCTGCATTTAAAAGCCCTCATTAATTTTAATATAGATATGATCCCACCTCTCAATTATAATTTCACATGCTTTGAAAGTACCATGTCACGAAGAGTGAGTTACGGAGAGAGAAATCAAACTTGAGTAAGATGTTGGGTGACGGGTATTGCAGTCATTAAGGTTGAATCGATTGAGGAAGGAAGCGGAAGAAACGAGGTAGTTGGAGGGGAAGGGGGTTATGTTCCATAGAGCTCTATTGCGGTCCCAATTTGATATATCGAACTTGTAAAATAGAGTCCCTGCAATCAGCTAGATGTTAGTCCTTCCCATATCTTGTCTTTCCCTGTAAGTTATGTCATTATTCAATAATAAAATAGTTTTGACTCGTAAACTTTTTTCCAACAATAAAAAAGCTTAATGGAAATTGAAAATTTGCTGCAAAAATTGAAAAAATGTGCACAAAAGTGCTCTGTGTTTTTTATCCTAATCACGACACTACATTTTTAAAAAGATAAAAATTGTGGATGGAGTATTGTAACGGAGAATGGAGTAACATTTAAGCATTCAATTAAAGTTCAGCATCAAATATATGGTTTAAGTAAATTGATAATCTTTCTAAAATACAGCTGAAGGTACTTCAATGATCAAAGAGAAAGCCATTCTTGATGTCAAAATTAATAAGGTATTGATCAACAAAACATATTGTCATATCTCTTTTGATTATTGTATGCAATAGAATATAAAAATAAAATAATATAACCAAAACAATAAAAAAAAATTACATAGTAAACCCAATAAACCCTTTTACTTTTAGTATTAGTAAGTAATAACCAAATGGAAAAACGATAGGAGATTCAGTTCATGTAATTCATTAACAAGGGAATGGGCCCCCCTGGGCTGATATTTGAACCGGTTAGCTTACATTTAAAATATTTACCAATCAAAACTCTTTCTCGTGGATTTGTAGGAGTGAGTAAACTTGGTCGTTACGAAATTTGTTCGTATCTCATTATAGAAATAGCCTCTCCTTTCTGAATTTCGTCCCTCCAACCAATCCAAGAATGTATCCTAAAACAAAGGTTGCCCGCTCTTATTTCGAGCAAATTTCGTTGGAGACCATCGACAATAATTACTCCTTCAACCCAATTACCAGGTCCGTTACATTTATGACCATTGAACCCCTCACCACAACCAACAATTCCTCAACCAGAGACCCTTCCACTAATGAATCCACCACCACCATTACAACAACATAATTTGGCACCAACAACTCCACGATGACCACGAATACTACAACCAAAGAACCCGTCACAAAAAATCCACCATTACAAACCTCGTCACCAACAAATCTCCGCCATCGATGACCCGACCACCATTACCATAGACACAACGAGCCTCAAACCACTCATTTCTTAAGAAGGCCGACCACCATTTCTATGGAGGCTGACCACCATTTCTGTCACTGCCACCTCCTCCTCGACCCATTATCAAAGAAGAAGATGATCTCATGGGTTGTACCTCTGTTGGCCGTCCTCTTTTCTATTGCTCTTCTCGTAGTATTGGTCGTTAGAATTTTAAATTGTATCATACGAATATGAACAATGGAGTCGTGGCTAGCCAAAAAATCCAAGTTCTTTTAGATTCTTTTTCTCACTTGTCTCCTCGTTTCAAATAACCACAAAAGGAGAGGTTACTTTCAATGTCATGAAGCCCCACTTGATCACTTTGATGCATTCTATGACAACACACTTTGGTGTGTTGTAGAACGCCACAAATTAAGCATTCAAGAGGCTTAATAACATTGAAAATAATATCTCCTTTTGTGGTTATTTGAGACGAGGTGACACTGTTGGGAGAAAAAGAAGCTAAATGAACTTAGATTTTTGGTCTAGCCACGGGCTCCATTGCTAATATTTGTATGATATCACTTAAGATTCTAACGAAGAAGACTACGCGAAGAACCATAAAAGAGATAATGACCGACAAAGGTACAACCCCTGAGTCATCTTCTTCTTTGCTAATGAGTCCAGGTGGAGGTGGTAATGATAGGAATGGTGATTGGCCTCAATAGGAAGTGAGTGGTTGTATCTAATATGGTAATTAATTTGTTGGGTCATGGATGAGGAGACGTGGAATTGGTGTTGCCAATTTATCTTCTGGTTAAGCTCAAAATAAGAGGAACTCTCCTCTTTTTGAATGAATTACTGTGATTGGACTTCAAATTTCAAGTTTGATTATTCATGCCATATCGGCAATGGAGAAAGAAGTGTCCCCTCTTCTCTGGTAACCCGCCATCACTTTAATGTTCATTTTGGATTGTTTAGAGATTGGTAACCTGCCACCGCAGTAATGTTCACTACAACAAATATGGGCTTTAATATAGCATTTTTCCTAGAATGCTATAAGAGAGAGTAAATAATAGCGTTCATGGTGTTGTAGCGAATCAGAAGTGAAGTGGGAGGATTTATATAGCGTTTAACTATCTCAATTATAGCGTGCAAGGGTTTACATTGCATTTCACATACTCAATCACAGCGTCCACATATTTTGGCACCAGCCTCACTTTGGGGGAAATATTAGACGCCATTCACTTGGTGGGAAATCCTCTGAAATTCCAATCGATTCCATAAGAAATGGCCCCAAAAGGTTTGATTACTGTTAAAACTCCCATGACCTCTAATAACCCATTTCGTGTTGGCTGTTGATAGCTGTTCCTCTATTGTTGTGTTAGGGTTTCAGTCATGATTTCGTTCCGTGCTCTACCTAAAGGTTTGTTCCTTCTCCTCTAGTTTCCAAGAATTTGATTGAAATAGGTCTCACACCCTACTGCCTAGCTCGATTTTTTTTTCTGGCTCGATTTTTTGGGGCTTTTTCTGCCATAGTTGGATTCTAAGGCTGGTTTTGAATGAACTGCTGTGCCCTTGGAGTACCCTTAGATATTTGGGACCTATAGTTTTTTCAACTGTGACGATAGATAATAGGTTACTTCTGGAACGACAAGGAAAAAAATTATGAATTACAGTTCCAGGTTGTATTTGTTTTGTTTGTCTTTGCCCATTGTTGCTTGCCTTTTACGTGTTTGATAAAATGCCATTACAGGGCTTTTTGTAAATTTCATCATTCATTTCTATTTGCAAGTAAGCAAGAATATTGTGTTTGTCAAATAAGTATGCCATGAATTTGGATGCTCTACGTTGCTCAAAGATGTTGAGGCAATAGCTTTCTGCGTCTCACAGTTTGGTGTATTGATATTTGTTTTCTAGTGTTTCTATCTAAAACCAATTAGTGTTAGGAAGGGCTTCAATTAAGCCTTTTATGGCATTCGACATTGCACCCGCAAGTTTGTTTTTAGAGCGGTCACATGGAGTGGTATTGTGTAACCAAATCTATGGGGGCACTTCGGGCCCAACAATTCCTCTCTCATGATGACGCTCCCACGACTTGAATCCATGACCTCCTGGCTCTGATGTCGGACCACTTTTCCACCATCTCTCATAAAAACAATTGGTGTTAGGAAGGGTTTTAATTAATTCTTTTATGACATTCGACGTCGCACCTGGAAGTCTGTTTTTAGAGCGGTTATTGGGAGTGACATTATGTAACCAAATCCATGGGGGTACTCCGGGCCTAACAATTTGATTAACTCCGAAGTATTCTCCTCTCTTACTTTAGTTGTGCATTAGTGATACGTTCCATTAAATTCTGGGAATTTGCATGTACTCCTTAGTTATCGATGTTGGTTACGGATGCGGTAACCCAATTTAAGATTCTGGGAATTAAGATACTGGTTTTCATATTGGGTCTTTGCTCTTGAGTCTTCATCTCAATTACATTGCCATATGAAGGTAAGATGTTGCTAGAATGTGAAGATACTCAGAATTAATGAGCTGTAAGTATGAAATAAGTGCAGAAAATTGACTTTAAAAGTTAAAAAGATAGATTTGTTTGCTGCAAATCGGAAATCAACATTTAAGCATTTGGTTAAAGTTTAGCATCAAATATTTGGTTTAAGTAATTTGATAATCTTGCTAAAATACAGCTGAAGGTACTTCCAATGATCAAAGAGAAAACGATTCTTGATGTCAAAATTAATGAGGTATTGATGAATAAGACATATTGTTATATCTCTTTTTATTATTGTTTGCAATAGAATATAAAAATAAAATAATATGACCAAAATATTATAAAAAAAATTACATAGTTAACCCAATATACCCTTTAACTTTCAGTAGTAGTAAAAACCAAATGGATAAAAAGAGAGGAGATTCAGCTCATGTAATTCATTAACAAGGGAATGGGTCCCCATGGGTTGAGATGGTTAGCTTACATTTAATATTAGTTTTGTTGGCGTTTTTCGGGTTATGTCAAGCCTTTCGGTGTATGTAACTTGCTTATGGGCTTTTGGGAGGTAGAATGCTTAAGGTTTGAGTCTACATGCTCCATTTGAGATATTACGAGCTTCATGATAAAGCCAATGCCTTGTCAAGTGTTTCAGAACTCAATTCAGAAAGGTATACTTATGCATGTCATATTTGCGTTTAGGTTTGATCATCATGGTTTAGGCCACATGAGTTTTAATTAGTCAACTGGATTGATTCAATTCCTAAATCATGATTATGACAAAGACATTTGAATTCTAGTCTTTTGAATCCCTTATTGTGTTTGAAAAGCATTTACATGCATCTGATAGCCGTTGCTGTGCACTTGGTGTTTGTAAGCGTTTGGTAGCCTGTGTCCTTTTAGTGACTATTGGGTTCATAAGCGTTTACATGCATCTAGTAGCCCTTTTTAATGACATGTGTCATATTTTGAGAGGTTTACTTGAGGGCTCCGAAATTGTGCACTATATAAGCTCTTTTTCTCTCATTTTAGGGCATACACTTTTTTGAAAAAAATCAGCCCCCTTTTTAGAGACAAAGTGTCTCATTCTTCTTTTTGTGGAACTTGACGTTCTTGATGATTTGAGCTTGCTCTTCTCATCTTTCTTCAATCTAAAATCTTCCTCTCCATGAATCCACTCTAGGTTGATTTTGTTTTTCAAAAGTCTTCATAAAAATCATATTTTTCATACATCATGTTGTGTTGCCTACATATCTATGTGGCCGGATGATCCAGAGCTATTTTTGAAATGGAGATCGAGGGGTGTTGGACTCGTGGAGGCTATGGAATCAAGAAGGGGCTCTGGGAGCTAAATCAAGGAATGGAGTTAGGTGTAGCATAGGGCAAATTGGTAATTCCTAATCTTGTAACTCTTGATTTAACCTTTTGATTTATAACAATTAGTAGATTAGGCCGTGGTTTTTTACTTAGAGTGTTTAGACTCTAAGTAGTTCTCACGTATATCCTTGTGCTCGTGTTCTTTTGCTTATTGCTATACTTCTTCATTTTGTGGTTTAAATTGTCTCACCATGGAAAATGATTAAGTGGATTAAAGTTGTGATAGTTAATTTTTAATTTGGTAGTCCTATTCACTCCCCTCTAGGACTTCTTATACCTTAGCATAATTTAAATTAAAATATTTACCATTCAAAACATTGATTAGTTGTTGCAGTGACATTAGATTGTTTGACAAATATAATCAAAGTCGGTCCTTTACATACAACATTCTCAACAAATAAAAGTTGTCATGGTCAACATTGTTATCTTGGAAGTCGGACAAAACTCTATCGTGTGGATTTGCTAAGTGAATATACTTAGTCGTTGCGAAATTTGTTCGTATCTCAATATAGAAGTAGCCTCTCTTGCTTTTTGAATTTCGTGCCTCTAGCCAAACCATGTATGCATCCTAAAACAAAGGTTGCCCGCTCTTATTTTGAGCAAATTTCGTTGGAGACCATCGACAATAATTCCACCATAAACCCAATTACCAAGTCCATTACATTTATGACCGTTGAACCCCTCACCACAACCAATTATTCCTCAACCAGAGACCCTTCCATTTCCACCAACACCATTACAACAACATGTTAAAAGATCATCACAACCTCTCTTGAGTTTTCCGGAGTCTTCTGGATGTTGCAGGAAACTTCCGGGCTATTCCGGAAATACCTAGACTTTTCTAGAATGCTACGGAATCGCCTAGAATATGCTAGTCTTCTAGGCCTTTCCGAAATGTTGTGAAGTATATTAGAACATTCTAGGTTCTACTAGAATGTTCTAGAATATTATGAACCACACTAGAGCTTTCCGGATGCTACAAGAATATTATTTCGGAATATGATGAAAGCTTATGGGCTCCACTAGAAGCATGGAGTGATGAGTGCTTCTATTAGTATCCATTGGTGTCTATAAATAGGGGTGAGGTCCTCATTTGTAGGCAATGCAACTGAAATGCAACAAAGAGAGACTCCAAGTAAGTGAGTGAGAGTCCAAGTATGAGGCGTCCAAGTACTAAAAGAGTTTGTGTCCAATGTTAAAGTGTCTTCCTAGATTGTGTGTGTAATAGAGTCTTCCTTTTGTGAGTGATAATGTGTGTTGTTGTACACAACTTAAGTGTACAAGTGCTTGTAATCAATAAAATTACATTTGTTGGTTGTGTTCAAACTCTACAATCTGGTATCAGAACCGAGTCGGTCAAGACCAGTTGGTTTAAATGATCGTGCACGATTTAGAGACTGTGGAGCTTGTTGGCTTGCTTGTTCAAAGAAGAGAGAGACCTACCAAGTCACAATGGCGGATCTTGTGAACACATCTAGCGGGATTTCAAGATTGAACAACCACAACTATCGGAGTTGGAAGAGTCGCATTAAGTCCTACCTTGAAGGACAGGACTTGTGAAAGGTTGTTAATGGAGATAGTACCCAACCACCCAAGGAAGTAGAAGCACTCCGAAAATGGAAGATTAAGGCCGGGAGGGCAATGTATGTGCTTAAGACAACCATTGAAGATGAGTTGCTCAGGCAAATTGAGGATGACGACACACCAAAATGGCGTGGGACACCTTTGCATCATTGTTCTAAAAAACAAATGATGCTCGGCTCCAGTACTTGAAAAATGAGTTGATGTCTATCACCCAATGAGGTAAAAGCATAAGCAAGTACTTTACCAAGATAAAGGACTTATGCTGTGAAATCTCGGATCTCAATCCTAAAGCAAATATTAACAAGGAAAGGAGGAGGAGGATAATTGTACACGGGTTGAAGCTCGAGTATAATGCGTACATCACGGCAGTACGAGGTTGGACAACTCAACCAACTCTAATAGAGTTAGAGAATTTATTGGTCAATCAAGAAAGCTTATGCAAGTAAATAGCTAGAGTGTCAATAAAGAATGAAGAGGAGGCATTCTACAGCAACAACAAGAAGGGCGGACATTATCAAAAGTAGAACAAAAAGGGCAGAGAAAGTAATGGAAAACCTAAGAACAGAAAAGATGGCATCAAACCTCAACATGGGAGAAGTCCTTGGACAGGGGGAGTTCAACCAAATTGTAACACAGACGAGCGACGATACTCTGGAAAGTGTTACAACTACGACAAGAAAGGGCACTTTCAGAAAAAATTGTCCCTTCAAGAAAAAATGAACAAAAGGGAACTTGGTGACTTCTAAAAATCACCAAGTAGACAGTGAAGAAGAGTGGGACCTTCAAGCATCTTTTGCGATGTCTGGGCCTACTGAAGGATATTGCTCAAAAGAGGAGATAGACTTCGATGAACCTCCAGAGCAATCTAACACAGTCACTGAAGAAGTAGGTGTTTCCTCGATAGTGATAGAGAAGAGTGAAATGGCCCTTGCTGCAGTGCCCAACCGAGGAGCCATCAACTACAATGATGATTGGATTGTTGATTTAGGATGTTCCAATCACATGACTAGAGATAAGAAGAAGCTGTCTAATCTGTCCGCATACAAAGGAGATCGGGTGGTGGTAACGGCAGACAACTCAAAGTTGCTGATAACTGACATTAGTAAGACTGTTATCAATCCTCGGTTTAGCCCTAGCGAAGTTAATCTACAAGATTTCTATCATGTGCCAGGGATGAAGAAAAACTTGTTATCAGTCTCACAACTAACGTCCTCGAGTAACTATGTAGTTTTAGACCCGAAGGATGTTAAGGTGTACCAAAGCCTTAAGCCAGTGGGTACACCAATCATGGAAGGGCCGACATCGGAGTCAATCTACATAATGTTAGCTGAATTGGCTTACGTAGATAAGACTAGAAAGAATGAGACTGCGGATCTTTGGCATGCACAGTTGGGGCACGTGAGTTATCATAAACTGAAGATAATGATGAAGAAGGCTACGCTTAAGGATCTTCCCTAGCTAGACGTTCGAGAAGACATGATTTGTGCAGGATGTAAATATGGCAAGGCACACCAATTGCCGTATGTGGAGTCAAAGTTCAGAGCCAAAGAACCCTTGGAGCTCGTTCACTCGATGTGGTTTGGGCAGGTAAAGCAAGCATCGATTAGCGGCATACGCTACATGGTGACCTTCATCGACGACTACTCAAGGTACGTTTGGGTAGACTTCATGAAACAAAAGTCAGAAACTCTATCAAAATTTAAAGAGTTTTGTGAGAAGGTCGAAAGTGAGTTCAGAAAAAGATTTGGATGCTTACGAATGGATAAGGTGGAGAGAATACGTCGGATGAATTCTCAAATTATCTAAAGGAGTGTAGAATCCGACGACAATTGACCTACCCAGGTACTCCACAACAAAATGGCGTTGCTGAAAGGAAAAATTGACATTTTGTAGAGATTTGTCGAAGCATGCTACATGCAAAGAATGTGCCTAGTCGTTTTTGGGCAGAATGCATGAAGACGGCAACTCATGTGATCAATAGGCTACCACAGGCAAAGCTAGGCTGTCTCACCCTATGAGAAGTTGTGGTCCACACCGCCCACACTAAGTCACTTCCGAGTCTTCAGATGTGTATGCTACGTGTTTGTGCCAGATTGCATAGCAAGTTTGATAAGAAGGTGATTCGTTGCATCTTCGTGGGCTACAATGGTGACAGGAATGGGTGGAAATGTTGTGACCCTACAATTGGTCGGTGTTATACGTCAAGGAATGTGGTCTTTGATGAAGCTTCGTCATGGTGGTCACCGCAAAAGGTGGAGTTGCCAAACTACGAAGATTTGGAAAATCATTTGCATGAGGAGTTGAGGGAAATAAGAGAGAGAGAAGAATCTCATGATTCAACTCAGGAGCCGACACCTAGAATAGGAGATGGTGAGCAACGACCAAGTTGAACTAGTACGCTAGAAAAGCCTATGAGCCTGTGGCAAACTAGAGTACATCCTAGCAATCCAGAAGAGGTTCGCCAAAGTCAACAGGAGGTAGAAGAAGATGACCTACCGCCAAGGAGATCTACCCGACAAAGGAAGCCTAATCTAAAGTACATGGATGCTGCGTTGGCTAAGGAAGAGATAGAGGTGAACCACATAAAGACAAACAAACCAAGTTGTTGACAACTTTACTGAGAGACTCAGGAATTCTATGCTCAGCAAATTCAGAAAGCAGCTTGGCATGAAGAGTAAGGCAGAGCTAAGAGAGTTGGTGCTGAAGGGGAGTGTTAAAAAATCATCACCACCTCTCTTGAGTTTTCCGGACTCTTCCGGATGTTGCTGGAAACTTCCGGGCTAATTTAGAAATACCTAGACTTTTCTAGAATGCTCCAGAATTGCCTAGAATATGCTAGAGTCTTCTGGGCCTTTCCGGAATGTTGTGGAGTATACTAGAACATTCTAGGTTCTACTAGAATGTTCTGTAATATTATGGACCAAACTAGAGCTTTTTGGATGTTACAAGAATATTATTTCGGAATATGATGAAAGCTTATGGACTCCACTAGAAGCATGGAGTGATGAGTGCTTCTAGTAGTATCCATTGGTGCCTATAAATAGGGGTGAGGTCCTCATTTGTAGGCAATGCAAGTGAAATGCAACAAAGAGAGACTTAAAGCAAGTGAGTGAGAGTCCAAGTGTGAGGTGTCCAAGTACTAAAAGAGTTTGTGTCCACAGTTAAAGTGTCTTCCTAGATTGTGTGTAATAGAGTCTTCCTTTTGTGAGTGGTAATGTGTGTTGTTGTACACAACTTAAGTATACAAGTGCTTGTAATCAATAAAATTACATTTGTTGGTTGTGTTCAAACTCTACACAACATAAATCGGCACCAACAACTCCACAATGACCACGTATATTACCACCAAAGAACCCGTCACAAAAAATCCACCATTAAAAACCTCGTCACCAACAAATCTCCACCATCAATGACCCAACCACCATTACCATAGACACAACTAGCCTCAAACCATTCATTTCTTAAGAAGGGCGCCGACCACCATTTCTATGGAGGCTGACCACCATTTCTGTCACTGTCGCTTCCTCCTCAACCCATTATCAAATAAGAAGATGATCTCACGGGTTGTACCTCTGTTTGTCATCCTCTTTTCTATGGCTCTTCTCATGGTATTGATCGTTAGAATTTTAAATTGTATCATACATTGATACAAATATGAACCATGGAGTCGTGGCAAGCCCAAAAATCCAAGTACTTTTAGATTCCTTTTCTCTCACTTGTCTCCTCGTTTCGAATAACCATAAAAGCGGAGGTTACTTTCAATGTCATGAAGCCCCACTTGATCACTTTGATGCATTCTATGACTAGACACTTTGGTGCGTTGTAGAACGCCACTAACTAAGCATTCAGGAGGCTTAATAACATTGAAAATAATCTCTCCTTTTGTGGTTATTTGAGACGAGGTGATACTGTAGAGAGAAAAAGAAGCTAAATATTTTGGTCTAGCCATGGGCTCCATTGATAATATTTGTATGAAATCACTTAAGATTCTAATGAAGCAGACAACGAGAAAAACCATAAAAGAGATAATGACCAACAAAGGTACAACCCCTAAGTTATCTTCTTCTTTGCTAATGAGTCGAGGTGGAGGTGGTAATGATAGGAATGGTGATCGGCTCCATAGGAAGTGAGTGGTTGTATCTAATTAATTTGGTAATTAGTCGGGTGATGGATGTGGAGACGTGGAATTGGTGTTGGCAATTTATCGTATTCTGGTTAAGCTCAAAATAAGAGTGAGTTCCTCTTTTTGAATGAATTACTATGATTGGACTTCAAATTTCAAGTTTGATTATGGTTGCCATATCGGCAATGGAGAAAAAAGTTGTTGCCTCTTCTCTGGTAACCCGCCATCACTTAAATGTTCGTTTTAGATTGTTTAGCGGTTGGTAACCCGCCACCACAGTAATATTCAAAAATGGGCTTTAATAGCATAAGTTAATAGCATTTTTCCAAGAATGCTATAAGAGAGTAAATAATAGCATTCACGGTGCTGCAACGAAGCAGAAGTGAAGTGGGAGGATTTATGTGGCGTTCAACTATCTCAATTATAGCGTGCAAGGGTTTACATTGCATTTCACTTACTCAATCACAGCGTCCACATATTTAGGCGCCATCCTCACTTTGGGGGGAGATATTAGGCGCCATTCACTTGGTGGGAAATCCTCTGAAATTCCAATCGATTTTGTAAGAAATGGCCCCCAAAGGTTTGATTACTGCTGAAATTCCCATGACCTCTGATAAACCATTTCGTGTTGGCTGTTGATGGCTATTCGATTATTGTTCTGCTAGGATTTCAATCATGATTTCGTTCCGTCTTCTACCCAAAGGTTTTTCTTCTCCTCTAGCTTCCAAGAATTTGATCGAAATAGGTCTCACACCCTACTGCCTGGCTTGATTATTTTCTTTTGGCTCAATCTACTAGGGATTTTTTTGCCATAGTTGGATTCTAAGTCTGGTTTTGAACGAACTGTTGTGCCCTTGAACTACCCTCAGATATTTGGGACCTATAGGTTTTTCAATTGTGATAATAGATCCAAATAGGTTACTTCTGGAACAACATGGAAAAAAATTATGAATTACAGTTCCAGGTTGTATTTGTTTTGTTTGTCTTTGCCCATTGTTGCTTGCCTTTTATGTGTTTGATAAAATGTCGTCATAGGACTTTTTGTGAATTTCATCATTCCTTTTCATTTGCAAGTAACGGAGAATATTGTGTTTGATAAATAAGTATGCCACGAATTTGGATCCTCTATGTTGCTCAAAGATGTTGAGGCAATAGCTTTTTGCGTCTGACAGTTTGGTGTATTGTATAAGTTTTCTACTGTTTCCATTTGATTAGCTCCGAAGTATTCTCCTCTCTTACTTTAGTTGCGGAATAGTGATAGGTTCCATTAAATTCTGGGAATTGGCATGTACTCCTTAGTTATAGATGTTGGTTATTGATGTGGTAACCCAATTTAAGATTCTGGGAATTGAGATTTGGTTTCCATATTGGGTCTTTGCTCTTGAGTCTTCACATCTCAATTCCATTGCCATATTAAAAGTTAGAAATGCAGATTTGTTTGCTGCAAATCGGAAACCCAAGACTAAAATGTAGATATCTCTATGTTTTTTTTCTGGGTCAGTTTTATTCCTGATTTGTTTACGTATTTGGTAGCACCTTGATCTTAGTTTGCTTGATTTTGGTTGCTTAGTGAATTTTTAATTAGGTGGTAATTGACATATTACAGTGCAAAATGAGGCATGTTTTTAAGAATCTGTTACATAAGAAGATGGCCCCATTGAAGTGCATTTGGATTTAAAACAATCTGTCACTAGAGTTCCATTAATTCGTGCTACATCTCATCCCAAACTAAAGGTACTCAATTTTCTAGATGCAGCGAAATGATTGGTCCCAATCTGTCTACCCTTCGAAGTCCTGTACAGGAGGGCACTTAATGCTTTGTGGTTAGCTTCCCTCTTCAAGTCTACTACCATTTCCACAAGTTTTCAGCCCTTCACCTCAAACAAATATAGAAGTATTGCATGTAGGGCTGAGTTTGGTTTTACAGCTTTGTTGAATTAGCATGCATAAACCATAAAACCTACAGTCTTGTTTGTTAGTTTAGTTCCATTGCTGCCATATATATGCATTGTAAAAGAGTGGCCAAACTATCATTGGTTGAGAGTGATTATAAGGAAATCTAGATCTATACTACTTATAAAAGAGTGAGATGTTGATATAATCTTTAATTCCTAAAACACCCTTCACGTTCCATTCCCTAAAAAACAAGAACCTATCGTTCAAACATCCAAGAGATGTATCCTTTAAACCCAACTATTTTGCTTACTCCAACCCTTGCTTTCCTTGCTTCTTGTTCTCGTTATTTCTATAATTGGTGCTAATGGGGCCGGTTGAACTGAAGCCACTGTCCTTGCTATTGGGTTGCTCTTGTTGTTGGTTGAAGTAGCATCACCATCCTTGTTGATATCTTTTGTCTCCCTTTTTTGATATCGAAAACTTCAAAATTGAATAACCAAGAAACTTAGTAAGTTTGGAGTTTGGACTCTTTGGACTCCTTTGTTCTCTTATTCTCAAAGTCTCTCAGACTTAATATGTGTCCATAGGCTGCTAACAATAAATCCAGTTAAATATAGTAATTAAACACTAGAAGAAAAATGACTATTCCCGGCATTAGAAAACCGCCGGAAAGAGTCCCAAAACTACTGGGAAAAGTATTACCGGCGGTAAAAATGCAAAAAACCGCCCGCCATCAAAATGGCCGTCAGGAAAAGATAAATGGCGGTAATCTACCACTAGTAATAGTAGTCGACTTTTGCCGGCGGTTTCATTACCGCTGGTAATGGTTATTTCCGAAAAAAATTGTCCCGCCAAGTTTCGAACCCGCGACCCTTTGTGTGGGGCCTCAACACCTAACCGCCCGAAAACCCAAACTTTTCAATTATACTTAGGAAATAAAAATATTTATATTAAATTTTACATTTTTATTGGCGGTTTTTTGGATTACCGCCGGTAATAGTAGCATTACCGGAGGTTTATAATTACCGCCGGTAAAAGTGACCTTTTCCGGCGGTTTTATTACCGCTGGTAATAAAAACGCGGGAAAAATTATTTTTTGCAGTGGGTTGTGATTACCGCCGGTAAAAGCAATTTTTGGTGTAGTGAAATAATTACATTTTGCAGATAAGAAGAATCATATTTGTTTATTTTGGAAATAATAGTTACGTAACTAACCAAAATCAATTAATCAATTTTAGGATTTGATCCAAAGACAAACAACCACAAAATAATCCGAATCTTGTATAAAAAAGAAGCTGCGGAGGGGGGGACTGAAAAAGAAAGAAGAAACAAGCTGGGGATGGGAAGGTTTGGGGTGTTCATCCTTGGGTGGAGGTTTATGCTCTCAGCACTGGGTTGTGGAAAATAGTTAAGGGTGCCAAAATTCGGTATCACGTGGTTGAGTATTTCTAGTCTAGTATCTTTCCTAATGGCGGGGTACATTGGATGGCGTATAGTGGTGGAAAGAGCAACAATTACTGTAATGTAATCCTAGTGTTCAATGTTGGGAGTGAGGTGTTTAGGGAGGTGAACCTGCAAAAATTGGTCAGTGAGTGTCCGCTGGATTTGGCGATGGTGGCTTTTAGGGATTCGATTTTCTATTTTTCAGTATGACGATGGCGGCCCATATACCTGTAATGGTTGTACTGGTTAGGTCATGAAACAGAATGGAGTGGAAGTGTCTTGGAGTAAGCTGCTCACTGGTTCTTGAATGGTGGTGTTTCTAGCATTTTGGGTTTTAGGAGTAGTGGGGAGGTGGTAGTGGAAAAATGGGACAGTAAGCTGGTGTCGTGTCCGCCAGGGAGGATTAAGAAGATGGGAATTTGCAGTGGCAAAAAATCTTTCTATTTGGGTACCTATGCAGAGAGCCTAATCTTGCTTAACGGAGGAATTGTTGTCCCGACGGAGGACACTGCATTTTCTACTGGAGTTGATGATTCTTTGGATTCTTCTAAATTAGAGGAGCTCTCACGTTTTCACTACATGTTCGCTGCAAGTGGTCTCAATACCTAGTATGTGTTCTTGGTTTCATTGACATGTATTTCAAGCTCCTGCCTAGTATGACTATATGCATCTCAATTGAAGTTTAATTCAGTGTAGCTATGGCATAATGATTGTGTGCGGATCTATTTAAGTTTAGTCATTGGCACTTTTGTAATCAGACAAATTATTGCCTTGTTCTGCTTGAAATTGCTACCACCTTAAGTATTTGTCATGTGCTTGGTTGCTTTTGGGTTACAATAGATATTTCTGTTACTTCACTAATAAATTGAGTACTATCAGGAATATAGCAGCAGTTTCTTGCCTGGGTCATATAGATATATCTTCTGCTTATAGATCTTGGGTTGAATCAATTGGGCTACCTTCCAAGTTGTATATTAAAGGAATCAGCTTGTCGGCAGTTCGGCCAAACGTGCAGTTTGGCTGCTATCAGTAATGAAAGTGAAGTTGTGTTAAATAAAATAAAGATGTGGAATATGATTTTTTTTTTTAGCTACGTGGGTGACACTAGCTTACCTATTGCGGTTGTGGGACTCAAATCAATCTGATGATATCATCCAGGATCGCATCGTAATGCTTTTCAACTTTTGAGATTTTTCTAGAAGATTCTAAGCACACGGTGACATTGCCCACGATTTTCAGAGTCAGTACAAATATTTTGGTATTTTTTTAAATTGAAACCCGGACATTTCGAACTCCGCTCGGAGTAAATTGTACTGCGTTATGTTGCGTGATCAACCCACTTTTTATCGAGACCTTTGTTTCCTTTGGGTCTTGTCCATCACTACTTTTTGTGTACTTAATAAATACACATATATATATGTGCAATTATATATTAGCCTTATATGTATATGTGGTTATATACCTGTTTGGTTATTTTACTTCTTTGCAATGAAAAACAATTGATTGCGAGCATGCCAGAGAGAGTTTCAATCTTCTCTCTCATATTAATTTTGGAAAAATCTAATCTAATTAGGCGATTGTGTTTCTAATGGTTCAATTACTTCAAGTAAGAGGATTTTTCTTTCAAAGTGAAGAAATATAAACTAATATACTTAAGAAATTAAAGAATAACAAAGAAATAAGATACTTTGATTGATAAACCAAAGGTAAATGTGTGGGGTATTTTCCAAAGGATACGTAAGACGAACAGAATAGCTTGTCCAGAGCCACCACGTGACACACATGAGAAAAGAAACACAGAACAATACGCTGACGACCACTAGGCCCATAATTCAGTAAATCACTCAGGTCTATTTGCTAGTCGGATAACGCAGAAGGGACGGCCTGATACATGAGAAACCCTAGTAGCGGCCTTACCTTATAAACATAAGGAAAGGAGAAGATATTCGAGGATATTCCCTGAATTAGTTGAGCTTACGAAGATAAGCACAAACTTACCCGGAGATGGAAAGCCAGTCAACTTACTAAACAAGAAGCGAACTCCCATGTAGGGTAAAACTCCAAACGAGCAATATGGAACTATCTTGGCAAGGATCCTTATCGGATACAGAATCAAGCAGGCTACACTGCCCAATAAGGGAGAATCCTAAACTTGGAAGGATTCCATACAGAAGAGAATTCCGCAAAGAATGTAAATACAAACTAATCGCCTATATAAGAAAATGACTCCGAAGTACTAGAGGTATGCTTAAACCCATTCTCATACTTACATACTTGTTTGACTTATCCTCCAGTTCGCCAAATACTAACTTAGCCATCGGAGGGCCCTTGCCGCCTAGAGGCAGGGGTGCTTTGTCTGTTTGTTTGTGCTGCAGGATCGAGATCGCTCCATTTGAAGAGGATTTGATCTCATAAGAGCAAGAAAATAACTTCATGAGTTTTCCCCCTCTTACAATTGGCGCCGTCTGTGGGAAAGGAAAAATCCCCCACTGAGATCATCCATGGACAATCATGATCTTCACACACCATAGAAGAGTGAGGTTGGGGGGATCCCTCTTTAGGGCTACCCGGTGCCCCAAAAAAGCCTCCCCCTGCAAGGTTGGCAAGCCAGGTGGAGCGCTTTCAGCCTACCAAACCCCGAAGGGGTTCATAGTTCCAATCGCGAAGGGATTAACGGAGGAATTCCCCATCGTGTCACACCTCAAAGAAGGCAGACTCCTGGGCGAGGCGAGGCAGGGAATATGCAGAGAGTTTTGTGCGAAGGGAACAAAAAGTCTCAGACCTGGCATGGAAGATTGCTCAGGAAGAAGCCGCAATCCAAAATCTGAAGGACCGCTTGCGACAAGCGAAGGAAAATCTGAAACCCAAGTCCCAGGATGGTGGAAAAGACCGAAGACGGTCAGGAATGGAATCCCCGCCAGAAAGGGTGGATTCCATAGCTAGGAAGGGCCCACAAAGGAAGAGAAGAGCCACAAGTGAATCCCCAGATAGTGGGGAAAGAAGGCGGCATGGAAGGAACTAGTACGAAAGGTTCGATTCAAATGAACGTTACGATGAACGTGAAGTGGCCCGGGAAGCCGCTAGAAAGGTCCTCAACCATGTGATTGCTTCCCCACTTGCTAAATGGATCCAACGGGTGGACCCACCCGCTAGGATAAAGCACAATCCATTTGTGCTATACGAAACCATAGATTATCCAGTGACTTACATTTAGCACTACCAGCAGGCGATGTTTATGCATGCAAGGGATGACGCCTTGATGTGTAAGATGTTTCCATCAAGCCTTGGTAAGGTGGCGTTGAGCTGGTATCATCATAAGCTGGCACCAAACTCCATCCATAATGGAAGCAGCTCTCCGAGAAGTTCACAGCCCAATTCTTGATGAGTCGAGCGGCACCAAAAACATTTGACATCCTGACTGCCATGGGACAGAGGGAAGGAGAAAGTTTGAGGGAATATTCAAAAAGGTACTGGGAAACTTTTAATGAGATTGAAGACTGTAGCGAGGAGTACGCTATAGTAACTTTTGACTTTTGAGACGAGCTTGCCTGTTAGCTCAAATCTGAGAAAATCCATGACGATGAATCCAGTCAGAACGGTGGCAAAGCTCATGCAACGTATAGAACAGCATGCACTCGTCGAGGACAACCGTATGTGAGAAAGCAGGAAAGAGAGTGCAGGATGACCTGTCACTCCAAAGAAGAGGATGACGGAGCAAAAGGGTTATAAAGAGTACCCTACTAGCAGGAGGGATAGTTCGTCCAGCCGAAGAGACGACCACTGTGGAGACCCGTTCTTTCCACAGCATTTACACGGTTTTTAACGTACCAATTTACAATGTTGTACAAACTCAGAGATAAGTCATGGTTTCACAAACCCCCAAAAATGACTGGAAATCCAGAAAGGCGGAGAGCAACAAACAAGAAATGCAGTTATCACTGAGACTGAGGACACATGATAGAAGACTACTTCGAGTATAAGAAGTTCCTGGATGAGAAGGCTGCTGAAGGCCTCCTCGATGAATATGTAGTAGAAAGAAAGAAAGATCATGCAGCCCCAGCTGAGGAAGTGGACTATTTAGCAAAACCCAAGGGTCAAATCCAAATGATACAGGGCCACGTAGCCCCTACATCGAAAGTGAGATCAGATATGTACAAAAGCAAAACGAGCATGTGAAACATGTGTACAAGCTGGGTGTGAAGAGGCTCAGGGAAGAAGAGGTCACGGTGCGGTCAATCACGTTCACGAACGAAGACCTGGTCGGAGTAATGCTGCCGCACAATGACGCTCTGGTCATTACCTTACGACTAGGGGAATATGACATTGAGAAGATATTGGTAGACCAGGGGAATTGCACAAAAATCTTTTATTACGACACTTTTAGGAAGATGGAGTTGCCCAGGACGAACTTGGAAAAGAGTCAGACTCCTCTGATCGGGTTCGGGTCACAACCAGTCTGGCCCATGGGAAAGGTGACATTGTCCGTATGAGTAGGGTCTGTCGTGTTGAAAACAGAGTTCCTGGTTGTCGATGTCCCATCTTCCTACAACGTTATCATTGGCAGGACATGGCTGCATAGAATGAAGGCAATTTCATCAACCTACCATCAGATGATAAAATTCCCGATGGCATAAGGCATTGAGCACATCAAAGGAAATCAGAAAATGGCAAATCAACGTTTAGTCTCAACGATCTACAGAGCCTCCAAGGCACATCTCGTTCAGTCCGTTGAAGTATCCAATCAAGATACATTAGAAGACGTTGGAGGGAATCCAGCCCTAAGAACTATGGAAGGATTGAAAAAGGTTCAACTCGACAACCAAAATCCAGAAAGGTACTTTCTAGTAGGAGAAAAGCTCGATGAGAAGGAGGAAGAAGAACTTGTACATTTCCTCAAATAGCACGTCGATGTGTTTGCCTGGACTCCCCAAGAGATGCTAGGCATCGATCCCAATATAAACTGTCATCATTTAAACGTAAACCCCCATCAAAAGCCAGTAGTCCAAAAGTCCAGAAGGTTGGCTCCTCAGCACGCAGAAGCAGTCAATGAAGAGCTTGATTGTCTCTTAGAAGCCAAAGCAATCAGGAAAGTGAATTACCCTGAATGGTTGCCCAACATGGTCATTGTCAAGAAAAAGAACGGGAAATGGAGAATGTGCATTGATTTCACTAGTCTAAACAAGGCTTGTCCCAAAGACAGTTTTCCACTGCCTAGAATTGATCAGCTCGTTGATGCAATGGCTGGGTACGAATGAATGAGTTTTTTGGATGCCTACATGGGATACCACCAGATAACCATGCATGGGCCAGACAAAGAAAAGACATCGTTTATCACTCCACGAGGGCTGTATTGCTACAGGGTCACGCCATTTGGTCTCAGAAATACCAGGGCTACATACCAAAGACTCGCAACACTGATGCTTAAAGACTTGCTCGGGAGGACTATGGAAGTCTATATAGATGACATGGTGGTGAAAAGTAAGGAGAAAGCTGATCATCTAACCGATCTAAAGGTAACTTTTGATATCTTGCAACAATTTCAATAAAAGTTAAATGCTTCAAAATGTGCATTTGGTGTGAGTTCTGGAAAAGTTCCTGGGCCATTTGGTCACGGAAAGTGGTATAGAGGCCAATCCAGATTAGATTATAGCCCTCCAGAGACTTGAGAGCCCAAAGACAACCAAGGAAGTGCAAAAGCTGACGGGCATGGCGGCAACACTAAAAAAGTTCATCAGTCGCTCGTCGGACAGATGCAGGCCTTTCTTCCAGCTGCTGAAGAAAAGGAAAGGATATGAATGGGGACCGGAGCAGGAGGAGGCTTTCAAAGGCCTCAAGAAGTATCTCGGAATGCCCCCATTGTCGTCAAAACTAGGGGTGTAACCGGTTCGGTTCGGTCCTGTTCATGGCCATATTTGGGTGAACTGGAAAAACTCGGTTCGGGAGAACATTAGAACCGAAACTGGTTTTTTAGTGCTCGGTTCGGTTCATAGGTTGGTTCGGCTCGTGGAGGGGGAGAGAGTAGAGACGAACAAAAATGGAAAAAATATATCAGATCTGTAGAACATACAAACAGAAAACCATAGCAGATCTGTAGAACATACTAACAGAAAAACATAGCAGATCTGTAGAACATACAAACATAGATACATGCATGTATAGATTTTTCAATACCATGGCAAAACATAGCAGAACTACATGTATCTATAGACAAAAAAAAATGGAAAAACATATATACATATCAGATCTACTAATCGATCGAGATATACATACATGAATCGAACTCATCTCGTCTCGTCATGATTGCCACCACGTCGATCGTCCAACACCAGAATAAGTAATATTATTGCCTAGGTATGATAACAAGGCTTGGATAGCCAAGTTGGTAAGTGCATTCACTCCCGTGGAAAGGGGCCAGGTTCGAATCCCCAACTCTCATTTTTTACGAGTAATAAGAGTATATATATTATTTTAAATATATATAGAAAACTGGTTCGGTTCGGTTCGAACCAGGGTTAAAATTTTAAAAACCGAGAACCGAACCAGTTCTAAAATTTTATCAAGTTCAGGAACCGAACTGAACCGATGAAAGAAAACAATTTGAAAAAAAACCGGTTCGGTCCGGTTCTCCAGTTCGGTTTGGTTCTCCCGGTTTCTTTGTTCAGCCCTAGTCAAAACCAAAGAAAAGAAAGCGGCTGATTCTTTACCTGGCCGTCTCAAAGCATGCAATCAGCGTAACCCTCTTCCGAATAGAAGGCATAGAGCAAAAACCAATCTACTTTGTAAGCGAAACTCTCCTGGACGCACACACCAGATACCTCCCCTTGGAAAAGCTTGTTAAGGCTTTAATCATGGCTTCACAGAAACTGCCACATTATTTTCTAGAGCACCCCATCACCATGTACACTGAGTTTCCCTTGAAGGTGCTACTTCGAAAAGCAGACTTCTCTAGGAGAATCTCGACTTGGTCAGTAGAGCTCAGTCAGTACGACATTGATTTCCAACCAAGGACGGCCATCAAGGGCCAATTGTTGGCAGACTTCGTAGCTGAGTTTACCCCGGTAGAGGTTGAGCTTCCCATAGTTCGCGAACATGAACCAAGTCCTCAAGGCAACCATCAAAATACAGGAAGCTGGCATCTGTACGTTGACGGATTAGCATACAACAAAGGCTCAGGGGCAGGAATAGTGCTATTTGCTCCAGAGCACCTGATGCTCGAACAATCTATTCGTTTGGGCTTCAACGCAACGAACAATGTGGCAGAATACGAGGCACTCCTAATCGGGCTCAAGAGTGCGAGGACCCTTGGGGCCAAAAAGTTATAGATCTTCTATGACTCATAGCTCGTGGTAAATTAGCTACGTGGGGAATACGCTCTAAGAAACGAAAAATGGTGGCCTACACAAAGGCTATACAGGACCTAATGGCAAATTTTGAGGAAACAAAGATAGAGAAAATCACTTCAGGACAAAACGCTCATGTAGATTCATTAGCTTGCTTGGCCTCGACACTACCAACAGAGTACAAGCGCACTGTGGAAATTGAATACCTAGCCCAGCCTAGCATTGGGCAGGAGGCTAAAACCAACATGGATGCAAACCTAGGACCAAGTTGGATAGACCCAATCATCGCTCACTTGAAAGACGAAATCCTTCCAAAGGATAAAAAGGAGGACTACAATATTAAACTAAAGTCTGCTCATTTTTGGCTCTCACCACAGGGAAAATTATTCAAAAAGTCATATCACAGTCCCTACTTGTTTTGCGTACACCAGGTGACTTAACATAAAGACGCATCCCAAGCGTAGGACTCTCGACCGATGTATCAAAATATCCGGAAGTACCGGAGTCGAACCACAGAAACGGACGAACGTGTGCAGGACTCAAAGATGACGGGTTCACAGTTTATCTTGGCTCTTGGTTAGCCACCCCTTGTTTAATGAGGTTGATTTACTACTAAATTATCCAACTAACTTGATTAAATATGAATTAAAGAGGATTACAGTTGTGGGAACCTAGCGTCCGCAACTAGTTTAACCAATGTTTACTCGGGCCACAATTATTCATTTTATTGATTTTAGAATAAGAAAAAGAATCCCTAACAAATGCGCACCACCTGTTACCAGATTCCGTGCGCATTCGAATTCCGGCGATGCCTGGGTTTTGTTTGTTAGAAGAGTTTTCGTCTTCTAAAACTGCTCAAAAATTAAATTAATTCGATCCCAAGATAAGAACATTAATCAAACTGGCCACAGGATGCCTTCGCCCCGCGGCCGCACTCTACAAAATTACTCACTCATGACTTAAATAAATGCAACAAACATGTTAAATCTAGATCTAAACATGCTTCAAACAATTGAAATAAATTAAGCACGATACCAAATATTTGCAGCGAGAGAACGATGTGAAGAACAAGAAATCCAAATTGGAAATCCTCAAGAACTTGAATTAAACTTGAATCTGAAAATAATCCTGAAAACAGCAGCCCAAGTTAAGAAAATAAAACGTAAAGTATGAATTATTGGACATGTCTCCCTTTTTACCCTAAATCGAGTTAAGAGGGTATTTATATGGAAACCCTTCCTAATTACAATTAAAGTCTGGAAAAATGAAATAACTTCACGCGAGACCCAAAACGCCACTATTTCTATGCTTCATAAGCCCTCAGTAGTGCTACACCAATTTTGGTGTAGCCTTACTTAATTTCTTAAGCGTCGTTTGACCAAGTGACCTCAAAGTTGACCACTAAACCTCTCGGTAGCGCTACACCTATTTTGGTGTAGCGCTCCCCAGGGCTCTATTCACTTTATGGGCCCTCTTGTGCCATTCATGAGCGCTCCTTCAAAATCATGTAGCTCTCCCGATCCCATTACTTCGTATCCTCGAGAAATTCCCTTGAACACTTAGCCTCCTCATATTGCCTCCTCTTGGTCCTCGTGCATGCCTTCCCAACATCTCAAATTTTGTGCCAACATTCCTCAATTTCCTGCAAATTATGCTCAAAATACAAAAACCACCACATGCACATATCAAATGGAAAATGAGGCTTAAACCGCACGTCTAACATGCTAAATTACCCTACTTAGGCGCTTAAAAGCATGCTTTCCATGCGCCTATCACGTACATCCCACGCTGGTACAGAAGTTCTTACATGAGATACACGCCGAAACATGCAGCGGACATGCAGGAGGAAGATCAATAGCACATAGGGCAATAACCCAGGGGTACTGGTGGCTGTACATGTAGGAAGACACGAAATTGTTCGTCCGAAGTTGTGAAAAGTGTCAACAGTTCAAACCAATAATCTAGACATCGGCAAAAGACCTGCAGCCCCTCATTAGCCCATGGCCATTCGCTCAGTGGGGGCTTGACATCATAGGGCCCCTGCCTATGGCAACGAGAAAAAGAAAGTTCATGCTGATGAGGATAGATTACTTCACCAAATGGATCAAAGCAGAAACGCTTGCTAAGATCACAGAGAATAACGTGGAAAAATTTGTTTGGCAGAACATCATAACAAGGTTTGGGGTGCCCTACTACATAATTTCGGACAACAGAGCGCAAGTCGGGCCAAAGTTTGAAGCTTTCTATGCCCAACATGGGATACAGAACTACTACTCAACACCAGCGTATCCTCAAAGTAACGAATAGACAGATGCCTCTAACAAGACAATCCTCAAAGGAATCAAGCAATGACTGGACAAAAAGAAGGGAAGCTGGCCTGACGAACTCCTAATAGTGCTATGGGCATTCAAGACCACCCAAGACGATCAACGGGAGAAACTCCATACTCCTTGGCCTACGATACTGAGGCTGTGATTCCCATCGAAGTGGGGCTACCGACAAATAGAACAACATTGGTAGAGGCTGGTGGGAATGACCAAGCTTTGGCAACAAATTTGGATCTTGCAGAAGAACGACGAGAAAGAGCTTTGGTTACACTAGCAGCCTACCAACAGCAGCTTTGCAGGACTTACAACAAAAAGGTCCACCTGCGCGAATTTGGAATAGGGGACCTCGTGATGAGGAAAGTGGTAAGAAATACCAAAAAGGCATCAGACGAAAACCTAGGACCAAACTGGGAAGGGCCCTACAAGGTGGTTGGCTTGGCTGGGGTCAGAGCATATAGACTTACAGATCTAGATGGGAATCCAGTTCCTCGCCCTTGGAATATCCAGAATCTGATGAAGTTTTTTCCTTAAAATTATCTTTTTTCTTTTTGAATAATGCCCTGAAAGGCAGAGAAAGTTTTTCATTATGAAATTTTCTTGGAACAATGCCCTGAAAGGAAAAATGTGATCTTTTTTCTTTTTCTCCTTTATTTACGAGTAAAGTAGGGAAACTATCATGATTATAGCCACCCACTTATTGACTTGCAAATCTGTGCATTACTTTACTTTGCATATATATGGGCTTTGACCGAATGACCAAACCTCATATTATGGGCATGATATAGCTTCAATCTGTCATAATGCAGCAAATGCAGGTTTGTTGCTAGCAATGTCTATGGCCTTGTCCATGAATAGGTGCGAATATGCCTAAGCTCGTCCATGGCCTCATCCATGAATAAGCGCGAATATGCCTAAGCTACCTCGAGGCCTCGTCCACGGTTAGGCGCGAATATGCCTATAAATTGCCCATGGTTAGGTGCGAACATGCCTAGACCTCGCACCGAATATTGCACCCCGTGGCCTCGTCCATGGTTAGGCGCAAATATGCCTATAAATTGCCCATGGTTAGGTGCGAACATGCCTAGACCTCGCAATGAATATTACACCCCGTGGCCTTATCCACGGTTAGGCACAAATATGCCTATAAATTGCCCATGGTTAGGCGCGAACATGCCTAGACCTCGCAGCGAATATTGCACCCCATGGCCTCGTCCACGGTTAGGCATGAATATGCCTATAAATTGCCCTTGGTTAGGCGCGAACATGCCTGGACCTCGTAGCGAATATTGCACCCCGTGGCCTCGTCCACGGTTAGGCGCGAATATGCCTATAAATTGCCCATGGTTAGGCGCAAACATGCCTAGACCTTACAGCGTATATTACTCCCCGTGGCCTCGTCCACAGTTAGGCGCAAATATGCCTATAAATTGTCCATGGTTAGGTGGGAACATGCCTAGACCTCGTAGCAAATATTGCATCCTGTGGCCTCGTCCATGGTTAGGCACGAATATGCCTAAAAAAATCACTCATAGCCTTGTCTACGACTAGGCACGGTTTATATCATTTGCTCCATACAAATCTGACTAGGCGCAGGAACATCCAGGTTCCAGCCTGTTTGTCTCATTCAATTATTGATTAAGTACAGGAACATCTAGGTTCCAAAATATTTGTCTTACTTTGAATGCGTACAGGACCATCTGGGTTCCAAACCGTTCGCCTGATTGACTAAATACAAAACTATCTGGGACTAAATACAAGACTATCTGGGGTCCGAAAGCTTATATAATATTTGTCCTATGTTGTTTTGATTGCATGCAGGAACGTATAATGCACAACTCAATGACTTGAACTACCAGTCAAAATAAGAGAGGGGGTAGATGCAAGGCTCAAACTTGCACCCTTCATCCCTGTACATAGGTTACCCAACAGTTGCTGCATAGGCAAGTACAACCAGAACATTCAGAGTTAATGTAAAGCAAAAAATTCCAAGTCATGTCAACGGCCAACTCAGACTTCAGTCCATCTAACACCATGAAGGGTGTAATCATGTAGTTCCACAAATAAGACCACACAGGGTCAACTCGTCCAAATATCCACGTAGGGCATGAGACCAAAAATTGTGTTAGGTTACCAAAACAAAAGTTAGGAATGTCAAGAGTTATAATTAAAATAGATCAAACAGGCACAAGGCCTCTTCATTGGGCCTCATAGACCTCAGTGGCAGAAATGTTACCTGATTCTTCAACAGCACCAGAGGAGGGGAGCTCAACCCGCTGCTCATCAAGAACAGACGTGTTGCCACTAGCTTCTTTATGGCTAGGGTTAACATCTACACTTTGGCTTGGCATAGCAGCATGCTGAGGAGCAACATCCTTACGTCTAGGGTACTCAATCTCAGTCCAAATCACATCTCACCTGTCAACGTCCTGCTTGGTGAAACACACCTTCCATCCTCTGGCAAAAAACAAGTCTTCGAACTGCGGCATCTGGGCTTTGAACTTCACCTTTGTATCATTCACTCCCTGATTATAGGCCTGGTCAGGAAGCCGCTGGGTACTAGCTAATTCAAGCCTCAGTTGGGCCTTGCTCCTCTAAGCATTCGATAACTCGGTCTCCAAAAGCCCAAGTCTGGTCGTGGCATCACTGAAGTTACGATATGATTTGCCAATGCGACGCTTCAATGAAGCCAGCTCTTCTCTTAACTTCTCATTTTCATTGGTCATCAACTGATTGACATTGATCAAGCGATTGGCACTGACCTTCAGCTCGTCATTCTCAGCCCTCAACTGCACATTGGCACTAGTGATTGTCCTATTATCCTTGGCAGCATGGTCGCAAACGACATATATGAGTTGCATAGACTGTAGCTCGTCATAAACATCCAACCAAACAACATGTCAAAGAGAAGGAACCCTTAACAGAAAATTCCACAGGAATAAAACAACAAACCCCATACCTTGATGTGGTGCTGAAAGCCACTTTTTAGGAGCCTAAGATAACTGGATCTGGCCCCTCTCTCTACATCCCCAGGAAGTAAAACAACTCATCCCACAGCCTCAGCAAGTTCAGCATTATCGCAGCTATCAGTAGAATGGACAGGCTAGGTGCCACGACGCAGATAAGGATTCCAAACAACCATCTCAGATTCTAGATCGAGGGTTAGGGGCCGCGGCTGAGCAAAAGAGCTCCTGGTAGTACGACGACGCTGCTGAGGGGGATTTGGAACAAGGACCGATTCTTCTCTGGGCCTCTTCTCCAAGGCATCATCAGGTTCCCTTCACTTTGGAGGAGGAGGAGGAGGAGAAGGGAGACAAGCAGAAGAAGAAGCTCCCGTAGGATCAAAAAACTGGACAGGGGACTCATCATCGTCAAGGGTTATAAAATCTAAAAGATTAGGTACAACTCTCGGCATGGCTGAAACAAGGGGTTGATCTCTCACAGGAACACTGCTAGTACTCTCTCTAGACAAATCACTCTGAATATTTTCACAAGATAAGTCAAGTCCAAGATAATTGTTTGTACGAGAAGCGTGGATAACTTGATTACGGAGAAAAAGCTTCTGAATAAGAGAACGTCTTACCCCAATACGACCTCTTCCCCTATGCAAATTCCAGGCAGAAGTAGAAGCCTTACCTACACGGACACCACCACGATAGGAAGGAATGTACTTTAGTAAAACATGTGCAGCCCTACCAAGCCCCTCTGGGTCAATACCCTGATGCCCAAAAACTTGAGTGCTCTCTCAATATCTAGAAGGTGGACACCGTCGTGCGGACACCATCGTGTGGACAACATCGTGCACCACCAAGTGCCCCTCATTGATATTCTCCACCGCAGAAGCAGGAAAAGCAAACAAAGTAAGCAACTATACAGGAGCTATTAAAGCAAAGAAATTGACAAAGAAAGAAAAGGAAAAAAGGGGAGGAGAACCAATGTGTACGCCCAAAAGTATGGCAGCACGAAGGCCCCACGACATTGCCACCATCGTCCCTGGGCAAGAAATTTTCAGTCACAATAAAAAAAGTCGTCATTTTCCCCATGACAGGAATTAGGGAGGTTGGTCACTAGGCGACGCTCTTTGTCTTGGATTTTGAGGTAGTAGGTCCCATGGGTGGTGGGGCAAACACTGTAAAGACGGCGGATGTCATACCATCCCAAGTTCATGCCCAAAAGTCTATTTAGGGCCACCACACCCACAACCACACGATAGAAGTTGGGATAGAGTTGGAGAGGGGTCAGGCAACAGATGTTACAGATCTCGACTAACAAAGGGTGTAAAGGAAACCTAACACCATCCTCAACGATGGCCAAAAGGGGAACGTGGATCTTGTCGCCAGTTTGGTCATGGGTATGAGTACCAGAAGGAGCCAAGGCTAGATTAACATCATCGGGGACGTCATAACAGCGGCGGAAATCCTCCATATGGGCTTCATTATCACAGAGACTCCTAAATCTACCCATGGTGGAAAACGACGAAGGTAAAATAAAACCCTAAAGCAACTGTGCAAGAAGAGCGGAAAGGGGTTGCGAAAAAATTAAAGGGAACCAGGGACGGCTGGAGAAGACGTTTTTCCGCAAGAGGGGAGTCGAAGGAAAGAACAACTCAGAAAAGTCCAAGGGTAATGGAACTCACAGCGGAACGACTCTCTCACTCTCAAAAAGCAATGCAAATATGGAAAGAAGGAAGAGGGAGGTTAATGAAACATCTTATACCTTCTCAAATTCAAACTTGTACTCGCCAACGTCATCTAAAAAGACGGCATTTTGATTCCTCATGCCTTTCCACGAAATGGTGGGGAAATGTCAAATCGGTAATTAAAAGGGAGCAATTATTCAAGCCACCCGGGGGATGAAAAGGTGCTTTGGAAGTTACGCTCCAACAGACTTATCGATTGGGAATACTGCGCAACAGCTGACGCGTGGCAACCACGCCAGTACGAAGCAAAGCGATGGTACGAAAAGATAAATGAAGCAGTAACTGCCCGTCATATAGGTTCAGCTCGTCCTACGTGAACATGCATGGACGACCAAAAGCTGGGGAGCAATTATGTGGGGTATTTTCCAAAGGATACGTAAGACGAACAAAATAGCTTGTCCAAAGCCACCACGTGACACACACGAGAAAAGAAACACAGAACAATACGCCGATGACCACAAGGCCCATAATTCAGTAAATCTCTCAAGTCTATTTGCTCCTCGGATAACACAGAAAGGACGGCCCGATACATGAGAAACCCTGATAGCGGCCTTACCTTATAAAGATAAGGAAATGAGAAGATATTTGAGGATATTCCCTGAATCAGTTGAGCTTATGAAGATAAGCACAAACTTACCCAGAGATGGAAAGCCAGTCAACTTACTAAACAAGGAGCGAACTCCCAGGTAGGGTAAAACTCCAAACGAGCTATATGCTGCCATCTTTGCAAGGATCCTTATCATATAAGGATACAGAATCAAGCAGGCTACACTGCCCAATAAGGGAGAATCCTAAGCTTGGAAGGATTCCAAATAGAAGAGAATTCCACAAAGAATGTAAATAAAAACAAATCGCCTATATAAGAAAATGAATCTGAAGTACTAGAGGTATGCTTAGACCCATTCTCATACTTACACACTCGTTTGACTTATCCTCTAGTTCACCAAATACTAACTTAGCCATCGAAGGGCCCCTGTCACCTAGAGACAAGGGTGCTCTGACGGTTTGCTTGTGTTGCAAGATCGAGGTCGCTCCAATTGAAGAGGATTTGATCTCATAAGAGAAAGGAAATAATTTCGTGAGTTTTTCCCCTCTTACAGTAAACTTACTTCGAAATTACCTTAAACTTCAAATACAAGGTGACGAGAACTTCGAACACATGATTGTTACAAGAACAACTGAAATTAATCCTAACTACTTCCTAATGTACTTCGAACTGAGTTCGAACTCCTAAACTACTTGCCATTGAACAAACCAAGCATCATTTTTTGTGATAGCTGTTTGTTGAAGATTTGTCCAGGGGCTTTCTACTCTTCAATCTCTTCTATTTATAGACGTTGTTTGCTAGTTGAACTTCCTGCTCAATGGTTTGAATTTGGCTTACTTCGAACTCCACCTTCCACACTTTGAATTGGCAGTTTCTTCCCTCCTCCACGTCTGAATTTGAATTCTTGTTAATCTTGTTCCAAAAGCTTCCCATTGAATCTGCATCATTGTTCTAACTAGTCCAAATGATTACAATTTAAGGAGATAACTGCCTTTTGACGTACTCCACATGTTCTAACTGCCAATTGCCTTGTATCACAAGTTTACACGTGAACTCTATACACTTAGAAATTAAAATAATGGCTTCAAAGTCTATCTTTTATAGCAATGACGACACGTAACAGGCAATAACTGTTTTTTCAATTTGAGAAACAATACAACATCGTTATAGACAAGCATTTTTTGTTATGTGTCAATTAATTATTGGAGTTGTTAATTTTATATGTAAACAATACCACATTTAACCAATGGACCATTTGAGAGAGGTAGCACGACAGGGAGAAGAAGAGAAGAAGAGGCTGATTTTTCAGCCACCATTGGTAAACCCTCGCTCCCCTCTTTCATACATCACTCATACTCTCATTACTTTCTCACTCACCAAGTATCACCTCTCTTGTATTAGATCCCACAACCCCTTTGCTATTTTTAAACTGAAGAATGGCATATTAAGAGGCATTTTTGTGTGTCTTGGTCGTTTGGGGCCTTGTGTATGGGTTTTGGTGATCATTTATCAAATGGGTTGTTGCTCTTCGTTTCTATAGAAAATTGTTCTCCCATTTTGGGGGTTTTGTCATCCGTAAGCTTTGAATTTGGTTTTGATTCCCTTTTATGATTTGAAGTTAACTCAAAGCCCTTTCTTTTGTCGCTAGAATCACCCAACACTACACCAAATTTTAGCATTTGCGGCATTAGAAAACCGCCTGTAAAAGTCCAAGAACCGCCGGTAATAGTATTAACGGTGGTAATTACGCAAAAATTCTACCGCCGTCTATATGGCCGTCGTAAATACATAAATGGTGGTAATTAACCGCCGGTAATAGTACCATACCTTTACCGGCGGTTTTATTACCACCGGGAATTTTTTTTTCCGGAAACAAAGTTTGTCCCAAGTTTCGAACCCGCGACCTTTTGCGTGGAGCCCCGATACCTAACCACACGACCAACCAAACTTTTCGGTTACATTTACAAAATAAAAATATTTATATTAAATTTTAACGTTTTACCGGCGGTTTTTGGGATTACCGCCGCGTAATAGTAATTTTTCTCAGCGGGAAAAAAAACGCCGGTAAAAAAAACTCCGGGAAGGTCATTTTTCCCTTCGGGTGGTGATTACCGCCGGTAATAGTGCCCTTTAATGGTAGTTTTGTTACTGCCGGTAAAAAAACCACCGGCAAAAGCAATATTTGGCGTAGTGCAAATCCATTGAGAATTTGATATACTATGAATTTTGAAACCGGGTCTATAGATCTGGAAATTTTCTATGAGACAGATTCATGTAGCCTCTGTAATTGCTTATTTTCTCTTAGGGTCTTCCTTCGATAAGGACATGATATAGGAGTCAATTATGAAAATAGGACACGAACTAATTCTTTAATGCCAAGAAGACAAATTACATACACATTCCAAAAATGCCCCTACTAACCCATGAAAAGTGCCTAAACCCCCAAAACCCTATGAAAAGTGCCAAAACCCCTAAACCTAATGAAAGTGGCTAAATATAAACCTTAGAGTACCCTATAAAAGTACCTAAAATTGTAGGGTACCCTATGAAAGTGCCTAAACTACTAAACTCCTATAATTGAAAACTGCACCGTAAACTTAAACCCTAGGGCACCCTATGAAAGTGTCTAAAACTAAACCCTAGGGTACCCTATAAAAGTCCCTAAAACTATTGGGTACCCTATGAATGCCTAAACTACTAAACCCCTATAATGTGAAAGTGCACCATAAACTTAAACCCTATAGCACCCTATAAAAGTGCCTAAAACTAAATCCTAAGGTACTGTATAAAAGTGCATAAAATTATAGGGTACCCTATGAAAGTGCATAAACCATTAAAACCCTATAATTGAAAAATACACCCTAAGTGCCTAAATCCAAAATGCCTAAACTTACTATACCCTACCCCAAAATGCCTAAACTTACTATACCCTACCCCAAAAGGCCTAAACCCCTAAAATTGTACCCCAAAATTGAAAAGAAAGAAATTAATTGTCCCATGCCATCAATTAATGACTCATGAGAGAGAGAGAGAGAGAGAGAGAGAGAGATAGGATGGGTCAGAACTCAGAAGTGTTAGACTGGGGGTTGTGTTTGGTCGTAAAATATCTAGGATCGGAGAAATTCCCACAAGAAAAGCTTCATTTATTACTATTTAGAATGGGAACACCCACCTTTGGCTTTTAATAAATGGTAAAAGTAAATTGTCCACGTGGGATAGCACCCAACTTTCTCTTTTGTACGCAAAACATTTTCCACATGGTGTGCGTGAGTAACTGAGGTTCATTAAGGATATTTTTATCTAATATTGTCCTTGAGCCCTTAAAAATTTCCATTTTGACTCTTCGTGTTGATCTTCATTAAACCCTTGGATTCCATTAGGTTCAAGTACCTTAGGGAGTCTATGGGGTTAACATCTATCGTTTGAGTTTGATGGGGTTTGCATGTCACTCTTGTGTGCTTCATGTCATCTTTGAATCTAGAGTGTTCATGTGTTTTTATTCAGTGTTTGCATTGATTTTCATTGTCTTTTGTTTTCATTTGTTGCATGCTTTTAGGGTCATGTCTTGGTTATTTTGTTTGTGTGCTTGCTTGTCGAATGCTTGTGTGCTTGTCAATTGAATACTTCCTTCATCATGCATGCGAATGAGTATGGAAATCTTGTTGGTTGAGCATTGAGATTTGAGAATATCCATTGGAATCATTGATTAGTGTATTCATGCTAATATCATGAGGGGTTTCTTGTTTTATGTGAATCTCATGCTCTCCTCTATTTGCACACTCTTTTGAGGATTGATCCTTGTGGTGTATAAGGGTTCTCATTTTTATCTTGGTTACATTCTAGTTGTTTGGATTTTTGATTGACCAAATGTTTGAGTTCTCCATTAGATTCTTTCCCCCATTGATTTTTCTCAAGAGCTACCGTCTAGGGATTAGTATGAATGCTTCCTTTGGTGCATAAAAGAGTGAGATCCTTGCTTAAAAGATAACATTATCTTATTGAAAAGACCCCAATCATGAAAAATAAAAAAAAACATAAAGGGGGCATTCATTGCGAAAAAGTTTAATTCTAGATTTGGGGTTGTTGCTCTAGTGCACCCCCACCTCATTGATCTTGCATTCTAGACGAATGGCTACCTAATCATTGCACGATCCTAGATTTGTGTCCCTCTTGGGTCATGAAAATCGAAATGGGGTTTGTGTGTGAAGTCTTTAGGTCCAAGTGCCCTATGGTTTGACTTCATCTATCTATCTTGTGGGAATTTTCTCGGGATTTGGGTGGGTGTCCCTTGGCATTCTTAGGGTTCTTGAACCATTCTATAAGAGTTCACCCACTCACTTTAATTGTAGAGAGCATGAAATTCGCTTGTTGATTGTGGTAGCTCATGATATTGACATGCTATGCATTGCCCTTGGTATCTCGAATGTATTCATATTTGTCTCTCATAGCAAGCCTTTTCATGTCTTGTTCTAGTTCATGATGTAAGAAAGTCCTCATTGTTAAATGCTTGTTTTTGTCTGTGCCCTTGGACACTTGCATGAGTGTGATCTCATTAGAATACATCTTGGGAGGGGGAGTCACATTTGTGTTTTCATTTGCTAATCAATTCATTATTTTGTGTCTTCATTCATGGGAGAGATGCATTTGCCTAGGGGGAGTGTTGATTTTGAAGAAGCCTTGGTTCTCTAAGGACTTTTAATGTTGAGTAGTTGTTCTCTTCATACAAACTTTTTGTAAGGGGGAGAAGTGATTTTAGCTACTTATGATTATGGTGTTTTTGAATTTTGATGACAATTGTGTGTTTGGGGAGTGTACATTCGTTGAGAGTGCATTTGGTGAAGGGGGAGTTTTAGAATTTGTAAGAGTGTATCTCGTGAGGGTGAGTCTCTCACTTTTCAGATTTTTGCGGTCCTTAAATGGTTGTGGGAAGATGTTTAGAAATTCGTTGGAAGATTTTTCTTGAGTGAGTGTGTCATTGCCTTAGGCTTGGTTTTCCAAAAACTAAAATGAAAATTTGCTAAAATCAAGTGGTTGATTTTAGCAAATGAAGTAGGGAGGAGATTTTAGCTCCAACGAATCTGGACATATATACATCCAGATTCATTGGAGCTAAAATCTCCTCCATCTAGATTCATTGGAGCTAAAATCTCCTCCCCACTTCATTTGCTAAAATCTACCATTTGATTTTAACAAATTTCCATTTTAGTTTTCGGAAAACCAAGCCTTAGAAATTTTTGAGGAGACAGTCTTTTTGTGCTATGTGCTTTCATGCCTTAGGCAAAATTGAGTTTCATTTTTATGAAGGGAGTCTTCTTTGCCTTAGAATTTTTTTTGTGAGTTGGTTTCTCTCACTTTGATAGCAGGTCCTTCACAAATTTGTGAAGGAATCTGGTTTTGACCTGTTGTGTAAAAAATTTTGTGTGGTTTTTTGTAGAGATTCAAAGAGTTAGAGTTTGCAGAGCATTTACACGCGTTTGTGGGTGGTTCCCATGAGCATGTCACGTTACTTTTTAATTGTTTAGCTATCCCTTGTTAAGGCCCATATCCCTTGTTGGGTTTAATCTCAACTGTCCATTCCAGGGCTTATCTTCATTGGCTATTGCCTTCCTCATTCACCATCGACCCAATCTCTGTCTACCTACCTTTCTCTCCTTTGGCGTTTCACTGATTTTTCCTCATATTTCCGTAACCTCCATCATTCTCACTCCATGGGTTAGGCGATTTAGGGATCTAGGGCTTGATCACCACTCCTCAACCTCAAAATCTCTGTCGATCACTCACCATGGGTTAGTTGATTTCGGGTCTCGCGTTCAAGACCCTTCTCCACTAATATCACGATTTTAGTTCTAGGTCCTGTTCAAGTCTCAATTGTTGTTCAACTCTTCGAATTCAAGGGCCTGTGGCTATTTAGGTCACTCGTTCTTAGAGTTTCAGTTTCCACACTTCAGGATTGAAGATTTTTTGCGAAGTAACAAGCAACACGAATCTAGGGTTTCTCAGATCTCGATTTGGGGGTTTTCTGAAGGTTTCGGGTTCAACCATGGATATTTCAGTTCCAATCTCATTTAGCTTTGAGGGTTAGGGTTTGCTCGTTCACATCGCGATTTGGAGTCCTTCGTGGTTCTTGCTCGATCGATTTTCACTCTGGACTGGCAATTCTCCACTGTTGCAAGGCTTGACGATCTAAACCGTGGGTACAGTCTTCTTAGTATACGATCATGCTTATTGCTTTCATTGCACTTTCATTGCTATTATTACTTGTGTTTTGTTTGCAGCAGGTGCCATGTTTAGGGCAAACATGTTGGGGCTGATATATACATAATACTTTTTGCTCATGTTTGGGGTAAACATGTTGGAGCTAATATATATATATATATATATATATATATATATATATATATATATATATATATATATATATATATATATATGATATTTTATGCCCACAACATGGTTGTTGAGACTATTTGTTGTTGCGTTTTCATTATTACTATTGCTATCATTTGGATATCATGGCATATGTCTTTGTGTTGAAGTATCCTTGCAGGTTATTGGCTGTCTCTTGGAAACTTAGTTATCTATTTGTCTCAAGTTTAGGAAAGTTCTTGAGTTAGTTAGTTGTTGTTTCCATGTATTGTTTTGTGATATGAAAGGTTTTGTCCCGAAAAATCCAAAGGGGAAGATTCTTAGTTTTGTTGGCATTTTTCGGGTTATGTCAAGCCTTTTGGAGTATGTATTTTTGTTATTGGGGTTTTGGGAGTTAGAATATTAGGATTTGTGTCTAGATGCTCCACTCTTGTGCTCAAGCTTCATTGTCAAGTTGATGCCGCACCAAACATTTTGAAGCCTATCCAGAAAAGTATAACCATGCATGATCATTCACGAATTTAGATCATTTAAATGTCTCATTTTATTCTGCACGATTTTGGATTAAATTGGGCATCGATTTTCCCTTAAAATTCCATGTTTTTAGTGTGAGTTTATGCCTTTTCGTTGGCTACGTTTGCATGAGTTTGCAGACGCTTGTCAATATAGTGGCAACCCTTAACACGTGTTTTAATCTTGATAGTGTTTCCAAGAGTCTGCAAATGTGTGTTTGTGGATAGCTCTTATTGTGCCAAGTGTCTTAATCCTATCGAAGCACCTGCGAGCGCCTACACGTGTCTACCAGGCTTTTTAAGTGGCCACATGTCATCTTTTGAGTGGCTGTCTTAGGTAGCATGCAAATGGGCACTATAAAAACTTCTATAAAAATCATATCTTTTACACATCATGCATTGTTTCCTACAAATCTATGTGGCTAGATGATCCAGAGCCATCTTTGATACAGAGATCGAGGGTTGTTGAACTCGTGGAGGCTATGGAATCAAGAAGGGGCTCGGGGAGCTATATCAAGGAGTGGAGTTAGGTGTAGCTTGGGGCGAGTTGGTAATTCCTAATCTTGTAACTCTTGATTAAACCTTTTGACTTATAGCAATTTGTAGATTAGGCCGTGGTTTTGTGCTTAGGGTATTTAGACCCTTAGTAGTTTCCACGTATATCCTCGTGTTTGTGTTCTTTTGCTTGTTGCTATATTTCTTTATGATGTGGTTTTAATTGTCTCACAATTGAAAATGATTAATTAGATTAAAATTGGGATAATTAATTTTTAATTTGGTCGTCCTATTCACCACTCTCTAGGACTTGTAGCGCTTTGCATAATTTCACATTTATTATAGAGTGAAGAGGTTTTAGTAATTCTAATCTCTTAAGATTATAGAACTTCTAAGGCATCTAGAATTGTTCTCTACATAATTCCGGCAGCATATTCATGATATTCATAATAGGGTGACACAAAAAAATGTCCATAATTGAGTTCTACAAAACACTCTCCTTAGTTTTCTCTCTCTACCATTGAAGAGTGATTCGAATCTTTTGCACCGTGGAATGTAAGGTGATACCCGAACCACGTAGTTGCACTCTATTGCAAGAGATTGTTGCTATTTTAATATATGATCCGGAGTTCATATTACGTATTTCATCAAACAAAAGATTCAGTTCGCGAAAGTTAATATGAACTTACCGTTTCTGCATTTCTTATTAATTTTTAATTCTTTGATAAGTTTTTTCTTTAAATGAAACAAAATGAATTTGAATAATTGTATTAAAAATTGAAATGTGGATAGAGGCACATACAAGGTATGAAATATGATTGAAAATGGACTCCTTTGAATGAGGAAACAGTATGTTCAAACGGGGAATGTTCCTCATTGAATAGCTCCGTACGAGGCGATGTTTTCACCATACGACGTAACCAGGAGGTATGAAATTGAACTGATCTTTGATGTAATTTGGGCATACCAAATGCGGAAGTGATATAGAAGACCACTCCACACTTGGTACCCCTCCCCTCAAGGTACCAAAGCTATGAACTTTGGCGAAACGGTATCGTACCTTTGGTTGAAAACTCTTGGAATGAAATGCCTCTTGGACCTTTGATTGCGGTTTGGGCCTCTTTTGGGCTCTAACTCCAATCTGGTATGATAGCAAAGATGGTTGATGGCTAGAACTTGTGCAAATTTGGAATGGCTACCTCACGGGTTTGGAGCCGAAAGCAGAGGGTTGGGTTTTTGATTGAATTTGCTTTGGAGATGATTATAGGATTGATTTATGGAGGTTATGGATAGCAATGGAGGTGATTTGCAGTAGATATGGTGTTTTGACAAGGGGTTTAGAGGTAAGGTTTCATGGTTTCCTCTTCAATTTTTCCCATTTTTTTTTCAATCCTCCTCCTCATCCGAAACCGGCTGGATTATATATGGGAGCGGTGAACTTGGCTTTCACGTAATCTTGGCGTTCACTCCAAAATACCATCATCGCTATCTGTAGCTTCTTCTGCCCGCACAAAACTGTCAGAGCAGAGGGACGCCATGGTCAACATTTTCTGCTACTGGGAACTTGCAAAAGCTATGTGACAAGTAGCCGCCGTCGGTACACAAAGCGTGACGCGGCGGCACAACTTATGTACCGTCGCGGCTGGCTGGCTCTCTTGAAAATTGAAGACTTTGTTATGCGAGATTACAGGTACGTGCCATGCGTTGAGAGATGAGTACCGTCTTGATCTTGTTGGATCGAAGTTGACTTGGAGAATTTCAAACCGAGAGTTCCTCCGGGCGTTTCCTTTCATCATTAGGGATTAAATTGTACGCGAACGTTTCATTTTGGGGTGTCTACAGTTGCCCCTCTTTGACGAGACTTACAATCATTGTGTGATGGAAGTTGCGTCAAAGATAGAAGACACCCCTCGATGTGGACGTCCTCGTATGAAAACAAATAGCTAGACGGGATGCATGTGGTCGCGCTCGTGAGAGCTGCTTACGTACCTCATTGTAAGGATCAGACCAGCGTAGTTTGTCAGGGCTTTAGAACATGAAATACAAGAGTTGATAGGAAACATACCTTGATCGGATTGCGGGAATCGTCACTCTGTCTTTCAATGAGGGAAAAACGAATGATGTGTTATTGGTGCTGAATGCCACTTGTTAATGCCGGAGAGGACTTACGAAACCAGTTGATGTTTGTAAACCGTTGTTAAGGCCGCAGCGGGCTTTGCAAAACTTGTTGGTGCTTGAATACCGTTTGTTAATGTCGTAGAGGACTTTACGAAACCATTTGATGTTTGAGATAACTGTTTGTTAATGCGGAGAGGACTTACGAAACCACTTGAGTGCTTGAGAAAACCTTTGTTAATGCCGTAGAGGACTTACGAAACCGTATTCGTGTTGAGATAACTGTTGTTAATGCCGGAGAGGACTTACGAAACCATATTTGTGCTGAGATAACTGTTGGTTAATGCCGGAGAGGACTTACGAAACCACTTGAGGGCTTTAATGAGGGGAATAAACAAGTGGCGTGCTATGAATGCAACTAGTGAGATTTTGTGAACGCGGGGGGATAAGTGAGGTTCTTATGAAGTGATTAGTGTGAGACCAACGAGGTCCCCAAAAAGGTTTAGAGCGAGACCCGCGAGGTCCTCAAAAAGGTTTGAGCGAGACCAACGAGGTCCCCAAAAAGGTTTGAGGGAGACCAACGAGGTCCCCAAAAAGGTTTGAGCGAGACCAGCGAGGTCCCCAAAAAGGGTTCATGCAAGACCAACAAGGTCTCGTGAAGAATTGTGTGCGCAAGACCAGTGAGGTCTCGTGAAGAACTGAGTGGTTTGATTGACTTGAGTTGTTGAAATTGAGTTTAGAGATTGGTTTGAAAAATTTGTTTCAGAAGGTAGATTGATTTGAGAAATTGACCTTAAAATTGATTTGATTGAAAAGTTGTCCCTGGAGGACAATTGATTAAAAAAACTGTTCCAAAGAATGATTTGACTGAAAGATTGACCCAAAGGACGGTTGATTGAAAAGCTGACCATTTCTTGAAATTGAATTTGATTGAAACTGATTGAAGTTGATTAGAAAATTGATTAAAGTTGATTGAAAAATTGATTGGTTGAAGTTGATTGAAATCGATTGAAAAATTGATTGGTTGAAGTTGATTGAAATTGATTGAAAAATTGAAAACTATCGCTGAGGACAGTGTATTGAGAAATCGTAACGAGAGACGGTTGATTGAAAAACAGTGTATTGAAAAACCACAACAAGAGACGGTTGATTGAAAAACGTTGTATTGAAAAAACCGCAATGAGAGACGGTTGATTGAAAAACGTTGATTGAAAGCATATCTCGAGGGATGGTTGATTGAAGAATGTTTGATTGAAAGCACATCTTTGAGGGATGGTTGATTGAAGACACGTCTCAAGGGACGCTTAATTGAAAACATGTCCCGAAGGATGAGCGGTTGATTGAAATAATGTCCCGAAGGATGATTGATTGAAAACATGTCCCAAGGGAAGATTGATTGAAAAACTGTCCCAAAGGACAATTGATTGAAAACATGTCCCGAGGGACGATTAATTGAAAAACTGTCCCAAAGGACGATTGATTGAAAAATTGACCTTGTGTGAGACTTTGGTTTTGACATTTGATGACACAATGACAACATTCATTTTTAGAAAGTAGGCGGCACAAGGAGATGTCTCTTTTTGATTTACTATCTTTCCTTCCGGATAGGGTCTGGATTTGAAGTTATACTTTATCAGTGAGCTTGAGCTTTCAGATTTTAGGTTGAGGTTTGACCTATTTGGGCTTCATGCCCCAAATCTTGAACTCTGGTGTATGTGCTTCTCCCAGTAGATGGCATTCAGCTAAAGTACCTTAGTCTTGGACAAATGTGCCCCAATAGATGACGAACTTTCAACTCTGAACCCATTGACTTGTCTTATCCAAACATAGGCTCCTCCATGCATTGAAACCGTCTTTCACGAGTTTGAGAATATCAAGACCACCAAGGGTTGACTAGACAAAAAGTCCTTGTGTGAATTTGGACAAGGCCCCAGACGATACAAATGACTTTACAAAGATGCCCCTGATTTGGGCAGAGATGACATACTCATGAATTTGGTAGACGCAGGTTATTTTGTTACTGGATCGACCTTGTGACAAAGAAATGGACTCTGACAAGATTATGAGAAGTGGCAAAACGTGCCCCACAATTGATGTTTGAATTTGTCATGAACTTGAGTATTTGAGTTTTGAAATTGTTTCACTCCGTCAAATGATGTTCATTTAAATTGATTGTTTTATCAAAACACAAGATTTCTTGTTGTGAACCCATGCCCCTGGGATGCTGATTCATTGATTTTCCATTGAGGTGCCCCGGTTTGGACCTTCATTGCTGGTGTTGTGCAATGTTTTGAGTTTTGCCCCCAGGTTGTTGATGAGGATTTAAGGTGCCCCGGTTCAGACTTTTGCTTTTGGCGGATGCTGGTGTTTTGCAATGCTTTGACTTTTGATCTTTAATTATACCGTTCTAGAGAATCCTTGTTATCAAGTTGTGCTTTTCAATCTAAAAGGACTTTATTCAGGTTATAACGGGGCCAAGGCTTTGGGATAAACCAAGAAAGGATAGTAGGCTCAAAAAAATTTCATTTTTCATCTGGGTTAAAGCTAGCAGCTATCTTGAACTCTTTTAGCGTGCCCTTTCTTTTTTTTCTTAAATGTATTCTCGTGCCCCCATTTTGACTTTTGATAGGCACTTTCTTTCTTCCTTCCTTTTCAGTGCTTCACATTTGATTGTGCCTGGCATTTTCATTCTTATGAAATTTTGATGTGCCACAGGCAACCGTGCATTTGGTACTTTTGAAAATTTGACATTTCTCTAGCAAGCATGTGCTTGACACTTTCATCTGGGCATCTTGCTAATAACTGGCACTTTTGTTTCTCTTAATTCTCCCCAGTGTGGGGGATAGCTGCCTAGCTGGGTTCTTTTTTGAAAGAAAATGATTCAGGCTCAAAAGGGCTATCAAGGGATGTATTTATCTGGGGAATAAATGCAAAGAATGCCTTTCTTCATTTTGAATTGCACAACTTGGTAGAAAGAGTCTGTATACACTCTAACTTTTGCTTGGATCGTACTTCAAAGTTTTGACCCAGCGAGCTTTGCCTTAACTTTTGCCTAGGCCGCCCTTTCGGGTTTTCAACCTAGCAGACCCCCTTTTTTTTTTCTTTTGGTCAAAGCATTGCTCCTTGATGACGTTGGAGAATGGCGCTTGAAACTCCTTCTTGTGCGAGCTAAGAGTTATATCAAAAATCATCCCATGTTTTGAAGTGATTATCATGAATCTCAAATGATGGTGGAAAATAATTTCATTTTCAAGGATTATTGCAAAAACTCAAGTTTATTATGACAATCCTATCACAAAAGCGTGACATTGATTCATGAAAGTTGGGACCGAACCACTGAGGGTTGCCTACATATCCCTGTGCAAGGAATCAGGTCGTGCGTAGTTCGGGACTACAATGCCGACTCTATTTTTGTTTTTTTTTTTTTTTTGACAACAGAACATTACAGACTTGAATTTTGAAGACAGACACCAAAGTAGGAATAGAAACACAAACTGACTCAATAAAAGAGAAGACTCTAACTCGAAACTTGAAAATTCCCAAGACTCATGAAAGATTCGTCTATTGCATGGTCCTTGATGGTTCATTCTTCTTTTGCTGGCCTTGACATCAGTCAGTAATCCCCCATGGGTTCGGTGTCAAACATGGCAGAGTTGATATGAGGATTGGGACTTGCCTGGGTGTTTGTTTTTGTTGGTGGAGAAATAATGGTTTTGCTGTCGATGAGGTTCTGAATTCTGTGATGGAGGCGATGGCACTCATCGGTAGCGTGACCGGGCATTTGGTGGAATGCACAAAAGGCATTTGGGTTATGGTAAGATGGAAGCTTCTGAGGTAGAGGGGTTGGAATGAGTGGTTTGATATGGCTGGTTTTGAGGAGCTTTTCATAAATCAAGGACAGAGGCTCGGAGAATTGAGAAAGGGTTCTTTGTGGCTTCTGAGAGTGGTTGGTTTGGGCTTTGACTTCGTTGATAGGCATGGCTTGGTTGAATTTTTGGTTTATGGAGTTGAAAGAGGCTTGGGTATGATCATTTTCGCTGAACAATGTGTGGGTGTTGCCAGGGTACACTTGTTTGGTATTGGGAACAAGTTCCTTTTCCTTAAAAATGCCGGATTGGATTGCCTCCTCAACAGCAAGGCCTGCCTCATAAAAGGTTTTGAAGTCTGCAATAGCTTGAAATACCACTAGGTGTTTGGCAAAATCCGGCGACAGGTTGCGAGGTTGCGAGTAATGATTCTCATCTGTTCCTTTTCAGAAGGCCGGTCAATCATTTGAGATGCCTTTCCTCTCCACCTTTTGATAAAGTCAGCAAATGACTTATTTGCCCCCATCTTCGTTGCATCCAATTCCCGAATGGTCATCTCAAGTTGGATGTTGTAATTATACTGGGCCATGAAAGCTGCCCCAACATCTTCCCAGCTTCCTTTCTTTGAAATGTCTAAACTCAGAAACCATCGCAGTGCCGGTCCTGCCAGAGTCTGTTGAAACATTTGACCCATGGCATTCTTCTCAATGTTATACATGGACAAAGTGCCCACATACGTTTGCAGATGAGCTTTTGGATCCCCACTTCCATCAAACTTTTCCCAACCTATGGGCTTGAATCCTTCCGGGAGTTTGGCGTCGGGAAATAGACACAACTTGTCCATATCGACGCCTGTGACAGCTACCTTTCCTTGTTTCTGGACAGACTGTTCAAGTTTGGCAATCTTTGCCATCATTGCTTCTAATTCTGGATTTTCTCGTGGAGGCGGAGGCGGTGGTTGCTCCCCTGGACCCTGTGGTGGCCTGTCCTGAAGGGCCAGACCTTGTATCAAGAGTAGTAATTCAGCCATCTAACTATCACTGTGTTCCCGCTGTTCTTCCAAGGCTAGCCTGAGAGCCTTGACTTCATTCTTATTTGAAGGTTCTTTTGACATCTCTGAAGGATCTGCTGAACCTAAATGTGTTGCTTCTGACTGAGTTCAAATTAACTGTTGTTTAGGAGGTCGGGTCCAACCAGGTATGTTGTTCTGACAGTAAAGCAAAAGCAGACGTAGAAGTGCCACCATTTTATTTCAAAGAAAGGAGAATGTCGTTTTTGTGTCGTGTATGTCACACCCTAAGTCTCAAAAAGTTTTCAACAGCCATGGGTAGGTCGACTACTCAGTAGGTTAAGTTCCTGTGTGTTGGAACCAGAGCCAATCAACTTTCGTGACCATCCAAGGCAAAGCAATGAGGCTGTTGACAAGAATGTGTTTTAGGATAAACTGGATCAAAGGGAGCCGTTTGAGCACGGCTAACACTGGAGGTGTTCCAAACTCCAAAGATTTAAAGTCTCCTAGACTATAGAAAAACGGGTCTTAAAAAGGCTGTCCCGATCCTCAATTTTTTTTTTTGACAATGTATCCTTTGTTTAGGATAGTAGGATTTGAGAAAACTAAACCAACTTGGTTCTTGATGATTCCTTTTCAAGGGTCTAACTTTGATTTTAGGGACAACTGCCCCAGCTTGGGTCAATCGTTCCTAATTTCTGTTAGGTCATTGCCAACGAATTGCTAAGGATCAAGTTAATTTGATTTTCCTAAGTCCCGTTATTCTAATGATTGAATTAATCTGAAAAATGTGCATTGGAATGCACAACTCATCATCGGACAGGGCAACCTCTTGAGACCGCGGGAAAATGTGACAGCATAGGGTCTAACTTACCATGATAATACCAATGCATGCAAAATGATGACAATATATGGAAAGTAGTAAACACGTAACAAGATATATCACGTAATCCTAACCTGTGGATCCCTGTCCTACGTTGGAAGGTTCTAGGTTTACTATATGCAAAGGCCGGTTTTGGTTGAAGGGGTCCCCCAGACTAAAGCCAATATTTGCCTCCCAGTGCCAAGTGTACTGCATAGCAAAGGTCAAGCGGCAGGCTGACTCATCATGGTCCAAGGTTGCTAAGCATCCGGGGATGTCCTAACACCAGCGAACTGGGTAGGGTAACCAAGCCCCAGCAGCGGGGTTTATCCAACATCGATGCAAGTGATGCAAAAGTTCAGCAATAAAATTGTTTTCGAAAATCCCACAAATATTTTTCAAGTTTTTCTCTCCAAACTAATCACTTCTTTGATGTCTTTACATAGACAAACAACCTAAAAAGCTCCAGTCAGGATGGTCGGGCGAGGCCCTGTTAGTCCGCCATTCCTTTCTTGCGATAGCGCTAGGCATTTTCATTTTGACAAGCCTTCGGGAAGTTCACAAGTATAAAAACACCAAATTAGAGATTAATTTGAGAATCCCCAGCAGAGTCGCCATTTTGTGGACGGTCGATTTCCACCGGTTGGGGTTTTCGAAACGATTCGAAAAATAAAATAGTCGCCACCCGGGTTTTGAAGAAATGATTTGGGACCTGAGGAACCAGTTTGAAAGTGATTGAGAGAATGACTCATAAAACCAATTGAAAACCAGAGATTCGTTTCAGATTCGGGAGCCAGGTTACGAATGGGGAAGGGTTTTAATGCACCCCGCTCGCTCGATTAAAAATCGGTCTTTACTAAACATTTGTGGGATTTTTAGAAAATATTTTGATGCCAAACTTTATTCAAATAAGCCATTAAATCATGAAAAATAAATAATTTAAATATTGAAATAAACAACAATTGATATGAGCAATCAAGTAACAATAACTAATTAAAAGGAAAAATCATGTCCTCAAACTGTTTATAAAGGAAACTGATTTAAAATTCAAATTTGAAAAAAAGTGTGCCATGTGGCATACAGAGTGTACCGTGCGGTACAGAAAGTGTGCCGTGCGGCACTTTTGGCCAGATTTTCAAAAGTGTATCGTACAACACTCCAACTGTGTCGTGCGACACTTTTTCCTTCGCAAACAGTTCAAACTTTGGTTTTTCGACATGATTGAATAGAGGCACATACAAGGTATGAAATATGATTGAAAATGGACTACTTTGAATGAGAAAACAGTATGTTCAAACGGGGAATGTTCTTCCTCATTGAATCACTCCGTACGAGGCGATGTTTTCACCATACGACGCAACCGGGAGGTATGAAATTGAACTGATCTTTGATGTAATTTGGGCATACCAAATACGGAAGTGATATAGAAGACCACTCCACACTTGGTACCCCTCCCCTCAAGGTACCAAAGCTATGAACTTTGGCGAAACGGAATCGTACCTTCGGTTGAAAACTCTCAGAATGAAATGCCTCTTGGACCTTTGATTGCGGCTTGGGCCTCCTTTGGACTCTAACTCCAATCTGGTATGATAGCAAAGATGGTTGATGGCTAGAACTTGTGCAAATTTGGAATGGCTACCTCACGGGTTTGGAGCCAAAAGCAGAGGGTTGGGTTTTTGATTGAATTTGCTTTGGAGATGATTATAGGATTGATTTATGGAGGTTATGGATAGCAACGGAGGTGATTTGTAGTAGATATGATGTTTTGACAAGGGGTTTAGAGGTAAGGTTTCATGGTTTCCTCTTCAATTTTTCCCAATTTTTTTTCAATCCTCCTCCTCATCCGAAACCGGCCGGATTATATATGGGAGCGGTGAACTTGGCTTTCACGTAATCTTGGCGTTCACTCCAAAATACCATCATCGCTATCTGTAGCTTCTTCTGCCCGCACGAAACTGTCAGAGCAGAGGGACGCCATGGTCAACATTTTCTGCTGCTGGGAACTTGCAAAAGCTATGTGACAAGTAGCCCGGTGCGGTACACACAAACCACGACGTCGGCGGCACAACCGCTACCGAAATTCAAAGAAGCGTTATGCGAGATTCGCCGTAGGTCGTGTGTTGAGAGATGAGTACCGTGTCGTACTGTTGACTGAGTTGACTTGGAGAATTTCAAACCGAGAGTTCCTCCGGGCGTTTCCTTTCATCATTGGGGATTAAAATGTACGCGAACGTTTCATTTTGGGGTGTCTACACGTATATTCTTTTAGAGGCTTTTTTTTTCGTTGTTTTTTAACTGCAAGAGGGATTTTATTGGCCTTTGAAAAGTTAAAAAGATTAAATGGATATGAAGAAAACGGGATCATGTACAACGGGGAGGAAGCATTCTAACAACATTGGCGCCCAACCGATCCAACAATTAATCGTATAAACTCCAAAACTGAGAATCTACATTCCGTATAGAGATTTAATACCATTTTGTATGAGATCCGTGAAATATATATAAATATGCCCAACATTACATAAGAATGATAATATTAATTTAAAAATTGGTTACACCATGAGAATATTGCATCTAACAAGGGTTGCCAAGCACCACCATCGAAATAGATAGTAACAACAACGAAATTAAACAATACTACCAACAACCAAATTAAACAATACTAGTGCATTATATAAATATTCCCAACATTACATAAGAATGCATAATATTAATTTAAAAACTAGTTACACCATGAGAATATTGCATCTAACAAGGGTTGCCAAGCACCACCATCGAAATAGGTAGTAAAAACAACGAAATTAAACAATACTACCAACAACCAAATTAAACAATTGTGCAACTACTAAGGGTTGCCTCCACGTGCGGGGAACGCAACAAGACCACAACCAGTCAATAACAACCAAACCATCCAGACAACCCTTGTTGGTACAACTCTTTTTTGAGTAAATCTTTCACCCCTAGTGCAACAGACGACTGCAGTGGTGGACAATCCAAAGCAAAACCGAGAGAGGGTGCATACAACTGGGGAGAGAGAGAGAGAGCTCTATTTTTTGTTTTTACAATTGGAGAGAGAAAGGGAGGGTTTTTTTTTTTTTTTTGAGTTCCACCCTAAACGACGTCGTTTTTGTCACTTAATGGAACTGCAACTTCCAAAACAACTGTTAAGTCCATCCGTTTGGTCTCCTCTATTAAAAATGTGATGGACTTGGACGACAAGGGCTATTTTATTGACGGAATATAAAGTTCTAGTATTGTTTTCTTGATAGATGATGTTCGGGTGTTCTTGAAATGAAAATCTTAATGGGGTGGTTTTGATCAATTAAAAATTAATTTCGGAAGTATTTTTGTAACATATCACTCAACGAACATAGCATCGTTATCGGAAGGAATCATTCACCATGATTTAGTGTTCTCCAGATAAATTTTTTTTCTTACTTTTTAATTATTTTACAAAATGTATAATTTTTTTAAGAACAGATTTCATGGTACTTACTACTAAATAACGGATAGACAAATTACCTTCCCTGAGATTTCCTGTAGTTTCCCAATTCAAAACGGCTATGCGATTGTCTATCTATTATTTACTGATGTCCTAACTTTGAAGAAATCAAATGTGACAGAGAGATCCTCACTTTCCGACTTGGCTGAATCTCATATTGTTGTAACGAACGCTATGAATGCGATTAAGTTGGGAGAAAACAAACAAAATAACAAGTAATCACACGACACAAAGATATATGTGGTTCCCTCAAGATTAAGGTACGTCTACGAGTGAGGAGAGAGATAGTTCACTATCAATGGTGAAGAAGAGATACAAAGAGCCGGCTATGATCCGTAACTTTGGAGAGGCCACAATATGAGAGATAGCCAAATGATCCCTAAAAGCCTCTATTTATTAGAAGCACAATCAATAGGAAATCCTAAACACAATTGAAAATCCTAAATGCAATAGGAAATCCTAAACACAATAGGAAATCCTAAATACAATTGGAATTCTCCCAAAAAAAAGAAAATTCAAGGCACAATTCCAACAATTCTCCACGTTGACTTGAATTTCACTGAACCAAAATCACTAATTATAGCAAACTTATTCTGCCTTTACCTCGCCACAATGCCCCCAAGGGGCGATCAACTGAAAATACCAACCAAGCCCAAGCAATGCTTGAACTTGGCAATCGAAACCGCTTTAGTCAACATGTCCGCTGGGTTATCCGTCATTCCCACTTTCTTCACCTCAACTTGCTTCTGTGAGATGATCTCTTGAACGAAGTGATACTTGACATCAATATGCTTGGTCCGTTCATGATACATCAGATTTTTAGTCAGATGTATAGCACTATGAGATTCACAAAATACTGAAGTTACCCCTTGTGCAATACCAAGCTCGCAAAGAATTTCCCTCATCCACAATGCCTCCCTTACAGCTTTGGCAATGGCCATATAGTTCGCTTCTATTGTAGACAGCACGACCGTAGCCTGCAAAATTGCTTTCCAACTACTGGCACTTCTGGATAGAGTGAACACATAATCTGTCATAGACCCCCTCTTATCATGGTCACCAGCAAAATCCGAATTAACATAACCAACAACTTGATTACCCGGATTAGAAACCCCATACAAAAAGACCCACATCGTAGTCCCTTTCAAATACCAAAGTATCCACTTCACAGCCTCCTGATGTGCCTTTACCGGTCACCATATAGCGACTTACGACACTAATTGCATGTGAAATATCAAGACGAGTACATACAATGGCGTACATAAGTCTCCCAACTGCGCTCAAATATGGAACCTAAGACATATATTTCTCCTTATCCTCCGACTGAGGTGACAATCCTGCTGAACGTCTAAAGTGTGCTGCCAAAGGGGTACTGACTAGCTTCGAGTTCTGCATGGTAAAAGGCTTAAGCACTTTGAGAACATATGACTTCTGATTCAAGAACAACTTGTCATCTACTCGATTTCTGCTAATCTCCATACCCAAAATCCATTTTACTGCACCCAAATCCTTCATCTTGAATTCACCACTCAAATGCTGCTTCAACCTGTTGATTTCTAATACACCTTTGGCAATAATAAGCGTATCATCAACAGATCAACGTACAACAATAGATAAATAAATGAACCAACTGGAAGTCTCCTACAATACACACAACTGTCATATTCACTCCTAGAATATGATTGGCTTGTCATGAATGTATCAAACCGCTTATACCACTGCCTAGGAGACTGTTTTAAGCCATATAAAGACCTTTTTTTGGGTAATTCAGCTTGAAATTAAAAGGTGTTAAACAAATGTACAGCCTACAAGGGGTAAACCCCAGGGAGGACAAAATCAAAATAAAGAAAAGGAAAGAAAAAATACATGTTCCCCGACACAACCCGCCGGGGTGGGAAAATATGAAAATCAGCACAACCCGCCGAGGTGGGAAAATATGAAAACCAACACAACCCACTGGAATAGGGATACGTACGTTTAATACAAAAAGGTGCACTGCTAATGTAAATGCACAAAGGTGCACTATCTTGGTGTTGGACCTTGAGGTGTTGTTTTCATCCATGAAACTTAACCACAATGGGCCCACTAAAAGTGGACTCCATTCCTTTTCCCAATTGCTTTGCGTGTAATTCCAAGAGAAAGGACATGGACCACTGGCCACTCGAAAGAAAAGGGCCCACAATATATGTTGCAAATAGACAAACTATCTAATAATAGTTATTGGGTATAAAACCCAACAATGGGCGTGATAATGAACCCAATATATGATGGCAGACAGGAGTTGCCCACCACTGGTGCACTGGATGGCTTGGTCTGCTCCAACTTTTGGCAACATAGTATAATAATACCATATGGCCGGCCCAAAAGAAAAGCATATACCCTTTGCCACATGAAAATAGGCGTAATGCAAGGTACGCATATTTTGCATAAAGCAAATGTTAGCCCAAAAGCCTTTATCTTGTGAATACTCCCAAAGACCATCAAATTTTTTAATTTTGGGTAAATGAGACCAACAAATTGATTGTTGCAGCAGGAGCTAAATAGCTATAAACCACTTTTCCTTACTAGAAATAGCAAATCCCTCTGGTTGACGCATATAAATTTGTTCCTCAAGCTCCTCATGCAAAAACACCGTTTTGACATCAAGTTGCTCTAATTCAAGGTCATAAAAAGCAACAATAGCAAGTAAAGTGCGAATGGAACTGTGCTTTACAATTGGTGAAAATACCTCATTGTAGTCAACACCTTCCTTTTGACTGAATCCTTTTGCCACTAGCCGAGCTTTGAACCATGCCATTTCAACCCCTGGAATACCTGGCTTGTGCTTGAAGACCCATTTGCACCCAACAATCCTCCTATTTTTCAGCGGTTCCACCAACTCCCATGTCTGGTTCTTCTAAAGAGACTTAATCTCCTCATTCATAGCAACACACCACTATGCACACTCATTGCTCGAAATAGCTTCCACTTAGCTAGAAGGCTTATCATACTCAACTAATAAAGCATAGGCCACAATCTCAGAATAAGCCAAATATCTTTCAGGAGGCTGAATCTCCCTCCTTGGCCTATCTTTAACAATAGTGCGTGGTTGCTCTGCTGGTATATCATCATCTGTGTCTGAATTCTTGAACTCCTCTTCAATTGGCTGATTACTGTCATTTTTCCTTAAGCCAAAAGATTCACATAACAACTCCACCTGCTTTGTAACCCTCGATTCCTCAACTGCATCTTTAACTTGCTTAGACCCCTTAACCATGAAGTTTTCATCAAAAGTAACATCTCCACTAATTAAAAACTTAGAGGTTTTTAGACACCATAATATGTACCCATTTCACACCTGCCTGATAACCCAAGAAAATACACTTCTTGGCACGTGGCTCCAACTTACCCTCATTCACATGAGCATAAGCTGGACACCCAAACACATGCAGTACAGAATAATCGGCCTTATAACCCAACCATACCTCAAACGGAGTCTTACACTCAATAACAGTCGACAGAGACCTGTTCACCAAATAGCATTTTGTGGAAACGGCTTTAGCCCAAAACTCTTTGCCCAACCCGGCATTGGACAACATAAAACGCGCCTTCTCCAAAAGAGTTCAGTTCATTCGTCCAGCCACACCATTCTACTGGGGGGTTTTCCTCATCGTGTGATGTCTCACAATGCCCTCATAATTGCAAAACTTATCAAATTCGTCAAGCCAAAACTCCAAACCATTGTCGGTTCTTAAACATTTTATTTTCTTGCCCGTCTGATTCTCTATCAAAATTTTAAACAGTTTGAATGTACTTAGAGCATCACTTTTATGGTTTAGCATATACACCCAAACCATACGAGACAAATCATCGATAATACTCATAAAATATCGAAAACCCCCTTTAGAAGTTACCTCGGTGGAACCCCAAAGATCCGAGTGAAAATAATCCACCCTGCCTTTGCTACGATGAACAGCTGTATTGAATTTGACCCTGCACTGCTTTCCATAGACACAATGCTCGCAAAAATCTAGCTTCTCAATTTTCTGCCCATGAAGTAGACCCTGATTGCTCAAAACTGTCATCCCTCTCGCACTCATAAGCCCAAGATGCATATGCCACAGTCAAGTCAAATTCAAACACGAAACCTTTGAACAAAAAAAACAGCCCAAATGCTCTAATCCAGGATCCCGGATAAGAACCCCACAGTATGTGTATATATATGTATGTATATATACACATATTGTGTGGTTCTTATCCGGGATTATATACATACCGTGGGGTTCTAATCCAGGATCCTGGTGTATATATAAAGTGATTTTCTTATCCGGACCTCCCAGACTTAAGAAAAAAAGTATTTTTTTTGTTTTGCAAATTATTTTTGGAAAATCCAAGCCATCCAATGTGTTCAAAAGGTGTTTTCAAGGGCTCACGCGGGAAATCTGCAAAAAAAAAAAAAAAACCGGGAAGGGCTTGATCCAAGTAGTTTTTCACAAAAACTGTATATTTGCAGTTTTGCAAAAAACTGCTTGGATCAAGCCCTTCCCGGTTTTTTTTTCTTGAAGATTTCTTGAGTGCACTCTTGAAAACAACTTTCGAACACATTGGACGGCTCGAATCATCAAAAAAATGCTCAGATCATGGAGGTCAGGACTCCCGGATTTAGCTTAGGTCCAAATCGTCATTTTCAGCCGTTGGATCGCATCCAACGGCTCTGATAAAATAGGGGAACATGCAGGCGGGTCAAATTGTAGCGGGTCCGGGTAAAAATTGCTCACGGGTCATAACGCTTAACAATCAAATCCTTATTTCTTCACTGTACATTTAAACAATAGAAGAAAGAGAGAGAGAGAGAGAGAGAGAGAGAGAGAGAGAGAGAGAGAGAGAGAGAGAGAGAGAGAGAGAGAGAAGAGCTAGATCGAAGCAAGGAGGAGAACACGACATCAATTGAAGGAAGAATAAGAAGACATCAACATTCCCAGGTTCAACTCTCTTCTGTCTCTCGTTTCTTTTTTGAATCTAGGGTTTTGGATCGAATCTGGGTATATGGTACAAATCGAATGGGTCAGCCTAAAGTGTTTCTCCCTCTCTTCATCTGGTTCGATTTTGAAGAACTAGAGTTAGGGTTTTCGTCAAATTTTAGATTTTTCAAGAACTAGGGCTTGATATATGTATACCTTGTTATTTGGAGTCACATTGTTGCCTAGCTTTGTATACTCATTATTGGAGTGACGAGGTCGATCCTCACTGAAGTTCATAAATTTTTTGAAGGGCTGAAGTTCATGATTGATTAATTCTTCTTCATTGCAAGGCTCCTCCTTTAGTTTGTTGTTTCTCCCCGTCTGGGGTTTCTTTGAAGGGCTGGTTATGGACAGTTTGTGGGTTTTGATTTTGTAGGAATCTTATTGTGGACGGCCCACGGAGATTGTGCTGCATCGCGCACGAAAAAGATTGTGATTTGTTAGAGTCGCCACCCGGATTTGAGGTCCGAACCCGAGAAACCAATAAAATATGACTCGTTTGCCCATTTGAAAAAGATTTTACTGATCACTACGAAACCAGAAATTTCTTGGATTCGGGGATTTGGTTACGAGAGGGGAAGGGTTTTACGGCACCCCTCTTGCCCAGTCCATGAACCGGTCTCTACTCAATATTTCATGGGATTTTGAAAATGTTCAAAATTTGATTTAATCACAAAATGGGAATTAGGGATGGGAATCATGTAAACAATAAAACATAATGAATAATGCAAATTTAATATGGATGCTTATGCACATGATTTACATAAAAAAAAAAGAATAATAATAAAGAAAAATTACAACAGATATTTACAGAAATTAACCAGAACAGAAATTGTATCACAACTCCAGAAATCATGAATATGAGACTTATTAAACTAGCTTATAATCTGGATTATAACACAAGGATTGAGCGCTCAATGGCTGTGGTTTGAGCGCTCAATCTCTCAGAATCAGCTTGAGCGCTCAAAGACAATAGATTGAGCGCTCAAACTCATTTCTGGATACTGTGATTTTTTACTCATCCATCACTTGTTTAATCACTATCTATAAGATCAAACGTTAAAAGAGTGTTTTTCATAGAAATTCAGATGAAAAATTATCGATTGATCTTATAAATAATGAAAAAAAAGAAGAAAATCACCTCGTTTTAACAAAGAAAACATTTAAGAGAAAGGAATCCCGATTATATTCAGAGTAATAAAGCCCCTCACATATCTGAACTTAAATAAATCATGATCCATTATTGAGACAACCAAGAATCCAAGAAATTGCTCAAGAAACGGCTTGAAGGCCAATTGGTTGGCTTTGGCGCTCAAGCCATCAAGTGATTTTTTCGATTTTCATTAAGAAAGAAGGACTACGGATGATTCTCGTGACTACAAATGCATGATATAAAAATTCAATAAGTATCACAACCACTGTTCTATACTTGAACATGAGATTTTTTAAAGATTTTAGAACTTGATTGTCATAAGATAATTAATTTGAGCTCATGCAAGAGATTTTAAAGTAAAAAGATGCTATTTAAAGATTATGTGAGCATAAATTAACTGTTAAATGATGATCAAAATCCCAGATATAGCTCAAAGTTCAGTAAAATAGAAACTGTTGAGTGCGATTGGCGCCAAGGCCTAAGGCTTGAGGCCAACCCCCCTCGCTACAACCGCAAATTTTGACAGCCGGTGTTTTAAAACAACTTTTAAACATTTGTGAGTTCAATTCAAGTATAAAGAACTTGATTGAACTCTTTGTTACCCTCGAGATGAACCAAAACAACAAAAATAACTTGTTTAACTACCTTTTTACCCTTGATTGGAAGCTTGAACTGGATTGTGGGTTTGGAAGTAAAAGATTGTTGAGATTTTGGTCAATTTTTGGACTGGATTGTGTAGAGTATGAGGTTGATTGTTGAACACAGGTTGAATTTGGTGTGTACAGGTGTTTTCCAGATGGTTTTTTGTGGGAGGAAAATGGGTTTGTAGAGAGAGATTGGGCTAAGTTGGGAGAGGGTGTGGAATTGAACTGGTGAACCCTTCAATAAGGGGTAGTGGAGGGTATATATAGAGTGGGTGGAGGAAAGGCAGTAGACAGAGAGGAAGTGGGTTTGTAGTTTAGGTGTAGCTTAGGTGTAGTTTTAGGTGTAGTGGAGGGTATTATCTCGTGTATAGAGGTTGTTAGGCGGCTCCACTCGCATGAAATCTCATGATGAGATACTACCGCAGATTCATTTGGTTGAGTTGGCGCTCAAAGCCGTGGGCTTGGCTCAAAGGTGCTCACCTACAAATTGGCTTCAAGGTCTAAGGCTTGGCCTTTTCAGGTGCTGGTGGCGCCCCATTTTGGCTTAACCTAGTTCAACAATGCTTGGTTTTTCTTGGGTTATTTGGAGGTGTTTGGTTGATTTTGATCACATTCAAGCTATCTTCACAAGTTTCGGGCAGTTATGATTGGTTTCGTTCTCATCATTGGGAATGCCCGAGTGTATACTAGGTTCAAAATCGGGGTTCTACAGTTGCCCCTCTTGGACGGGACTCAATGCCATTGATTTGACATGAGTGACGTCTAAGACATGGACGACCCGACTTATTCCCAGTGATACATCTCATGTTACAAAAGAAAAACCCTTTTAAATATCAATCGGTCGTGCTGCACGAGCTGCCTACATACCCTATTGCAGGGATCAGACCGGCGTAGTTCCTCGGGGCACTTTGGAAATACTTTTAATCAACCAACATAAACGGACACAAGGTCGCTCAAAAATGATGATTTAAACAGGCTCAAAGCCCTCAAAATGATGATTTAAATGAGCTCAATGTTCTCAAAATGGTGATTTAAACGAGCTCAATGCCCTCAAAATGATGATTTAAATGAGCTCAATGTTCTCAAAATGGTGATTTAAATGAGCTCAATGCCCTCAAAATGATGATGATTTAAACGAGCTTAATGCTCTCAAAATGGTGATGATTTAAACGAGCTTAATGTTCTCAAAATGGTGATTTAAACGAGCTCAATGTTCTCAAAATGGTGATTTAAAAAAGCTCAATGCTCTCAAAATGGTGATTTAAACGAGCTCAATGCTCTAAAAAAGGTGATTTAAACGAGCTCAATGCTCTCAAAAAGGTGATTTAAACGAGCTCAATGCTCTCAAAAAGGTGATTTAAACGAGCTCAATGCTCTCAAAATGGTGATGATTTAAACGAGCTCAATGTTCTCAAAATGGTGATTTAAACGAGCTCAATGCTCTCAAAAAGGTGATTTAAACGAGCTCAATGCCCTCAAAAAGGTGATTTAAACGAGCTCAATGCTCTCAAAAAGGTGATTTAAACGAGCTCAATGCTCTCAAAAAGGTGATTTAAACGAGCTCAATGCTCTCAAAAGACTTCATGCACATGCTGACTCGAATAACAACGATTTAAACGAACACGTGGTTCTCAAACTGCGATCAAGATACTTCTAGAACAAGCTAACTTGAACCATAATTCCACAACACGCTTCGATTGTTAAATGCAGTCTAACACGACCCTTTATTGAGATTAAGATCCTCAGATCCATTTGCGTTTGATTGATTGGGACTATGGAATCCAAGGTTCACTGATAAATCATAGGGGATGCCTAAAATGCCCCTGCACAACTTAGAAAAGAAGCCAAAAGCCCTGCCAAGATTGGACTTGAGCGCTCAGGGTTCCCCCTTGGAGCGCTCAAACCACCTTGAGCGCTCAACTCCAAGACATTGAGCGTTCAACCCCAAATAATGACCCTCCAGCGCTCAAAGGGTTCAACTTAAGCGCTTGAACCTCTGAACGGGGACGACGGTTCAGAACCTGTAACATTTGTTTTAACTCTGATTTACATCGATTCACACTTCATAACGTTCGAAAATTTCCAGAAATCAAATCCTCTCATACCTCTCGCGATTCCGATCAAATCCTTCTTGTTTCTTTCTCAGATTTCTTGTAAAATCAAAAACCCCCAATTCTTAGGGTTTTCCCGTACGGTTCTCGGTCGATTTAGTTCGATTAGGACTTGATTGTGAGTGTTTGATCGACTTCCATGGAGAATCCCAGCGATTCACAACCTCCGGTGACCTCGCCGACAGTGGTAGATGGCGGTGGTGAAACTATGGTGCCACCACCAGTGAGTTCAAGCACTCAAGGGGGTACACCAGCGGTTGAAGTGGGTCCTACAGAGGCTTCAACCTCATCTAGGGTTACAGAGACAGAGGAGAGAGATGAAATTGGAGAAGAAGAGAGGGAAAGGAAGGGTGATGGCGGTGGTGGTGGTCCGGCGGCACCTAGCAGTGGTGGTGGTCCAGCCACCGAGACAGTGGTGGCTGGTGGTGGTGTTGGTGAGGATGGTAGCGGGGATAGGAGTGGGGGTAGTGGCTTAGGCGGTGAGTGAGGACATGACGGTGTTGGAAAGGGTAAAGGAGATAGCGAGGGAGAGGGGTGAGGAGAGAGATGAGGAGATGACGGAGGTCCACGAGATAGATAGCGACGATAGTAGTGATAGCGAGGAGACAAATTGGAAAGAGTAGGGACCCACGCATGGTGCAAGCATGAGACGTGGATGGAGGCACGAGCGAGTTGGCTGGGATAGGCACCTCACGGGAGGGATTGAAGATGAGAGGCCCACCAAGAAATTTCTTAGCGGGGAGATAAGGGGAAATCGGTGGCGCATCGGTGATAAGTCACGCATCGTAGGGAGGTGGTGGTCCATTGGTTCGAAATGGCTGTGGATTTCTCAGGAGGATTTCGAGCACGCATCTCAGAGGTGCTGCTGATACGGGCCGCAGCAGACGCCTCGGGATCCTAGATTTCATGCAAGGGAGCTACCGCCGAGAAAGGAGAGGGAAGTATCGGGGCTGCTAAGTAGGGCGGCAGATGAGATGCAGAGCGCAGGACTTCTCGGGAGGAGTTCGAGATCAGGAGGAGGAGAGAGCAAGCGGGGTCACGGGATGACGGTGGTCCAGCCGCGAGACAAAGCGGCCGAGGAGGAGGGGCGAGGCCGGGCCGATCGGGCGACTTACGCCCCCAGTGCACCTCTTCGTGCCATCCGTTGGAGGATTATACTCCCGGCGGTGAGTTATACTTCAAGATGAGGTGTTATTGGACCCCGAGGTCCACCTTTATTGATTGCCCGACGGTATGCCCGCTTTGTTCACTTTCAATAGTTAAAACCTTAAATTGCATTGAATAATTGAATTATTGCTTAATTGTTAACCTGACTGTTGATTGATTGACTGACATTCTGACTTATTTGCTTGTTTATTGATCCAATGCAGAGAAACTTACGCTTGAAGGCTCACGGAGGCATGGGCTCCAGTTGGGAGATTTACCAGCGGTTGCACGCCTCCGTGAGGGCTTTGGTGGATCAGGCAGGGTTTGGGATGTTCATCCCAACCCTTACGAAGTACACAAAGATGATCACGCGCGGTGACAAAGATCGGGCGGAGGTGGGTGGACTCTCACGAGTTCTTTCCACCCGGCCGAGGGAGGAGGTGACGCCGACGCCAGACTGGGACTTTGCAACATCCGCGGGACCGGGAGGGTAGAGGAGACCCATCCCATTCGACTGGATAGGCCTGACGAGGGCCGCACGAGATGGTTCTTGGGCCGTGCCCCACGAGAGGGAGGGGAGACCGCCACATACGGCCCAGTTCAAGGCAATTTTGGGGGAGCTCATTTAAGAGGCGGATGCAAAGACGGGAGGAGCTAGATGCTACTCGTTGTACTTGTTCGGGCTTCACTATACCCGAACAAAGCAATAGGTACACCTCTCGCCTTTGAGGTTCGAGAGATTTCGCCACCGCGGCGTAGGTATGATTGGGGTGGTGCAGCTCTCAAGCACCTCGCTACGCTGCTCACATGAATGCCGTCTCAAGGCGAAAGGGGACTGGCATTTCAGGACTATGGAGCGTCTGGGAGGTAAACTTTATTACTTGCTCAAAAATTCCTTTACATGCATTTTATTATTTGCACAAATACTTGCTCTGACTAACTGATTTGTTGTTTATCGTGTAGCTCTGGGCATACGAGGTGTTGGGGTTGCATCCCCCTGAGACACGCTATCCAGATCCAGACGTCATCCCTCGAGCACTGTGCTGGGGGGAGGGCTCCCGCTACAGTGGTGACACGCGTGGGAACCTCCAGGTTTTCCGCGTTTCACTCGACAGACTCCCAGCTTCCCTGGTAAGTATCAAATCCTCACATGTATTCAACTCACTTCAATATGTTTATCATTAAGCATTTGCTGACACTTATTTGAACGTTCTTGCAGGTCCGCTGGTATGTATGGGATGGCGTCGACGACTCCTACTTGACCCGGAGTAGAGAGATCACGAGGGGGAGGGTCCTATTGGAGTGCGATCACGGGCCGGTTACGTACCACGGGGAGGCGGCCTGAGGCGTTATATGAAGCAAGCAGGACTTCGTGTCTTGATGGCTGCCCTCATTCTTTGGGCCGGGGAGGTCTCTATCCGTCCCAAGGACGAGCCAGCACCTCCTGCTGCTCCTGGTCCCTCTCTTCCGAGAGTTGCACCGGTATGCGATTCATGTTATTTGCACCTTCAATTCCTTGACTATACTGTATACTGACTCCGTTTCTTGTTTGCTTGTCAATGCAGCCACCTGTGGTCAGGAAGAGGCCACATGATGGAGCCGACGGTCCTAAAGACATGACTGTGCGATGGATGCTGAGGATTAGTACATAGTAGGCATAGAGTAGTTAGAGTTCTACTTTTGCTTTTAGACTTTTCTTTTGATTGGGCCTGCGTGCCCTGGTAGGTAGGTGGATTGGGCCTGTGTGCCCCAATTGTAGATTTTCTTATTGGGCGTCATGTGCCCTGGTAGTTGATGATGATTGACTTTATTATGGATTACATCAGATTGTATACATGACTTGCACTTTCGTTGTTCATTGCATTATTTTCTTTTTTTTTTTTTATGTACAAAGAAACAAACTTGTTGTAAAATGTACTCTATTTATTCACAAAAACTTGAACACAAGCGTTAAATGCAAAGTTTAAAACTCGACTTCAAAAATAAACTCGCATGCTCGTGGATTTGAACGAAACATGATCATATGAATTTATGTACAACCAAGAGACATATTTACGTTCTTCACGACTCGACACAATCTATGCATATGTACGATTGATAATCACCCACACAAAATGACCTTAGAACAGAATTTAATGTTCATAAGGCTTGTTTAAAAATAAAATATTCTGTAAGCCTGTTTAAACATGATGAATTGCCATGCCATCGCCTTGACCGAGTCATAAATGATGAAAATGCCCCTGCGACCGTCTCAAACTGGCAGGAGGTGCCATAGATTCATTCTTGACATGGTGACGGCCGCCATTTCATGGCTTGAGCGGGTCATCGGGGTCCCAACCCCATGTATCCTTGAAAAAATTGGCTCGAGAACCATCCCGTCAAGTCACAAGTACTCTTTGACACGTATCTTGATGATCGGATGTGGCTTGCAATGCTCCGAAATGGTTTTGAACATCCAATGGCTACTTTTGAACTTTGAAACTCCGTATCCCATGTCCGAACACGTATCGGCTTAATAACTCGGTCAACGGAACACTCCGTGAAGTCACAAATGTTTGTTGAGACTTGGTTTGGGTGTTGATATAGGGTAGTAATGCTTAGAATAGGTTTTGGACCTCCAACATGCCAATTTGCTTCGCTGGCTGGCTGCCGCCGCAGCCTTGAGCCTTGGCCAATGTGGTTTGAGCGCTCAAGCTCACACTACCTTGAGCTCAAGGTGGTTTGGCCTTCAACTTCATAGACTTGAAGGCCAAAGTCTATCTTGAAGCGGAACTTCTAGTGTTGATTTCCAATGCATTTTTAGACCCTTCTGCATGTTTCTCTCTGCCCCAAATGCCTGGTTGCTCTGTTATAACACCTCCCAAACTTTGAACATCACCTTCCCAAGTCCTTTTCACCCTTTTCCCATAAATTCTATGCATTTCCAATGCATTTTCAAATTTTTCCAACAAAACATTTTGAAAATATGCTTTTGACCATCTTGAAAATGTAATCTTTGATTTCCAATGTTGCATGGCAAATTTGTAGTGTTCCCTTCAAGTCTCCTATAAATACCAAGCATAATCAAGCATTTTTCTACACACCATTCCTATATCAACTTTCTTTCTTCTTCACACATCTCTTTCTCCCAACTTTTCATCATTTCCTCATGGCTGCCCTTGATCCTTCCGTTATCAACACTTGGGTTGCCAGTCTCGAAAACATTGATTGGTTTAACTTTCGAGGTCTCGGGCTCAATGCACTTCGTCACCTTCACACTTTCCCTATCCGCCAAGACATCTTGCGCGCTGCTATTCGTTGTTGGGACTCAGAGCTCCATGTGTTCCGTTTCGGCATGCAAGAGCTTTGCCCGACCGTTGAAGAATTTCAAGCATATCTGGGTGGTAATGCTTTTGCGGATCCTATCATTCCACCTATCCGCGTGAATTATGCCAACATCCTCAGTAGTAAACTTGGTCTCGAAAATGGCGCCGCCCGTTTCTTGATTCGCAATGAGACCCTCGATATCCTTCAACTCTTTGCAGATTTCAGCCCTACTGGTGATCTTCTGGATTTTACTGTTCAAAACCGACATATGTTTGCACTTTGCATGTGCCTCCTTGCACTGTACTTATTGGTCCCACATGATGGTCATCCGGTTCCGCCATTTCCGCCATTGTTCTTTGCCGCCGATCGAACAACGAAGGGATGTAGTTCCTCTGGTTTTGGCTGAGACAATTATAGGTTTGGATGCGGTTAAGGCTGGGAATGCGGACATGTTTGCTGGAAGCCCACTTTTACTTCAGGTTTTTTTTTTGGGCAGCTTTGGTTGTTAGGCTTGGTTTTGACTTTGGATTGGATTTTTGGGATTGCAGATGTGGCTGTGTGACAAGGTTGGGCTTTTGAGGGAACCGGCGGGTGATTGGACTTACGATCCTCGAACTTGGGCGAATAGGCCTTTTGTGCATGACGAAACTGATGAAGATGATTGGACTGATTTCTTCAGATCTTTGGAGGAGGATCACATTACTTGGAGGTGCCACTGGTTGCCTTTGCCAGACATGACAACCAATCACATGGGAGACACATGGGTAATCTTGGCAGGATTGCAAAGGTATGCATATTGCTTTCCACAGCGTATTCTGCGCCAATATCGCATTCGCCAGGAAGTGGAGTATATGGTGCCCACCACTTTCAGCCTTCCTATATTCAAACATTCTGTTCTTGAGCGTTATCGTACTTCTTGGGGGCACAGAGTTGTTTGGGCTCCTAATTCTTACCCATCTATTCACTTGAATGGACATTATAGAAACTGGATGAGGGAGCAGATGAAGGCACGACGCCGCAGAAATTAGCACCGACTTCCTTTCTACTCGCTAGGCTATTTCCGAAATAAATGGTTGATCCATAGTGATGTTTTGGTGTTTGGTTGTGTCGCATTTGTGTCTCTTTTTTTTTTCTTTTTTTTTTTTTCGTAGCTCAGCACTTGTAATCGAAGAAGTAATTTGAATAAGATTGAACGGTGAAGGGTTTCCCCCTCTTGGTTCATTTGATTCCACATGCTACCCTCTTCAGATTTTGCGGAAATATGGACCAACTCATGAAATTTAGACCTAACCCCAGGATGGGGTTGCCTACGTATCCTTTCTCAAGGAATCAGGTCATAGCGTAGTTCAGGCAAAGGTTCACTCGGGTATTGACACTCTCCTTTTTGTGCTCTAAATTTTGCCTGGCACTGCCTTTTCAGGTTTTCAGTCCAGCGAGCTCTTTCAAATATTTTGCCTTAAATTTTGCCTAGACCGCCCAATGTGGGTTTTCAGTCTAGCAGGCTTCTCTGAATTTTGCTTGAGTCGGCTCGCCCTTGCGATTTTCCGCCCAACGAGCATCTCTCAAGGGTAATATCGCTTGAGTTGATCTAGATTGACAAGATTACTAAACTCGTTGCCGTCCAAATCAATAATCATTGCTGCTCCACCGTCAAGGATAGTCTTGATGATATATGGTCCTGCCCATTTTCGGCCTGAATTTTCCCCGTGAATCAAATATTGGTGCCCGAATCTCTTTCACCACCATATCTCCTTCAATCAAATCCCTGGATTTCACTTTCTTGTTGAACGCACGAGCAATTCTTCTCTGATATCCCTGGATGTGATACAATGCTTGCAAACGCCTTTCATCAAACAACATTAGCTCTGCGAATCTGTCGCTTAACCAGTCAGCTTCATCAATCTCATTCTCTATCAACACCCTTAGAGATGTTACCTCGAGCTCAATGGGAAGTACTGCTTCCATCCCATAAACTAATGAATAAGGTGTTGCCCCTGTTGGAGTTCGGATAGAAGTACGGTATCCCCACAATGCTAAGGGCAGTTTTTCGTGCCAATCTCTAGACGACTCGATGGTTTTCTCCAGGATATTCTTGATTGACTTGTTTGCTGCTTCCACTGCTCCATTCGTTTGAGGCCTGTACACCGTTGATTTATGCACTTGTATGTTGAATTCTTCGAGCACCTCTATCACCCTTCCTTTGAAATGTACACCATTATCCGACACGAAACCATTGGGGACCCCATATCGATAAATGATGTTTTGCTTAATAAAATGTGCTACTTGCACCGCAGTCAAAGTAGCATAAGAAGTTGACTCTACCCATTTTGTGAAATAATCAATTGCCACCAATATAAACTTGTGACCATTTGACGCTGGTGGCGTGATCTTTCCAATCACATCTATTCCCCATACTGAGAAAGGCCAGGGTGTTGCCATTGTGTGGAGTTCAGACGGCGGAACATGCATGAGGTTGGCGTGAACTTGGCACTTATGACATCTTCGAACATACTGAACGCAATCTGTTTCCATAGTTAACCAAAAATATCCTTGCCTCAAAATCTTCTTTGCCATCATCAATCCGCTCATGTGGGGACCACAAATTCCTTCATGAATTTCCTCCATTACCCTCTCGATGTCATTACCGTGGATGCATAACTTGTGCATGCCACAATATGACCTTTTATATAACCTTCCTCTGCAGATGATGTACTGTGCCGCTAATCTTTGTAATGCTATTCGATCCTTCTTGGTTGTCCCTTCTGGATAGTCTCCCTTCTCAACCAAATTCCAGATATCGTAGTACCAGGGCAGACCATCATTTATTTCTCCAACATTCATCACATACTCATAGGCAGGCCTATCCCTTTGCTCAATCATGATTGGTCTCATCCTCACTCCTATTGGCAATTCTACCATGGATGCCAAAGTGGCGAGTGCGTCAGCGAACTGATTTTTCATCCTCGGTATATGAGTGAAGGTTACTTGCTCAAATTGATGGATTAGGTCATCAAGATCTTTGTGGTACGGCTTTAACTTCTTTTCCCGCACCTTCCAATCACCATTGGCTTGAGAGACCACCAAATTCGAATCACCGACCACTTCCAACTTTTTCACTCCAATTTCGAGAGCAGCTTCCATTCCAACAATACATGCCTCATATTCCGCTTGGTTATTGGTAACTTCGAAATTTAACTTGAAAGAAAGGGGAATGTGTGGTCCTTCAGGGGAAACCAACAGTATGCCGATTCCAAATCCTCTCTGATTTGCAGCCCCATCAAAGTATAATTTCCAAACATCCTCTGATATTGTCATGACATGTTCATCGGGAAACTGAAACTCCGTATCTTCTGGCCCTTGAATTGGGTGATTCGCCAAAAATTACGCCTGCCCGCTTTTTTCGATTTTCGTGTTACATATTTAAGTTCGAACTCGGCTAACAAAAGTAACCATCGTGCTAGCTTCCCGGTGAGTGCTGGTTTTTCAAACAGATATTTGAGAGGGTCCATTCGAGAAATCAACACTACCGAATATGCTAACATATAATGCCTTAACTTTTTGGAGGCCCATACAAGAGCCCAACAGGTCTTCTCCAAAGATGTATATCTTTCTTCAGCTCCGACCATCTTCTTACTTAGATAATATACTGCCTTCTCAACACCCGCTTCACCTTCTTGTGCCAACATGCAACCCATGGCGATGCAGTATTTACCGACAAATATAGAATCGAGGCTTTCTGTTGTTTGGCATCAATCTTTGGGGATTTTGAAGATATTGCAATTGCCTCAAAAGCCTTTTGACACTTGCTATCCCATCTGAATGGTACTCCCTTTTTTAAGTAGGTGAAACATCGCTCGCAAGTCGATGTTAACTTTGCGATGAATCTCTTGATGAACTGGATTTTTCAGAAAGCTCCGCGACCTCCTTTTTAAATGCGGGGTGGCTCCATGTCAAGAATGGCTTTGATTTTTGATGGATCCACCTCAATTCCTCTTGTGGTGATCATAAATCCCAACATTTTTCAGTGGTGACTCCAAGCGTGCATACAGCGGATTGAGACGCATTCGGTATTTACGATTCTTTCAAAGAATTTTTGAAATTTGGGAGATGTTCTTCTCTTTCTTTTGCTTTCACAATCATATCATCCACATATACTTCAACTTCCTTGTGCATCATGTCATGCAACAAAGTCGTGGCTGCTCGCTGGTAAGTTGACCCAGCATTCTTCAATCCAAATGGCATAACACGATAACAGAACGTTCCCCACTCAGTAGTGAAGGTTGTTTTCTCTCGATCTTCCGGGCGCCATCAAAATCTGGGTTATACCACGAGAACCCGGCCCATAAATGATAAGCGCGTGTCGGCCGTATTGTCCACCAATACATCAATATGTGGCAAAGGAAAGTCATCCTTCGGACTTGCTTTGTTCAAATCTCTGAAATCTACACACACCCTGATTCTTCCGTCCTTCTTAGGTACCGGTACAATGTTTGCCACCCACTGCGGATATTCAGTTACCATCAGAAAGCCAGCGTGGAATTGCTTGGTAACCTCCTCCTTAACCTTTTCCACCCAATCTGGTCTGATTTTTCTCAATTTTTGCTTTACTGGTTTTGCATCGGGATACAGGGGAATTCGGTGCTGCACAATTTCAGGATCGATTCCGGGCATATCTGCATGGGACCAAGCGAAAACATCTTCGAATTCTTTGAGCAAATCAGTGAGTAATTCTTGTTCCTCTGAAGATAGCCCGGAGCCGATTTGAACCATGCGAGGATTTTCCTCATCTCTCAATTTTATTGAAATAACTTCTTCTTTTATTGGCTGAGCGTGTCTTTCATTTTCTTTTTCAATTAGCGCTTTGAGTTCTTTGGGAATCTCTTCTTCGTATTCTATTTCGTCATCATTTGGATCAACGCAATTTATTTCGGAGACAACAAAGTAAGCAAACTCGGAACTTATTTCATTAACAAAGCCCTCCGGGGTGCAGTACATGGCATCAGACTCGAATTCAAAATAGAAATGACGACGTGGAGGGCCAAGAGGCACAAACTCCGACTCACAGTCAAATCCAAACCCTGATTCAGACTCGGACTCCAATTTAGTGAATGCATTAGTAAATTTTACAACAGGAGTGAAAGTGCAATTCTTGTATTCTCCGACTGCATCCACTATCAGCATGCTGGGATCTTCGAGGGCCTCCTGCCCAAGCATCATCACTGCTGGCTCTTCTTTATCCTTACCTGTTAGACTGAACTCATCAAACATCGACATCAAGATCCCACCATCCAAGGCTTTTGTCCAATCCGCTTTATGGTTTTTCACCAATTTCTCGACCTTTTCATGTTCATCTTCGCTATCCCAAGCATCATTAGCAAAGATTTCAAATCCAGGGTACATCTCTCCACTTATTTCATTTACAAACGGCTCTGACTGGCCATAATAAGGTGCTTCTGACCCTGCCTTGACAAAGCGAATCGGCGACTAGCATCGCTCGCCTTATTGGTTCTTCCTTTTTGCATTTCTTTCAGTGTAGGTTCATATCCTAACCCAAAACGACCTTGCTGAGAAGGGAATTCTAGAAACTGAGCTACCCCCTGGTGAGTTCGTCCTAAACCAGTGCCTGGCAGATATGACATCCTCCTCATCATCTCGAGGATGGTGGTACTGATTGAAAAATCCTCGTCAACACGAAGTGTGAACACACCACCGGATGTATCGAAAGCAAATCCACCGATTTGAACATCATTCTCATTGTGCATTATTTCTAGCAAGGGAGCATTATCTTCAGTATGAGGACGAATGCCTGTGTCTCCATAAAGAGTAACAGTCCCATTTTCTAGCCCAAGCAGAACCTTTTGATGCAAAGTGGATGGAAAAGCCATGATGTCAGGTCGATGCATCCAAGGACGCCCCAGCAGCAAGTTGAACGAAGCTGGGATTTCAAGCACATGAAACTCAACTGTTGATTTAAATCCTTCCGCTGCAATCTCCATTTCAACAGTTCCATGCACATTACGGCGGGTATTATCATAGGCCCGAACGGTGAGATCGGACGGCGTGAAATCCTTAGGTTTGAGCCCCAAGCATAAAGCTGTTCGGAGGGGACAGACATTGAGCGCAGACCCGTTGTCTATCAACACGACTGGGATCCACTTCCCCATGCACTTCATGGTAACGTGTAAAGGCTTGTTGTGATCAGTTCCTTCAAGTGGCAAATCAGCTTCGGTAAAAGTCACAACATGCTTGACAGGTTTGGTAGTGATGGTTGGTTTGGTGACAATGGCAGCCATCATGGCTTCTGGAGTAATATCGGGAGCGATCTCCATGCAAGATAGTGCTTGAGCGAGTTTCTGTCGGTGCTCGCTGGAGCTCATGAGCAGCCCCCAAATGGTTAATGCGGCTGGGGTTTTCTCAAGCTGTTTCTGGATAGGATTTTCTTCGGCTGCTGGTGGAGTTTTTGGACGAGGCAAACGACAGTTGGTTGTGGATGTAGCATGGGATTGGTTGGTTGAAGGGTTGAAAAGGTTTTGGAAATCGGTAGGATTGGAAATTGGGTCTTTAGGGTTGTTTGGATTATTTGGGGTGGCTGAGTCGTTTTGTGGAGCTGGGTTTTTTGTGGAGGTGGGTTAGAGGTATTTCCGGTGTACATTTGGGGTGGTTGATAAAATCGGCCGCTTCGAAGCAAATGAAGAACAGAGTCTATGTCATCTCCCCATAAATCAGTGTAATCTGTGTAGAAATCAACAAGATCCCCTTCTGCCTTTCGCTTTCCTTTTGAAATGCTGGCCTCTTCCATGCCTTTGGTAATCCCCTCTACAGTTGCTTCACTCCATACATCCCCATTTTCCATTGCAGCCTCATTAAACGCCCAAGCTTCGTTGTTTTCAACCCAAAGTGGTGCAAGTGCTGTGTCTTCATTCTGATTGGCCCATACATTAGTCATGCCATTCTCTTTCGTTGGCTGTCCCCAAACATCGGGTAGATCTCCGTTCAACACCATGATATTGCAGTTTTCTGGAATTTGCACTTGAGGTATTGGAAAATTTTCATCAACTATGCAATCATAAGGTGTGAATTCTATCCCCTCTGTCATTTGATTTATGGCATGTTCACTCATTAGGGAGAAATCAGGGCGACCTTCCCACAATGGTGGCACTGGGAAATATGTCTCATCGAAAAACAAGGGGAGCGTGGATCCATCCAAGGGATCATTAGGATCCATGAGCTACCATTCATTAGGTGCAGGATCCCACTCATCCTCCTGTGCACCACTTGGTACCACATTCTCTTCTTGCCAATTCTGTCCCTGTCCTTCTTCCATAAGTTGTTGATCTTGTACCACAAGCAACGGTTCAAACAGATTAGGGAGTGCGACCCCATCAAGTGGATCTTCAAACATTGGATCCCAAAACTGATTAATCAAAGCACCAAGTGGGGGTTCATCATTAAACTGTTCATTTTGAGGCCAAGCTTCTCCATTTATCACATTATTGGCTACCATCTGTTCGTCTTCTCGGGCCTCCATAGCCATGATCAAATCACCCCATTCTTGCCATATAGTGGGATCCAAATGTATATCAAGAAAACATGCTTCGCATTTATCTGGTATAAACACAATGGGTTTAGGATCTGTCTCTGGTATAATGAACTGGCTAGGATCGAAGAAAGTATACTTTTGGGCTTTATGAATGGAGCTGAAGGTGATCTGGCCTATATTGGCATTTCTTTTGTGAACTGGCAATTTCAGTGGGATCACGGATCTGTTTACTGTCAATGAGATCTTGAATCTCATGGCACAATCGTTGGCACCTTTCAGTAGGATGGCCAGGTGTTTGGTGGAAGATACAGAAGGTATTAGGGTTGTAGGTTGGTGGAGGATTTTGTGGAGGTGGGGTTGGTTGAAGAGGCTTGATTTTCCCCTGTTGTACAAGACGTTCAAAGATAACCGGTAAGGGTAAGGGGAGAGGAGTGAAAGTACCGAAGTTCTTTGGTTCTGTGGAGGTTGGATTGGTTGAGTTGATTGGGACAAGATAGCATTTATTGGTTCAGTTTTATGGGATTGATGGTTCATAGTACTGGATGAGGAACCGGCTGTGTAGCTAGGGTTTGCATACAGAGATGAGGTGTTTCCAATGTAATTGCGCTTGGGCCTAGGGATCAAATCTCCCTTCTTCAATACCCCATTTTGCAAAGCTTCTTCAATTGACAAACCCGTCTCAAAGTAGGTTGCAAAGTCATGTGCTTGAGCCATTACCATGTACTGAGCCAAATCTGGCTGAAGGTTCTTGGTAATAATGCGCATCTGATCCTTGTCACTAGGACGGTCAGTCATTTGCGCAGCCTTTGCTCTCCACCTTTTTACAAATTCTGCAAATGATTCTTTTTCCTTCATTTTGATGCTTTCAAGTTCACGAGTAGTGACTTTAAGCTGAACATTGTATTCATACTGCTTAATGAAAGCAGCCACCATTTCCTCCCAAGTTTGTCTCTTTGAAATGTCAAGAGATAAAAGCCACTGGAGTGCGGGCCCTGTAAGAGTTTCATGAAACATTTGTGCCATAGCAGGCTCATCAACTTCTTGTAACGAAAGAGAGCTTACATACGCTTGAATATGTCCTCTCGGATCCCCAGGCCCCATCAATTTTTCAAAATCCACATGTTTGAACTTCTTAGGAAGTTTAGCACAGGAAGATGCACGTTTGTCCATGTCAAACCGTAATGGCTCGCTTCTCACTCTTGGCCACTGAGACTCTTCTAGTTTGAGTAGCTTAGCTAACATTTCCATGTAACCGAGGGTTTTAGGGGGTTGTTAAATTTTGTTCATTATTGGGAATTTTCTGATCTCGAGGTTCATCCTCGGGGTGTTGTTGCTGAGGTGGGGGGAGTCGGCTTTGGATATTTACCATAATTGCCATGAGTTGGGCAATTCGAGTATCATTCTGAGCCCTCTCATCATGCATTTCTTTCCTCAATTGCTCAAACTCGTTTGAGGGACCCTGTTCCTGTTCAGCTGCCATACTAGTCTCAGCCTTTGGTGATAAGGATCTAGACAGTCTATGTCCGGGAGGCCGAGTCCAAACAGGTAAGGTCTTCTTCTTCTTTTCAGAGGCCCAATGATTCAAAAAGCTAAGCATAAAGCAAGAGCGGACTTCGGATGTGTACTCAATGTGCTTACTATGTACTAAAATGAATGATTTACAAACAATGCTCACTTCTGTCTCGTCAAGACTCGATGCACGGAGTTAGTCCTATTCTTATCTTAGGAATTAAACTACCGGTTCCAGATCTCACTTGGAATCATTGCACAGAAAATGTAACAATACCACGGGTAGGTCATTACTCGGTAGGTACAGTTTACCAACCTAAAGCCTAAAATGTTGGGATCGTAACCTTAAACTTTTCTTGACCATCCGAGACAAAGCAATGAGGTATTGTCATCCAGATACAGCTGATTCCAAGGCTAGTCCGAAAACGGGCGGGCCGTCGTTAGAACGCGACAACACCGGAGGTATCTCAAACTCCGTGGATTTTAAGTCTCCTAGACTTCATGTATGACTTAGGGTTAGTCTACCGGATCCAAATCTCACTTAAGATCATTGCACAGATGATTATCCAACACCCCGGGTAAACCATTACTCGATGGATACGGCGTTTCAACCTAAAGCCTAAATGTTGATGCCGTAGCACTTTTCTTGGTCATCCGAGACAAAGCAATTTGGATGTGGCAATCCAGATACAAAGGATCATAAGGCTAGTTTGAATCACGGGTGGCCGTTCGGGCACGACCAACATCGGAGGTATCTCAAACTCCATGGATTTTAAGTCTCCTGGACTGAATTAAATAGCTTTGGAAGATTGCTTCAATCCTCAAGTTTTCTTTTAAGTGATAAGTCCTTGATATCGAATGGTTGGATTTGGGAAATCCCGGTCCACACGAATTCCGACAATGATCTAAGATCAGATGCCTAAGGGCGATTGATCCTTCTCGGGCCAAGGTCCCTTAAACCTGTTTAGATCATTGTTTAGGAATTTGATGATTCAGATTTTCCCACGTCCAGCCGTCCTAAGGACTAACTTGTAAGAACAACGCACATATAGTATGCACGACTCATCATCGGGCCAAAGCAACCTTCCATTAACTACCGAGAACCTATTTCAAAAGATTGCCCCGATCCTCAAGTTTTCTTTTAAGTGATAAGTCCTTGATATCGGATGGCTGGATTTGGGAAATCCCGGTCCCTTTTAATTCGACAATGATCTAAGATCAGATGCCAAAGGGCGATTGATCCTTCTCGGGCCAAGGTCCCTTAAACCTGTTTAGATCATTGTTTAGGAATTTGATGAATCAGATTTTCCCACGTCCGGCCGTCCTAAGGACTAACTTGTAAGAACAACGCACATATAGTATGCACGACTCATCATCGGACCAAAGCAACCTTCTACTAGCCGTAAAAGTATGAAAAACAAACGGGACATCTATACAGAAATTCGACACTCGCGACGGCTATATACAATGCAAATGCATGAATGCAACATGGCATGGCAAGAAAAGCGGTAACACATAGCACATTAACATGATGGAGCACGTAAACTTAACGTATAGGTGGATTGCTAAACGTGGGGTTCTATAGCTATCTATATGCAAAGGCTGGATTTGGTCACTGAGGGTACCCCGGACTCAAAATCAAAAACCGCCTCCTACCGTTAAAAACGATAGTGACGATGTGATTTATCATGGTCGAGGGCTGGTGGGCATTTTGGGATTCCCTGTCACCGGCAAGCCGGGCAGGATTGCCAAAACACACCAGCGGGGCTAAGAACCATGCAAGTGCAATGCAAGAATCAAGCTTCAAACATTTTCAAAATCCCACAAAATATTTTTCGAATTAAACCCACTTCTGATTAACACATATTTCAATAAAATTACACAAGTGTAATAGAAATTGCACAAGTGTAATTAAATAAAATACATATTAACCAAAGTCCCCAGCAGAGTTGCCAGCTTGTGGACGGCCCACGGAGATTGTGCTGCATCGCGCACGAAAAAGATTGTGATTTGTTAGAGTCGCCACCCGGATTTGAGGTCCGAACCCGAGAAACCAATAAAATATGACTCGTTTGCCCATTTGAAAAAGATTTTACTGATCACTACGAAACTAGAAATTTCTTGGATTCAGGGATTTGGTTACGAGAGGGGAAGGGTTTTACGGCACCCCTCTTGCCCGGTCCATGAACCGGTCTCTACTCAATATTTCATGGGATTTTGAAAATGTTCAAAATTTGATTTAATCACAAAATGGGAATTAGGGATGGGAATCATGTAAACAATAAAACATAATGAATAATGCAAATTTAATATGGATGCTTATGCACATGATTTACATAAAAAAAAAGAATAATAATAAAGAAAAATTACAACAGATATTTACAGAAATTAACCAGAACAGAAATTGTATCACAACTCCAGAAATCATGAATATGAGACTTATTAAACTAGCTTATAATCTGGATTATAACACAAGGATTGAGCGCTCAATGGCGTGGTTTTGGCGCCAATCTTCGGGAATCGATTTGGCGCTCAAAGACAATAGATTGAGCGCTCAAACTCATTTCTGGATACTGTGATTTTTGACTCATCCATCACTTCTTTAATCACTATCTATAAGATCAAACGTTAAAAGAGTGTTTTTCATAGAAATTCAGATGAAAATAATCAGATTGATCTTATAAATAATGAAAAAAAAAGAAGAAAATCACCTCGTTTTAACAAAGAAAACATTTAAGAGAAAGGAATCTAGATTATATTCAGAGTAATAAAGCCCCTCACATATCTGAACTTAAATAAATCATGATCCATCATTGAGACAACCAAGAATCCGCAAATTGCTCAAGAACAGCTTGAGCGCTCAATTGGTTGGCTTTGAGCGCTCAAGCCATCAAGTGATTTTCTGATTTTCATTAAGAAAGAAGGACTCTGGATGATTCTCAGGACTACAAATGCATGATATAAAAATTCAATAAGTATCACAACCACTGTTCTATACTTGAACATGAGATTTTTTAAAGATTTTAGAACTTGATTGTCATAAGATAATTAATTTGAGCTCATGCAAGAGATTTTAAAGTAAAAAGATACTATTTAAAGATTATCTGAGCATAAATTAACTGTTAAATGATGATCAAAATCCCAGATATAACTCAAAGTTCAGTAAAATAGAAACTGTTCAGAATTGCGATTGAGCGCTCAAGGCCTGAGGCTTGAGCGCTCAACCCCTGCTACAACTGCAAATTTTGACAGTGTTTTAAAACAACTTTTAAACCTTTGTGAGTTCAATTCAAGTATAAAGAACTTGATTGAACTCACTGGTTACCCTCAGATGAACCAAAACAACAAAAATAACTTGTTTAACTACCTTTTTACCCTTGATTGGAAGCTTGAACTGGATTGTGGGTTTGGAAGTAAAAGATTGTTGAGATTTTGGTCAATTTTTGGACTGGATTGTGTAGAGTATGAGGTTGATTGTTGAACACAGGTTGAATTTGGTGTGTACAGGTGTTTTCCAGATGGTTTTCTGTGGGAGGAAAATGGGTTTGTAGAGAGAGAGAGATTGGACGAAGTTGGGGAGGGCTGTGGAATTGAACTGGTGAACCCTTCAATAAGGGGTAGTGGAGGGTATATATAGAGTGGGTGGAGGAAAGGCAGTAGAGAGAGAGGAAGTGGGTTTGTAGTTTAGGTGTAGCTTAGGTGTAGTTTTAGGTGTAGTGGAGGGTATTATACGTGTATAGAGGTTGTTAGACGCTCCACTCTGCATGAAATCTCATGATGAGATACTCTGCAGATTCCTGACTGGTTCAGAGTTGAGCCCTCAAAGCCGTGGGCTTGAGCGCTCAAGGTGCTCCTTACAGATTGAGCGCTCAAGGTCTAAGGCTTGAGCGCTCAAGGTGCTTGGTGGCAGACTGTTTGGCTTAACCTGGTTCAACAATGCTTGGTTTTTCTTTGGTTATTTGGAGGTGTTTGGTTGATTTTGATCACATTCAAGCTATCTTCACAAGTTTCGGGCAGTTATGATTGGTTCGTTCTCATCATTGGGAATGCCCGAGTGTATACTAGGTTCAAAATCGGGGTGTCTACACTTATGTCAACTGTTTGTCCAGTTTGATGTACTTCTCATAGCTCTTGTAAACATTTTCCTAAAAATTTTCCAAAAGGTGCCCACCTTGGTGGTATGCTTTAGTTCTTTAAGGCTTCAAGCCTGATGTGAAAACACTGCAGTGATCCATGGCTACTCTTCTTATCATGCTCTTCAATTTTGCATGCATATTTGCAAAGCAAAAAATGATATACTCCGTAACAGGAATCTATGTACATGCATATTTCCATTAGAGTTTCGATAGTTGGTGTTTTTTCTTTGCTCAAACAAAATTCATGTTCCAAAGTATCAAGTCCATATATTGACAACTTTCTGAATATTGACTTCATTGTCATTTTCCACAGCAATGCCCTTTTGGGTGGTATTCGTTGGCTGTGAACCAAGAATTTATACAACTTAGGCGGAAGCAAAAGCTTAGGTTAATGGATATCCGGACAATGACCACAAAAGGTATAGTTCGTATGCCAAAGCCGAAGAATCATTGTGCAAGTTTCATGAAGATAGATACTAAGGTCGAACCCAGCATCAACCTAGTGTTGGTGTATCTAATTCAGAGCGCAAGGCTAATTTTCTTCCTAGGTTTTGTAACTTGTCTTGTTATGGCATATGTATTCAATTCCAAATGATGGTTATATGTATGATATGTGGGAATAGCACTGAACTTGGGAACTTTTGTTTTGTAACTACAGTTCGGACCTAAGTTGTGATTGTTGTTGTGTTTCTGAATTGCATACCCCTTTAGGTTTATCTGAGGTTTTGAATTGCATTCCTCAATTTATATGAAGTTTGTGCCGACAAAGCATACTTTCATGTGTTGTGTAGTTCAAATCTTTGAAGTGCAAATGCTTGACGCAAAATACAAACTTGTTTACTCTGCCAATTTGTTTGCATTAGTAGCAAACAACTACTCAAATTATTAAATGAGTTACACTTGGTAAGGCCAAAAGGGGACGTATGAGACTAGCTTGGTTGAGAATGTGTTTTTGCATTTGATTTTGGTGTAGCCCAAGTGGTAAGGTGCCCAAGTGGCCTAACATTTTGGTGCTTTTAGGCATGATTTTTTAAGTTGTTTTCTCTTAATTTTTTTGCCCTTGAAGAGCTTTAAAAAGTGAAGACTCATCTGGGCAGGCCTTAGCATAGAATCTGGGTATGCTTCAGCTTCAATAGTTGACATAACATCATAGAGCAAAATTTCATAAACGATGCCGCATAGAATCCAAACATATGCCTATTCTTGACCATAAGCTTTGACCAAAATTAAAGAACTACTTGGTCCATAAGAATCAATACACCCAAAAACAACTAGAATCAATAACACCTAGCTGAACCATAATAGTCTACTCCAACACTAATCTGGGCAGCAAGAACCCAGATTTGGACTACATAGAGCGGGGACTCGTGGAAAAAATTGCCGAAATTGGAAATTTCCAATTTGATGTTATTTTGGCCTCCAAGGGTTTGACCTTTCCAATTTACAATAAAAATAGGGTAGCTACTGGGCCTCCTCGGTTGTGGCTATTGATCACAGCGCGATTGTGCTTCATTGCACCAAGTTTTGGCCAAATTTCGGGGACTCGTCGAAAAAATTGCCGAAATTAGATTTTTCCAATTTGAAGTTATTTGGGCCTCCAAGGGTTTAACCGGTCCAATTTACAACAGAATAGGGCCGCTACTGGGCCTCCTACGTTGTGCCTATTGATCACTGTGCGATTCTACTTCAGCTAGATAAGTTTTGGCCAAATTCCGGGGGCTCGTCGAAAAAATTGCCGAAATTGGAAATTTCCAATTTAAAGCTATTTGGGCCTCCAAGGGTTTGACCGGTCGAATTTAGAATAAAATAGGGCCGCTACTGGGCCTTCTAGGTTGTGCCTATTGATCACTACGCGATTCTACTTCAGCCCAACAAATTCTGGCCAAATACAGGGGGCTCGTCGAAAAAATTGCCAAAATTGGAAATTTCCAATTTGAAGTTATTTAGGCCTCCAAGGGTTTGACCGTGTTTGGTTCTTTTTACTTCTTTGCAATGGAAAATAATTGTATGCAAGCGTGCCAGAGAGAGTTTTAATCTCCTCCCTTAGATTAACTTTGGAAAACCAAACTTAATCAGGCGATTGTGTTTTGTTGGTTCAATTACCTCAATTAAGAGGATTTTTCTTAATAAGTGAAGAAATGCAAACCAATAAACTTAGGAAATCAAAGAACAATAAGGAAACAAGACACTTCGATTAACAAATCAAAGATAAACTTACTTCGAAATTGTCCTCAACTTCAAATACAGAGTAACAGAACTTCGAAAAGGTAATTGTTGCAAGAACAATCGAGATAGGGGTGATTGTCACAAGAACAATCGAGATAAATCCTAATCTAATTCCTAATCTACTTCCTAAACTACTTCGAACTGAGTTCGAAATCCTAAACTATTTTGCCAATGAACAAACCAAGCATTAGTTTTTTGATAGCTGTTTGTTGAAGATTTGTCCGGGGGCTTTTTCACTCTTCAATTTCTTCTATTTATAGACGTAGCTTGTAATTTGAACTTCCCGCTCCATGAATTTGAATCTAGCTTGCTTCGAACTCTAACTTCCACTCTGATAGTTGGCAGTTACTCCTCCTCCACTCTGATCTTGAACTCTCTCTTCTCACAGAAGCTTTAAATCTGCACGTTGGCTTAATAGAACTCAAATGATAACGTGCTTATGGAAACACTGAATAGGGCCGCCATAACTGACCAGGGAGCCAGTTTTTCAATTCTTGCCATATCGCTCTCGAGTTCAAAAGAAAACCTGTAGGTGTTGTTTCCCCAGAAAGATATAACTAGATTATCTCTAGTACTCCAGGCGTTCTTTATCACGTTTATAACCCCTTGTTTGCGGATTGGTTTAGAGGCTAGAAATGTCCCCACAAGACCTAGAAGGAGATCTGGTTGGAGCTCATCAGAAATTTCTTCAAGGGAAAGAGTTAGTAAGCTGGGGTCATTCGGTGGGCTATTAGCCATTATGGATTTGGAGAAGGGAGGTTAAGCAAGAAGATGGAGTGACAGGGTTGAAACAGGAGGAATTGAGGGAAAAGGTGGATGGGATGTGGTTCGATATTTGTGCAAAGCATTGGATGATTGACAGGGTTAATGGTATGGGATAGGATGATGTGAATGGGAGAGGGGATTAATCGTGGAAAATTTGTGTGGAAAGGGTAGGAGAAGAGGATTACGGAGGGTAAAGAGGCACTAGGGCAAAGGAGCTCCAATCAACGGAGAAGGAAAAAACTCCCACCTCCTAGAGAGAGAAGCTCTTGTCTAGAGAGAGAGAGAGAGAGAGAGAGAGAAAGGGATCAATAACCTATCATTTCAAACATTAGAATTTTCATTTGAGTTATTCAAAAATTCATTTTTTATTTTTCCTAATTTTTGAAATAAAATAACATTTATTTTATAAAAAGGTTTTTCAAAATTTACTGTATATTTTTTGTTATCAAAATTTAATTTTTATTTTCCCCCTAATTTTTGACAATAAGATAGATCATTCAGTGCCAAACTTCAAGAATATGTTGTCTTCAACCTTTTCGTATTTGTCCAAGAAGGACCATCCATCATTTTAGGAAGAGATCAAGGTAATACTATTTTTGGTGGTTTCTTACCTGATATTAGTGAGGAGCAACCCCGTCGTAGATAGATGGTATGATATCGATACCAAGTGGGGTGCCTGCACCTCCAACCTTATAACCTTATGGCACTAGCCTGTTTAGCGTTACCTAGGGCACAAGATACAGTCAAATGAGTCATAAAATAGCAAACATGCATAAGCAAATCATGATGTTCCTTCCTTTAAAATATGTTCCCAAGGTTGAAAGTTTAAACGTAGTATTAAAATGCATGTGAATAGGCCACTTTTTGATACTCCGCATTCTATTGATATAAATAGGTCGTATAGCTATACACAAGATTCACATTGTGGCCTGAAGGTCACAGATTCAATTCTCAGAAACAGCCTTGCTGCTTGCATGGTAAGGCTGCACACATCAACCCTTGCCCTAACCCTGCATATGCAGGCACTTCATGCACTAGGTATGCCCTTTTACGCGATCTACATTTTAACTCGTTTAAAGTTAATGATATTTTACTTCAAACCATTTAATAAAATGCATATAACCGAGGTATTGTGTACCTTACTGAAAGATAGTGCCTAACTCTGTAACTCGTCACACCGAGTTATCCCAATGAACGGGGACCTAAATGAAAGCATACTAACAATTGCCACTTATGAACAATATGTGAACAGAAACTGTGGATGAACTAGGGGATACTTAGCTGGGGAATACCTACACGTGTAAATAAAAAGAATTACGGGTTCATTCTGCCACTACCATTCCTGTTGCAAGGTCATCTAGACATTCCATTGTCGGTTATTTGTGGTTTGACTAACATAAGTCTGTCAAAATTTTGCGGCTATAGGAGGGTCATTTCTTTGTTAGTTGAGATGCAGACATTGAGCTTTTGGTTGCTTCCATCATGTGTCGCTTCTGTGAAATCTACAACAGTGGGATGCCCTTCTGAATTTTCATTTGCTCTACATTGATTTTTGGTTTACGGAAATAGGGTGGCTGGTTGAAGTTTATACTGATTATTTCTGTTTAAACTGTTGTGTATGTTTTTCATACTATATCATGCATTGATTGTTCATTTATTCACTATTTAATTTAATTTCTGCCTGTTGATTACTGAACTATGCTGTTAATCTTCTTGGACAGAGAACTTTATCTTCTTTGGAGTTGCCTAGGACTGTTTCTGCAAATGTACTCTCTTCGGTGATATCAGTTGGTCAGTTCCCCTCAAATGAAAATCAAGAGAGGAATGAAGGAGGTACCTTTGATGGAAGTGCAAGTCATATCCAGAATAATGGGAGGCGGAGGCAAAAGGTTCACGGTCCTGTTCGAGATCTTCCGATTCAAGTGTTAGAAAAATTCTCTCGCGTGACCAGACTTGCACGGGAAACCACTTCGCATCTTTTCCGGGAAAGTTATAGTGATGGTTTTAGTGCTAATGAGAGAAAGAATCATAAGCAAACTCTCCACGGTTGCCCTAGCGATTTGGTATCCAATGATGCAGAAAAAGTTTCCAGTGAAATTCCTGAAGCCTCAGATCCTTTGGAGGTAACCTTTTGTTGCATTCACTCCTTCACAAACATCTGTATTTCAGTGTATTTATTGTTTATCATACACAATAAACCATTACTGGTAAAGAATAAAACCTAAATAAAACTTGGATCCTAACATGATAGTGTTAGGCCGTGGTTTTCATCACTGCGCGATTCTGCTTCAGCCCAACAAGTTTTGGATAAATTCCGAGGGCTCATCGAAAAAATTGCCGAAATTAGAAATTTTCAATTTAAAGTTATTTGTGCCACCAAGGGTTTGACTGGTCCAATTTACAATTGAATAGGGTCGCTACAAGGCCTCCTACGTTCTGCCTATTGATCACAGCACGATTCTGCTTCATTTCACCAAGTTTCGGCCAAATTCTTGGAACTCATCGAAAAGATTGCCGAAATTGGATTTTTTCATTACAATTTATTAATAGGACCGCTACTGGGCCCTATTAATAAATTGTCTATGAGGTAATTGTCTGGTTTACTATGGTTAAGAATATGTTTATGGTTAATAAACCATAGGCTTTGGTTAAGCATTTCAAGGTTATTGGATGTACAAACATGCATTGGGAAAACGAAACAAGGAATTAGAGTTGGAGAAAACAGTGAACAATGTTAGAAATGGGGCACAAAAAGCCAGTGCCGTACGTTACTATATCTGCACCGTGCAGTGTCATTTCTTGCACCGTACGACATACTTGGTGACCTAATGAGATGTATTCTGACGCAAATGGAGGAAGATTTCTCGATGTAAAAATGGCAGATGAGGGTGATTTCTCTCTCTCTTCTTCACTTCAGACGGGTGAGGAGTAAAGATAAGAAAAGAGAAGTTTTGGGGTTTAGAAGTTTTTTAGGAAGAATAATCATTATCCCGCCCAAAACCCCATAAAGTAGGGTGTGACGTACGAGAATTGTCACCCCAAATCGTCCTTTGGGCTTATTCGAGCCACCAACGGGTCATTTCGCATTGAATGCGATAATGACGTTGCCACCCACGTGGAGGGGAGGCGTGCGAGAGATGCATCTGGAACCTTGGAAGCTCTACGCACTGCTGATGAGTGATAGCAATAGTAGAGCTGGGGAGCAATTGGAGTGGGTAATATTTGATTACCCAACTATTAGGCATAGCACGTGTCTAATATAATCGCCATGAGAGGGCGATTAGCTCGGCACCACATAGGGAGTTCGTCAGTCCCTGTACCAAGCTGGATTGACCATGAATGGGGTCAAAAATCAAATTAAATTAATACATTAGAATGCACTAGCTCGGCGTGAGGCATAAAGGGATGCCCCCGATATATCGAGCTAGGAAGGCTACGAATATAGTTCAAACGGCATTCTGGAATACATAAATCAGCTCGGCGTGATGAGCTGAGTTATGTACGGGTTATTCCGAGCTATGTAGAAGTTCGGCACCACCACGAGAAGGGCGGTGAAACATTCCAGAATATTCTACAAGCGGTTCCTTACGAGATAAGGAGCAATCCCGTCGTGTGAGGGATTAATATGAACGTTCCTAATGTGGATAGGAATAGACCCCATATAGGAACGAGTCCTATATGGAAAGAAACACTACTGTTAGACAAGATCTAGCAATACATGGGAGCTATTTCTCAATAGGAAAGCCCCATTGAGAGGAGGACTCCTAAAGAGAATAGGAAATAGTGGCACGAGATGCCTAATGTGAAGGACATCTACACCTATATATACAAGGCAACAACCATGACAAAAGGTACGCTGTGAAACCCACTTTCATACGCATTGTGATTTGAGCTCTCAAGTATGTAATACTAATTAAGGCATCGGAGGGCCTTTGCCAACGAGAGGCAAAGGTGCTCTAACCCTTTTTCTGTCTTGCAGATCTAGGGTTGATTCAAGGAAGCACGTGATCCAGGGTTACGTGGATTTGTCCCCGTACAAGAGAGCAAAAAACTGTTTATGCACTTGATTTTTATATTCTGTAATTGAAGGGCTTTTGTGATCTCCTCTCTGTTGACAGCCCATGCTTCAGGAGCTAGGGAAGCAAAACCCTCACTCGCTTCACGTTCCACCTATATACCTTTAAGTTTCCTTGGACTATTTCCGTTGGTGTTCCTTCCACTTCTACTTCGGTTCCCGTTGGTGGTCCTACTCCTACTACTTCGCCTCCCGTGTCCACTTCTCTTCCACCCACTCAACGTGACATCGATCTTATGGGTCTTATTCGAAGTGAATTTGCTTCCTTGCATGAGAAAATCGATAAGGGGAACGCGGCTATTGCGGACTTGGTGCTTCGTGTGCCCATTATTGAGGATGTTCTTAAAATTAAAACTAAATGTGCTGATTGTGTGTCTTCGTATGTCTCTGATGCTATGGAATTGTTATCCGCTTCTTCTCTTGAATTTCAAAATCAACTTAAGAAAATCTCTCGTGCAGATGATAACACTGTTCCCGGTGGTGGAGTTGATACTACTTTGGGTGATGCTTTGGGGGATGACGCCGATGATGACGATTTGACGACGGATGATTAGATTGCTTGCTTCTTGACCTCTTCTCTCGTTTTTGGGGTGCTTTCCTTTGTTTGTTTCCGAGACAAAAAGGGGGAGTAGTATAGTGGTGGTTTCTTGTGTACTTGTGAGAGATGTAGTGAGGTAATTTACTTGTGAGAGATGTAGTGAGGTAATTGTGTAATCTCTCTTTTACTTCACTTGCTTGGCTACTTGGTACTTGTTTTGGGTTTGCCCGTGGTTAGGGCTTTGACTTATTACTTGATAGGACATATGCTTGCTTAGTACTTGGATGATAGCTATCTTTATGCTTTGGCTTCCGTTGTGCTTATTATTGCTATCATATTCCATATACATATGCATGCATGTGTTGGATGAGCTTCTTTTGCAGGTTTGTAGCAAGTGCCCATGTTTAGGGCAAACATGAAAATTATAAATATAGGTTATTTCATGCCCATGTTGGGGGCAAACATGGAAATTTATGAATGCAGGTTAATTCATGCCCATGTTGGGGGCAAACATGAAAATTATAAATAGCCCATGTTGGGGGCAAACATGGAACCTACATTTGTGTAATACTTTGTGCCCATGTTTGGGGCAAGCATGGTTTTGGTTTGTGTAGCCTACTGCTTCTTCATTGAATTTGTTGCTATCATGTGGGTATCTTGGCATATATTTTTGTGTTGAAGTGTCTTGGCAGGTACCTGGAAGCTTTTTTCTCTAGTTAACTCAAGTTTTTGGAAAGTTCTTGAGTTAGTTAGGATTTGTTTGCTTGTATTGTTTCCTGTTTTGAAAGGTTTTGTCCCGGAAAAGCCAAAGGGGGAGATTGTTAGGTTTATTGGCATTTTCCGGGTTATGTCAAGCCTTTCGGAGTCTGTAATTTGGTTATTGGGGTTTGGGAGTTAGAGTGTTTGTGAGTCGTGTCTAGATGCTCCATACCGACGGTGAGCGGTGACGATGACACTGGCGGTTTGTTCTATTTTTCCGATTTTTTAAAATTTTTTTTGTAGTTTTATGTTTATTTTGGTAGATTTAAGGTTTTTTTGCTGAGTTGATCCCTTAACTTCCATTAACAGATGACAAAAAAAATTCGAAAATACTAATCACTGACAATGTTTACTTTTCTGGCACAATTTTTTGTAACCCATATTACACGTCTGGCCCATTCAATACATGGAAATGGAAAAAATAGCCCATTCGATGCATGGAAATGGAAAAAACACATCGTGAATTTTTTTATTATTATTAATACATGCATCGAATGGGTAAAACGCTAGTTAATTTAAGGTGCTAGTGCTTCACGTAGGGAAAGTATAGAGGTTGTAATGTGTATAGTTGCCCATTCAGCGATTGGTTAAAAAGAATTCTAATTTTAGTCAAATATATGTATATGTCCAGTGTGTGAAACTAGATTAATTCAAGATTAAACACTACGCAGACGCTAAATTGACGGTGACCTGTGGGTCAAGCTTAGTCTAACCGCTATGTAGACTTTGAAGACTTACTTTTAAAAGTTGAGGTGACCTTACTTTTAAAAGTTTTCGTGACTAATATTTGAAGGTGGTAATTTTTTTCCTCTCTTTCACACTGCTAGAATCAAACATAGGGCTCTACAATCGTACATGTGAACCATTGGGAAGGTTCGTCCTAAAATATTAAATTGGAGTACTTGTTACGAAACTTATGATAATGGTTTTTTTTTTTTTTTATAAAGATAACTTTGTTAAAAGCCAGCTTTGTGCATCCGACTACTCATGGGAGACCATATATATTTCACCATCTACTAGCGGGAACTCTATTTAAAATCACAACAAAAGTTATGTATGACTAGTTCCAAAGGAGTTAATAGCATCAATGAGATGTTGGGGTGTAGATTCAGCAGTGGTCTGTCTCGAGGCTGTTAGGGGCGGCACCCCCACCACGCTTTGTGCTCCTAAAGTCACAATCCAGACTGCAACGAAACGATATTTTTGGACCTCAGGTGTAGTTTCGACAATAGGGCCCGACCTATTTATTTAGTAGTTTATTAAATTTTAGGGTTCTCAGTTTTCAGAGAAAAATAAAGAAAGGTGAGAGAAAACGCAGATGTCAAAGAGATTGCAAGAAGACTTATGCTCTTATTTTCAATTTCATAGTGAACTGGTATGGCTCCCGTGGTTTTTTTCCTCACGTTGAGGTTTTCCACGTATATCTTGTGTCTTGTTTTCCTTTTTCGTTTTTCATTTAGACGGTCCCAAATTTTCTGCTAACTAACCTACTATTGTGGACATCCAATTTAATAGGAAGAGGAATGCATACTGTTGGGCGGTTCAACCATTAGGCAACTCAATTTAACGCCAAACTAATCCGAAAAAAAAAAAGAAAAAAAGAGACTTAGTTGTCCGATTTTTTTTTTTTTTTTTGAACGGCAGAAAATGAAACTCAGTTGTCTGATGGCTCGCTAGTTTTTGTTTTCATGAATTCAAGAAATTGTATTTTCTCTAAATATCTCACAGCTTTCTCTTTTTGTGATTCTACTCAAATGTGAATTATGATAAAAATCAAAATAAAAAGTCCTCGAATGTGAACTCTTTGTCCACATCTTTAGTGTACGTAATCACTAAATACCTCTTTTTCAACCAGGGTGACTCACGAGTTCAAAGAAATTTCAAGATTGAGGGCTGGGTTTTTGTTCTAAATGTATATAAATCTACCAACCTTTTACCAAATCTTTTATGCATATTATTATTATTTCGATATCTTTGAATTTTTTTTAATAATTTAATTTTTTTATAATGTGCTGTGTAAAATTTAGAATACACTGAAATACAAACCTCAGACTTGCAACAGGGATGAACTATCAATATTTTTTGTTACCCTCTGAATGTTCTTAACTCAAAATCTCGTCGATCGATTGTTAATCAACGCAGGATTGCAACGTAATTTTTATGATCTAGTATATCAACATATTCTTTTAGATAAATGTGTTTCAAAATCATAATTTTTTATATCCGATTGACAAATTCTTTGGCATGGTTGATGTTTAAAAATGAACTGTTTTGATCACCAAATTGATCTGGGAAGGGCAAACAGTTCTATGACTTGATCAGTTGCTGGTAGCGAAAACCGCAAGGGCCTTCCAAGAATTGGAGGTATTAGTACCGAAAGATTCGAAAGATAACTATTGATCTTGTCACAATTCCTACATTTGACAGTCTTGTTCCTTTTGGGGACCGGAGAGAATCCAAACCCTATTTGCAATATATAATTTATGCTATCTTTTTATAAACAAAATGAATTTTGATGGAATGCTGATTTATTTTTTGTTTGGCATTAGGGTTTAAGATCTCCAACACATCTTGCTGCAATGTGGACACAAGCATTGGAGGGTTATGCTTACCAAACTCAAAGTTGTGCAGAAACCGGTCGGAGTACGTCTTTTGGGATGCATTCCACCCTTCTGATGCTGCTAATGCTATTCTTGCTGAAAAATTCTTCGCCACCCTATTTTCAACAAATTCGAATTCGTCGGCCTTGGCGCTGGCGCCCTCACGCTCTCATTGACCAATTTTAGCAGCAAAAGAATGAAGTACACCTAGGCCTGTCAGTGAATCGGGTTTGCCACAATCCGGCCCGAATGCTGTTTACCGGGTGTTAGAGACCAAAGGTTTTCCTCATCTATAACAAAGAGATTACTAAGATGTCTACTATAGATGGTATAAAAGATTGAGAGCAATAAGCGTTGTAGCTTTCAACCTGAGCCAGAAACATAAAGAGTTAAAATATCTTTGCAATGGGTCATCTTCTAGTGCGGGATCCGGACTTCCGGACCGCCATGATCCGAAAAAAATTTTGACGATCCAATCCGTCCAATGTGTTCAAAAGGTGTTTTCAAGGGTCTACGTGAGAAATCTTCAAAAAAAAAAATACCGGGAAGGGCTTGATCCAAGTAGTTTTTTGCAAAACTGTAAATATACAATTTTTGTGAAAAATTGCTTGGATCAAGCCCTTCCCGACTTTTATCTAGATTCAAGTTTTACACCGTAGTATAGGTCCATCTTTAAAACAAACCTTCAGTGTTCCAGACAATCCTTGGAAAAATCTGCTGTTTTACATGTACTTAAAGTGTCTACTTGTCAGCAAAATCTCCTGAAATGTCCATACAACTTGCAAACTAATGACTTATGCTATCATTTCCAGTAACTTCCAAATAATTAACATCCAACCAAAGAATATAGCACACAATAGTAACAACAAAACTTTTAGTAACCTTAATCAATCACCCTTTGAGGATGCCAAATCTCACCCTGATTAGCCATCAAGTGCTAGCACCAAAACACGTAAAATAATAGTAAAGATACAAGAAGACATCAGTACAAGCTTCGTTTATCGCTTCATGAACAGGTCCAAACTTTGAAAAGAATATTAAAAAGAAAGGTTACATACAGGTGCATGTTTTGGGAGACATGTCTCAATGTCAACACAAACATAATCTAAGGCCAATTCAAGGTAGAGCTCTCCCTAGGAAGGGAAGAGGCAAGCAACCATAACTACATGTGTCAATATGTGTGTTGGGTGCAGGTAGATGTCTGCATGTTGGATTGATCTACTTTTCGTTTCAAGGACACAGAGACCGGGGAAAAAAAAACCGTATTAATCTTATTACAATTTTAATGGAAAAATGGTGCTTAGGAGTTGCCAACTTGCCATAGAGCATTCATCTAAAATCCGAGTCTTATCTCATGGTAGCTTAATGGTCAACTAAAAATTCAAATGTGCTTTCTTGCTAAATGTCCAACTAAACAAATCAAACAAATATCACACACCTTCTCCAAGTATCGATGGTACTTGATTAGGACTAAGGAGATTGGAAAAGGTATGACAAAGAAAGTACCTCCACGTGGTTTTCATAGACTTAGGCAAACCATATGATAAACAATCTACTTATTGAGGTGGTTCGGACACGTCTATTGTACATCAGTTGATGCGCACTTAGGATGAGTGATATCATTACAGTAGATGGTAGCACTCAAGGGAGGGGCAGACCAAAATTTACTTCAGGGGCGGTAGTTCGAAAAGATCCATGTTTTTTAATACAACGGAACACGATGCCCTCAACAGAGCTTAATGGAGAAAAAGAACTCATGTGGCTGGCTCTAATTGATTGAGATTTGAGACTTGAGACTCAGTTCAGTTTGGTTTGGTTTGGCTTGGTTTGGTTTGGTTTGATCTGATATTCCACCAAACCATATAGCATAGTTGATTGGCATGGCACAACAATCAGGAGGAAAATTTAAATACGGTCGTTTGATACGGTATCAAATTAGGAACAACCTTTCTGTTTTATGCGAAGCCTAACGGTGGCCTTCAACGAGTTCAAAATGGATTCGAAGACAGTTTGGTTTTGCTGTCCAGAAACAACATTGAAACATTTCTTTAAAAATTCATAACTTTCTGTACATAACTCGGATCAGAATAAGTTCTATATGAAAGTTGCTTAAAATTTCGTAAGCTACAACTTTTGTGTTGTACGTTTTTTGTAATCTGACTCGAAGTGCCCCAAAACATACAGATCAGAAAACGGACTATTTGTACTCGTTTTAAGGATATAAACCCTTTAAATTCATATTTTGAGTTATCAACACGCTTCATCAAAAACGGGGTCCCAAACAATTATTGACACACAATAATACAATGATGGAAGAAACATCATATCATTCCCCACTCTTTTCTCTGCAGTGAATTTTGTCCTTTTATGTACGGTCACACCCGTGCGAGAATTACACACGTACTGACAGTATGCTGCTAAATCAGTGTTGGACTTACCAAAAATGTAAAAAGAAGTTTTCCTGAAATAGTTAGGAAAAAAAAATAATTTGGGTCTATATTCATAATCCAAATTTACAAGATTCACAATCATGCGAATCCAAATCCTTTATTTTTCTTTCCTGAACATTTTAGAAATATTTTTTTTAAACCCTACTACTTTTGACATACACTCACCAAACTAGCGTTCAAACTAGTTGAACGAACGAACCATTTTATGTATACATGTGTCTGGGCCCAATTTCAACTTTCAACCCCAAATAAATAATCGAAGTGATTCATAATTCTAAATTAATTTTAAGTTCACAAAAAATATCAACTCAATCTGATAATAGTACTATTTGATCCAATATTTCATCAAGAATCGAGGATTTAAGTTTTGGCTAAAAATTATTCCTCTTGTCTCCAATTTTTGGACTCAATTGTCACTTTTTGTTATTCTAAAATTGTTGTCTCGGTTCCAAAGTAATGGGTAAAAAGTTCAAAGTTTAAACTTAGGAAATTCTAAAATCAGCCTAGTGAGCTATCATTAAGATTTACAAAATATATTGAAATGTGTGAAAAATGGATGAAAGTGTGTGAACATATTTTATAAAATATATATAAAAAAAAAAAGTATCACTAGAGTTTGTGTTTGTTTGTCTTCTTATGTGTTTATTGTCAGTTCAGTTGGTTGATAATAGAAAGATGCTTTAAATTTTTACCCTTATTTTTGGAAATCAAGTACGGAGTATATCCAATGATGATATTTTCAAAGTAAAAAAAATAAAAGAAAAAATATGGCAAGTCGAATAATGATAATCCCAATAATAAGTTGAAAATTTTGAAATATATCAATAAATTTAGATAGAGAGAGTAAACAATTGGATCAAGCATACAGTTATTCAATTGAGCTAATGTTTTCAGGCCAACTCAAAAGATTAGTAAAAAATTAATGAACAACTCGTGTCATTTATTTATGTGTGACCCCGAGAGAAACCCAAATGTGCAAAGATGATCCGCGCCCACAATTTTATATAAGCTACGGTGTGGAAATTTTCATTTGAGATCGAATTTCGATGATCCGAACCGTTGAATGTGTTTAAAATGCATTTTTACTATTCATAGGCGAGACTCATCCAAAAAAAACACTCAGAAGGGCAAGTTCGTGTGGGTTGTGTTTCGTGCAAATTGGAATCTGCATTTAAGTTTCAGATTTATCCCCTCTTTTCCATCTACTTGCTCCAAAGTGAGTTTTAATGCAAGTTTCCTGAAATCAAGATATGTAAGGTCAGTTTCAGAAATGACCAAGTTTTCTCAAGACTTCCATGGTATCCAAACTTAAAAAGGTCTCCTACAAATGTGTCAGGCTTGTGAAATGCATCCCAAAAATTTCTCTTATTTTTCACTTTTGCCAGTTCGCTTTCTACCATTTTACTCTCCATTCTTTTTTTCTTCATAATGAAAATGACACTTAGAGACTCGCGTCACTTCAAATTAGTTTCCAATTTCTTTCTTTTATTTTTTTCTTCCAGATGATAGCTGACAATGTTGGTGATATTGCTGGTATGGGATACGATCTATTTTGTTCTTATGCAAAATCAACATGTGCTGCCCTTTGTTTTTGGCTCCATGTCTTCATTTGGGAGTAATCATATTTGCAATGCTTTATCCTTTGCTCATCAGTTGACAGTTCTATCGAGAAGCCAACATAGTGGACACTGGACAACAAATATGGACTCCAATGGTGCTCAACAAAAAGTATTGGAGTGCCAAAACAATCAACAATGCAAAGGTACCACCTTCCTCAGAACTAGAATTAGTGAATGATTGCTAATTCAAGAAATTAACAAACACAGAAGAAAAAGAAACAAGAAAAATATCCAAGCACATCAGACACAATACTTCCCGTGCAGGATAAAAATTGTGAGAACTAGTCCTATGCTTCCTAGCCATTCTTTTGATTCCAGCATCCATCGTCACTTCAACTGCATTTTTCACTATCCTATTTTCTAGGGCTTTGCCAACCACCAATACCTAGTTTATAGAACCAAGTAAAATACCGCCAATCCTATTTCTCTTGCTTCTTGCCTGGTGTGCTTGTTAATCTAAATGCCTGCAAATATAGTAGCCCTTACTCCAGATCAAACAGTGTAAGGACCAAATTCCGGAGTTGTCTTGTTTTTGGCAATTCCATATGACAAAACTCATATTTATTATTGAGTTGTAATTTTCTATTTCTAGGTAGAAGTCTGTATAAGATTAGAGTGGAAGGAATCTCTTTGTAATGTAATTTGAGTGTTAGTGGTTTTAGTCAGTTGACGGCATTTGGAACAGGAAGATCAATCATGCGATCAATCGGTTTCTCAATCGGGTAACTCTGAATTTTAAGCACAGGACTGCCGTGGACTATTCAGAGCATAGCGATTAACAAGAGGATCAATCGGGTTGTTGATCGGCATCTGCAGAAATTTCAGATCTACAAGGTTCCAATCAATCGGCTTCCGATGCGATTGATCGGATTGACAAAGTTATAAATATATGCCCTCGGTTCAGATCTAGGTTATCTTGTGTCGGCCCAAAAAAAAAAGAAAGGGAAAACCATGTGTGTGCTTGTTCTTGAATACAATAACACCAAGAGGGTTGATTGTGTATCTTGAAGCACGTTCTTCATGGATTGTTAATCAAAGCTTCAAGAGGTTTCTACATCTTCGATCAAGTTCAATTTTCCGGTGAATTTCTGGAAGAACATTTGGAAGGCTTGAGGATTCAAGGCGTTGGCGATCAAGATCACTGGGTGCGGTGTACGTGTGACTCGGCAGGTGATACTTAGAACGTTGTGAGGATTTACATCGTTTGGATAGGTATATCTGTAACTGCACAATGGTTATAGTGATTTTGATTCCTTCCCGTGGTTTTTTACCCATTTAGGGTTTTCCACGTATATCTCTATGTTGTGAGATTTGATTGCTTGCGTAATTTTTGCTAGTAGTATTAATTACTGGTTTGCATTCATACTGTTAGGGTTTTTTTCGGATTATTAGAGAACCTTGTTTTTTCAATTGGTATCAGAGCAAGCTGCTCCTTCCGTTAGGATTTATTTTCCTAGAGCAGATCCATCTTGAGTATGAATATGAATCACGTGTCTAGAAATTTGCCTATACTTGATGTTGATAATTTTGATTATTGGAAATCTAGAATAAAGGCTATAATGAGATCTGCAGGTGAAGAAATTTGGGACTCATGTATTGTGGGGTACACTCGGCCCATGATAACTGTTGAGGACAAACAGGTTAAAAAACCTCAAACTGAGTTATCAGTCACTGAAAAAGCATTACTTCAGGCTAATAACCGTGCACTTGATATTTTATTTTCTGCTGTTGATATTAATGAGCACAGAAAAATAGTTAACTGTGAAATAGCAAAAGAAGCATGGGACATTCTTGTTACTTGTCACGAGGGGACAGACGTGGTTAAGCAGTCTAAGCTGCAAAGGCTTACTACGGAGTTTGAGACCATCAGAATGCAAGAGGAGGAGACATTCAATCAATTTTACTCCAAGCTCATCGCCATCGTCAATAGCTGCGAGAACTTGGGTGAGCCAATTCCTTCCTTTCGTATTATTAAGAAAATTTTACGATCCTTACCTCCTAGATTTAAAACTCAAGTAACTATGCTGGAGGGTAAGAGAAAACTAAAAGAAAAATCTGTTCAAGAAATAGTTGGGATTCTCCAAACTTATGAGGTCGACCTATTGCAAATGAACACATTCAAACCCTAAAGTAAAACATTCAGAGTCTTCAATTGCTTTTAAAAGTACTCAAAGAAATAAGAAAGGTTCAGATAGTGATAGTGATGTCGATTTTGAGGAGATGAAAGCTTTTTTCAAACAATTTAAAAATAGTATGAAAAAGAAAAATGATATAGGAAAAGGAGAATTTTTTAAAAAAATTAAAAAGGAGGGAAAAGGACCACCTGAGGGACCACAGTGTTTTGAGTGCCATGGTTTTAGTCATTATGCCCAAGAATGTGCCAATAAAAAGAAAAAGAAGAGTTTTGTTGCTCAAACGTGGGATGATAGCGATTCTGATGAATCGAATGAAGAAGAAGGTAGCAAAGAAAATAATGATAAAAATTTTGTGGCTTTTGGAGTTTCTTTAAACCCACAGAGTCTTTCCGAATCGAGTGATTCTGAGACAGATAATAGCGAGCCAGAAAGCTGTGATGATTTAAATGAGGCCAGAGAGGAGTATAACAAACTCCATGTTTTTAGTAAAAAATTAATGAAGGTGAATGATAAGCTTTCTGATAAGGTCAAGAGGTTAGAAGCTACTCTAAATGAACGTATTCGAGAGAGTGATGAGAGAAATAAAGAAATTGAGCTCCTTCTTGAGAAAAACAAGGCCTTGACTAGTGCAAAGTTTAAGGAGAAATTAAAGGATGACATAAAGACAGGGACCCAAGTGTTGGATCATATTCTTTCCATCCAACGACATTCTAGCGATCGTTCGGGGCTGGGTTATCATGCAACATCTTCAACTCCGCAAATTGGGACAGGAGGGATCAATCATAAAGATAAGAAGAAGAATACTAATGGCATGCAGAACAGGCTCAATTCTCCCGTGGCAAAGAAGCAAACGACAACAGTGGTAAACGGACGTCTCAAACGCAAGGAGGTAAAAACTGAAGTTATTGATAAAGCTAAGTCTCAAGTTTTTAATCCTGTTGTTAAATTCATTCCTACTTGTCATTATTATGCATGACCGCCACATTAGACCGAACTGTAGGAAAATGCATGGGTTGAACACTTCACATGATGTATATGTAGGTCATTCTTATGGTCATAATAGTTTTGTGCCAATTTGCCATCATTGTGGAATTAGAGGTCATATTCGTCCTTACTGTTTTGCCCTTCATGGTTATTATAGGACCCCTCCCGGCTATCATAACATGAATAATCATAGGGAGTATTTTCAGAGGCCTAGACGTAAAACTCATTTGCATGCTAATTTTTCTATGAGAAATCCAACACCCAAAACTACTAAAAAGACTAGTGTTGAAAATGGTAAGCCTAGACAGATGTGGGTTCGTAAAAGTGATTTAGTATCCCGGGTTAACGATGATCTTGACTCTCTAGATGACTATAGTTCACCTGGAGAGTTTGGCCTTGTCTTTTAAGGCTAGGTTTTGGTTCCATAGATTAGGTATTTTTGATTATGCATATCTTAATATCTAGTTTTATGGAGTTTAATTTATAGTTTGTTTCATAGTTGTCGTATTTTTGTTTTCTTTGAGTTTTTATATTAAAAATAAAATTCAAAAATTTTATGTCTATTTATCAGTTGTTGTGTGGATTGAGCATGATAGTTTTTGGTGCGTAGTTGAATATCATCGGATTTTATGAACATGTTCATCCGTATTTATTATTGCACATCTTTTGGTATTCTCCCTGCAAGAACATTTGAATGCCAATAAACCATGAGTATCCGACATTCTGTACACTTATTCATGGCAATAATGGATGGTTGACAATTGGGGGTCTTGTTCTCATAAACTTGGCTTGTATCTTGAGATTTCTTTTTGAGATTGACCCGTGGTTAGAATTCCAAATGTGATATTGAAATCCATCCACCACCATTTATTTTTTGTCTCCATCTCCCCTTCCAAAATTGAGAGAATGAATGACTTGAGGAAATGGCTACCTATAGGACAAGAGTCCTAGTAATGTGAAAGCCACCGATGATAGTGCAAAATACAATTTAAAAAATACATTTCCATCGGCGAAGTTATATAAAAAATGAGAGGTTATGGAAAAGGTGGTATTAGTGTTGGACCACTTGCTTAGTAACCGGTTGCATTCGGCTCTATCCAGTCCGGACAGTCGCGTCAAACAGTGAGTGGGGTAAAAGAGAATACATTGTAACAAGAATAAAAATCAGAGGTTGAGGGGGAGCTCCGCAAGTACTTATCAACAAAAAATATTGAGGACCTAGCTTGGTTTGACTTCTTGAGGGGGAGTCATCTTGATACTCCTATTGTTCATGAGAATATTGGTCCTAAATTGAGCTAACCTGATATCTAGGCCATGGATGCACACACACACTTTCCTCACATGTCGTTGATCATGGTGTGTTGTATTTCTTCTGCCTTGCATGGTGTTCTATCCTCAAGTTGTGTCTTAAAGTTTGGATGTCTTGTTCATCTCATCTCATGATATAATACTTGCGTTAAAATATTCTCCTGCTCATATCTTCAAAGTTTTATTATCTTTTAGCTTTGAGTTTAATCATGTTTTGTTGAGTTTTGCATGTTTTTCATTCTTTATTTTGCATGTTTCCGCGCTCCGTTTTATTTTTTATTTGGCTGCTTCTCTTGGTCTTAAAATTTTCACATTTATTGCCTTATTATTTATCCTTTTCGCCCTTTGTCACTCCATGTCAAAAAGGGGGAGAATGTTGAAATGGGGAGTAGGTTGTTTATTGCTCTAATTTGGTTGGATGTTGAGTGTTATTTGCAGCTTCTCTACAACTCTTTATTTGCAACTTCTCTACAATTTGGGGAGTAGGTTGTTTATTGCTCTAATTTGGTTGGATGTTGAGTGTTATTTGCAGCTTCTCTACAACTTTTTATTTGCAGCTTCTCTACAACTCGATCTCTACAACTCGATCTCAATTTGTCTTTTGAATTCATTTTATGGGAGAGTTTTTCATGGTAGTGTGTTTTATCATGGAAGTGCCAAAGGGGGAGATTGTAAGGACCAAATTCCGGAGTCGTCTTGTTTTTGGCAATTCCATATGACAAAACTCATATTTATTATCGAGTTGTAATTTTCTATTTCTAGGTAGAAGTCTGTATAAGATTAGAGTGGAAGGAATCTATTTGTAATGTAATTTGAGTGTTAGTGGTTTTAGCCGGTTGACGGCATTCGGAACAGGAAGATCAATCATGCGATCAATCGGTTTCTCAATCGGGTAACTCTGAATTTTAAGCACAGGATTGCCGTGGACTATTCAGAGCATAGCGATTAACGAGAGGATCAATCGGGTTGTTGATCGGCATCTGCAGAAATTTCGGATCTACAAGGTTCCGATCAATCGGCTTCCGATGCGATTGATCGGATTGACAAAGTTATAAATATATGCCCTCGGTTCAGATCTAGGTTATCTTGTGTCGGCCAAAAAAAAAAAAAAGAGGGAAAACCATGTGTGTGCTTGTTCTTGAATACAATAACACCAAGAGGGTTGATTGTGTATCTTGAAGCACGTTCTTCATGGATCGTTAATCAAAGCTTCAAGAGGTTTCTACATCTTCGATCAAGTTCAATTTTTCGGTGGATTTCTGGAAGAACATTTGGAAGGCTTGAGGATTCGAGGCGTTGGAGATCAAGATCACTGGGTGCGGTGTACGTGTGACTCGGCAGGTGATACTTAGAACGTTGTGAGGATTTACATCGTTTAGATAGGTATATCTGTAACTGCACAATGGTTATAGTGATTTTGATTCCTTCCGTGGTTTTTTACCCATTTAGGGTTTTCCACGTATATCTCTATGTTGTGAGATTTGATTGCTTGCGTAATTTTTGCTAGTAGTATTAATTATTGATTTGCATTCATACTGTTAGGGTTTTTTTTGGATTATTAGAGAACCCTGTTTTTTCAAACAATTTACCAATACAACCCAAAAACAAGAAATTCGCTGCAAAGTCAAATTTGCCTCGCTTGGGATTTGAAAATACAGCACTTCCCCAAATATCCAACATGGCATTAGCATCCCCTTTCAATCACTCAAGTTGAAATTTAGACATAAAATGGGTTTCCTTTATCTCAATCAATGTTTGATGGAACGTTGCCATTTGATCACGCAGCAGGTTATTATCATCATATCATACAGCAGAGTTAGTATTTGCGAATCAGTAATTTCGGAATACATATACTTTCCGATTGGTTGCAAATAATCTTGGGGCAAACAAAAGGTAAGATGACAAGGCTTAAGAACTGAGAGTGATTGATACAAGAAAAGGTACTCCTTTAATCCCCAATTGATGGTGGTATGGGCAGGAGAAGAATGGAGATAGACCTAACCTTCAACAACGTATGCACAAAGTGGCTCCTCTTAGAAAATTTTACCAGTGAAAAATGAGGAACTCAAGGGGCGTTATGCCTAGGAACCATGCCCCCAAAAACAGAGAGGGCATGCCTAGAGACCCATTTTGTTTTTTGTGCTTATTGCCATGCTTCATTCGAAATCCAGAGCATCAGGAAAGCACAAGCACAAAGGGCATACATGCATTTATAATGAAACACACCAACTAAGATGAACCAAGCTACTAACAGAGGTAACTCCAATTAACTTGACGATGGTTTGGCTATTGAACACAAGCCAAAAAGAACTTCTTTAGAGGTAAACTAGATACAATCAAATCAAGTGATCTAACCGCGATTAACTTCACAATGGTTGGTTTTAATTTGTTCGGGTTAATTACCAAGAAAAAAAAAATCACAATGGTTGAGCTATTGAGCACACAGCCAAGCTAGAATTAATCAACTCCAAATTATAATCCAACTCTGGCGTCACAGAGGTGAACATGTCCATTTGAGTCCACCAGAACATGAACATTTATACACACGTCATCTTAAATATTGGAGGGTTAGTAAACATATCACAATTAAGCTACAACTAATAACAAACCTGCCACTGGTTTTTAATGGTCACATACTCGGACTTTTTAGCTGACACAAGATATTGCCTCTCTGCATATGTTGAATCATATGCATGATATCCCAATAAGAATGGCCAGACCTGTTACCAGAATTCACAATAATTAGAAAACAGAACATAAATGTACACTCGACCTTAAAAAAAGATTGTATGCAGATTCTTCCTACTACAACATAAAAACCTCTTTCCGGAGCCTGTGATCAACGCCCCCATAAAACACTCTCTTTCTTAAGGATTTCGAATCAATTATCCGTCCTTCAGAATCAAAGAAAGTCAACCACTGCAAATACACCAAAACTTATAGAGGATTAGGGGAATGCATAACACATTTCCATGCATGCAGGAAGAATATTGGAAAAACACTTTTTCCCTTCCGCGTAAGTTCTTAACAACCATCTCTCTCTTTCTCTCTCTCTCTCTCTGAAAAACACTTTTTCCCTTTCGCGTAAGTTCTTAACAACAACCATCTGTGTGTGTGTGTGTAACGACCGGGATCTTCAAGCACCATGATCAGATAATATAATTCAGTGATTTACGCCCCCAACTCATTATAAACAAACAATTATCTAAAACCATCAGCCAATTTCTTAAATACTTACATAAATTTTTTACATATTTCCACATGCTCTTCCTATATACTCACCTTTTCTTTTCCTTCGTCTCATATTTCCCTCCCTTCCTCTTTTGTTTCTTGTTTCCCTTGTCGAAACCAGCTCCCACCTCCATGATCCAAACACACATGATATTTATTGCAACTTCTCAATAGCAAAATCCTTACATGTCCCCCCTCTCTCTATTCTTCCCTTGTGTGTGTACACCCCATAGATCAAGTAAGGGATCTCTTACTTTCCTTCCGTACAGACCTCATAGTTGCCGAACAAATTTTGATAATCCAAACCGTTCAATGTGTTTAAAACATGTTTTTGAGGAGCCTCCCGAGGAATCACCAAAAAAAATACCGGAAAGGGTATATATATAACGGGGGATCACATCCGGGATCCCAAATTTGGCCTTCCGTCCACACCTCACTCTTTTTCCGATAACATTTTAATGATCTGAATTCAATGTGTTTAAAACGTGTTTTTAAGTGTCCACGCTAGAAATAAAAAAAAAAACATTGACCAGGAACGGCTTCATCCGATCATTTTGTCATAAAACTCTACATATATATATGCACATTCCTTTAATCCATTGTATTTCTCCCTTCTTACCCCATGCCTAACTCCCACCTAAACTCCCCAAAATTTACTGATCAAAATATAGGTAAATAAATTCCACGCCTATTCTTTTTTTTTTTTCCCACAACAAACTCCTGCTGCCCACACAATCCCATCCTAAGTAGTAGAACAAAAATGACATAGTTTTGAGTGGTTTTTTTTTGTGCCTTTTGGACGCCAAAACGACATCGTTTGAGGTGATTTTCAGGGTGAGTTTTAGGGGCTGAGTTCTAGGACTCCCGATCCATGAAAAATTATATTGATTATCATGATACAAATCATAAAAGTTTGAAATGTGTATAGGGTGGTTGTTCAACTTCATTGGCCTCTCAATTTGTCCTCGTTACTAATAGAAGGGGGTAGGATAGGTGGCACCCACACTTCTAAACACAATTTTTTTAATTAGACTAACATGGTTTGATTAGGAATTTTATGGATATGCAAAAAAATCAAATACTACTGTATTTTTTTTGCCGTTCAAAAAAAAAATCTAATACTACTTTGTACAAAATACTGTAAAAACTACAATTTAGAAAATGGTCAATTTGGATCATGAAAAATTAATATCTTAATCCATTGAATACCATATGCGAGTTATTTTTATTTTTTTCAAAAAAAGCCCACGAAAAAACCTATAACTATGACTTTACATTTAATTTTTTTCTTCTTATTTTTCTTCACAACGTGTAACTAGATTTTCATTGGCATGTCACTCTCATGTTCGAATCCTAGTTCTACCGCTACAAGTGAGATTTGGAAGAAAATCCCGCAGAAAAAAAAAGACAACTAAATTAATCATGTTTTGTCACATAACTCAAGTGACAAAACAGGTCTTGGATTTTATGAAGTTTCACCCTCAAAAGCAATCGAAGGTAAGGCAAATGAGTTGTTATCGAAAAAGGTAATATCGAAATTCTGCACTATAAATACTGTTGATAACGTGATTGAAAAGGCTCATGTTATTAAGAAGGGTGATTATGTTAAATGCATTCCTACATGTCACTATCGCCAAGTAAAAGGTCATATTAGACCTAATTGTTTCAAATTTCACGGCTTCCATTGTGTTGATCATAACCATGTTCGTCTCAGTAAAAGTGTCTCCAAGTATCATAATGCTCATAAATTTTTGGTTAATCATGTTGGAAAATTGCTGGCGCCTTCAATATGTATCTGGAACTTCGCTTTGAATCTGAAAAATAAACCGCTTCAAGTCGCGTTACTGAGTCGTTTTTCTAAAGACAATATTTGCCCCCACCAAATATGTGCAACAGGTTCAACAAATTTGCCTCCAGGATACAATGAAGCTTCTTGATCTACGGATCTTCTACATGCATTTGGACTCCCGAAAGTAGAACAGAATACTTGGTAGTATGAACAAAAGAACCAAGACACTAGCGAACAAATCTGCAGAATTTGATCACTAGCAAAATTATAAACCGAAAGCTTTATTTGAGAGAGAACAAATGGGCAGAACTTCGGGTACAAGAATGAGTTTTTTTTCCGGATTCGACCAAAGTCACGAACCCGCCTCTTTTATAGGCATGATGACACATCCTTATGAAGGGGTGTGCGGACATGTCTCTCCAAAGGGTATAACCCTTCCACTGGTTATGACTTTCCAAACAGGTTTGATGAAGAGTTTGCAATCAAACACCATTTCGGCAGAACCCACACACCAGTTCGGATTGTTCGGTTGTAATGCCAACCGTTAGATATTGTGGGTACAAGCATTCAACACCACTTCGGTTTAGACACGCACCCTTCTAGTATAATATCTTAACTGCCGGTATTAACCATGTCATATCTCCAAAATGAGAATAAAAATTCCCAAGTTAAAAATAAACTAGCTTTCCAAAGAAATGCGGAATATTTTGTAAAAACCCCCCAAAAAATTCGACTCTATTTTTTGAAAATATCCAACAAATCATGCAAACTATGATAATGGTAGAAACATAATAGTGAGAAGTTCAAGACCTACATTTAGACCTAACAATCAAATTGAGGCATCTCAAGTTAGGACTCGATCCATATGGGTCAAGAAGTGTGATTTGCATTGCTTTGTTGCTCAAACAGCGTCAAATGCTAAGAACTTTCACATTTGAAATTTTAATGGTGATTACTCACATGATATGTCTGGCAGTAAGTTTGGTTGGGGTATGCCTCATTGATTGAGTCTCTTTGGAGTGATTTTCCTTAGTAGTATGTTGGTTGATTTTTTTTTTAATATTTTTTTTGTTGTGTTGATGCTTTTATTTTTTTCTCTTAACAAAAAAAATACAAAACAAAAAATTCATATAAGAAAATTTTGGGCTTAGCATGATTTTTGAGGATGAGTAGTCAATCATGAGACTCACACATATGCACATCTTTAGGAATGCATGTACTTTTCTTATTAATTCCACTCATGAGATGCATTCGGTAATTTGTTCTAGTATGCTTTATGTCTCTGTTATCACCACTTCTACACATCAAGGTTAGAGAGATTACTTAGAAAGGAAAGTGGATTCTCATGCACCTGGGTATGTCTTGTCCTTTCTCTTGGTGATTGACCATTTTTTTGGCATCATTGCTTTTGGATACAATGGTTCATTAAGTGCAGTTGAAAAAAAAAAAAGAAAAAAAATTAGTATAGTTGAAAAAAAAATCTTTATATATGCTTATTCGGGCGTTCATTGAGTAACCGGGCAATTGGGGTGAGGTACTCTCCCTCTGAGTGTTCGCGTCAAAAGATGGATAGGCTTTGTGAAAGCATTCATGACTGGACCATTCGCTTAGTAACCGAGTATTGGGTATGAGGTACTCTTACGCCCAATATTCACGTCAAACAGCAATGGGCTAAAAGCGAAAACAAGACTATGAAATTCTATTAAATATTAAATATTTAGTTGAGGGGGAGTTGTTTATTTTTGGTGGCACAAAATTAGTATCGATGAGTGCTTGGTTTGACTTCGTGAGGGGGAGAGTGATTGACAGTCTTGGTACATGAGAATTTTCAAATACTTGGATGATGATCTTAATTTCCTATGATGTGTCACACACTCACTTCGTCATAGATTCCTAGTGCATGCTACCACTTATCCCCAAAATCAAGATGGGTTTAATACAAATTTACTCATGCATTCCTAAATCTTGTCATATTGTATGAGTCTCATCTTTTACTACCTATTTTTCGGACAAGTATGCTACTTTGCATCATTTTTATTTTTTTAAGATATCATTGGGCATTAATTTTTAGTTGTGTTTAAGTATTTTCTCAACAAGTGCCCATCCGATGTTTAGTAGTTGCTTGAGCACTTTCGCGAGCAACTCAACTGTCTCAAAAAGGCATGAGATATACAAAACTTGCTTGAGCGTGTTTATGGGCTTATCCCCTGTCTCAAATTTTCTCCTAGCTTCTGAATGTTTTCTTTTGTTGATTATTCTTTTTTTTTAAAAATACACTTAAAGACGAGAAGCACTCTATATATACATATTTCTGTTGGGGTATTATTTGTTTAGTTATTTACCTTCTTTTTCTTCTCATTCACCGCCTCTCTTAGATGGTTATATTAGTGGGCTTATTCATCCCTGTAGAGTTCCTTTGGGGATTATTGTTTCAGCTAATTGGTTTATGAATTCCTTGCTTACTTCATTATATTTCTTCCGCTGAATACTTGCTTTGTTAATGGCTCACATTGATTGATGGCTCTACCTATGTCATTCCGTGACAAAAAGGGGCAATAATATTGCTAATAACAGATTGTGCATTTTTTTAGTGTTTTTTACCTTCACATGTCGTGACCACAATCTGTTAGGGATAGATTTTTATTGATAGTATGTTTTGTCATGGAAGTACCAAAGGGAGAGATTGTTAGGACCATAGGCCATAGTCTGTCTGTATTGGCAAATTCCACGACAAAATACAAATTTATTTGTATCCCTATTTATCGAGTTGTACTTTATTTTTCCTTTTATTTTTAGAATGTTTGTTTAGGAAATGGAAGGAAATCAACATGTCCTGTAATGCGTGGCCGTGATTGTGTAGTTAAAATGCAAGGGCAATATTCGGAAAGGCTTGGACGGTGATATGGGTCCTCATCACAATGGAAAGATTTTGTTTCTATATATAGAAGACATTTTCCTCAACATGCATGGAAAGACTTTCTACCACGCATTATAAGGAAATCAAGAGTTGCAATATATTTTGTGCATGCATCAGCTCTATAGGGAAAGGGAATCACAGAGAGAGAAAAGGGTACATTTTTCAATTGGTGGGTGAAATGTATGATGGAGATGAAGTAAAAAGTCCATTTTGGATGATAGAATGATCAAGCTAGCAGCAAGTTTGCACGTGGATTATGGTTGATAAAATCCAATTGGCTAGTTCATCGGGTACATTGTGAGTGATGATCCTAAAAGGAAGTTTTACCCATTCCATTTAATTTGATCATGAATAAGTTCCTGGGATGATATATATATGCGGCTTATTTTGGTTTAGGAGGATTGAAGACATTTAGAGTCGTCTCTCTCTCGCCGCAAAACTTAGAAAAATACTTAGAGAGCTTTTAGCTTATCTCTTGGAGAAGAACATATGTGTAGTGCTAAATGGTACCTAATGAGTCACACAAACACAAACACATAATCGCACGAGACAATATTTACGTGGTTCCCCAAATAAACGGGTATGTCTACGGAGGGGCAGCGGATTCACTATATTATTGGAGGAGGATTACAATCACTCATACTCACAATTTACAGCCTCACTATACTCTCGTGTATCTCTCTGTTTTCTTATTCAATTACAATAGCAAGAGGAACACTTATATAGGCAAAACACCAACAACTTCACACACTATTTCAACGCTCAACTTCAGCCATTTACTGAGTGCAGTTGAGGAGTGTCGGCAGATGATTTGAGCCAATCCACTGGTCCAATCTACCAGTCAACACATGATCTGTTGATCATCAAGCTTTCAGAATAACTCCAAGAGTTATTTTCAACCTTTGATTCTACAACTTGAATCGTTCTTCCGGTGGTGTTTGGAAGAATCTTGGAGGATTTGAGGCTTCAAGGCAGCGGCAATCAACCACTTGGTGCGGTGTCCGTGGATTCGGCAAAACAGTCTTTGGTTAGTCGGTGAGGATTCACGATTATGTTAGTTAAGATTGTTTTGTAACTGTAAAATGATAATTTTTAGTGCGTTGATTTCCTCCCGTAGTTTTTACCCTTTTCAAGGTGCTTTTCACGTATATCCTTGTGTTCACTGCTTATTGCTTTTCGATTCCTTTTAGTTAGCTTACTTCATTATTCGTATCGCTAAATAGGATTTTTCACCAAACAATGTAAAAATAGTTTGTTTCGGAGTTCGTGATCCATCCCATGGCTAAGGAGTTCAAAAAGAAACATGCGTCACAATTGAAAATTAACATTGAATAGAGAGACACTACAAGAAAAAATATGACAGCGACCTGTTTTATAAGCCAAGAAAAACGCAATCAATTAATGCGCTTCACATTGAAAACACAATCATTAATCGCGCTTTATAGTGAAAACACAATGACCTATTACGCTATGTATAAAAGCCTATTGTACAGGCCTGCCACCTTGCCGTTGAAGATTTGAGGTCCACAGCAAGAGAGAGAGAGATCAATCCGGTTGACCGTTGTGTATTGGGGGGTTAATCGACAAAAAAGGGGAACAGAGAGACACAAATGCGGAACACGGAACTATAAATAGAACCAGAGAGGGAAAAGGAAAAGAGAAGTGTGAACTGTGAAGGAAAAAGCAATTTCTTTGTCCGCTCTAAAAATGGCTTGCTGTTGTTGCAGCAGCAACACTTGCAAGACCATTCTTTTCACTATGTGTGTCGTGGCAACTTTAACATCCATGATTTTCCTCAGGACGAAACACCTGGAGGAATGGGAAGGCGACTTCCTCTCAGCCGTGGCGACCATGTCTCTGGTGGGGTCAACCATCCTCTACGTAATTGAGCGTCTCAAAAATTGTGTCAAAAAACCGGCTCCACAAGCGCCACCAACCGAGATTCCAATGGCAATGCCAAGGGAGAAGATGTCTGTTGAGAAAGCCCAGAGATCCTTTGAGGAGGTCACGCCGTCAATGCATCGAGAGTAAAGCCAAGCACCGAAGGCGGAGGCTCCTTCAATAACATCGGCCACATTTTCTTCTTTATTGTTTGGGTTGTATCTTGTATGCTTATGTTCCCAGTTCCCATCTATATAATTCAATAAAATATTCTCTTTGTTGCCAATCTCAACCATTCATTGATCTATATCTAAAGGTCTAAAAATATCCTTCTCGCAAACTTACTTTAGAGTGACAACTTCGTAAATACTTCACAACTTCAATGTCAAACAGAGGACATATCTGCCAGGGGTCCTTCTCTTTGAAACTACACGTTGTACCATATCTTCAAAATTCAAAACTCAAATCCTTTCTCTCAAACCATATGACAAAACGAACGACAGAGAGAGAGAGAGAGAGAGAGAATCAATTTATTTTCCATTTATTTTTTCTGTCACAGCTTTTTCCATATATTAGATATGTTGGGTTCATAGTTAACTGTACCAGATGATGACGTCGCTCGAAATAGTCAGCCAAGGCTATCTTCTGTCCCTTACACCAGAGCCCCATCGGCTGTTATTTTCTGCCCTATTGGCGTGGAGCACCGTACTTGAATCCCTTATTTTAACCTAATTTGAAACCTATTAATTTAAAGTTTTTGTCGAAATTATTTGTGGGAGCCTATTGTTAGATGAAGAGGAAAAGACCGGTGAACCATTAATCGAAAAAGGTGTTCGATAAAAAGCCTAAGAAGGGATGAAGATGTTGGAGGGTGGGAGGGCTGTCCAAAGTTTGTTTTCTCGCCTCTGCGATCAGATTTCATACAGAGCTATTTCTGGGTTAATGTACTCTTTCCTATTTTTTTTTCTTCCCTGAAAATATTAGTGTTAGTTAGTGCCTTTGTTCTTAGTTTTTCCCCTTTTTTAGTGAAGGAAATGTGGTGGATTTGTTAATAATTTGAAGGTAGAGAAAGGAATTATATTTTTTTTGTGTTGGGTCGTATAACTTTGTTCATTAATTTCACTTTAGTATATGTCATTCCAATAATTTTGGTTGTTCATTTTTTTTTTTTTTGTTTGGGAGGGGGGTTGTCTAACATCATAATGGTCGATGTTAGATCTTTGAAGGGATTGTATTGATGGGGGAGGAGCATTGGGTGATTCAAATGGCAGCAATTGTTGAGCTATTCTTCGCAAAACAGAAGGTTTTATTCCATATCAAGGCACTCTTTTTTGTATATTTAGTTGTTTGCTTTCCTATGTGGGAAATCATTATGTTTGCTTCCCTATGACATAAGCTTGTGGTTCTCTTCCTCCTTTCATAGTTTCTTTATTACGCTGGTTTAACTTTATGCAGGCTAAATCATGGCCAGCTCAATGCCACATACATCGTCTCCATTCAACCACTAGCTTATGTCATCAGGTTTGTTTTAGTTTGGAAAACGGTTCCGCCTCATGCGTATGTGTGTAACATGCTTTTTATACTAGTAATTCATGGACACTATGGGATTAGGGAAATGAAAAATTACGTGATGGAATTGGGGAAAGGAAATGAGTTCACCATTTTTGCAACAAAGAAGGGTAGTTCATTTCCTTCAAATCATTTGATTAGGAGTGAAGTTTGAAGTTTGATGTTGTATAGTGTGATTAGGATTTCAATTATAAATCGTATGATTCTGATTTGAGATTTGGCAATGTTATTGCTAAACAAGAGTGTCTATTTTTGGTTCAAATAGGGAAGTACCCATTGGTACTTCAAATATTGAGTCTGAATTCATTAGCCTTTTGCTAAAAGTAAGACGGACGGACATGGCTAACAAGGCTTTGTTTTATGGCAGCGTTTATTTCGCTGATTGTCCAATGCTTTGTTTTATTATCGGCAGATAAAAAAGTAACGAATGTAAGCTCGATGGGGCTACTAAGGAAAAATTGAAAAGAAGAAAAGAGAGAGAGTATTAAAAAGAGATGCAATTAAACACTAGCCGTTAGCCTTGGCAATCTGGTTCTCCATTGGCTAAAATGCTTTCTTTTTTGCAAAGAAGCTTGAATAATGGCTGAAATGCTTACTTCTTGACAAATGCTTCTTTATATAGTCTGCGATGCCAACTCTGTTTCTTCTCTGGATTGTTAATGCATTCAATTGGCAGGCTATTCTATATCATCTTATGGTCTTTTCTTTTGCCATGAGGGCTGGAACTCTGTTATTCAGTTTCTACTTTCGGGTCGTTTTGTTTTTCTTTATCTTGTTGGCATCTTGCCAACTTGGTGATGTGGTTTTGGTTGTGGATTCTGTTTCCACTCCTTCTCCACTTAATTAATCCTTCTATCTTTGTCAAAGATTAATAATATTATTCTTTTTCTCTTCAAAAACAAAAATCATTTTGTTTTCTATTAATTTTCTTTTTCTTGTTTAAGGCAGAATCGGGATAGTGGTTGTTCTTTCCAACCCCACCAATGGCCCTCTCAATGCTAATGAAGTAATAGGTAACCGATATCTCTGACCTAGGTATCGCTTTCACCCAACTGTCATCCACTTTTTGAAGATTATAATGTATCGTATTTGTGTTTGTGTCTGTATCTAGCCATGTCTTGTATTTGTGATTTCAAATTATGTTATATAGCCTTCTTTGTACTACCACATTGGCCATTGTTGGAAGAGGAAAAATGGAGTCTTTGTTCTTTTCCATTTCCTTCTATGAATAGTACAATTAATTAGCTACCTTTCATTCCATGTTAGTAGTAATTGCTATTCTGCAATCTTACACTCTGAAATATTGGAATTTTTTTTGTATACATGACATAGGCACTAGATTGGCGAGTGTCCAAGTTCCAAAGTAACTATTTGGTTTTTTTTTAACCCGAACCATAAATCTAATCATTCCTAATCTGTGTGTTAATTGTCAAGTAGTTCTACAACTCCTTTATCTCTCTCTCAATCCTTCTGTGTAAAACTACATTTTTATTTTTTTTTATTTTTGGGTTTTCATCCAATTTGTGTATGTGTTTCGTTTGATTCCTTTTTTTTTCAAGAATGTTGCGTATGTTGTAAGATTTTGATTTGCTCATGTCATTTTGTGAATGATTCGTCTTATTTTCCCCACGAATTGACAGTGGCAATTTTTGCTTTTGGCTTAGATTATAGATTTTTTTTTCTGGGAGAAAATCTATGGTGGGTTGTTGATTTGGTGTGATGGGTTGGAAGGGCACCCCTCCGTAAACTTACATGACAGACTTTGTTTTAATCTATAATCACGTTTGAAAATTATGTTGTCTTATACATCCTAATAGTTCAATTGAATCGATTCTAGGGGGGATGATGAGCAACAATTTGAAGTTAGTCTTCTGTCACAATTTTTTGTCAACGTTGTTATTTATGTCGTTATAAAGTCTATATACTATGTGTGGTGCATATGACAGATGTGAACATGTAAAAGAAAAAAAAAATCCATCGGCTTGGTACACTAATGCATTCTTCATTAAATACATGTTTTATTCTCATTAGTTTTCTATAGTTGTCTTTACTTAAGTTAAAAGTACTTTACCCATGAATTTGAATATCATGACAAATTGACGGTAGAAGTTGAGGACACCATGGAGCAGTGATTTTATTTTCTCCTTTCTCTATTTTTGCTACAGCATGTCCAATCCCCTATCATGTCACTTTTGAATCAAAGACACATGATTCTATTGCAAGATAAGCTGGAATCATGGGTAGCTTTGAGCCGTGGATGGATCAAAACATTATGCAGCAAAGTTTTCCCAACAGTGTGTGTTAATTGTCAACTCTACAATGTGACGTGTTTGGCGCGGTCTATGGCATTGTTTACATATAAAATTAACCAATCCAATAATTAATTGACACGTAATCAAAAGTGTCAAACATTGACAATTATCTGTCAATGAAGATACACTGGATTAATAAGGTAAAATTGAGTAAATACGTTGTCGTATCATTTCTCCAACTGGAAGAGCAGTTATTGGCAGTTACTAGCCATTGTTAAAATATAGATTGGTTTCGAAGCCATAATATTAACTGCTGAACACACAAGCTCCACGTGTAAACTTGCGAAATAAGGCAATTGGCAGTTAGAACACGTGGAATACTTCTGGAAGACAGTTATTCCATTAACATGTTATCATTTCAGTTGGTTTAAACAAACGTGCAGATTTAAAGCTTCTGGAAGAAGAAAGAATTCAAATCCATACGTGGCGGAAGAATAACTGCCGACTCCCAGAGTGGAAGTTAGAGTTCGAAGCAATCCAGATTCAAATTCATGGAGCGGGAAGTTCAAATTACAAGCAATGTCTATAAATAGAAGAAATTGAAGAGTGAAAAGTCCCCGGACAAATCTTCAACAAACAGCTATGAAAAAAAACTGATGCTTGGTTTGTTCATTGGCAAAATAGTTTAGGATTTCAAACTCAGTTCGAAGTAGATTAGGAATTAGATTAGGATTTATCTCGATTGTTCTTGTGACAATCACCCCTATCTCGGTTGTTCTTGTAACAATCACCTGTTCGAAGTGCTGTTACTCTGTATTTGAAGTTTGAGACAATTTCGAAGTAAGTTTATCTTTGACTCATCAATCGAAGTGTCTTGCTTCTTTATTGTTCTTTGATTTCCTAAGTTTATGGGTTTGCATTTCTTCACTTATTAAGAAAAATCCTCTTAATTGAGGTAATTGAACCAACAAAACATAATCACCTGATTAGATTTGATTTTTTCAAAATTAATCTGAGGGAGCAGATTCAAACTCTCTCTGGCACGCTCGCATATAATCATTTTTCATTGCAAAGAAGTAAAAAGAACCAAACAATCACTAAACCTAGCCACCTGATTGTGTAGGAATTTGCTAATGTAATTGATTAGAATTAGTGGTGTCTCCCTTATAGTTTGAATTCCATATATATGAGCAAGTGTTTTAAGTATCATTGTACCTATATGAAGTAGTTAACTTCCCAAGATCATTTCCCCGAAATTTATTCTGTTTTGCTTTGGGTGTATTACTATGGTTGGTAGGTTCTGTGTTGATTTGTATTATTTTGTTTGGGTTTATCGCCTGTTTTACCCTTGGTTTGTTGGTATAAAATGTCTCATTTCCCAATTTTTTTTAAAAAAAATAGGGTGTGTTGTATGATCTCTTTGGTAGTTCGAACACCGATTTCAACTTTTGTATTAATTTTTTAGATGTTAATAATTTTGATTGTAGATTTTATTTCTTTTTTCAGGTACTATTCCGTGATGTGTAGTTGACATATCGGTAGGATCTTGAAAGGATGTAAATAACCAAGCATGCACGATGTTTATAGATTATAGTCTCAAACTCTATTTCCCCATCCAATTATAATATTTTTCTTCGCATTGACATAAGTTTCTAAGGATTCGGAACTTTGAATTCCAATTGATCAATGATGGTGTATACTAATGTCACTTTTTTCCAAAGTTTAGTAAATGTTCAGATACTCAAATTGGATGACAATGTGTGAAGCTTATCTCGCAAGACTATTTTAGAGGAGGTTGGGTTGATAAATTGCAATGCAGTTGAGATTACAGAAAAATAAAATTATTTTGTTGGCCTTTACTTTAGTACTTATTGGGCAAAAAATTTCAAAATTCTTTGGATTCTTACGCTGGCCTTTGGTTTCATTATTGGGTGAAAAATGGCACAAGAGTACAGAGCTATTTACTATGGTAACTAATTTATCAAATTAAGATTAAATTATGTCGTGTCGTGCCGCAATCCCTAGTCCTTGATGTTATGGCTCATTATGTTTCTATCTTGAAATGTGTTCATCGGATAATTGTGCCCTTATTTATTCCATTAAGTAGTATATATTGTATACTAATAATTGGTCCAAGAAATCCGGGATCAAATTTTGTTTTCCACTTCCTGTTTTCACGCCCATTACTAGTCCATTATTAGTCCAAAAAGTCTAGTATAGAAATCACATGCTGTTGGATTTCCTTCACTACAAGAAAAATCACTTTTTATAGCATTAGCATGCATGCGAAAAATGCCATGGAAAGTAATAGATTGTGTTTCAACAAACACTGTGTTGGCCCATGCTATAGAAGATGTATCATATATAACTATAGCTTTTTTTGCAAGCTATAAATATAAAATTATCTGTAGGGTTCTTGGCATGTCATGAATTGGGTTCTCTACAATAGCATTTATCATCTGTTATCTTGGGTGCCTTGTGTTGTAAAACGCACGTTATGAATGCGACTAAATTAGGAGAAATCAAACAAAACAAGTAATAACACGTACGAGACAAGATTTACGTGGCTCCCCAAAGATTGAGGTATATCCACAGGCGATGAGAGAGAGAGTTCACTACCAATAGTGAAATATAGATGCAAAGAGCCGGCTATGATCCGTAACTTTGGAGAAGCCACAATATGAGAGATAACTAAAGGATTCCCAAAAGCCTCTATTTATAAGAAGCACAATCAATAGGAAATCCTAAACACAATTGAAAATCCTAAATGCAATAGAAAATCCTAAACACAATTGAAATTCTCCCAAAAAAAGAAAAATTCAAGGCACAATTCCAACAATTCTCCACCTTGACTTGAATTCCACTGAACCCAAATTACTAATTATAGCAAACCTCTTCTGCCTCTACCTTGCCACATTGCTCTCAAGGGGCGATCAACTTCAAATACCAACCAAGCCTAAGCAATACTTGAACTTAGCAACTGGAACCAGTTTAGTCAACATGTCCACTGGGTTAACCACCACTCCCACTTTCTTCACCTCAACTTGTTTCTGTGAAATGATCTCTCGAATAAAGTGATACCTAACATCAATATGTTTTTTCCATTCATGATACATCAAATTTTTAGTTAGATGTATAGCACTTTGCGAGTCACAAAATACTGAAGTGACCCCTTGTGCAACACCAAGCTCACAAAGAATTCCCTTCATCCACAATGCCTCCTTTACAGCTTCGGCAATGACCATATGCTCCGCTTTCATTGTAGACAACGCAACCGTAGCCTGCAAAGTTGCTTTCCAACTAATGGCACTTCCAGATAAAGTGAACACATAACTTGTCAGAGACCTCCTTTTATCATGTCGCCGGAAAAATACGAATCAACATATCCAACTACTCGATTACCCGGATTAGAAACCACATACAAAAGACCCATATCTGCAGTACCTCTCAAATACCAAAGTATCCACTTCACAACCTCCCAATGTGCTTTTCTCAGTTGCCACATATAGCGACTAACGACATTAATTGCATGTGAAATATCAAGACGAGTACATATCATAGTGTACATAAGTGTAATACCCCAGGTTTAGGGGTAAATGATGTTTAGTCTCACATTGATTGTTTACATGAGTGATCTTCGATATATAAGAAACCATGTGGGCTACTACTAGTACCTTGGGCTTAAGCATTTGGGCCATGTGTTGTGGCTTGTGGATTAAATCAAGGTACTAGGGCTAGTGGTCTGCATGAGGCGTTACAAATGGTATCAGAGCCCCGCCCTGGTCCAAGTGGCGGGTAGGATGTGCTCTGCCACCACGGACACCAGTGGAGGTTGCTGGGACTATGCAACGAGGACGTTGCATTCATAAGGGGGGAAGATTGTGATACCCAAGGTTTGGAGTTAGATAGTGTTTAGTCCCACATTGGTTGTTTAGATGAGTTATCTTGGATATATAACAAACCATGTGGACTACTACTAGTACCTTGGGCTTAAGCATTTTGGGCCATGTGGTGTGGCTAGTGAATCAAATCAGGGTACTGGGCTAATGGTCTACATGGGGGCGTTACAAATGGTATCAAAGCTCCGCCCTGGTCTAAGTGGTGGGTAGGATGCGCTCTGCCACCACGGACACCAAGGGAGGTTGCTGGAACTACGGGGAAGATTGTAATACCCTAGGTTTGGGGGTAAATGATATTTAGTCCCACATTGATTTTTTTGTCAATCGTTAAGAATTTTATTTAACTCAACGGCAAACTAGACACATCAAGGATCGCCTCCCTACTAATCCAGTTTGGAACACTCTCCTTCCAAATTAGAGGGTCATCCAAAGATAGGGCAAATTTGGCTATCGCATTAGCCACCCTATTACAACTACGAGGAACAAAATTAAAAGAACAAGAAACAAACTTATTAGCTAGCACAAGTGCATCCTCAATGATAACATCCAAGCAAGCTTTGACAGGAGATTGGCCTTGAAGCATCTTGATCACTGTTTGTGCATCTCCTTCCATCACATATCTTCTATCCCGAGAGCAGATTTCAGACCCCAAAGCAAAGCGGATACCTGCGGCCTCAACCAATTCAACAGACATACACCATTTGAGTGGTAAGGCAGCAACACTCATAATATTCCCATACTGATCACGTATCACTACACCAACACCACCCTTACTTTTGGCCCCATCAAATGCACCATCCACATTAACTTTCAAAGTTCCTGCCTCAGGTGGATGCCACTGTTGAACCTCGGCAGCAACAATCCCTTGTTCAACACCACGTATTTTTTGAACGGCTTGTAAAAACATATCATGTTCCTCTAAGGCACGATCTAGAATTTCCGTTTCTTTCGTCCATTGTTGCTTAAAAACCCACTTGTTCCTTGCAATCCAAATGTGCCAACCAATAATAGCAAATAAACCCGCAGCTTCTGCTTGTATCGCACCATTAGTTGTAGTGCCCAACTCCTTCCACAACTCCCTCAATTGTGTAACGCTTGTCATTTCTGGTCGATATCTAAAGGGAGATAGTAACCAAACTTTCGTGGCTCTAACACAATTAAAAAACATGTGAGATGGTGTTTCCTCCGCCAGTCCACACAGGGAGCAAATCGGGTCCACCGGAACTTTCCTCTGGGATATCGCTGTGTTGACAGGTATAATCCCGTGTAAACATCGCCAAAGGAACATCTTCATCTTCATTGGTGCCTTCATGTGCCATACCCTTTTCCATGCCCCTTTGTCATCACTATCTCCACTCGATTGGCCTCTCCCCCCTATTAGAATCCTTCTACTCTGTATTAAATCCTTCGCAAGAACATAAGCCGACTTCACTGAAAACTGCCCAGAGGTCGTACCCTTCCAAATCATCTTATCCTCCATACCAGTCATACTTAATGGAATGCCCAAGATTTGATCCACGTCCCTATCCACAAAGGTTTGTTTGATCAGAGACTCCTTCCATACCCCACGATCCGTGTCAATCAGCTCACTAACTTTCATAAGATTACTACCATTTTTAAGAGTTAAAATTTTAGAATAGTGCTCATCAGTCAACCATGGGTCCTCCCAAATCTGCACCTTCAACCCATTGCCCACTCTCCATCTCCCACCCTTCATAATTACCTCCTTACTTGCTAAGATACTCTGCCACGCCCATGATGATAGTGGTTTTGACTGAGCCTCAAGAAATGAATAATTAGGGAAGTACTTGGCCTTTTAAACTTTGAAAAACAAGGAGTCGTCACCAACAGTCAGTCTCCATCCTTGTTTTGCCAGCATAGCTAAATTGAATGCTTTCATGTCTCAAAAGCCCAATCCTCCCATGCCTTTAACCTGAGTCACCCTCTCCCAACTCATCCAATGCATCTCCACATTGATTGTTTACATGAGTGATCTTCGATATATAACAAACCATGTGGACTACTACTAAGTACTTGGGCTAAAGCATTTTGGACCATGTGGTGTGGTCAGTGGATCAAATCAGGGTACTGGGCCAGTGGTCTACATGGGGCATTACAATAAGGCTCCATACCGCACTCGAATATGGAACCAAAGACATATACTTCTCCTCATTCTCTATATCACCCAAAGAGGGACAACTTATAGTTTGCATGTTTGCTTACAGTTTGCATGAACGTCTGTCTCCCAAGACTACTTGATTGAACTCCCCACAGAAGCAGCACTATAATCGATGGGTCTGATGAATCAGACTTGTGTCTGTACTCTCTCCGATGAAAGACTCCGACTTAATGAAAGTTTAGAAAAATCAACTTAAGAAGAGAATGAATGATGCCATATATATAGGCTATCTAGTGACTCTACGAATAGTCACCGTGGTGAATAGATACATATGTTCGCAAAAGAACGCATTCGTCCACAGCGAACAAGTGCCACTAAGAAGACAACTAAATCAATTCAATTTTCATTCATACTTTAATTAAATATTATATTCAAAACATTTTTTCCAACAATTCGCATGAAAGACGTGCTTTTATGACATCGTACCATTTGCCGATTACATTGAGTCTTAGACCAAAACTAAGCCCTAACAGGACCATCTAGTCTAATTGAGAGAACAGTCTATAATTTAAGATGAGAAAATGGTGGTTGTGTTTGGATGGATGTTGAAAAGAAATTTTTGAGAAGAATTTTTGAGATAGTGTTTGGTTGGATTTTTGAAAATGAGAATAATGAGATAATGATTAGAGAGAGGTATAGAATAATGAGGTAATAAGTAAAGAGAGATTTTTTTTGAAAAGAAAGAATCTTTTTAAAAACAATTTTTGAAAATGGGAAAAAAAGGAAGAGAACAAGGCCGGTATGAACTTCTTCACAACCACTTATTGTGCGTGTTGTCAATTGAACTGAGAACACCTCTCCTCTACCCACTTCATAGGGCTCATGCCTATGCCATCTGTGAGCCACCGCGGCAAGCAACGCTTCTCCATTTTTGTAAGCTTTATGCAGCACTCCTCACTTAACTCGCCTTGCCGTCCCTTCACATTTAGATAAGCAAAATCACCAATGCATTCATCATTCTTATAATAATCCTGGATGCAACTAAAAGGATTGAACCTATTAAAAGGGTTTAAATCAATTCCAAACACTTTAAATGCCGAAGAAGATGAGGGGAAGAGGGCTAGACAGACGAGAATAATAAATGGGAAAGAAACCGATGCCCTTCCCCACATCTTGGCAGGTTTTTCTCAAACGAAACAAATGAAAAATGCTTCATCAATGTGAATTGAATCACAGAGATAAAAAAAAAAAAAAAATTATAAAAATAAAAATAAAAAAAAGGCAAGCTAGTAGAATTCTTGCAGTAGGAAAATAATCAAAGTGTTGAAACCATTGCAATAAATTGCATGTAGCCTTCTTCAGTTTCAGTTTATTAATGCATATTTCCGTACGTTTAAATTGCTACTTTGCAATAACTTATTACACAGCCTACAATCGGGGAAAACTTTTCAATGCTGAGTGGGCACTAGCTGGCACTGGCATCTGGCACCGTTGTCTCATCCGAATCGTCCATCCGTGTTTTATATGGCTCAGATTTGTTGGGGTTGCTCGGTGGCATTTTTATATTTTGAGGGGTAAATTTGCCACAATAGCTCTGGCGGTCTAAAACACGGATGGACGACCTAGATGAGCCGACGGGCACCATGTGCTGATTGGTGCCCGCTAGGCATTGAAAAATTTCTCCTACATCGGGGTCAGGCACCAGTTACTAAACTGTAAATGCTTGCCCCTTTAGTTGTGGTGATATCTTGTTGAAAGAAATTCATCTCGTCGTTTGAACCACTACCTTAGAGGACGTTATCCACAATAACATAAAAAGACAGGAAAAAAGAGTGTTTACGCAAGAAGATACATATATTTAAGAGGTGTGAATTGCAGAATTTCACAAGCTAAAAATCTTAGAATGGTTTCCAAACGACCGTCATCCCATACATTGACAGAAATGGTGCACAAGCGTACTGATTCTAAAGGCCTTTTAAGTTTAACCTTTCTCAAACCCTCTCTTTACCACCGCAGATCACTCCACCCCACTAATTTTCACAAACATAATGCAAAATGACTTTTCAACAAACTTCATGGCAAGCTAGTTTTGTTTTAGTTTAAGTTCAGACAATTCACATTCGAATGATGACCCTTGAATCTATGATAGACGAAGTTTGAATGGAACATATTTGTGTGGCACGATGTTTCCGAACGAAAGAAATGTTTTTGATCGCCTCCAAGCAACCATTGAAAGGAGAAGGGTAGGGGGGTTGAACCCTTTAACCGGACCGGTTCTATGATTCTTTCTCACTTTCACACACTCTCATGCATTGATCACGATTTGTGAAGGGGCGTGACACTTTCCATCTCTTATGCATGAACGAATTGGGCAAGGGGTTAGTCATTAGCGTGGCGTGGCAAGGTGGATCATTGTTTGAGCATATTCACATCTATTATTGTGGGTGCAAGAGGGGGTTGGGACTTTGCCCACCTCCCAATTATCTCATTAGTTGTACTATATTTTTGGTTTCTTTTGTAAAAGTTATAAAGAATGGTCACAGGCCCAAGAAATTCTTGAGAAAACGTATACCACTCCTTTTCTTCCATATGTGCACTTTTGTTAATATCTTTAGAATTGGCATTTCATGGTCGACAAAAGCCCCAAAGGAACAATGCCTCTATGTGCCCTGAGTGGCTGAGTTGGTTGGTGGGGAGCCTGTTCTGGGAGAATAGACGGTGAGCACAGCTGAACTTTTGAGTTACGCGGAAATATTTGAGTTTCCAAATCCTGTAGGAACAGAGTTGTCCTCATTAATTTATTCATAAGCACTGCCAAATGAAACTCAACCCATATTCTTATGTCCCTATCAATTGGGGCTAGCTATAAGAATTACCATGGGGAGATCCTGCCCAGTTGGGATAATCAGGAGTTCTAGCATTCCTGGGCGGATTCATCTTGCAAAAACTAGCAAGAAACCTGATCATTCACTCTGTAAAATACTGGCATTAAGTTCCAATTTCCTTCCTCATCAATAAGGTCCTTTAACTTCATGTTAGATTCCGCAAGAGGTCCAGGATAGCAAAATCAAGGGCACCAATCCCACACCACCAGTCTCCTGAAGTTGACCATATCTCCATCACCAATGGACCCCTTCATACCTTTATCGAAGATGGGTTTGGTTCTCACAATACCTCTCCATATGTGAGGCAGCATGTTCGTAACTAACCCATTATTGCCATACATACAGTTTACAAGCTGATGCTAGAATTCCAGGGTTTATCAATGCCGGTCACATAAGTTTGTAAAAAAGAAGTGGTTTAAGCAAATTTTGTATGTGAAAGCATGTTCGTAAGTAGAATTCAATTTTCATAATACCATGACCGATCAGGAATTGGGCAGGGGATTTTGTTGGTTCTGACCGGATCCTCCATGGCCAGCCTTTTGAAACCCAAGAAACTGCCTAGAGAATCCAACGGCACCGATATGCCGAACCATAGGAGCACCAAGGCATACATTGTTGAGCGTTGAGGGCGAAAAAGACGGAGAATAGAATTCAAGGAAACATAAATGTTGTTTTCAAAGCGATTTTCTTCCACTCTGTGCCTTTGAACATTGTGTACAGATGAGCTGAGGAGTAACCAGCAAATACGCCCATGAAGAACCATAAGAGAAGGCTGCCATTAACCTGCCTTCATTGGAAGGCGAGAGGAAGCCAAGCAATGCGAAGATGATTGTGACTAAGGTCGTTCCGAAAACTTGGATTCCAGTACCAACATAAACTGACTGTAAACCGGAATTATCAGGTGGCCTGAAAACATCCCCGTAAACTAGTTTCCATCATGTTTCTTCGTATTCCTCATCTTGGGCCTCCAACCGATTATAATCAGTGATTTGTCTATAGACAGTTCTTGTTAGAAATTATCAAAATAAATGGGTTTTTATTTGGGGTTTTATCAAAAAAATGTTCCTTGTGCCTTTTAGAAAGCTTTCATTGTTGTTTTTGGGTTTTGTCCCACATTGGCTAGTGAGGAAATGTTTGAGTTGTATATATGTGGAAGCATTTCTATAATGTTCACATGGTATAAGTGCAAGACACCTATGGTGTTACGCGTATTACCAGCGTAGCCGGCAATGGAAGACACTCATACAAGCGCGATGCGTGGCGTGGCGGTGCGCTACGTGTGGTGGCGCGCTTTGATGGAAGATGCTACTTAGCATACAAAGGCTTCTTTCTTATTGCCAATTGCGGTAAGGTGTTGCCGGCGTGGCGCTCTCAGGCGGATTTTGTAGCACGCTTGTTTGGCTGTATCAATACTCTGCTTTTGTAGGCATACACCCGTTTTCGTGACGATAATCGCTGGCATAAAAAGCGCTGTTTGCGGTAAGATGGGTTGCTGATGGCCCAGAGGGCATAATTAGTTCAAGCAGACGGATAAACTCAACGGCGGTCATGACTTTTCAAGTCTTTTCTACCAAAGGGCATAAAAAGTGAAAGGATACTTCTAGGCCTATATATAACACCCAGAATTACATTTAGAGGGATGTGATGATACAACAAAATTCTAGCATTGTTACTCTGCCAAAATTACTACAAATCGTTTTCTTGTATTGCTATACCGTTACTTTGCAGAAACGGTGCTAGCAATTCCTTGGTTCTTTCGATTCTTTTTTGACTCGGTATTCTGTCTGTCCTTCGTTTGTGCGGACGTAGGCAGAAGATCATTGAATTGATTGGCTTCGTTGTATCCTCGGACAGATTCGCTATCAACCTGGTGCACACCAAACGGTGGGGGCGAATACTGTTTTCGGAAAGCCACATAATAACATGCCTCGAAGCAAGTTCCGTCATCAACAGGTTCAGTTTTCCGACGTCTCCCGGATTTTTCCACCAACAGTTCTTACCATGATGATACCCACCACGCCGGAGAAAAAAGAACGATTATCAGAATTTGATCGTCATGCATGAAAAGATATGTGTCCCAACGTGATGCCCATCGTATGTTACTGGACTGCCAACAGATGGACTAGATAAGACACTAATCAAACAGAAACAGTGCTAGGGATACTGCAATTTCAGACTCAGTTAAAATATTTCACACCATGATACTTGGGAATCACATTTCTTATGCCGGTGTTAAGCCCATCAACTATGTAAATGAACAGTATCGAATAGAAATCCAATATCTGTTGAAGATAAGCTTGATTTGTATTTCCCACATGGGAAATTTGAGAGCCAAATATATGATATGCAAGTGGGAGTTTTTGGATAACTCATGGTGCAAAGAAGTAAAAGAAGTTTGGCCATTTGTGAGATGGTTGGCCAGAAGTCTAAATTGAGGTTGATGGGTGTTTTGTTTTGTTAGGCATTTATTTGGTTAGTCAAATACGGTGGCTAGCTTAGTTGTATAAGTATGTGTGTGTATTGGCTTTGCAAGGTGTGGGAATAATAAGAAAAAGAGAGGAGGCAGAAAGAGTCAGAACGTGGGGAGCCCCTAAAGGGGTCTCCCCCACCACAACAAAATGTAGTGTGGGCGCCGTAGATGTGTAAGAGTTGTATTTGTATTTGTTTGTGGAAAGATTATCAAAAATGAGTTTAGTTGTGTGCGAGGAATTTCTCTCTTATTTCCATCAAATGGTATCAGAGCTCAGGTCAAAGAACTGGGCAAACCCAATGAAAGACGAGCCAAACGGGCTAAGATATGGATGAGGGCTAGACGGGCCAACTAATGGAGACGAAGGCCAGACGGGCCAAGACAGAGTTGAACGGCTAGATGGTCCGCGACAAAGACGATGGCTAGACAGGCCAAGAAGTAAGACGTGGGTCAGACGAACCAAGAATCCGGTGATGATCCGGACAAAATTTGACAAAGAGCCAGATGGGCTGATATTTCGATTACATCAAAAAATCACTTCGAGAGTTGCTGAAGAAAGAGCTTGGTGAGACGAGTTCATTAGTGCAGATGGTGCCAAAATCGAAGCTGAAACGAGCCCCCAAGGGGTTGTTGAAGGTGGCAGAGTTGGTCTAGTTTTTTTTCCAGAGTTGCAGACAAAAGAAGAAGAAAGGGAAGATCAGGAGGAAGAGAGAAAAATAAAAAGAGAATTGTTGTTACATTGTGTGAAGTCCTCGCCAGTGCATAGCTATAATGGAGCTTTAGCCAATTGTATTTAATGCTCTGATGTGATACTAGAGCAAGCTCCATGTTACCAAAGAAAAAGTCAACAAACAAAAGGTGGAGGTAGACAAGGAGTTATGGAAAGTGGACTTAATTGGCAGCTTCCTTTATTAGGCTGTCTATATGTATGCATGCATTGTTGAGCAGATTCAAAAGATGAAATTATTATTCAGTGTGCGAGTGCTAGAGGAATACGTTGCATGAGTTCAAACGCAACGGACGCATTGCCACGGCTAATGTACCTAGGCATGTTTTTTAGTGGTGTGACAAGAAGGTTTCACGACGATGAGATGGAGTTTTTTGGCAACCTATATGCCATAAGTGACAAGAAGTTGACAGAGTAAACAGGACGGGATGGAGCAGAAGAGATGATCAAGACAGAGAAATTTTGGGATGTGATAATGAAAATATTAGATGAAAGATTTGGGCACTACATGCCTAAAATTAAATATGACGATAGACGAGACGAGAAAAGCACGATCATGATGTGAAGGGAACGGACGAGACAAGACATGATATGCAAGTGGGAGTTTTTGGATAACTCATGGTGCAAAGAAGTAAAAGAAGTTTGGCCATTTGTGGGATGGTTGGCCAAAAGTCTAAATTGAGGTTGATGGGTGTTTTGTTTTGGTAGGCATTTGTTTGGTTAGTCAAATATGGTGGCTAGCTTAGTTGTATAAGTATGTGTGTGTATTGGCTTTGCAAGGTGTGGGAATAATAAGAAAAAGAGTGAGAAAAGAGAGGAGGCAGAGAGAGAAGCAGAACATTGGAAGCCACTAAGGGAGTCTCCCCCACCACAACAAAATGTAGTGTGTGCGTCGTAGATGTGTAAGAGTTGTATTAGTATTTGTTTGTGGAAAGATTATCAAAAATGAATTTTGTTGTGTGTGAGGAATTTCTCTCTTATTTCCATCAGTATCCCAACCTTTTCTATGAAACCAAGGAACAAAAAGAAATGCAATGGGTCAAGAAATAGGTTTACCTCAAACAAAACACCATAGGTGAACACAACTTCCTTGTCAATGTCTATCTCTTGTGGAACTGTGCTCAGTTGAATTACCACCATGGTTTTCAGTTTGAATGCTAGCAACTGAAGATTCTCATCGTCCCATTTCTTGCACTCATGATTAACACTGTTTGCAGTAGCCAAGTAGAAAAACCAGTAATTCAAAGAATGTTAAATGAATTTGAGGCTAGACTAACTTGATATCGTTTTGCAGACGCTTAACAATTAACAAATACGTAATAGAGAATGGTGCTAAACCTGCTTGGAGTAACCTCGAAACCAACAATGCGAGCAAAGTTGGTCTCAGGGTCCTTGTGATACATAACTTTGAAGCTCAAGTGATTGTGGATAAAGTATCTCTCATTATTGCTTTGCGCCATCAAATTAGATCAATGAACAAATTGTTGAAACAAACGCTATGAATGCGACTAAGTTGGGAGAAAACAAACAAAACAACAAGCAATCACACAACACAAATATATACGTGGTTCCCCCAAGATTGAGGTACATCCACGGGCGAGGAGAGAGAGAGTTCACTAACAATGGTGAAGAAGAGATACAAAGAGCCGGCTATAATCCGTAACTCTGGAGAGGCCACAATATGAGAGATCATCAAAGGATCCCCAAAGAGATAAGGTTTCTCTTCAATTCCAGAACATGCCGCACATCCGTCAAAGTCCTCACAATACCATCATGCATCTTGAGTTGGATCGTTCCCAAACCAATAGTTTTACAGGCTATGTTGTTACCCATCAAAACTGTGCCACCATTGACAATCTCATAAGTGGCGAACCACTCCTTGTGCGGACACATGTGATATGAACACCCAGAATCCAAAATCCACTCAGTATCACCGCGAGAATCTCCCACAGTAACTACTAATACAGTATCGAACTCATTAGAACTTTCGGCAACCCCGACAATATTTTTACCCCCTTGCTGGTCCTCCTTTTCCTTCTCTTTAAGTTTCAAACAGTCTCTAACCCAGTGCCCAGGTTTCTTGCAATAATTGCACTTTCCCTTTTTCTTATTTTTAACTGCTGATTTGGATCTTTCCCTATTACTCGTACTACCCTTTTCTGTCGTTCTTCCCCTAACCAACAATCCTTCTGCATGATTATCAACCTCTCCTGACACCTTTTTCCTCAACTCTTTCGAATGAAGACTGGCCTTAACATCCTCCATGGATATGGTGTCTTGCCCATACAATAAGGTTGTAACAAAATGTTCATACGAGGACGGTAAAGAACATAACAAAATTAGGGTTTGGTCCTCCTCGATTTTACAATCAATATTTTTCAGGTCCATCAAAATATGATTGAACTCGTCTAAATGATCCTTAACAGGTGTACCTTCACGCATACGAAAAGTATACAAATGTTGTTTAAGATATAACATGTTCGTTAGCGACTTCGTCATATAGATGCTCTCCAACTTCAGCCAAATACCTGCGGCTGAGACTTCTTCTTCCACCTCGTGAAGAACATCGTCTGCTAGACTCAACTGAATCAAACTCAGAGTTTTAGCATCCATGTCTTCCCAATTTTCCAAGCTGATGCCGAATTTTTCCTGCCCCAACAAAGTCTTGTGTAATCCCTGTTGAACTAGCAAAGCCTTCATTTTAACCCTCCAAAGACTGAAGCTGCTGCTCTGCAATCTCAAACTTCGCTGCCATAGCCACAAGAAAAAACGAAACCCTAGTTTTTCAACCAAGAGCTCTGATACCAGTTTGTTGAAACAAACGCTATGAATGCGACTAAGTTGGGAGAAAACAAACAAAACAACAAGCAATCACACAACACAAAGATATACGTGGTTCCCCCAAGATTGAGGTACGTCCACGGGCGAGGAGAGAGAGAGTTCACTAACAATGGTGAAGAAGAGATACAAAGAGCCGGCTATAATCCATAACTCTGGAGAGGCCACAATATGTGAGATCATCAAAGGATCCCTCAAAGCCTCTATTTATAAGAAGCACAATCAATAGGAAATCCTAAACACAATAGGAAATCCTAAACACAATTGGAAATCCTAAATGCAATAGGAAATCCTAAACACAATAGGAAATCCTAAACACAATTGGAATTCTCCAAAAAAGGAAAATTCAAGGCACAATTCCAACACAAATATCCAACCAAATATGAAGAAAAGCACCATCTAACAAAAAGCTTACACCAGCATATTTTCCTTTAACCCCTACGCAAAATCCACGCTCATAAAAAACATTCCTTTGACCACTAGCCCCTCTTTGCGCAAAAAGTGCAACAGGAAGATTGGCCAAAATCCTGTAAACCCGTTGTAGAAGCCAGAGTAATGCTTAGGAGCTAGGACTGAAATTATGCAGAAGCGTTCAATGAACTCCTTGGGGGGCGGTGAATGGGAGTTTTGATAAAAATTGCCAGTTTGTAAGTTGAATAACCGATTAAAAATCATATTAAATAAAAATCTGGTTAATTGTCATGATTAATTCAATTTATCCAAATCACAAGTAATGAAATGAAAATAAAATGGAGACAAGAGATGAGACAAGAGATGCACAATTTGCTTAGAAAAACTTAGGGTCCTAAATAACCCTAAGCCAAAACCACAACCTAACATTACTGTTTTATTCTATTAATCAAAAAGAAGAAGTACAGATTGCAAAATAATAAAACCTTACTCCAAGCCTTTACCTATTCTCGCCAAACTCCGATGCTCCCAGAGCTTCTTCAAGATTCAATAGATGAGCAGACTTCATGCCCAATCTCCGAATTCAACCGGCTCTGAATCAATCTCCAAATGATTCGGTCACAGCAATATTCGGCACCACGGAACACGAACACCAAATGATATGATATGAAAAGTGTTTGCTTAAGAAAACTAAAAGCACAATAAAATATATACTAGCATGAAACCGTGCTATGCATGGAGGCATGAAATAAAATGGTGTGTTTTTCATTTTTTTATTAGCTAATTAAAATATTATACTTTTAACCACAATATTCATGCATTAAAATATTAGATCACTTAGATTAAATCAAAAGAGCATAAGAATTCTATTTCCCGAATGGTCGTCTTGGCGCTAATTTTCCATGATGATTGATTCTTTTATATAATCATACTCTAGAGATGAACCCATGGTATGCACAAATAAGAGCAACAGATCAATTTTTCATACATTTAACGGTGACAAGTTAACCAAAGATCATTTTTTGTATGTGTATGTATAAGGTGAAGGAAAATGAAAAACCACTCATGCATAAATTAACATAGATCAATTTTTCATCCTTCGGTGGAAAATTAACCAAATAGAAAAGCTAAATGAAAAAAAATAAAAGGAAAAAATGTAGAAGCTTAGCCTTCAAAAAAATAATATTGTACCATAGGCTAGAACCGGCTCCTAATGCTATGGCGGTCGCACACTATGAAGAGAATATCGAAAAAGTCACTTCACTTTACACAAAATCATTGTTAAATAAATGAAAAAAATTACTAAAAGAAAAGATCAATGCCAAGCCGATTTATGGAGTATAGTTTTCATGCCACAAATCTTACCTCTAGTGTTGCTCTCCACATATTCTTGTATGTGTAATACCCTGCAAAAAAAAAAAACCAAAAAAGCTAATTAGTATACGCGATCAATTAAAAAAAAATGGGGAAGTTAATTAGGCATCCTATACACAAAAGATCATTATGATTCCATCCTATGATATTTGAATATTTATGATTACATCCTGAAATTTAAAAAAAACCCCCAAAATACCCTTTCTCTCTCCTAATTTTTCTAATATTTCTTCCATAATTTTTCTAATAATTCTCTCTCCTAGTCTCCTAACATTTCTCTCTCCTAATGTTTCCTAATTTATCTCAATCTCTCTCTCTTGAAAAATCTTATAATTTTTTCTCCTAATCTTCTCACACCTAAAATCTTTTAAAAAAATTGAAAAAAGAATGAAAAATTTCTTATGACAACAAACAAAGAAAACATGATAAATTAATTGATTTTCATAGACTATGCAAAAAAACATGATAAACTAATGATGACAATAACGTTCATGATTTACTAATTAACCATGTTCATAGTGAGTTTACACAGGGAATATGATGATTTATTGATTAACCATGTTTACTGATCTAATGTTCACAATGAACATGGATTATTCATTAACCATGCACCCATTTTCTCATAATGGTGAGTTTACATAGGAAACATGGTTTATTGATTAACCTTGTTTACTGCAACCAAATGTTCATGCATGGAACATGAATTATTTATCAACCATGTAGCCTTTATCATCACATTATTGGATTATTGAATAACCATGATCATACGGGGATCATGGTTTTATATTTAACCATGTTTATCGTATGAAATAACACAAATTAGCAAATAAATAAAGTGTTTAACCAGATCTGGAAAATCAAAACCATGGAAGAAGAAGACGAAGAAAATTCAAGAAACAATTCATTTCTTTTTATATATATATATATATATCACACGAAGCAATCAATTAAAACTTAGAGGAAATCTAAAATCCAACTGAAATGAAATAAAAAAAAATAAACCACCATTTAAGAAGACATTCTTCACTGCAAAGGATGGCTTTCTCCAACCGTCGTGCACGGATTGTGAGGTTGATGACGAGAAGAAATAGCAATGGCATTGCCAAAATCGATAAGATCACCGGAGAGGCATTTAACGATAACAAGATTGGCAAAGGGGATCCGATCGATGGGTTGTGGTTGCAATCCAAGCATGCGGTTGGTGACATCCGGCTGTTGGTGGATGAAGATTAGCATAACGGTTTGATTAGTGTTGTCTCATCCTAATCGATCAAGATAGATGGAGAGGAGAGACATGGTTGAAATATTCCGAATTGCTAGGGGAGAGAGAGAGAGAGAGAGAGAGAGAGAGAGAGAGAGAGAGAGAGAGAAAGAGAGAGAGATAAGTGGTGAAATTATTTTGGTAATTCCCGGATATTTTGAAACAGATTCATTCCCTTCTAATTTGGTACCCAAGTGGGGAATCAATTTGGTAATCCCGGATATTTTGGAATAGATTCCCTTTTAATTTGGTACCCATAAATGTGGTTCAATAAATTAATTAAGGAGATATAAAATTACACGATAGACAATATATAATAAATAATAGAATTAATGAGGGCACAATGGTCCAAATTCAAAGTACAGGATGAACTCATAAAGATTCAAATATCATAGGGTGGCATCCTAAGGATAATATTGAAAGAGGATGCCTAATTAAATTTCTCAAAAAAAAAAAAGGTCAAAGTGTGCTTAAAATTATTTACTGAGACTAATCTTCGAAACTCATCCTACAGTGACACAATAACCTAGCATGAAGAAAAAAAACACAGAATTCATGTAGAGAACAAAAGAAAAGTGGAAGAACATCAATACTAAAAATTTTACCTTCAAGAGAAAAAATTTAGCTATTCAATTTCTTTCTCCCACTCGGTGAGGTGTAAGTTTGGACATAGTTTTGGATGAGTAGCCTAAAATCATATTGGATATATAGACATAATTTTAGATTTTCAATTAATCACATGTGGAAATAAGTAAGTATATATATTTAAAAGATATGATTGAATAAGTTTGGACAATTTGAAATTCAAAAAGGCTAGGGCAAGATTTATGGATTTCAATACATGCTTCAATCAAAATTGTAGGTGACAAACCAACTAATTCACAACATTTGTCGCACTTATGACTCTTTTCACAAAATGTCATTTTGCAATAATATATAAGATTTAGTCTCTCTCGATTTTTTTCGTCAAAAATATGCTATGAAAAGTATTCTTTAAGAAAACTAAAAAACTAAAGCACAATGGAAATATTATGTTTAGTTTCTCCCTTTTCTGTCGTCCAAAAAATGTGCTATCATTATAGTCATTGCTACTAACTTAGTCTTAGTTTTCCATTTGATTTTAGCAATCAACCATGATTTTAGCAAATGAGTTCAGCAAGTGCTAAAATCATGGTATTTCAAATAAAAAAATGAAGTGGTTCTGTGTATCATTTTTCTATTTTTTTTGCACCAAATTAAAGTACTCCTCGTGTACTTTAAGTCGGTGTGAAAAATTCAAAATATAATACACGGAAACAATTAATTTTTTTATTTGAAATACCACAATTTTAGCACCTGCTGAACTCATTTGCTAAAATCATGGTTGATTTTAGCAACTCAGTTGCTAAAATCAAATGGAAAACTAAGCCTTATATAGACATGACCAATCAATTGCTTTTCAAGCATATTTCATAAAATATCCCTTTCCAAAGTATCTCTTTGATATCTTTTCTAAAAACAAGCGAAGAGTCCTTTTCCAAACAAGTTAAAAAAAAATCTTTCCTTTATTCTCTCCAAAAAGAAATCTTCCAATGTTATATATATGGTAATAACATTTCCGGAGATTTAAACTGGAAATTGTTTACTTATGTAAACATAAGTATATAAAGAAAACACAGTTTTTCAAAGGTAAAAAGAAATATTTTGATTGATATCAATATATATATTTAGGTATGGAAAGCGAATTTTTAGAGAGGTTTATAGGAAAGGCAAAGGGAAATCATGTAGAAACAAAATTTTCAATTTTGGAAAAAAACAGTCATGATGTGTTGTACGATGCATTTACCTTTCACACAAGTAGATTAATTTCGCAGCGGTCAATTTGGTGCAGAAAATGGGAGGGACATCGAGTGAGCAAGTGAGCAACTACCCTCTAAAAAATCTACTCATACACGAATGATGATTTTGGACAATCCCGGAAAGTGCCAAAATATCTAACAAGGACTATAACTTCCGTCTCCTTTATTAGTAAAACCATGAAACAAAAGCTAGGAGGAAAAAGTATAAGGAAAAGGAACACCCAAGTTGGTTCAAGTCCAAAACATCGATCAAACATGAGCAGTTGTCAATTGAGAACTCTCTACTTACATATTTAACCTGATAGTCGTCCTTAATTTTTTCCTTGAGGTGTAACTTCTTCAGTTACTGCAGTTACTTCAGTTAACATACCCCTACAAACTGAAGGTGGGTGAGAACATAGCTACAATTTGGTTCTGAGAAATAGAAACCTAGGAATGGTGAGTGGCACAGTGAAAATGTCTGCAACCTAATATTTAGAGGGAACATACTCGACCAATGGTTGCTTATGCACCACCTTTTCACGAACAAAGTGAAAATCTACCTCAACATGCTTAGTGCGAGCATGAAACACTGAATAGGAAGCCAATGAAATTGTAGAAACATTGTCACACCAAAGAATAGGTAATTGAGATGGAGGAATTGGAAACTTTAAATCTTTTAACAGATGAACCAACCAAATAACCTCCGATGTAATATTAGCCAGAGACTTGTATTCAGCCTCACTTGAGGACCTAGCAGCAATTGGTTGCTTCTTGGATGACCAAGAAACAAGATTAGGCCCCAAGTAAACCGCAGTAGCCACTGTAGACCTCCTATCTAAAGCATCCCTACCCCATCGGCATCTGAAAAGGCTGTGACTTGCAAAGACCCCTTGGTAAACTGTAGACCATGATTGATAGTACCCTTCACATATCTAAGGATCCTTTTAACAGCAGTGAAGTGACTATCAAGTGGACTATGCATGTGTTGACACACAGCATTAACTACATATGAAAGCTCAGGTCTAGTAATAGTGAGCTACTAAAGTGATCCCAGAATAGTCCTATAGAATTTTGGATTACAGAAGGCAGAATTAGTAGGAGTATTAGAGGACTTAAGAGATGATGGAGATTAACAAGGGTTGCAATGTTCCATGCCTGCCATAACTAACACCTCTGAAGCATACTTAGTCTAAGACAAAACCATGCTTGAACTTGGTGCATCATGCACAACCTCTATCCTCAATAAGTAATGAAGTAAGCCCAGATCTTTAAGGGCAAAATCAGAACCAAGTCGCTGAATGATAATACTAACAAGCTTAGCATTATTGCTTGTAATTAGGATGTCATCAACATATACCGGTACATATACCAAATCTGAATGTTGAGATAACACAAAAAGAGATGAGTCAGCAAGACTATCTTGAAAACCCTGATTAAGGAGGCTCTTAGAAAGCATGTCATACTAGGCCCTAGGAGCTTGTTTGAGACCATATAGGGCCTTGATCAACATGCACACATGGTGAGGAAAGTGGGGATTAACATACCCCTATGGCTGCTTCAAATAAACATGCTCTTGGATTGTCCCATGAAGAAACGGATTAGATACATCGAGTTGTTTAACAAGCCAGTAAAAACTCAAAGCTAAAGAGAGGACAATTCTGGTTGTTTGTTGTTTAACCATAGGACTAAATGTCTCAGTATAGTTAACCTCCTCTGTTTGTTGGAAACCTTAAGCAACTAATCTTGTTTTGTAACAAGCAACACTGCCATCAGCATGGTTTTTAATACAATAAATACACTTACAACCTATCACAGGTGATTGAGAAGGTAAAGGAACTAGAGTCCATGTCCCTTGTTGAACAAGGGCTAAATATTCCTCAGACATTGGTTTTTGCCACTCAGTAAAGGCCATAGCCTCTTTGAAAGATGTAGGTTCAGTGAGAGGAAAGGAGTTGACCAAAAGAGACAAAGGACATTTGGGAACAAATATGCCATTCTTGGAATGTGTGACCGTAGGATGATGTGCAACTGGAATAGGAAGGGAAACTGGCGTAGAAACAGGATCAGAAGAGAGATGAGGATTAGGCACAGGTAATAGGGAAGAAGGAGAGACCAGAGAAGAAGAAGATATATGGGAAGAGAGAATAGAAGGAAATAAAGGAGAAGGAGAGGAGGGAATAGGAGGAATAAGGATAAGAGTAACCACAGATTTGAAAGTGGAAATAGAAGAAGGTGAGGAAGATGGTGGTATAGAACTAGAGGAATCTTTAAGGAGTTTGGAATAGGGAAAATCAGTTTCCAGAAATTTGACATGCCTATAGATGTAAACCCTATTAGTAAGAGGATCTAAACATCTGTACCCCTTAGTGGATGCACAGTACCCAAGAAATATGCAAGGAGTAGACCTGGGAACAAGTTTATTGGACACATATGGTCTCAACCAAGGGAAACAACAGCAGGCAAAATTTTTTAGACAAGTGTAATCAGGTGCTTGTTTGTACAAAACATGATAAGGAACTTGAAAATCAATGGAACAGTTGGGTAACCTGTTTATAAGATAAAGGGTTGTGATAATGGCTTCTAACTAGAATTTTATAGGTAGATGAGCTTGTTGAAGGTGATGGATGTTTCAATAATATGGCCAAGTTTTCTTTCAGCTACACCATTTTGTTCAAGTGTATGAGGACAAGTTGTTTCATGAGTAATGCCAAAAAGAGCAAAGAAAGAAGCCATTAATTTACTAAGGAATTCACCTCCACTATCAAATCTAAAGGTCTTGATAGTAAAAGAAAAGTGATTAGAGACAAAAAGTTTGAATGCTTGCACACAAGAAGTAACCTCTGACTTGGCATGTAATGGAAAGTGCCAACAATATTTTGTGTAATCATCAACTAAGAGCAAGTAATATCTATATCCGAAGAAGGAAACAATTGGGAAAGGACCCCATACATCCATATGAATCAACTCAACAGGAGCACTAATATGTGAAGTTGAAATAGGAAATGGAAGTTTATGGCTTTTAGCCTTATTGCAGAAATAGCATTCTAGATGAGTAGTAGTATGTACAGACAGATTATAAGTCTTGGATAAAAGAGAGAGTGAACTAGCATAAGGGTGCCCCCAGCCTGTTGTGCCATAGAGAAGCAGTGGAAAACAGACTTAATAGAGCTGTGGCAAATTCAGAGGAAGGAAGTAGGGGGTAGAGCCCCTTGTGACAAGTCCCTTGGTGCAGAATTTGGAATGTGGTTCTGTCCTGAATGACATAACCACAAGAATCAAACGTGATAATACAGTTATTATCCTTAGCAAACTGATGAACAGACAAGAGATTGTGTGATATTTGAGGAACATGGAGTACATTGGTCAAATTAAACAACGAGTGGGAGTAGAAAGAAGACCTTTACCTGAGTGTGCAACAGGAACAGGTTGCCCATTGCCAAAAATGACAGAACTAGTCCCAATGCCTTCACTTGAAACCTTAATCTGTGATGAATCATGGGTCACATGAGAGGTTGCTCCTAAATCAAAGAACCATGGAGTAGGAGACTGAGACTGGACTTGATTAGGTTGTGAAAAGTAGCATGGTGTAGATGTTGTGGACAAAGCATAATCACCATAAGAAGGAGGAGTGCCATAATAGCCCATGGTTTCAGGAGAAACAAACATGGCTTGAACAGGAGGACCAGGGTTATTTCCACACCCAGATGATCCATTCCCAGTAGTATTTCCAAACCCTAATGGAGGAGCATACCCGTTAGGCTGACTGAAACTGCCAAAGTTGTTACCAAATACAGGAACACCTGGTTGTGTGTAACCATTATTATTGGACCTTCCCATAGGTCTGTATGCTAGATTTTGTCTGTGACAGCAAGAGTATGCCAAGTGATTGGTTTTACCACAAATTTGACAGCCACCAGATTATAATTCAAACTGATTCCGTTGAGAAAATTGATTCTGACCAAACTGATTCTATGGTGCATATGGACCAAACTGATTCTATGGTGACTGAGAAAACTCATATGGACCAAATTGATTATGTGGTGACTGAGAAAACTGATTTCTATTGTATATGGAATTATTCCTATTTTTCTTGTTATTGTTCCCAAAAGAAAAGGGATAATATTGTTGTTGTACAGTACAGGTGCTGGAAAGGGAAATTGAAAAGGAGGCATCGCTTGTGCAACAGATGATGATGCCACACCATGTTGCACTCCAGGTGTTTGATAAAAAGCATTTGATATAGGAGGAGTTACACTTGAAGGTTGTTGTACTCTAGATGCGTGAGCAACAAGAATAGGTGTTGTCTCAGCATTGTTCTCAACATGTAAGTCCTTAGCCATCAGCATGGTGGAGAATGTACCAAAGGACAAAGGTCCTGTTCGAGTTCGAATAGCTTGCTTAAAAGGATCATACTGTGTCTTTAAGCCATTTAGGGCATGAAAGATTAAGTCTTCATCATCCATGTAATGACTAGATGCAGCTAATTTCTGTATTATCTCTTTGATTGAGTCAAGGTATTGTTCCATCATACCCGTCTTATTGAGACTACATAATCTTCTCCTAAGATCATGAATATGAGATCATGACAGTAAACTATATTTTTCCTCAAGTTTGTTCCAAAATTGATAGGTATGCTCAGCTCCCACATTGTGAGGAAGAATAGATGGAGTTAGGGTTGCTATAAGACAGGATAACAGCATGTGATCAACAGTAATCCACTTAGTAAACTTAGGATTATGAACCTTATTTCCATATCCATCCAATATATGTGAAGACGGAATAGCGAGAGAATTATCAACAAACTCAGGCTTGGTTTCCATTTGCTAAAATCAAGTGGGTCCTTCATTTGCTAAAATCACCCACTTGATTTTAGCAAATGGAAAACCAAGCCTTAAACATATTATTAGCTTTGAGAGCATTTTCCACTTGAGTTTTCCAAGCAAAGTAATTGAAACTTTCAAGTCTGATTGTAACAATAGACTAAAAATTGGCAATATGAAATGAAAGAGAAGAACGTATGTACGAAGTTGAAGAACTTGATGTCGAATCAAAAGCAGAATTTGTAGCAACAGATTGAGAAGCCATTGATAATCTCTTGAATTCGTCTGAGTGAGATCGTGATGGCAAGACTTGAATTCTTCTTCGACTTTCGTCTTTCTAGGGCTCTGATACCATAACATAAATCACAAGAAAACTACTTCTAAAGAGAGAAGGTAAATTTGTGTGTAAACTTCATTACTCTGAGAAATTACATTTTTTTAATGGCTGAGAGGAGAGTCTATATTTATATACATTTTACAGATTACAACTAAAGCGTACAGAGTAAGCTAATACAAGCTAAACTAAGTAAGATACTAAGCCACAACTAAGCAGTTACTTAGCAACTGTTGGGAAAAATAGAGTACCAAAATTCCCACAAGTGAATCACAGAGGAAATAAAATGCGTAGCAAATAAGAACCCAAATGCACAAACAACAAGCAAGAGAGACGCAAGCGATTTTTACGTGGTTCTCCCAAAAATATGAGGTACGTCCACGGGACCGAAATCCGATTCCACTATCACCAAAGTTTGTACAAAATGGGTTTACAAGAGATTCGAAGATCTCACAAACACCGGTAGGTGTATCCAACAAAGTTACAGTAAATAAGAGGAAAGACCTCACCAAAAATGAGTGAACAAAATCGCTCCAAACTGCTGAATGATGGAGCACAAACAGGGGCCAAAACTTTTCGAAGGGATCACAAACTAGCTGCTGGAAATAGCTTCAGTTGAGAGCCAAAAATGCCAACCCAATTTCTCTGTCCTGTACCGTAGAACACACAAAGCACTCACTGATGCACTTTTTCACTTCTTTCTCGAGAATTCTGATGGGTTCGAAATGATGGTGGCTACTAATGGTCTCATAATTCCCAAAGAAACAAGATTGACCATTTATCTTCCAAATGCTGCTAACAAAATGCCGGCCAAGACATGTGCTCTTCAAATGTGTAGAAACATCTACCCAGAAACAAGCTCATTAATTTTAATTTTTTGGGCAAAAATAAATTACTTGGGCTAACACAAAATTATTGGACCTCCACAAAAATTAGAATAAGGAGGGACCCAATAGCAACCAAGTCCTACTGACGTGGAGGACTTAGTGGAATGCAAAGTAGTTGAGTCTTGAAGTGTAACTTCTTTAGTTACTGCAGTTAATTCAATTAACAAATCTAAAGTAGAAAATTGAAAGCATTGTACACTGTAAACTCTGTACAGCCTATCGAATCGTTGCTATTGGGGTTGTGTATTTTTTTAAAAGAGTTCTTCAAAAATCACTTGGCCCACATTGGCTAGCTAGAACACATTTGTGTTCATTATATGTGTGGAGGCTCCATGGACTATTGATGAGCTAGGCCCAAGAGAGGTCTCGCGCGTGCACGTGTTGGGCCAAGCTCCAAGCCAATTTGTGAAAATTGATCTGGAAACCAATTAACCGGATGTGCGTTGTGAACCTCGGGCGCAAGGGGGTGCAAATCCCGATTTTGGAGCCTCGCGCACACACGGAGTTAGCCCATGGAAATGATCCATTATAGAAGTGATAAAACGATTGACAAAAATTTCTGTTCGTCTTACCCTATAAAAGTCCAGGATTTTGGAGCCTCGCGCACACACAGAGTTAGCCCATGGAAATGATCTGTTACAGAAGTGATAAAATGATTAACAAAAATTTCTGTTCGTATTACCCAATAAAAGTCCAGCCATTTTAAACACACCGAAAATTCAGAGAGCAAGAAAGGTCGTTAGCGTTTTGCATTTCCTGTCTTTTCCTGTGCAGAAAAGATCAAGACAGAGGCTATATTCTAGGTTGTTTTATCCTGGAGACGGCATAGCTGGAACTGCTTGCACAGAGAAGGCGGAGCCGTGAAACGTCTTAAAGAGAGCGATCTAGTCCGCGACTCAACCCAAAACAACAGCCAACTTTATGTGGTATTTTTGTTCACTTTTTACATATTCTGAGGTAAATGGTTCCATTACTTTTTAAGTATTTCCAACAGTTGCAATTTATGTTCGATCTCGAAGAGAAGATTTTATTAGTGAAATTGTATGAATCAAGTCGACTAGGACGTAAGTATTATTATTTAAAAAAGAAGACTTAGAGGCAAGTATTAACTCATTTTTTCTTTTTCTTTTTTTTTTTTTACATTTTAAAAGTTTGACCCTCTGTTCCTATTTTAACTTCTGTATAACGAATCACAATAGGTGTGCTAATAATTATTTAACAAAGCCAGTCATTGCTACCCGTCTCCGGTTCTCCCCAATTGTCTTTCATGAAGAAGCCGGATGTATAACACATCCACTCATAGTTTTGTAATAGAATTGTACGTTTGTGTCTAAAATTGTTGAGGACACAAGTAGATTTGCATAGATCGAAACACATCTATGTTCGGTCGGGAACCATCCGAAGCATTTGAGCTCCACGTCTATTGTTGTGCAGGACCCACAATCATTGAACCATTTGGGCTCCACATATATTGTTTTGCAGGGGCCACGATCATTGGACGGTTGCGGACAGAACACACGTGTCCGAGGGATTTGTCTATATTCATGTGTTCATAGCATTACACCCACAGCTCGGCAATCTAAACTTGGACGTTAAGCAGGGCCGAACATTCCGATAATCAATCGTCCACGTTTTTTGAAGACTTTAAGGGTAACAAATATTTTAAGAGCATCTTCTATCGATCTTTATAACTCTATTTTAGATATCGCATGTAACAAATTCAATGAGCCGAGATTTTTTAATTTGTCCCTTCCTTTATTCAATTTTTTGTACTTTTTAGTGGAATCGATTGTTCTTTTCAGAGATTTGGGACCAAAGAGAAGGTGTGGGTAAATCTACAAAAGGACGTTGGGCCTCTCCAAAATTTTCACATAAAGTCCAAAAAGTTACTGTATATAAAAAAGGGTAATTTTAAAACTCCCCTCATTATGTCACACACATATAGGCTCTGAAATGGAGATATAGAGATTAATAAGAGATGCTCTAACAAATCTTAGACAGTTAAAAACAGTTTTAGAAATTCAGGGTTGATGAATTCATCATTAGAGACCGAAAATGAAAAAAATCTTAAGATATGAAAGTGAATTGCAATCATGCAGAACAAAAACAGGGGGGCGCTGACCCCCTGGGTCGGAAGTCCTCTCCGAAATATGCATATTTTTTTTGGTTATTTTGTAATTTTACTCCACATAAGTATATCTTGTTGTCTTTATGTTGAGATCCTTGCCCAACAAATAATTTACTTGCCCCAAGTGTGCTAAAAATATTTACAACATTACCCAAATAATTCACCGAATCACCCCTAATTTTTTCATTTTTTTGTGATTCCACCATTTTAACACACTCCTATTGATAAATCATGTATGAAATTTGCATGTACGAAAATACTTTAATGTTATATATGAAAATTTGCATGTAACTTCATAGAGAACTATCAAAATGAAACGAAAGAACTAAATATTATAGAATCTTGGCCCTCTTAATAATAAATCCTGCGTTTGCCCCCGACAAATTTGCCTATTCGGAAATCGCAAGGGGCAACACCGGGGAGGTAGAAGGAATGCAATGCATGGTGGAATGTAGGAGCAGAACAAGCAAAGACCAGAGACTGCCAATCCATGGGCTCCACATTCTAAAGAGTGAAGAATTAATGGTAGACAAGCAGAGACCTCTGCTTCATCACCGTGGTCGTTTGGAAGGAAATTTTTTCGTTTCTCAAAGGAAAGACTTTACTCAAAACGGGAGTTTTACGCGTAGGAATTCACGTTCTTTGTCGTAGGGACTCCCGTCAGTGTCCACAATTTCAAATCAATGGGATCGGTTTAAGTACTGTTTGGTTCTTTTACTTCTTTGTAATAGAAAATGATTGTGTGCGAGCGTGCCAGAGAGAGTTTCAATCTCCTCTCTCAGATTAACTTTGAAAAAACCAAATCTAATCATGCAATTGTGTTTTATTGGTTCAATTACCTCAGTTAAGATGATTTTTCTTAATAAGTGAAGAAATGTAAACCAACAAACTTAGAAAATCAAACAACAATAAAGAAACAAGATACTTCGATTTATGAATCAAAGATAAACTTACTTCGAAATCGTCTTCAACTTCAAATACAGAGTAACAGAACTTCGAACGGGTGATTGTTACAAGAACAATCGAGATAAGGGTGATTGTTACAAGAACAATTGAGATGAATCCTAACCTACTTCCTAATCTACTTCCTAACCTCCTTCGAACTAGGTTCGAAAACCTAAACTACTTTGCCAATGAACAAACCAAGCATCAGTTTTTGATAGCTGTTTGTTGAAGATTTGTCCGGGGGCCTTTCACTCTTCAATTTCTTCTATTTATAGACGTTGCTTGTAGTTTGAACTTCCCGCTTCATGAGTTTGAATCTGGATTGCTTCGAACTCTAACTTCTACTCTTAGAGTTGACAGTTTCCTCCTCTCTCCCTGTCTGAATTTGAATTCTTTCTTCCTCTAGAAGTTTTAAATATGCACGTTTGCTTGCTTAATAAACTCAAATGATTACATGTTAAAGAAATGACTGCTTTCCAGAAGTATTTCATGTGTTATAACTGCCAGTTGCCTTGTTTCACAGGTTTACACGTGCAGTTTGTGTGTTTGATAGTTAATATTATGGTTTTGAAGCCAATCTTTATTTTAGCAATGGCTCGTAACTGCCAATAACTGCCTTTCCAAATTGAGAAGTTATACGACATCGTATTTGTTCAACTTTATCTTATTAATTTAGTGTATCTTCATTGACAAGTAATTGCCAATGTTTGGCACTTTTGATTACGTGTCAATTAATTATTGGATTGATTAATTTTATATGTAAACATACCCCCCACATTAACATCTTTGTTCAAGGGATTTGAATAAGTGTTAATGTGTCTTTTGCCGCTTCGAATTCCTGTAAACTTCCAAAGCAGAAGTTATTGGCAGTTCTAGTCACTTCCAATGATACAGTTATCATTAACCATATACGTTCTCATGAGGGATTCATGGATAGTGGGTAGTTAATACCCACGTTCTCCACTTTAACGGAATTTGAATCGTTTCTGGCTAAAACTTCTGCCTATAAAAAGGCTTAATCACTGGTAAAAATCAATCACCAATTTTCTTTGCAAACTAATCCTCATCTTAATTCAACCATGGCTGATATTTCTAGCACTCAAAATGCCTTCGAAAACTTGGCTCTTAATGACCCAATCCCTGTTGATACTAAAAACGTTGTCACACTGGTTGTTGGTGAGATTCGAAGGGATCGATTTTACATAGTGGCTCAAGTAGATACTTCTGAACCTGTTGACCCATGGAATCCTCCAACTTCCCCTATTCAAAAACCCTTTCTACGGGGTTTACCATCTGAAATAGTGGTGGTAAAAATGGATGATCATGCTGGCTACAAAGGTTGGAGCCACTATCGCTCGTTAGCTATGAGCAGACATTTATTCCCTTTCATCAGACGAGATCCTAACATAATGTTGCTTGATAGTCTCGTTGCCACTTGTCTTACTCCTGCATTCTTTAAAGTCCATGAAGATGAAAGGTCAGGCTTTGTTGGCTATGGAGAACTTAAGCAAAAGGCTAGTACTCAATTTATATACTAGTTGCATGAGGTTCGAAAGCCTCATTTCGAAGGAAAGTTCATTGATCCTGCTAATCTTCCTTTTCAAGACCTTCTCGAGAACACGGATTGGTTCCAAGAGTTGAAGAATATCAAGTTCAATCCCACTCTTTTCCATGCTGACTTTACTATTCTCTTTACCCACAATCTGACTATGTCAAAGCCAAAGAACTATTGGCTACTTTTGCCTTTTTGGACATAGGAATTCTTGAGGAAGATGTACCTTATAAGAATTTCCTATGGGCTTGTGAGACTTTGCAATGTAACCTCCAAGCTAGTGCTTTTCTTCCTTTGATAGGCAACACTACTTTCCATACCAAGTCTCTTATATCAAAGCTTCGAACAGCTACTCTCTTATTGGAACTTCTGGCTACTCTTAATTTTTGTAGCAGGATTTGAATTAGAGCTTTAATTCTTTCGTCATCTATTTCTTCAAGCTCCATATACATTGTTTGCTGGTATGCTCCAATATCTAGTTCATTCTGAGAAGCAACTCTTTGTGACCTTACCACAATCTCCATTGGTAAAACAGCATCATGTCCATAAGTTAGGGCAAAAGGAGTAGTTCTAGTACTGGTCTTTTTAGTGGTTTGATATGCCCATAACACATTTAAAAGCAAATTTGGTCATTCTTCTGGGTTCCTATCAACCATCCTTTGAATACCTCTTTTGATAATCTTGTTGGTTGATTCAGCTTGACCATTTGATTGAGCATAATAGGGTGTAGAGTTAATTAAAGAAACTCCATGAAAAGCTGCAAAAGCTTTCACTGTTCTACCTTCGAAAATGGAACCATTATCTACAATTATAGTTTCTGGAGATCCAAACCTATAGATGATATTCTTAATGAATCCAATCACTTGCTCTTGAGATAAACTTTCAAAGGCTTGAGCCTCCACCCATTTGGTAAAGTAATCAGTAGCAACTAGTATGAATTTATTCCCACCTCTAGATGGAGGGTAAATCATACCAATCATATCCATTGCCCAACCCCTAAATGGCCAAGGCTTGATTACATGTTGTAGTTCAGTAACTGGTAATCTTTTGAAAAGCCTTGTCTTTTGACAAGCTTGGCATCCCTTTGCATAATCAATGCAATCTTTAAGGATAGTAGGCCAATAATATTCATACCTTTGAATCAACCACCTCATTTTGATTCCTGTTTGATGAGCTCCACAAATACCTTCATAAACTTCTGCCATAACCCTAAAAGCATCTACTTTGTTTAAGCACTTAAGCAACAATCCATCTGCTCCTCTCTGAAACAGTTCTCCATTATACATGATATAATTAACAGATCTTAGCCTTGTTGCTCTATCTGTTTTGGCATCAGATTTTGTTAAATAATTAATCAATAATTGTCTCCAGTCATTCGAACTAGGGGAAATAGTGATTTCACATACTTTGATATCAATATTCCTGACCTTAAGCATTGGCAAAAACTTTCTTGGAGTTATTTGACAAAACTCTCTACTGTCATCAGGAATAAACTTGAATCCTGATGCTCTATTGTCATCAGGAATAACCTTGAATCTTGATGCTCTTTGAACCACTGCATGAGCTTCTTCATTGAAGAATCTTGAACATATGTAAAAGAAATCATGTGAAATTGTTTAAACAAGGTTTTAAACCAACATTGTGGCAACCAAATTCTCCATTTACTTGGTTTATAACCAACAGAGAATCTCCAAACACCTCAGCTATGTCAACCTTCAAAGTAAGCAAGAGTTCTAAACCCATAATTAGAGCTTCATATTCTGCTTGATTATTAGTACATTCCCCTTCATTTATTTGAAACTCAAACTTGGTTTTCAAACCTTGAGAAGATTCCAAAATAACTCAAATTCCAGCCATTTGAGATGTTTTCGAACCATCGAACCACATTTTCCATGGTTTGACTGTTACTATGTTAACATCTACTATTTCAGGAGTCTCAATTTCATTTGGATGATCAGCCAAAAAATTAGCTAAGGCTTGCCCTTTGACTGATTTCTAAGGAACATATTCTAGACTGAATTCAATCAAAGATACAATCCATTTCCCAATTCTGCCACTAAGTACAGGTTGAGACAACATATACTTCATAACATCTGTCTGAGAAATTACATAAGTTACCCTAGGCATCATATAGTACCTGAGTTTCTTCGAAGCAAAGAACAAAGTTAAACATAATTTTTCTACTGCAGAATACCTACTTTCACAATCATTAAGAAACCTACTTAGATAATAGATAGCTTGTTCCTTTCCTTCTTCATTGTCTTGAGCCAACAAGACTCCTATTGAGTCATGATTTGCTGCCAAATATAGTTTGACAGGCTCTCCCCCTTTGGGTGGAACAAGAACTAGTGGATTGATTAGGTACTCCTTGATGGCTTTGAAAGCATCATCATGCTCCTTTGTCCATTCGAAGTCCTCTCCATCCTTCAATTTCAACAAAGAAGAAATGACTTTACTTTTCCCTGCAGTATTAGATATGAATCTTCGAAGAAAATTCAATTGACCAAGAAATTTTTGTAGTTTTTTCTTGTTTGAAGGAGGTTTTGCCTCAATAATAGCTTTAGCTTTATTTTTATCAACTTGAATACCTTTGCTATGGACGAGATATCCCAAAAAGTTTCTTGTCATTACTCCAAAAGCACATTTAGCAGGATTCAACTTCAGTTGATAATGCTTCATTTTTGAAAAAGCAATTTTGAAATGCTCTACATGATTATCAATAGATTCTGATTTGACAATTATGTCATCTATGTAGCATTCTAGAAAACCCCCAACTATTTCATGAAAAATAGTGTTCATAGCTCTTTGATAAGTAGCACCAGCATTCTTAAGCCCAAAAGGCATTTTGACCCGCTCAAAGGTCCCAAGGTTACCAGGGGCTCTAAATGCAGTCTTATGAACATCTTCGTCAGCTATGCAAATTTGATTGTACCCTGAATGTCCATCCATAATAGACATGATTTTGTGGCCTGCAGAACTATCCACAAGTATGTCTACTACAGGCATTGGGTACTCATCTTTAGGGGTTGCAGTGTTTAAGTTTCTAAAATCAATGCACAACCTAATTTTCCCATTTTTCTTGACAATAGGAACAATATTTGATAGCTAGTCCACATACCTTGTTGTTCTAATAAAACCAGCATTTAAAAGATTTTGAATTTCCCTTTTAACCAATGATATGGTTTTAGGAAACATTTTTCTTGGAAGTTGTTTGGAAGGTTTGCAATTAGGTTTGATAGGTAATCTATACTCAACCAAATTTCTACTCAAACCTGTTAACTCTTTATAACTCCAAGCAAAGCATTCTTTGTTCTCTTTAAGCACTACGATCAACTTGGCCTTCGAAGCAGGATCAAGCCCCTTGTTGATTTGCACAGTGTTTGGAACAATTCCTTCTCCCAATTCCACTTCTTCTAAAGCATCTTGGGATTCAACATGGCCTATAAAGGCTTCTTCGAATTCAACTGGCTTCAACCCCCAGTCAGATTTCTCAGCCAATAATTCCTCCTAATCACTTGTTTCTTGTAACTTCTGCTCTATTTCTAGAGCTATAAATTTAACTAAAGCCAAAGAGTTGGCCTCTTCGAACTCTGTCTTGGATTCACATCCAAACAGCCTCATCTGGTGGATTGTCTGAATCATAATCAAAGCTCCCCAATTATCATTCCAACCATTATCGTATGTAAGATTATATTCCTCATCACTTGATACATCAATGACCTCCATAGGAGCAACTGTTGGTTGTAGTGCTCGTCCAACTGGTGAGCAGTCTAGTCCAAAAGGTCCAAAGTTAACGAATGAAGGAGTTACCATGTTAATTTGAACTTCAAGTAAAGTCCCAAACTAAATGGTCCTATTTTCCTGTATTGGTAACTCTACTCCAACTTCTGATGTGTTCATTTTTTCAAAACATTCTGCCACAGAAGTTTCCATAGGGGAAAATGTTTCAACATGGGATGAATTTGTTTCTCCACCTTCTCCCTGTTCCACTATCATGGCTTCTAATAAACCAGATTGATAGCTTGCCAAGGAATTTGGTGAAGTTGGACTATTTCAAGGTACTTCATTGTCCATTCTTGCAGCCAAGCTTTCCAAAGTTTCCCTTTCTGATTGAGTAAACCCCATTCGAAGAGATTCTTCAGAATCTTCTCTTCGAAGTCTATTAAACATTGGGTTGAACTTATCACCCTCATTAGGATTCTCCTTGGAGGCATATTCCTCCATTTGGAAACTGGTATACCTCCTTTGCAGTTTCCTCTTCTGTGTTCTTGTCAACATAGGAATCATTTGAGTTGCCTTGGTCTTTGGATCTCTGACCACTACCCATTGACCAGTAGGAGCACTTGGAGGTTTAACCATTTTGTTCCCAATTTTAGAAGAAGTTTTATACTCTTGGAAGAGTTCTGGTTTGATCTTTTTTGAAAACCAATCAGGAACTCCTTTAAACAAGGTAAATTGTTCATCTTCTCCTCTATTTCTTTGGCCCATTAGGGCCTTCCCAATGTTAACCTTCTTCGAAGGAGGATAATCCCACTTCAAAGCTAGTGGGACTAGGCTAGAAGGCACATTTCTCTTTGACACTGACCAAGGCCTCTCATTTTTTCCATGATTTGGATTGATCCAGGACTTTCTTTCATTATTTTGATCTAAAGCTTTTCTTTTCATCCTCTTTGGAAACAAATCAACCCCCTGTCTATCCAAATCTTTGAAGATCAAATAATTAGCCCTGCATTCTATGCACAAACATTCCAAAAAGGATGCCTCTAGCATGGGAAGATGAGATTGCTTAAATCCTTTTTTAAAAGAACCTACTGATGTAGTGCTTTGCTGGTAAGTCCTCCCATTATCATTTCTAAGTTGGCCACTTTTTGGCCTTCCTCTATTAAACTACACTGAATTCATTTCCGCTTGCACTTGCTTATTCTGCCACCTTTCCTTAACAGTTTTGGCCAGAGATGTTGGCACATTAGTGTTAGCAGTCACTTCTTCAATCTTCGGAAATGGATCAGCATCAACCCCCATAGCCTTTTCTGGGAACATGATTCTTCCTTTCTTGATCTGTTCCTAAATCCTATCACGAAAAACATTACAATTCTTAGTGGAATGAGTCTAGGAAGCATGCCATTTGCAATAACTTTTTCCCTTTTGTTTCTTCCAAAGTTGGAAGTTTAATATTTTCGGGGAGTTTGATAAACTTTTTCTTCAAGAGGTAATCAAAAATTTCATCTGCCTTTGAAACATCCAATGAATATACTTTACTGACTGCTTTCTTGTTAGTCCTTGGCATTATAGAAGAGTCATTTCGAACTAAACATTCACACACACAAGGATCATGCTCAACAATTTCAGCAGTATCAATTTCATAAGTGGGCTCTTTATAATAGGTTGAATAAGAAGAGTTATTTCTATCAACATCTTCTTCTAACAAAGACTCATATCTTGATGCTTTGTAAGTTAAATCAACCAAATCCCCTAAATTAGTAAAATTGAACTTCTTCCTAAGTTCTCTACTTAGGTCATCTTGTGCTATTCTCACAAACTCAACCTCTGGTAATTGAAGTTTACACTTATTTCTGGCCCTTTTAAATCTAGCAATGAATTGAGCAGCCTTTTCATCAGGCTTCTACTTTAGTCTTGCTAAGTTAGCCATAGTGACTTCAGGTTCAGTTTGACAAAATTGTGCATGGAATAACTCTTCCATCCTTTGCCAATTTGGAACTGACTCTGGTGTCAACTTAGAATACCATTTGAAGGTCGTCCCAGTTAAAGAATTAGAAAACAACTTCAACTTAATGAACCCATTATTGCCTAATTCTCTATACTGAGCAGTGAATCTAGCAATGTGTTCAGTTGTGGATTGTTTTCCGTTTCCATGGAATAAAGTGAAATATGGGATTTTAAACCCCCTAAGGACTTCAAACTGTCTATCTATCCATTCTGGATAAGGCTTTCTATAAATTTCAGTTTGTACCCCCCGGTTCAAAGGTCCATAAACTTCATGCATGACACCTAATATTTCATCTCGAAGGGCTGGGTGTTCCCCTAAAGGTACCCTTGAATTAACAGTTGGTTCCCAAGTGACGTTTCTAGGCACGTTTCGAAATCATCTTCAACTTCAAATATAGAGTAACAGAACTTCGAACAGGTGATTGTTACAAGAACAATCGAGATAAGGGTGATTGTTACAAGAACAATCGAGATGAATCCTAACCTACTTCCTAATCTACTTCCTAACCAACTTCAAACTGGGTTCGAAAACCTAAACTACTTTGCCAATGAACAAACCAAGCATCAGTTTTTGATAGCTGTTTGTTGAAGATTTGTCCGGGGGCCTTTCACTCTTCAATTTCTTCTATTTATAGACGTTGCTTGTAGTTTGAACTTCCCGCTTCACGAGTTTGAATCTGGATTGCTTCGAACTCTAACTTCTACTCTTAGAGTTGACAGTTTCCTCCTCTCTCCCTGTCTGAATTTGAATTCTTTCTTCCTCAGGAAGCTTTAAATATGCATGTTTGCTTGCTTAACAAACTCAAATGATTACATGTCATGGAAATAACTGCTTTCCAAAAATATTCCACGTGTTATAACTGCCAGTTGCCTTGTTTCACAGGTTTAAACGTGCAGTTTGTGTGTTTGATAGTTAATATTATGGCTTCGAAGCCAATCTTTATTTTAGCAATGGCTCGTAACTGCCAATAACTGCCTTTCCAAATTGAGAAGTAATACGATATCATATTTGTTCAACTTTATCTTATTAATCCATTGTATCTTTATTGACAAGTAATTGCCAACGTTTGGCACTTTTGATTACGTGTCAATTAATTATTGGATTGGTTAATTTTATATGCAAACAAGTAGTCGCGGTGTTTTTGGCTGTCTAGCTTTTTTTAAATTTATTTTGCGAAAATGAACTGTTTCGGACTTCAAAATAGGGTAGTTTAATGTCAAAACTATATTTGATTGTGTCAAAACTCAAGTACATGAAATGTTTGTACTCATGTGTAAAGTATAAGCTCTTTATCACTATCCTTCCAAATAAGTTGGCTTAAAAAAAAACTGAATTACTCGAATAGGGTGTATAGTCTGCACTTTTTTTATAGGAAAATGATGTTTACGCCACCCTTTTATCCTCAAACACTATTTCTTTTTTTGGTCGGCAATTAAAATGCTCATTTGTAATTACTTTCAAAGAGATTGAGAAAAATTTGCATAACGTAGAATTATTTTTATTTTTTATTACATAGGATTAAAATTATTTAGATTTTCAGAGATTTTACAGTAATAACAATTGCATTATATGTATAATATGAATAAAATTTTAGATTTCGGGTCGGGAGAGACCTAGGCCTCTATGCATGTCCGCCACGCCTTACATATAGTTTGTGGTGGGCTCATTTTTAAATAGAAGGACAAAAAACTTTTACAATTGAACATAACGACAAAAAAAGGAGTCAAATGTCACTAATTTTTAAAAGTTCGAATTTCGTACAGAAGTTTCAAAAAAATCAACTCGCCTCCTGGCTAACCACCACCTCAGCTCCAGCAACCACTTCCGGCGATCCAAAAAAAATTATTGCATTTCACTAATTTTTAAAAGTCCTGATTTCGTACAGAAAATTCAAAAAAAATAATCTCCTACCTCTCGCCGACCACTACCCCACCTCCAGTTGACAATTTTCGATGGTCCAAAAAATTAGTGAGATTTTACTAATTTTTAAAATTCTAATTTTGTACATTAAAGTTCTAATTTCGTATGAAAAATTCAAAAAAATCAACTCTAACTCTCGCCGACCACTACCCCACCTCCGGCCAACCATTTCCAACGGCCTAAAAAATTAGTGAAATTAGTGAGATTTCACTAATTTTTAAAAATACTAATTTCGTACAGAAAATTTAAAAATCAACTCCTACCTCTGGTCGTCCACTGTCCCACTTTTGACTGGCCACTTCCAGTGACTCAAAAATTATTGAAATATCACTAATTTATAAAAGTTCTACTTTCTTACATATCCCACCACCTGCCCGACCATCCAGCAACTAAAAAAAATAGTGAAAGTGACAAAGGACAAAGGATCAACTCAACTTAAAAATTCTAATTTTCAAAACTCTTGAGCAAACCAACGTATTAGTGTTGCAGTTTATACGCAAAAGTGACAAAGGATCAAATCTCCTTTCTCGGGTGACATATAAATGCATGCTTATACGCGATAGTGATACATATGAATTTGCAATTGCAAATGCAAATGTACTGAGCATGTTAAATGGTGTTTTCAGGATGGGCCAAGTGATCCATCGCTGCCCAGATTGCTAGAATTAGTTGAGGAAGAAGACGGTTCGATGTTGCATGGAGCATGGAGAAACTGGGGCCCTAGGATTGCTTCGATTCCCTTTCAAGCTTTCAGGTTTCTGATCTTCCTCTTTTTGTCATGATACTTTGATTACGTACATTTGTAATTTTTCAAGGAGAGGTAGTATAGAGAGAGAGGTGGGGAAGAGAGAGAGAGAGAGATAGAGAGAGAGAGAGAGAGGACTCAGAAGGATTGAAATGGGACAGGTCGTTTGTGAGGTAGGTGAAAGACTTGGGTATTTATGGCTATATTTATGTCCAAAATAAAGAGATAGTACTGAGTTTGTTTTGTTCTTTTGTTAAATCAATATTGAAAACAATATATTTATGTTCGATTGTAAAACTTTATTGTCTTTCCTTTCAAAAAAAGCAAAATATAGTGGTCTTGTTCGGTTAAGAGGTTTAGTTTAGTTTTGATGATGTAAGCAAGTATAATAAGTGGAGAGATAGAGAGAGAGAGAGAGAAATGAGTAAAATGATGTAAGAAAAACCAAAACAGGGCCAAAACATGCCCAAAACTTCCAACTGAACATTGCCAATGTATCTATGACTAATTTTTCCATCATAAAACAATCCAACCACACACCAACAACGTCAAGCCACAAAATGAGAACAACTCACTTCTGAAAAAATCGATTAGGGAGTCGTTCCAATTGGAGGTATTATTTTCCTTTTGTAATCAGTGATCCTAGTTTCTTTTAGCAGCGTAATTCTGTATTATCTACGGATTCCTACTTTTCTGCTGATATAACTTCGGAGCCCGGGGACCCTATAGTGCACTACAAGGATATAATGCGCAATCTAAACCATGCAAAAGTGTTTTTAATGGTCCAAATTTGCTAAATGTTTTTACCTGTAGGACGCATTTCGTAAATTTGGACCACTGAGTGAAGAAATAGACAGCTCAAATCGAGCACTACACCCGTCCATCCAACAATTCGGAGTAAAACCCCATCAAATAAGGAAATATTATTCTCCCCTAAACATAGGACACAACCATATAGGATGTCATTGAATTGGATGCCCTTCCATGTAAATAAAACAGTACCAGGGCCTTCATATCAATGTCTAACTTGGTCTCTTAAGCTTCGGAACATACCAATGCAAAGCAAACCAAAATACTCCCCAAGCTCCATATTCTACAATCTCCATTCCTTGATTCAGTTTCCAGCATCTTAAACAGCTAAATTAGTCAACTTTACTGTCACTCATTCATACCAACTAGTTCTCCTAACAGTAACACGTAAACCTCTACAGCTAATTAATAAGAGTTCTCAACAATCCTGTGACAGTATCGCAAGTCTCGCATGATTTTCAAGACTTTGAAGTACATTCGATCACATGTGACTTGAAATTCTCCAGCTCAGCCAAAACCTCCTCCTCAGGCCGGTAAATCAAATCGCTCATCCGCCATATCTGGGGAGGATTTAATAGAGTTAATACAGCTACAAGGTGAATCTTACGGCAGTAAGGATTTTGAGAATTAATGGAATGATCATTCTTGGCTTCCCCATGGAATCGCCATTCTCAGTAATTAACGATGATTCTGTTGTTTTAATATATTACAAACCAACTAATGGAATGGCTACTCTCTTCACGCCTTCATTTCATTGAACCAAACACTATCTAAGTCTGTTCTTGGTTTATAAATATTAAATGTCAGATCTAAAGATAACAGGGACAATATCTTAAAAGGAAAAATAAGAGAAACAAACTTCTGCACTTTATCTCACCAGTAATGGAGGTAGACCACATTTTTTTAAAACTCCCTATGATTATCCCTTCTTCATGTTCTAATCCATTATTGATAACAGCCTAAATTTGAAGAAAAGGAATTAGTATAAAAGCCATCACCTGTAATGTTCCACCTCCACCGGAGGTATCACAGTCATCAGATACACTAACAATGGTCCAAGGGTCAGCTGCATTCCAGTGGAAGTCTACGACTTTGTCCCTGGATATGAAAAAAGGAGAAAAAACACTTCAGAAACCAAAATCAAATTATTTGAAACAATAATTGAGACCCCCTTAACTTCCATGGAAAATCACAATCATGACCTAACAACTCCTAGAAATCTTCTATAGTGTCATGCATACCTTTAGAGTATACACTCAAACAGGATTAATACAAAAAGTTCAAATAATTTTCTTCCAAAAACAGCGTTAACGAGTGACCTAACACACCCAAACTCAATGTTAGGTGGCAGACTCCATTTTTCATACAATACTCCGAGTCACAGCTGTAAACTCAATATCCACAATCGTCAAATTTGGAAGTCATATGATTTCAAAAGTGTCGCTTCTGTAACCGAAAAATTGGGCAGGCAATGGCTGGTAAAAATCAGCGCATGACACCTCTACGTTGTTAAAATCAGTAGTTGTCAGAAATTTGAAATCCCAAATAATCAGGACAAGGCTAAGCTATACAAATGTAACCAGATTCAAACCTGTGCCCAGTATGTTGGAAAAACAATCCTGGCGGAGAATTTGGTTCAGCATATTCCCCTGCTTCACCAACCTACAAGAGGATATAAAAAACATAAGCTAATCCTACACCCAAAAAAAAAAAATGTAATAATCAGCTGGAAGAGCAGTATAGACATCATCACATTAATAATTGCAAAACAGCATCTATCTACTCGCAAGTGAGCAGTTCAATTGTTGAAATATCCGTCTTACATCCTTCTCCTGTCTTGGTTACAAGCAAGACAAGAAAGTAAAGGCAGTGAACAAAGACAAGTACAGAAACAGACCCTCATCCAGCCATCGGAAGAGACAAAAATGATGGGACAGAAAAAGCAACGGCTTCCTTTGCGTCAAATGCGCATTGTTAGATGCAACTAAAACATACTTTAGAGATGTAAGCATAACTGAAAATCTTTCCTTTTCCACTGGGTAGCTCTTTCTTTGAAAATGAGTCAAACAGAAAACATAGGAATAACATTTTTAAAAACATAGGAATCTGCACAATAAATCTCTATTAATAATAAATGACATTTAGATCGAGACATGGGTGATAAACCATAAAGGGTTCCAAAACCTCTATTCAGAAAATAACGTAACAATGACTTCCTCAGAGCTGAATTATAGGCACAATGGTCTGTGAGGTGAGCAGTACAGCTAGAAACATGGAGACATCAACGAGGTGTGAATGGAGTGAGAAAAGAACAGTACTATTGAGGGTAGAAGTATTTTACCCACCTTCTCATAGTCCCAAATATTTAACAAGCCATCCTCTGCAGAACTTCCAAAGACAGATGACTTGTCTGGTGACCACTGTAAAATCCATGGAGAACTCAAGTCAAAAGAAGAAAAAGAAACAAAGACCGAAAACCTTAGAATGATCTTCATTTGCCATAGAGCAGCTTAGAATGATCTTCATTTGCCACGCAATGCAATGAATAGACTATGCAAATTACAATATAAGTGAAGTAAAGCAGAGGAAAAACTTGTTTAAGACCTGAACACACAGAACAGCAGCTTTGTGACCTTCAAACTTATGGATGGGCGACCCCACTCCATTCGAAATTAGATTTCGACGATCAAACATGCGAACAGATTGATCGGCAGACCTGAATTGACATCAGTCAAAACAGCACTGAATCAGTGCAACAGCAACACGCCAAACAGCCCCTTCTATTTTTCTATCCCCGAAGCCCTTACCAAAGCCCGTTGTGGTCAACATTAAGAAGTATTCCATATACCAAATATTTTTAAGTCCCATAATCCAGTTAACACAAAAAATGTAACAGGACGAAGAAGTTACCCAGTTAAAATAAGGTTTGGATCATGAGGATTCCAATCAACACAGTGAAGATCCGCATTATGTGCCCTTTCAACCTATTTCATGAACAAATAGCAGTCAAATATCACTCTCAGAAGGTGAGATTGCCTGAGAGAGAGTGGGAGAGAATCAACACAGTTGATCGAGATTCGAAAATGTGCATTGGTGATGAAGACAAATTGAAAATGAAAAATGAATTGGTTATAAAGATAAAACTTTTAACAGCGTACAGGCCAGCGATTTACAAATCATCATAACGTGACTTCAGCAAACAAAGGGCAAAAAAGACTTAGTTAACTCCGGAAATAAGAAAAGACACAAACGTACTTAATAAATTATGGTTTTCAAAGCTGCTATGAAAACATTGAAGTTGCCTAACTTGTTCGGAGCAAAAGACATTCATTCTGCATGCAATTAGTTAAATTCCAAACAAAATTATTTGGCAATGAATAAAATATGACACAATAACTGGAAAGCCAAATTCCACCCCTCTTACGGGAAAAATGAGGATCGAGAAACAACAGTATCACAAAACTTGACTTGTAGCCCACAGCAAACCTAAATAACCGGTACTTCCAATTTAGTTATTTCTATTGCGATATCCGGTATTGGGTACATTCTACATCCCTTATCGACCAACAATAGCATAGTTTTATGCATGTTGTGCGAGGACACAAGTGTGAATCAGCCCATCTCTACAGCCATATCAACATGCATTTTCATTCATCCAGTAATTCATGGCCAAAAAAAAAGAAGTGATCTATGAACCAATAAAGAGCGAGGCAACTGACCTTGGCAATTGGGTTCAAGCCAACTCGTGCATCCCATAATATTAGGCAGGAATCATCACCCACGCTGCAGAATTCCTGTGCACTTCATAAAATTTAGAAAAGCGTTAGAACAAAAGGGCCCATAATAAATCTAAGAAGCAAGCTAAAAGCTAAAATGATTGTAGACAGGGAATCAAAGTGGATTCACGTTAACTTCTCTTCATCTTTTTTCGTTGAGTGATACTTTGCAATAGTTGCAGATGTCAATTAGGATATTAGAGATAGAAAGTGTGTCTAACATACTAAACTCTAATGTCCTAATAAGGTATAAGGCCCAAGTCAAAGGGAGAGAGAGCTTCGATGACTGGAACAATCTGAGCAAATTCATGAAGTTACCTGGATGGGCAGAACTGCACATCTTCAACGGTGTCCTCGTGACCCTGGAAGATCCCACGTGGCCCAATCGAAGAGTTATCAGCAGATTTAATGATTGATCCCGAAGATCCAGCAGGTTTGGTTGCCGCATCTGTGGTCAATGTCGATACATGATCTTGAATACTCCACAAAACAACGGACTTGTCTCTCCCTAAAACATTAATTCTACTGTTAGAAATGAATTTAAACTCCCGTTTGAAAATAAGAAGAAAACATGCATCAGCAAAGAACAAAAACATAGAAATTAAGGGTGTTTCTACTGAATATGAATAAACAAGTGCATGATTAAAACTTGGGAAACACTAAAGATTGTAAAAGAGGAGGAAAAGAAAACTATCTTTGAAATTCCAAAATCTATTACGGCAAAAGCCATATGCAACTAAACCACCTTCCATTCGACATACAAGTGTGTACCTTTAGTTGCATTTCAGAAACTTAATAACCAGATAGCAATATGAACAGAAGTTAGAACTTAGAGGATTGAAATAAGAATAGAAAACCATCACAAGCAGTTACAAACCTCCAGAGAGCACTAAAGGCTCAGTAGGACACATGGCCAGTGCAAATTCGGCATTCTCTTTATGTCCAGTCAATACCTGCAAAGAGAAAATTTCCAAGTTGACTTTATGTGATTCTTTTGCAGCCATACAGAAAAGTATCATTATTCCTATGCCAAAAAGAACTGAAGTCCTACAAATATGAAAGACCACTTCTCAGGTAAAAATTACGTGGAAATGCAAAAGAACATTAATAATCACTACAAGACAATAGAAAAACCAATTTGTTGATTACCCAATGGCTGATAGATGTAAAAGAATAACACAAACAAAAAATATTCATTGGCTGAAAAGTGAAAAACCACAATCCCCAATGAATGCAAGACCATAGAGGAAAATATACTCGGACAAAAATGACACACCAAATCTGGACGAGAATCGGCTGCTCCAAGGACAGCGTGACGGTTAGGTTGGGCTTCAACGTCCCAAATGAAAACCTGACGGATTTTTACCACCAAAAAGAAAAAAGTAAACTTCAACTTCTTTCAATCAACTAAGCAAGACCATTAGAAAGTGAGACTTCCTAAGAAATTGTGCACAAAATGCATAAAACCTTAAACACTTACTTCAGGACAGTCAGTATGGGTTGCGACTATGTTAGTGTTTTGTGGAAGTTCCCTGATTCTATTAACCTGCAAGGAGTACTTGTGTTAATGGCAAACAAGATTAATCACTTTGATAATGGGGCAAATATCCAACCTTACAGGTTACTGGAGCATAGAATATAGCAAGTCACATTAAACAGGCCCACATGAACAACGGACAGCCATGTTGAATATCAATACCCTGTCCTCCATAGTTGTCAAATCGTGAATCGAATCGAGAATCAAAATGTTCTGGTTGCGAATCATGAATCGAATCGAATCGTGAATCGCTCTGATTCGGTCATTTATTTTTAAATGCATAAAAAATGTAGATTTCAAGTTGGAATCAATAAAGGTAATGTTTAAGAAGATAAATATATGATAAAGTGGTTTAAATAGGCAAGACACTTGCATTTAGGGTGAATTGCCGGAAAGTGGTATTAGGGGCAAATATTTGCCCATCCATGATGCAGTTTTTCAAAATTACCCCACACATGAAACTGAGAATTATAATTGCACATAAATGGAACCCAATCTTGCACAAACCATTCTACCTCAATGTTGTAGAAACTTATCATTTTCACCTTCTTCCACCTATGGTGGCACCTCTCTCTCTCCAACTCATCATCCTCTCTCTCCTCACTCCACCCATGGCACGACTCCTCTCCCAAAAACCAAACCCAACACTGCTCTGCAAAATTGCCCAAACCAACCACCGCCCACTTGGCTCTCTCTCCTTGGACCTTGATCTGTTTGTTTTACAAGGAATTTAGCCCCTTTTGATTGAGGGGTTTGATAAAAAGAAAAGAAATGAGAGAGTGTTGTTCATTTTGTTTATGGATTATCAGCCACAAAAGTGTAAATTTTGTTCATTATGTTCTGGGTTTTTGCATTTTGGGGTTATTGAAGCTCTAATTGGCCGTTTTGGTGGGATGAGTGAGGGGAGAGAGACTGTGTTGCAGGCCTGAGAAGAAAGGAGGGACTATTGGGGTTTGTTTTGTGAAGGTAACTTAATTCAAAGGCATTTAGGTCAGTCCATGTTTGTCACGCTGTGTTATGGCAAACATTATTCCTTTTTCCATTGATTGATGATTCCAGAAAACTGTGTCATGTATGGGCAAATATTTCCCCTAATCCAACTATCCAGCAATTCACCCTTGCTTTTATAGCAAGCGATGTGGGTCTGGTCTTCCCAATAATTGAAAAACCCCAACTTTTTTCCATTACAATCTTTTGAAAAGTGCTATGGAAGCTTCTGAAAAGAGTCTATCCTTTATATTCTGGAAAAATAAAAGAAACCCTGCAATTTATCAATTATTTCATTTTGGCCCACATGCAAGAAATGGGTTTAAAATTGAACTGAATCGTACAATTCTTACGATTCGACCTACAATAAACCGATTTGAGAACTATTCAGTGATTCAGTGTACGATTCTACTACACCTGCGTTCCTATCGAAAACACTTTGGATTGAACCGAATTGTAAAATTCAAATTGCAAATCGCACGATTTCGATAACTATGCTTTCCTCATAAACTAAACAAAAAATAGATGTAACACCTCGTTTGAAGCACAATACAACAAACCAGATCACTTAAATGACAGAAAATTAAGAGCCTGAAGTTCCAAAAAGGTTAATTGGCATCCGCAAGCATATAATTAACAGTGATGAAAAGGCATATCAACAGTTTGGCAGGTTGCATCCATTATGAAGGCAGCATTTCAATAGCATGGTTGAGAGAAGTTAGGCGGGAAATGGAGCTGTGTAAAATGGGATACTTCCCTTTCCCCTAATGAAACAGCATAAAACCCTCATAATGGATCATGCAAACCACAACACAGACAAAGTTGTACATATGTGGGGAATTTTATGTTTATCTGCATAGGGCAAAGGTCATAACTCGTACCTCTCCAGGATGTATTATAGTTTTGTACTTCTTCACAAATGGTGAGCGCGCTTCTTCATTGAACTGAAAAATTAAGAGGTGCAACAGTAAGAAGAACAGCACCGGTGCGAACAGTTCAAGATCATTAAAACTTCAAAATATCATGTTAAAATGGGATGACCTCAGCTACATGCTCTGCAGCAGCAACTCTAGCTTTGACAACTTCACAGTTTGCTATAACCAGTGTATTTGGAACACTGCCATCAGTCTGTCAAGCAAGAGAGAGAGGGTTGACAGAGATACGGAATGAGGGAGAAAAGGACAATGACATTAGAGATGGCTACAATTCCACAAATAAAATGAGAAAAAGCATTTGCCGTAAAAAAAGAAACAGTTCTGGACGATATTAAAGCTCATGGAAAATTCTTAAACGTAACTAAGCAATAGTTATTGGATAGTGTACGAGTAATATTTTATTAAAACAATAAATTTAATTTTACATTCTTTGAAAAATGAAAACCAACTCCATCCACTTTCACGCAGACCAAAGATCTATTAGTTGTACCACAACCTCAAAACAATTGCTACATGAGCTAAAAGAGCATATGCGATAATGAATACATCATTGCACTGGTAGATAAGTCAGGGGTTAGCTTACGTCCATACTAATATCCAAATGAATCGCTCCAAACTTCCTTTTTCTAGGCCGTATTGCCAGTCCACAACAGTGATCCGAGCCATTCATCTTGTACTTCTAAGGTACGGAGGTAAGCAAATACAAGATGAAGGGTATGGATTCCCATTGTGGCTCCCATCAAGGCCCAAAAATTGATGTTTTGAGAGGTTTAGTGGATAAGGTATGGAGGTAAGCTAAACCAGATAGATCAATGTTGCAGACACAAAGTCATATTGAAGGGATAATAAAAACTACTACAAGTAATTCATGCAAATGAAAATATCGATAAGTACCTGCTCAGAAAGATAGAGACGTTGCCTATTCTTAAATTTTCCTTGGTCAAGTTGTGGACCCCACCTACACACGCAAGTGATAAAATTATACCCTAAAAAAATAGTTAAACATAATACCAATCATAGCGATACATTTACACAAAACTTCTTACCTGAGCTTATATCAGGAGACATACATATACACAAATATATTTGTACGAACTACAAACTCAGTTTTGTGAAAGCTACCAGCTGACCTAGGGGTTCCACAGGACGTAAATTGATGAAATCACTACTCGAAAAGAAACAAACCATTGCTCATTTCCAGCTTAAAAAAAGAATCAAACCCTGGACTGAGCAGTAAATCCACATAAACTTCCAACCAACCCAACATATACATACACGTAATGTATATCAATTCACTTTTACAACAATCAACTACCCAAAAGCTGACTACGGTTTTACACTGAAATCTATCGAACTCCTGCCATGAAAAGAAGCCCTAGGATGCACATTTCAAGGTAGCAATCAGATACAGAAACCTCAACTGAGCAGCACATTCACATCAACTACAAAGAACCAAACATATCTAGGGCTTCGTTTATTTGGACGTAAAATACTTTCCGGTAAACTATTTTCCCCATTTTCTCTTGTTTGGTTGAACAAAAAGTGTAGAAAATATTTTCCATGTAAAATGTTTTCCACCATATGAGCACAATTGTTTTCCTCTCAAAACTTCTGCAAGTCATTTTGGATGATATCCCACCATTGCCTCTCTGTGTCCCTGCTATAAATTTATATATATATATATATATACATGGGTTTGCTTCACATCCGGACTTTTAATTTCCGCACCTCATGATCCAAATTTTTTTTTGACAATTTGATCCGTCCAATGTGCTTAGAAGGTGTTTTCAAGGGTCCACGCGGAAAATCTTCAAAAACAAATACCGGGAAGGGCTTGATCCAAACAGTTTTTGCATATATATATATATATATATATATATATATATATATATATATATATATATATATATATATATACATTTTTTGCAAAAATAGCTTGGATCAAGCCCTTCCCGGTATTTTCTTTTGAAGATTTTTTCAATGGGACCCTTTGAAAACACCTTCTGAACACATTGGACGGATCGGATATTATAGCCTAAATTTCTAGTCCACACTCCCGGAAATAAGGAAAAAAGGGGGGTTTTTTGTGTTGCAAATTATTTTTTGAATATCCGATCCGTCCAATGTGTTCAGAAGGTGTTTTCAAGAGTCCACGCGGAAAATCTTCAAAAAAAAAATACCGGGAAGGGCTTGATCCAAGCATTTTCGCAAAAAATGTAAATATAATATATATATAGGTGGATTTTCTAGTCCACACTCCCGGATTTAAGGAAAAAATGGGGTTTTTTTGTGTTGCAAATTTTTTTTGGAAAATCCGATCCGTCCAATGTGTTGAGAAAGTGTTTACTAGGGTCCACGCGAGAAATCTTCAAAAAAATGCGATAGAAGGGCTTGATCCAAGCGGTCTTCGCAAAAACCGTATTTATATATTTTTGCGAAAACTGCTTGGATCAAGCCCTTCCCGGTGTTTTTTTTTGAAGATTTTCCGCGAGGGCCCTTGAAAACATCTTCTGAACACATTGGACGGATTGGATCGTCAAAAAAAAATTTGTATAAAAAGTTCGAAAATTAAAAGTCCAGATTAGAAGTTTACCCTATATATATATATGGTCTATGTTACGCGGACTCTCATGATGGTGTAAAGTACCCGTGTCGGACACTCGACACTTGGATAAGGGTGTGGGATATGTGTCCGATAAGTTTAGTAAGACACTTCTATAGAAAATCTAACTGTAATTCGAGTTTATCGTGGAAGTGTGCATAAACCTCCCTTATTATCCATGAAATGCGCTATAGAACCTTAAAACACAATTTTAGGTAAGAAAATACACAAAAAATAGAAACAAATTTGAATATTTTGCCGTGTCCCAGTATCCTTGAAATGAGAAATAGTTGAACCCGACACCTAGATACGTACCCGCACCCGACACCCATACCCGAGTCCAAGTAACATAGTATATGGTAACACTTCTAATCCGGGATTCCCGTTTCCGGACCTCCATGATACAAAATTTTTTTTCACGATCCGAGCCGTCCAATGTGTTCAGAAGGTGTTTTCAAGGGCCCTCGCGAGAAATCTTCAAAAAAAAATACCGGTAAGTAAAACGCTTGGATCAAGCCCCTTCCCGTATTTTTTTTTTGAAGATTTCTCGCGGAGGCCCTTGAAAACACCTTCTGAACACATTGGACAGGTCGGATTTTCCAAAAATAATTTGCAAAACAAAAAAAATACATTTTTTCTTATTTCCGGGAGCCCCGGATGTGAAAATTCCGCTATATATATATAGGAAGAGCTTCCTATCCAAACCGCATTTTGAGGACCTAACATCCAGAGACCACTTTCCGGACCAAATTTTGACAATCGAAAACGCAGTTAGATGTGTTTTAAAAGCGTGTTTTATCGGAGCTTTTCATAAAAACGAGGATTTATACAAAATTTAGGGAAAAACTTGATCGGATCAAGTTTTTTCATAAAATTTTTTTTTTACAAATCCTCGCGTTGGACCTTAAAAACACGTTTTAAACACATCTAACGGTTTGGATCGTCAAAATTTGGTCCGGAACTATGAGGTACGGACGGGTCCCCATTTTTTGGGTTTGAATGAGAAGCTCTTCCTATATGTATATATATAACAGAGGGGATCAGGTCAGGTCTCCTGGAAATTAGCTTCCATCCGCTCCTTTGTGTTGGGCCATTGGATCTCATCCAACAGTTGTTAAAAGAGAAAGCAATCTAGCAAGTCAAATGTAGCCAAAACGGGTTAAAACTAACTTCGGGTCTTCAAAACGAGGGTCAAAACACCCCTTCTCCTTTCACGCTTGTTGCAAACGAGAGAGACCAGAGAGGAGAAGAAGAAACCAGAGATCAAAGACGAATGTACCCATTACAATCTTGCTGAAGTGATAAGCAAAATCAACAAAGTGGTAAAAATGATCAACAAAACTTATTGTGGTAAACCTTTCTTGCGATCCAAATGAAGAACAAAGCATTGGTATATATGTATAGGATTCCATGTGTCTATCACTCTAATTTTCTGTGCTAAAAAGAATACCCAACTTTCTAAGGTTTGACAAGTTGAAAACGCTGAAATAAGGGCTTTTGATCAATATATTATCTACTCCAAATCTTAATTTTACAAATCGCATAAAAAAAACCCTTACTTTGTTCAAGAAATCAAACCAAAGAGGGAGAGGGAATATCTTCTTCTACTCTTCCTTTTCAATATCTTCTCTTTTGGTACATGGTTTGAACAAAAAACTAGGGTGTTCTTCCATTACTAATAAATCAAACCAGATTTCAACTAAAAGAATCAAGCCTTCTTTGAGTTCGAACCCTAGATTTCAATCGAAACCCACAATTTGTTCAAACCAAAGAGAGAAAGAGAACCTTCAACAATCGACGAAAGTTTCGATTCCAGGGGTTCGAGATTTCGTCTCCCTCTCCTTCGTCGTTCGCGATTCTCTCTCTCCCTCTCGTCTGTTGTGCTTAATTTCAAGGGGATGATCCAGTACTCCATTTAACCCGTATCAATGACCTGGTCTATTTAACCCGTTTTGGCTGCATTTGACCAGCAAGATTGCCTTCTCTTTTAACAGCCGTTGGATGAGATCCAACGGCCCACAACAAAGGTGCGGATGGAAGCTAATTTCCATGAGACTTGACCTGATCCCCTTTGTATATGAGTGTATATATACACACACACACACACACCACACTTCCAATCCAAACTCCAGGATTTTAAAAAAATCTGGACCTCATTGATCCCGATCGAATTTCGATGATCCGAATCGTCAAATGTGTTTAAAAGGTGTTGCTTTGGGCCCCCACAAGAAATCAGCAAAAAACAAATACCGGGAAGGGCTTGATCCGAGCAGTTTTTCACAAAACTGTTATATGTAAAGTTTTGTGAAAAACTGCTCGGATCAAGCCCTTCCCGTTATTTTTTTTTTGCTGATTTCTCACGAGGGCTCTAAAAAACACCTTTTAAACACATTAGATGGTTTGGATCATCAAAAATCGATCGAGATCAATGAGCTCCAGATTTTAAAAAAATCTAGGAGTTTGGACCGGAAGTGGACTGTATATAGATATATTAAATGTAGTATACACATGCATGCGTGTAAATTCAGCATATATTAAATTCAATATACACATGCACGCATGTAAACAAGTATATATGTTTGTATGTATCTATAAATCTGTTTATGTATTTGTATTTATTCATGTCTATATTTGTGTAAATGACTATGCTACGGGTAAAGAGGTTTTGGCACAGAAAATGTACCAAGCCCTCTAGGGGGCCCACTTTTGGGTCCCACACAAGTGATCCGAATAATTCATTATTCTTAGAACATTTTTCCAATTTTTGTTTGAAACGGTAGGACTTTGGTTTAAGCACTTCTAACCATCCGATTAAGCTAAAATTTTGAGGGGCCCTTTGGGAAAATGTTCTAAGAATTATGAACTGTTTGGATCACTCGTGTGGGACCCAAAAGTGGGCCCCCGAGAGGGCTCGGTACATTTTCTGTGCAAAAACCTCTGTACCAGTAGGTTTATCATTATGTAAAGGTAGATTCCGTGCAATCGAAATTCCAAAATATAGGAAATCTGTTTCAATACAAGTAATTAAAATATCAACCAAACACCTGAAAATAAAAGCGAAAAGATCATTTTCCTTAAAATTATTTTACAAGGAAAATGTTTTGCATTGTAAAATATTTTACTTCAAAACAAATAGAGCCTAGATGCATAATTAGCATAAATTAACATTCTGCGAGAATCTACAAGCTGCAAGATGACCTCTGGACTTGCATACTGTGAAACTTTCGAGATAACAAACAAACTACAAACCCTGGACTAAATCAATCCAAAAGAAATCCTACATTTGCACATGTCATGCTAATGAACAGATTCAAAACCCTGTTACAATGCAGCAGATGCATACATACATCCCTGTATACAATGTGTATGAACTGACATTCTTTGAGAATCACAAGGTGAAAAGCTGACCTAGAGTTTTACAGCCAGTGAATCCATCAAACTACTAGCATCAAAAGACACCTTAGTAGCAGCCATTTCAATCTACGGTTTTACAGCCAGTACTAAATCTATCAAACTACAAACATGAAAAGAAACCCTAGTGTGAGACATTTCAAGCTAACAAACAGATTCAAGATCATAGACTAAGCATCAGTTATACACATCCACACAATGCGACCCACCCACCAAGGGCTTTGCATTCTATAAATCCGTCAGACGTCTACATCTAGAGAGAGAGAGAGAGAGAGAGAGAGGGAAATGTTACCGGCAGGAGAGAGAGGGCCAGAGAAGGTTGTGATTAGCAAGCCAATCGTAGAGAACAGGGACGAGAGATTTCCACTGAATATACTTCTCGTCGACGGTGGAAGGGTGGTGGGGTTGCTTCTTATCTCTCATCTTCTCAGCCGGAGTTTCTTCTTTTTCTCTCTCCTCCTTCGGCTTCTCTTTCCTGGGTCGCCCTCTCTTCTTCGGCAACGGCGTTGGAGATGCTTCTTCTTCCATGGGAGGCATTCAAAACCCTAGAAAATTGGAATGGAGTGTACTGCGTTTGGGACCTACCACTTCCACCTACTTGTTACAGGTGGTGAATTGGATTGCGACCTGTTTGGATGAATGCGACTTTATACCTTAGCGTATTCCCTATATATTTGGGATGTGTTTGGAAGGATAAGTAAGAAATTAAGGTTGTGTTTGGTTTGAGTTTTGAGTTTTGAGTTTTGTAATTATTAGAGGAAGAAATAGATAACGATTAGAAGAAGAAATAGAAATAATAATTAAAAAATAGGTATTAATTATTAAAAAGAGATAGAGAGGAAAATAAAAATAATATTTAAAAATAAGAGTAATAATTTAATAATAATTGAAAAAACCGGTTCTTGAAAACCAAAACAAACAAAGCCTAAGTTCCCCATGAGAGAAAATTTGAAAAATTTGTGGGTTTTTTTGGTTGAGAGTTTTGAGAAGAATTTTTTGAAAAATATTTTTAAGATAGTGTTTGGATAAGTTTTTGAAAAAAGTAATAATTAGAGAGATGTGTAATAATTAGAGAGAGATAAAGAGAGAAATGAGAATAATGATTAGAGAGAGGGGTATAAGTAGAGAGAAATGTGATTATTGATTGGAGAAATGAGAGATGGGTATAGAATCTTTTTGAAAAACTTTTAAGAAATGTGAAGTGAACACAGTGTGTATGTTTTGGTTCCTATTCTTTGGAAATAAAACAAAAATTTTGGGACGGCTCAAAAAGGAGCAATGAGCAAACGAAATAAGACTTTTTTAGAGGCTAAACTTTGCTGAGAAAATCGAACCATTTCCTTTATTTGCTTTTTTTTTTTTTTGACCTGGAGAAAATTCTCATAAATCAGAAGAAAGGATAGCACTAAGCTCAGTTGGGATATTAGAAACCCTATTCTGAGAAAGTGATCCTGATATAAAGAGGCTAACCAATGGGCAGCACGATTGGCTTCTCTTGGAACCCAATTAATAGACAAATTAAGATCTGAAACAAGTTTCCTAATGTCGTAAATGACACAAGCACATTCCCATGGAGGAACTAATTCCAAAACACATAGGGATATAAGACACTTATTGTCACTCTCACTTTGCGCTGACTTGAGATCCAGTGCCTTCGCCATAAGACAAGCTTTTTTAAGGGCTATAGCTTCACAAACTAAGATAGATGATCCATGCACCTTGAACTTGCTCCCATTAAGCAGCTCTCCCTTGTGATTCCGCAAGATGATGGCACCAAAACCTCCTCCGAACTCTTTCTTCCATGAGGCATCACTATTGAGCTTAAGTTGGCCTAGGTCAGGGGGGTTCCACTTGGTCTAGTCATGTGAAGCATGGGCACGCTTAGCAGAAGAAATTCCCTATTGATGGATAGTTAATGTACAAAATTCTTCCCAAGCTTGCTCCATCCTAATAGCAATATTGTTCACCACCACTGGAGAAAGTTGAAAGACAAATTCATTTCTAGCCTTCCAAATACTCCAACCTATCATGGCTACTTTGCTAATAAAATCATTGATCTTGGACATGCTCCCCAAGCTCTCCATTGCCTCATTAGTCCATCAAAGAATGGAACTAACATCCCACTTGAAAACTTCAAGCATTTTACATATATTCCAAACAGAATTCACCTTCTTACATTGGGAAATGATATGTTCAATTGATTCCACCTCTTTGTTGCACACAGGACAGCAAGGCAACCAGGTGCACTTTCACTTAAAGAGGTTTTTCTTAGTTGCCAACACGTTCCTACAGGCTCTCCACTGAAAGTGTTTAACCTTAGGAGGAATTTTTAGGTTCCAAATCATAATCCAAAGAGAGGGGTGAGGTTGATAAGACGAAGAAGGAGTGCTATTGCTTGCTACAACCTTTCTAGCTATTTGATAGCCACTCTTGACTAAGTAAGTTCCTCTCTTGGAATAATATCAAATGAGTTTATCTGACAAATCAAACTTTGATATAGGAATGGAGACAATTGTTTTGACATCTTGATCAGAGACATACCTTTTCAATTCCTGAGCATTCAACTTCTTAATAGAAGGATTGATGAAGTCAGCCACACTAAATTTGTCAACTATGGTAGGCTTGGCTGATTGAACTCGAAAGTCTGGCAAATTAGGAATCCACATATCCTCCTAAAACTCGATATCTCTACCATTGTGCACCTACCACCTAAGACCCTTAGCAAGTAACTCTTGGCCTTGACAAAGACTACTCCATATCCAAGAGGGTCTTGAACCCTTCGGTGCATCCATAAAATTTGATCTTGGGAAATAAATAACCTTAAGCATTCTGACCTAATAGGAATTCGAGTTGTTGATGATGCACCATTCTTTTTAAAGAGAAGAGCCAAATTGAAACTTCTGAATTCTCTGAATCCCATGCCCCCCTGCCATTTAGATTTGCACAGCTTGTCCCCGTATCCAGTGAATTTTAGATTCCTTAGGGTCTCTAAACCACCAAAATCTCCTAATGTACAAGTTGAGTTTGCTATAAAATTGGCTTAGGAGGAGAAAACATGACATAATGTAACTGGGAACAGCTTGGATAATGAATTTGATCATGATTTCTCTACCCCCATAAGATAATTCCTTTGCTTTTCACCCTTACATTTTCTTCACATCTTTCTCGATAAGGTAGGAATACGTCTCTGATTTGGATTTCCCCCAGCAAGAAGGGATTCCCAAATATTTCGCATCGAACTTCATCTCCACCATACCCAGCTTGTCTAGAACTTCCTTCTTCTGATCCTCTAGAGTGCTCGCTGAGAATTTTAACGCCGACTTATCGAAGTTGATAAGTTGTCCCAACACTATCCCAAAAGCATTGATAGTATCCAGCAGGTTTTGAATTCCCGTGATTGTTGGGTCCACAAATAACAACGCATCATCCACAAAAAGAGATGGGTGAGAAGAGGACACCCCCTTTTGATGTGAATACTAGAAAATAACTGATCAGAAATACGATTATGTATCATTCTTGACAAGACGTCCATAATTAAAAGGAATAAATAAAGAGACAAAGGATCCCCTTGTTTAAGCCCTCATTCAGGGAAAAAAGTTAAACGACTCTCTCCATTAACCACAATAGAATAAGAGACTGTAGTGACGATCTACATAATAAGATGCACCCACTTGTGGGTAAAACCCATACATGTCATTACTTCTTTGAGGAAATCCCATTGCACCTTGCCGTATGCTTTGTTAAATCAAGTTTAAGGGCTAGAGCTTTCTTTTTTCCTTTCGTATGGGTCTTCAAATAATGAAAGGCTTCGTGGGCAACAATTATGTTGTCTTGAATCATTCTCCCGGGGAAGAATGCTAACTAATTGGGAGTGATAATTTCATCCAGCACCAATTTAAGTCGATTGGCTAGGACCTTGTATATGATCTTCCCACTAAAATTGCACAAGCTTATAAGTCTATATTGAGAGAGACTTTTGGGATTGGTAACCTTTGGACCCAGAACAATGTTAGTTCTATTGAGTTCCTTGAGCAAGAAGCCTCCATTGAAAAAACTTGTAACTACCTTGCATGTATCCTCTCCGACTTCCTGCCAATATTTTTGGAAAAACATCCTTGGAAAACCATCTTTTCTTGGAGCTTTGAGGGCCCCCATTTGGAAAGTGGCTATTTTGATTTCTTCTTGAGCTAAAGGCATGGGGAGTTTGTCATTCATCTATGTCGTGACTCTTTTATCAACATCCCTCAAAGCTGGCTCCATATCTCGATCCCCCTTGTCTTTGAAAAGATTGGAAAAATACTCTGCAATACAATGATTAATATCCTCCTCTTTTGAAAACCAAACTCCATCACCTCCTTTAAGTCTAATGATCTGATTGGGCTACCTCATTTGAACTAAGGTAGCATGGAAAAAACTAGAGTTCCTATCACCATAATTCAACCAATTAAATCCTGGATCTCTGATGAAAATACATCTCCTCCCTGGTGTCAGCCATCTCCATCTCACTAATGATAGATTTCTGAGCTTGAATGTTCTCTGCTGTTGGCTAGGCCAGTTGAAGATCATAAAGTTGGCTTTTAAGCTTGGCCAACCTCATTTTGTTGTTAACAACTACTTCTTTACTCCAAATTTTGAGGGCCTTCTTGCAATTCTTCAATTTTATGTTCCAAGAAAACATAGAAGAGTTTGGTCCCAAATAGGACCAGCTCCTAGCGATGACGTCCCTGCAATTAGGACTTGTGGTCCACATAGATTCAAATTTAAACACCTTTACTCTTTTGAGAGGAACACAACAATTAAGAACTAAGGGGGCATGGTCAGAACTGACAATGGGCTCATGAAAAACTTGGGCGATAGGAAACTTCAATCTCCAATTTGTATTGGCAAAAGCTTTGTCTATTCTTTCTCTTATATTATCCTTTCCTACTCTTTTGTTAGTCCAAGTATAATTGATGCCTTTGAACTCTAAGTCAATCAGACCACTATTAGAGACAAAATTGTTAAAACACTCCATACGATTACTACTCACTTCACGGCCTCCTTGTTTCTCCCAAATGAACAAGACCTCATTGAAATCACCAATGCACACCCAAGGGCCTCCGAAATTAGACCCAACAAACTGCAATTCATTCCAATTATCGACTCTTCTATTAAATAAAGTGCCAGCATAAACACAGGACATGAGACAAAGAGTTTTGATTGAGAGAATTAGAAATAGAGGCATAAATAATGTTTTTAGAGCTTGAAAGAATAGAGAGATTGACATCCGATGTCCACCAGAGGGCTAAACCCCTGCAAGACCTTGTGTATTCACTTAGTGACACCCTAGAAACTGTAGCCGCTTTCTAATGTCGTCTAGCTTATTCATGTTATTCTTGGTCTTCATGAGGAAGTCCACCCCAGGGCGATGGGCTCTAATGAGCCCTTGTAAAACCTGGAAAGTCAGAGGTCGCCCCAACCCCTGAACATTCCAGGAAAGAACTAACATGGACCTTGTGGTTGTTGAGGGACAACCACCATAACCCCTGCTTGACCCCCGGCAACGTATAGCCAGAAATGCTTGCGACCTTGGATTGTGTCGTAGAAAGTGTTGCCCCAAGCGTAGGGCTAGGTCGGAGGTAGCATAATAACCGGTAAGACCGGGTCGAATCCACAGGGACCGAACGCACCCGGCGTGAGAGTTGACTTGCGAGTGAGGGTTTAGCCTTAAAGCGGCAAACTTGGCTTTTGTGATTTGTTGGTGGATTCACTTAACTTCGTGAATGACACGGAATACAAAAAGACTAAATTAACAAAGGTAAAGCCTAGGGGTTCATAACGATCACAACCAAAGCTAACCAAATCCTCATGCTCGGTAACCGACTCAAGCCACCGTTAGGTGCACCCGAGCAAATGGTTTAGAAACTAAACCATCGCCTAGAAAAATGTGTTCCACAAAGAATAGGATTCTTGTGCCATTTAGACAAACATTTGAGTCGTCCTATCCACAAGCATCGCGACGTACCAAGTGGTCATGCAGGGCGCGACGCGGCGATCAAAGGGCTTTCTGAACCCTAATTTTGATTCATAAAAGTGAATCGATTCATTGCTTCGACAAAAGTTGAAAGCCTTTTTTAAATTGCGAGGAAATGGACTAACTTTTGGTCATGGGGAGTTAATCACCCCATGACCCTACCTAATAAACTACTCACACATTAAATTAACTAGGCTAACTAATTTAATAAAGGAAATAAAGAACATGATTAATGACTTTGAAAGTTGGTTTTTAATAAAGATCCTATGCTAGCCTAACACTTTAATACTTGGAAAATTAACAAACAACCATGGTAAACTTGAGTTTAAGAAGGATTTAGCTAGGAAATGAAGAACAAGATTTAACCAATAAAAACACAAATAAACTAGATTTATATGTAGAGCCAACAATTACAAGAACTATTAATGAAGAAGAAAAATACAATACAATAAAAAACTTACCAAGGTTTTTGAAGAAAATTACACTAGAAGCTTGAAGACAACAATGGAGGAGAATGACTTAAACTAAAACTAAAAACTAATGGAGGAGATAAGAGAGAGGGAGAGAGAGAGAGATAATTATATACACAACATTTTCTCTCTCACAAAAATATCCTAAAAATAACAAAAGTAGTAAGTTTCCATAAGTGGAAAGTGCAAAAAGTCCACAAAAATTGGTTTGAGACAATTTTGGACCCGGTCGAATTATTACGGACGGTCCCGAATAAATCTGAAATTTTTGGGCAATTGGATCGGTCGAATAATTCCGGACCGGTCCGTAATCGTCCGGAAGACTGATTTTTACCCAACTTCGCGGCGGCACGCGCCCGAAACCTTCATCCGAACTTCGGAATGAGGTGATTCTTGAACCGTTGGAAAGCTCTATGAGTCTACTTTTAAACCCAATTGACCTCATCTTCATGGCCTTTGTAGAATGAGAGATATAAGTCTTTTTCTATCGGTTGGTCGGATTTCCTTGAGCCTCATAACTCTACACTTCTTGTTCCTTTGTTCCGGGCCTTCCTCGAACCTTCCAAAGCTCTTTGAATCCACTTTCAAGCTTCGGCGATTGTCCTCCACGGCATTGCGAGGTCTTGGATACCTCCGGGTACAACCGAGGATTATTTGGAGCTTTGGACATGCCTTTTAGCTCCGATTTTCTAAAACTTATCAAAAACACAACTCGCGCAAAATCAATCGTATAAAGGCACAAAATGCACGTATGTGTGATCGCAATGAGCGAGATAAGCCCAGATATATACAACATTAGGGGCTTATCAACCCCTCCACCGATCGGCGTAAGTGCTTTGAACCTGATTGAATTGTTCCTCAACTTGTTCATACGGATTACTTTGTGCATCTTGTGAAAGCAACAAAGGAGTGTTGACCAAACCATCTTCATTGAAAAAACTTAGAGCCTTCAAAGGGTCTTGGATGATTGGGGAAGCTTTAGCCTTGGTTCCCTTGTGCTTTCCCACCCTTCTTCGATCCCTACTGGATTGAGGCTTGAAATTAGAAAAATTAACCCCAAGAGTAGACCACATCTATTAACGCAAATCCTCCTTAAGCTTCACACGTTTCTATGCTACAAGCAAAGGGTCCTCAGGAGCTTTCCTTTTTAGAGGCAGATCATCAAAAACATGGGCCAAAACAAATGTTCCATATAAGTATCTTACTTTGAAGTCTTTGGGCTTGAAGTTGGGCTATCCTCGTCTTTATAATCTAGCCCAATAGTGATAGATGAAGTGGGCCTAGCAGTAACTAAATCTCCCTTTGGTCTATCGAGTTCAGTTACGAAATATGATGGGCCCAAAGATTGGGCTTGTGGTTTTTGAGAAAGGTTTTGTTGAGTTATTAGCCCATTGAGCCCAATCGGTGAGTAAAATGAGCAGGCTAGTGCAAGAGATTCTTCCTCTGCGCACCCTTCTACAAGATGCGGTGATCACACACGATATCATTGTAGTGGTATCTTCTCTCTCATTCCTACCACATGACGTCCATATCGTGCCCCGTACACCCCCAACATCACTATAGACAAGATTGGGGTTATCTTGGTTATCCTGCGCCCCATTATGAGCTGAACCACCGTTATTGGTTTCACACGCCGCCACCTCTGGCTCTACCACTTCTGGACCCTCCAACTTTCGTTGCCCCGATTCATCTTCATTGCCCTCCGTTTGACCAAACCCCATCTGAGTAGAAACTTTGGTTCGTAGACTCTGCAGTGTCGCAGTTTTAAGATCATGCCCATAAGTAGATCGTCTAGGTAGATTAACCAGTGGGAACTTACAAGAGTTATTTTCATGGCCCAAACACCCAAATTAAAAACAAAAATCTGAGAGCCTTTCATACTTGAATTGAATCAATAATTCTCTGTTGAGCCTGTGGGACATCTGAAATAAAAGCCTCTTAGACCGCCTTGCTCCTCCTCGCCCTCGACGTCGATGAGAGCAGCGAACTGAGTACCTATCTTATTGGCATTAACACTCGTCATGCAAGTAATGGGAAGGCCGTGGACCTGGACCTAAAAAGGGGAAAGTGAGAAATCCATTTCCTCCACCGTCACTCCTTTTTGGATTTCTTTGAGAACCAATAGATTACACATGACTGACCAAGGACCCGAGTTGAGCACCAAAGCTTTATCTGAGGAAGTTTTGAACCGAATAAGGAAGATGTTTTCTCTCCATGGTGATATGGAGAAACTATCCTTAGTTTCCCATGCTTGATTCAGAAAATTAGTGACCCCCTGTTTATTTAGCGTTCGTTGAGATAAGATCTTTCCAAAAAGGCTGAGATTGGAGAGATCCTCTCCTACATCTGTAGCTTCCTCTAGAGACAATTTTGTAGATGTCTCCATAAGAAGTAAACCAAGAAAGCTATCAAAACCGATTAAAAGGGGAAGTGAAGACAGAGATGGAGATAGAAGGTAACTGGGGAAGATAGACACTACTCGAAAGAGAAGGGAGGGAGAGGGAGTAAGAAGGGTGGTGAAATGGGGAGGAAGAAGAGATTAGGGCTATACCCTAGGCAAAACCCAGATGGGGAAGAAACTAACACTTAGGGAGAGAGGCTCTCATCTTTGAGAGAGAAAATCAACATTCTCATTTTATCCATTCGTGAAGACATCCCTTTATTTGCTGAACTAATGCTATTTGGGGCATTTTCCAAGTTAATTTGAGCCACTCATATGTTTACGCTGCTAAAGGAGCCTAATCAGTCCCTATACATATCAACCCCAAACAGCATCTAGAACATCCCCTGAAATAGCTCTCACAATCTTAAAAATCGACCTTCAACAACCAGAAAACAACAAAAATTCTACCTCTATAAAACAAAAAATGAGCCCCAAAACAGCCCTGCTACAAACATACCCATCTCCCAACCACCATGAAACATCTCAACATAGCTTGGTTAGACCTTATGCTTCCTGGGTTAGGGAGATAGTTTTTAGTAGGGTTGTTTAAGTCATTTTTGGGATTTCTTTTAGAGGCTGATTTTGTGTGTGTGTGTGTGTGTGTTTTTTTTTGTCTAATGAAGGACGATTTTCTAGATTGTGAGAGCTATTTTAGGTGATGGTTCGCATGTTGCTTGGGGTTCATATATATGTACATAAGGGCTGATCAGGCTACTTTAGCGATTTAAATAGGGGGAAGTAGCTCGAAATAACTCAAACAAAGCCCCAAATAACATAGTCTAGCAAAGAAAGTCAATGATTCGGATTTCCCTGGTAAGTTTAGCCTCTAAAGATGCTGTCTCATTTTCTTTGGACATCTTTCCTTCTTAAGCCGTTCCAAATTTTTTGTTTTATTTCTGAAATTTAGAACCAAAACAAGGCAAACTTCCAATTTTTTCGTATTCAATTTTGAACAGGAAACTTAAATATTGGTCATATTTCATAAAAATAATATGAGAAGTTAAAGAAGAACTTTTAACTTCTCATATTGGATATGAGAAGTCTTTTATAACTTCATTGATTAACAGCAATCGTCTCTTTGATTCTTTTGTCACCGTCTGGTCCCCACAGAGCTAGGGCAAGACCATCCGAAGCAGCTCCCCAACGCCTGCAGTTTCTACACCGATCTCATTTATTAGGGCCACGTTTGCTTGTTGCATTTTTTTGGTTGTTGAGGCAAGTAGAAGGAAATTAATGTTAGTTTGTTTGTTCTGTTGCCTCATGTTTAGTAAATGATTTAGGGAACGCACGAATGTACATGGTATTTGTGTTGACACGAATTTCTTTAGGGACAGGAGAAATTATGGAACCAACAACAAGTAGTGCTCTGATCGAGAGCGAGGCGTGCCAGGAGATATAAAACCTCCTTCAAGCAATGTGATAACTTTATAAAGAGGAACTAAGTTAATACGGTTTGATTGCCTTGAAAAAGGATTTCAACAAACAAAGAGAAAAAGATTACATAGAAGAAGAAGAAGAAGAAGAAGAAGAAAGGACATGAGAGGTGGCAGACATGATTGAGGAAGAATGAATTGACTAACTGGATAGTTAGGAAACAAAAACAACTTGCTGTTATGAGCATGGACCCTTCAAATGTTGCACAATGATTTGCATTTATAGAAGTCCATGGATCTTGTAACCGCAAAAGGTAACCATCCACTAATTAGGGCCATAACCATTAAATTCTAACTTCTTTTCTACCACCGCCCATGGTGAATTGTTGACAAGCATCCTTGTTTGGCCAAAAATAACTACCTACTTTCGATAAATCCTCACATGTTATTTCGGCCTAACGACAATTCAACTTTAAAAAGAAAAAATACAAAACGCCCTCCATACTTTATACTCAATTACTAATCGCATCCCAAACTTCGACTTATTTCAATTTACCTCTTAAACTTACGCTTTGTTTGGATATGTACTCAGGAGCAATTTTTTGTTCTCAAAAAGGCATTTCCGATCGGATACAATATTGTATTAGCATAAGTATTTGTAAAAGAAATGATATTAGTAGGTTTTAATAGTATAAATGCTAAAAACGTGCCTGCATGACAGAAGACATGGCCTAGCTCAGCTGGTTCGCGCGCGCCCACACACACAGGAGGTTACCGGTTCGACTCCCATGAGGAGCTAAATTCTCAAATTCCAGCTGCCACGCGGGCGACACGTGGTGACATGTCATCGACACATAGACGCCACGCGGTTGCCACGTCAGTGCCAGTTGGGTGCCACGTCATCGACACATAAGCGTCACGCGGGTGCCGCGTCAGTGCCATGTCACCGACACATAGGCGCCACGCGGGTTCCGCGTCAGTGCCATGTCAACGACTCCTTGGCGCCACGCAGGGCTATGTGTGTGCCATGCGGAGTGACACGTCAACGACTCCTAGGTGCCACGCGTGTGACACACAGTGCATGTGGGTGCTACGCGGATTTACACGTGGATGCCACGTGGCATTATTTCCAATTCTTTAGACAGTTTGTTCCAACGGTCATGGTCATCTATAGCAACAGTTTGCAATGCATAATTGCCACAGTGAATGTGGGTGCTACGCGGATTTACACGTGGATGCCACGTGGCATTATTTCCAATTCTTTAGACAGTTTGTTCCAACGGTCATGGTCATCTATAGCAACAGTTTGCAATGCATAATTGCCACTACTGTAGAAAGCTTATACCAACGGTTGAGGTAATCTCTAGCAACGGTTTTGCAAAATGTTACTAAAGATTTGAACATTCCAACAGTTGCAAAAAGCTTCACTATAGGTCTTTCCCGACGGTGATCTCCCAACACTTTTGAGAACTGTTGGTATAAGCCCAGAAGGTCTACAACAACAGTTTTTGGCATCTTTAGCAACGCTTTTGGCCGTTGCTATAGATCAATTTTTTTGTAGTGAATTTGTAGTAGGACTTACATGGGTCCCATTTCTAACTATCTCTCTCTTTTCTTCTTTTCTGTCAAAAATACTGTGATACCCAATGCATTTTGAGTTTCAAGTGTCGGGCCCACTAGCCAGTTTTGGGGAGAGAGAGAGAGAGAGAGAGAGAGAGCAATGCCTTGTAGTAATTGGATTTTGGCGTGGGGGCCCACTTGCCCACTTTTGCTGGTCAAAAGTACCAAGGATGGCGAGAGGAAGGGTTGGGGTGGGTGGGCAGAGAGAAGTACTTTTTGAAAGTGTTTCAAGGCCTTATTTTGGAAAAAGGATTTAAGAGCTAATCCGAACATAGCCTAAACTCCGTTATTCAAAACGACTCCTTCCATCCAAATTTGTTACCTCACTAACAGAAAATAATAAGGTGGACATTAAGAGAGAGTAAAAACCGTTAGTGGGGGCACAAACGCCCCAAAACGATGTAGTTTTTGGGCAGCCCAAGGGGAAAAAAAACTCAAGAAAAACACCTAAAATCAGTTTCTCTCTCTCTCTCTCTCTCTCTCTCTCTCTCTCTCTCTTTCCTCCCAACCACATCTTCCTCTCCAAACCCAAATCAGATTAGGTCAAAATCACAGACCCAATTATTTATCTACATTTTTTTTCCAAAAATATCTCAATTTTTTTGGAAATAATTATTTATCTAAAAAAAATTAATTTTTAAAAATTGTTTTAAAAAAAATAAAGACATCTAAGAAATTATTTCAGAAGTAATATTTTTCGAAAAAACATTATGTAAAAAATTATTTTGGAAATAGTATTTGTTAAGAATATTTTTTTTTATTAAAAAAAATTGCTTTCAAGAATTGTTTTCCAAGTTCTAAAAAGTATTTTCAAGTAAATGTTTTTCAAAATAATTTTTGTTTCTCCAAAATTGTTTCCAAAAAATATATATTTTTAAAAGTAGTTCTTTAAAATAATATGTTTCTTGTTTAAAAAAAAAAAATAAGAAAGACTGTTTTTGATAATAAAAAAATTATCCCATAAATAATCCTACGCAGATCAAACATGAGATTGGGTAGATTATGGATGAAATTAATACCAGGACAAATAGTCCAAAACTACAAATCCTAGGATTATTAGTCCTATCTATTTTAATTCTAGGATAATTTTTGGGATAGTGTTTTTTTTATGGGACAGTAGTCCTGGACTATTTATCCTGGTATTAATTTCATCCATAATCTACCCAATCCCATGTTTGATTCGCGTGGGATTATTTATGGGATAATATATATATAAAATAGTCTTTCTTAGTTGTTTTTAAACAAGAAAAATATTTTTTTAAAGAACGACTTTTAAGAAAAAATATTTTTTGAAAACAATTCTGGCGAAACAAAAACTATTTTGAAAAAATTTTACTTGAAAATACTTTTTAGAACAATCACAATCAATTTTTTAAAAAAAAATTCGGAAAACAATTCTTGAAAAAAATTTTTTTAATAAAAAATATGTATTCTTAAAAATTAATAATTTCAAAATAATTTTTTTAAATAAAGTTTTTTTGAAAAATATTATTTCCGAAATAATTTTTTAGATGTATTTAATTTTTGAATTTTTTTAAAAATATTTTTTTTACATAAATAATTATTTCCAAAAAAAATTGAGATATTTTTTTGAAATTCTTTTTTTAGATAAAAAAAATTGAGTTTTTGTGACATAATCTGATTTGGGTTTGGAAAGGAAGATGTGGTTGGGAGGAAAGAGAGAGAGAGAGAGAGAGACTGATGTTAGGTTTTTCTTTTTTCTTTTTTTCCCCTTAGGTCACCCCAAAACTACGTTGTCCTGGGGCATTTGTGCCAACACTAATGGTTTTTACTCTTTATTAATGTCCACCTCATCATTTTCCGTTAGTGAGGTAATGGATTGGGACGAAAGCAGTCATTTTGAATAACGTAGTTTAAGTTTGGGAGGTAAATTGAAATAAGTCGAAGTTTGAGATGCGATTAGTAATTGAGTGTAAAGTATGGGGGGACTGCACAAAAAAAAAAAGGTTTTTGGGATAATGGTTTTTACAAATCCTAGGATTATTAGTCCTATTTATTTTAATTGCAGGATAATTTTTGGGATAATGTTTTTTTATGGGATAATTTTTTTTTATAGGATGGTAGTCATGGACTATTTGTCCTGGTATTAATTTCATCCATAATCTACCCAATCCGATGTTTGATTTGCGTGGGATTATTTATCTGATATATATATTTTTAAAATCAAAACAGTCTTTCTTAGTTTTTTTTTAAACAAGAAAAATATTTTTTTAAAGAACCACTTTTAAAAAGAATATATTATTTGAAATTTTTTTTGGAGAAACAAAAACTATTTTGAAAAACATTTACTTGAAAATACTTTTTAGAACAATCACAATCATTTTTTTTTTAAATTTTGGAAAACAATTCTTGAAAATATTTTTTAATAAAAAATAAATATTCTTAAAAAATGCTATTTTCAAAGAATATATATATATATATATATATATATATATATATATTGTTGTTTTCCCCCTTGGGTTGCCCCACTAATGGTTTTTACTCTCTCTTAACGTCCACCTCATCATTTTCCATTATTGAGGTAACAGAATGGGACGGAAACAGTCATTTAGAATAACAGAGTTTAAGTTTGGGACGTAAATTGAAATAAGTCAAACTTTGAGATGCGATTAGTAATTGAGGGTAAAGTATGGGGGGACATTTTGTATTTTTTCCACTTTAAAATTATCCCCTACAATATATTTAGGTAACTGCCTTATCCATTCTTCTAGAGATTTATCTCCTAAATTGTAGGAATTTTACTTAATCATATTCACGATATTCTCCTGCCACCTGTGGGGTCCATATATGGTACAAACAATTTGCTATGCTTCTTAAAATGTTTCTAGGCATTATAGGAGTATTTGTTTTCACCTTGGGTCGGTGTTTTTATGGCTATGTATTTGGTCACAATAAAGTTCTTCATGTACTGGGATCAAATCTATTTTTGACTGTTTAATTTATTTATAATAATATACTTCGAGTTGAGAACATGTAGTTGTTGTACGGGTACATATATTGAGCATGCATGAAAGTGATAGTCGTATGGATTACGTTATTCATTCAATAATAATTGTGGTTCCACTCTTATACATTTACATTAAAAAAACTGTATCCTTTTCTTCTTCTTCTTTTTTTCCCTCCGGATGGGATTTTATATGGTAATCATTTTTTTGTTGTGAAAGATGATGATGCTTTTTTCGTACCCGGACTAGTCCAATTCTACGCTTAATGTTTGAACAGTATTTTTTTTCTCCTCGCCGAAATTCACTTCAGTTGATATGTGCAAGGGCATTTCAGGAAGTTCATCTCTCAAATTGTAATAAAATTTAATATTTTGGGATAAGCAAAAGCAATAATAATAAAAAAAAAGTAGCCTAATCAATCCACTTTTGGTTTTCGGCTTTTTACCAGAAATAAGTCAAAAAGTAAAAAGTTGGCTTATCTACTTGGCCAAAGTAAGCTTCTTGTTAGGTAGCTTGAAATTAGAGATGAAGCCTATACCAAATATCGGGTTCAGCTTGCAAACAAGGCTTTGATTATGGGGTTTCAATATTTTTTGGAAATAGGGACCTCCCAATCTTGCGTATAATCTATCAATTAGGCCTGTAAAACTATTCTCGACCAAAAGAGCCCATTAATTAAGAGAGCCCAAATGACAATTTATTTTTCATAATGATTTGTTCAATGTGAGCTATTAATTTTATTATTTAAAGTTGCTTATCTTTTTGTCATTTTGCTCAAGAGAATGCATAAAAGGCTCTATCTTTGAAGTTTGCTTTTAGGCCCTAAAAATGTTTGGGCTGGCTTGTCCATAGATCTACAGAAGAATTGTTGGTTATGGGAGTCCTCCTGGTTTTTTTTTTTTTTTTTAGTAAAACGCACAGGAATAAATATGCACACAAAACTCACAACTTATTTCAATCTTTAACGGAAAATAAAAACTCATCATACAATCTTTCACACAAGCATACAAAGCAATCACATTTATCTATTGAGCAACTCTAGACACAGTTGTGTCCAAAAAAAATTTTAAAACACAAGATGTAATTGTGTCTGGAATGGTTAGATTCACATGTGCGCCCACCCACATTGTATGGTCAATAAACGAACTGAATAATGAACCGAATCTTAGTTTGATAACTTAACAAGTTTTGCATATATGTTTAAGCTTGAATTGTTCATGAGGCAAAACTATTTTAAACAACCTTTAACCGAACCGATCACAACCCTTTCGAATAGCTTGACGAGCTTCTCCATCCTTCGTATTGTATGCTCTTTCAATGGAATTTGTATTCACCAAACAAAAAAATAATAATCTATCTATAGCTAGATAAAATTAAATGTCTTGTTACAAACAAGAGAATACAGAACATAGAAATTTGAAGAACATTTGTGTACTTGAACCTCATCCTCATCCTTAATGCATGGATCAATACATTTGATCCCAACTCTTGCAACCGCATAATGCCTTTCTTTGCATCTGTTAACTGTTCCATAAATTGTACAGCAAGAACTTCATTTCGTGTCAGATTTATTATCTGACGAAGATTTCTTTGTGAAGAACTCTCGCATCTTGGCTAAAATTACGAACTCCCAAAGAAATCTCAACAGACCAATAACAAAAGCAAAGAGTACAATGAAAAGTAATGATTTCCATGAGAAGGATGAATTGGTTCCGGCACCATCGGGACTATATGAGGGAGACAGATAACTCGAGCCCTTGCTTTTGCCTCCTCCTTTTCCTCCCTTTAGCAATCTAAACCCTTCTCGCAACTTGTGTGAATAAATTGGTGTGAAATCCTCCTTTTCATTGCTACGAATCGTGTTGAGTGCTCCCTTCTTTTCAGCAGCGGGCATAGCCGGACTTTTCTTGATCTCGTCATCATCATTTCTGCTTGGGTTAGAGATCACTCTTCCGTCCACATTTGTGAGAATTTGAAGAACAATGAGGAGGGAAAGAAGGCAGAGAGTTGGTGAAAACATGGTTTCGGCCATCTTCTCTGTATCGTGGAAGAGAGAGACACACACAAAGATAGGGTAGTAAACGTTGTAAAACAATGGGGGCAAACGGAGAGAGAAAGAGACACACACACAGAGGGTAGTTAATGTTGTAAAACAATGGGGGCAATGGGAAGCTAGTTATAGGCCATAGAGTACTATAATTAGCAGTATTTGAAGATGGAATATTTGCCATTCATGCATAAGACGCAAGTTGGCACAAGTTGTCTCCGAAATGTTATTCACAGCTTGTACATTCCAATTCTTGTGCTTTGTAGACTATTTTTTGCATGTTTTGAAACAACTTTTCTTGATATGTTCAAGTTACAACTGGCTAATGCGTTAAAAATAGGTCCACATTCTCTGGCCTGGCAAGAGAGAGACAACGCGTAGAACTAGAATTGGCTAACATCTCACGTGCCCATTTTGAGAGACCGATACGAAGGCAAGTGAATGCATGAAAATTTTCAATTAGTTAGAAGACAGAGAAAATATGCTGGCGTGTTCGTTTTCCACCACTGGAATGGGGGAAACAGCTCATAGTTTCAATCTTCAACGTAGACCTTGTCCAACACAAACTCTCCTTTTTTGCTAAAAACTAGTGAAAAGCCGATGTGCATGTCGTTTCGTGCCCATTGACTTGCTAATTTTGATTTCATTTGGTGATTATTTCATGTGTGTTTAATGATCATTGCTAAATAATTTTGCGTTATGCAAGAAATTAAGCACAAATGTCAAATAAACCATCTCAAAATAGTAGGGAAGGTCGAATAAAACCAAATACTACTTTTTAGCTGAAAAACTTCATCAATTGATGTGGTTTTACATAGATATGCTGCATTAATTTTAGGGGAAAATACACTTTACCTACCTATGGTTTGCCCGATTTGCAGATGACCTCCCTCACGTTTAAAAATGACCACTTCACCTCCTCGTGGTTTTGGACTAAAGTGCAACCGTTAGATTTTCCTTCCAAATTGACGGAAGGTGTAGCACACACGCCTATTACACGAGTTAGGATGAAATTTTGTTAAAAATAAAATAAACCTTCCATGTAAGATGACATAACTGCCCTTCTTCATCTCCTTCGTCTCCTTCAAGGTTAAATCTAAACAAAAGCATCAAAATCTCCCTCTCTCTCTAGAATGACTTTACCCAGCCGTCCTCCTCCACCACCCGTCCCAGCCCAGTCACACAACGCGGCTTTGCCGCCGGCGCCGCACCACTACTGCAACATGAGCAACAGCCTCACCACCGCTGGCAGCGGAATCCACAGTAACCAAAGATGGATCATCTCTTCTGACGAGCTACGAGCGGTCCATTTTCTAGTTCTATCTCTCTCATTTATCCTACTGGTTTTCTCTCTCTCTCTCTCTCTCTCTCTCTCTCTCTCTCTCTCTCTCGTGAAGAATAATTGTGAAAGATTTGGGCTGAAGGTGAAAAGCCCAGCAGTTGCAGCCATGGTCGACCGGAGGAAATTTCCAGGTGAACCATCCGGTCAAATTACTTAGAAATTAAGGCTTGATTTTGCAAGTTATAAATAGATGTAGAATGTTTTTTTATTGTAATGAAGAAGTACGAGAGAATAAGGAAGAGGATTGAGAGAAATAACCCAATTTGGGTTCTTGTATTTGTTTGAAATAAAATTGTGTGGGTTAAGTTCAATTAGGTACTCAAATCATCAAATTGATTTCTGCGTTTTGTGCGTTGATATCCCTCTTCCATCCAACATCTCGTCCATCCCTTTGGATTTTGGTTAAAACCCCATCTCAAATCAATTTGACCAAAATCAAACCTCCAACCATCCGGCCAAGATCTAATGTTGAATCCCTATCCTAAAGAAAAGCTGATTAGTTAAATGAATTTTGGTTTGCAAAGAAAATTGGTTTGGGTTTCTATTCTGCAAATTGAAATTAGGTCAAGGTTTTATGGTTTGAGATGTTATGGTAGTGACTCTTAGGAAATTGAGAATTGGAATGTGGAATTGGGATGAGTTTGTTGATTAAGGGAGGAGAAGGGCAGTGATGGTGGCGATGATTTGGGCAGCGGCGGAGGCAAATTTTTTTGGCCATGGAGTTAATATTCAAAGGATGGTTGCGAGTGAATTTTTTATTATTAATTCTGAAAATTATGATAATAAAAATAGACAAATAAAAATGAATTAGGGTAAAATAATTAGACAGAATTTATTGAAATTTTATTTGTCAATATATCATTTTTCCCGAGAGAGAGAAGATGTAGGTAAAAAGTACAAGGGTGAATTGGTCATTTTCAAACGGAGTTAGTGTTGCACTTTAGTCCAAAACAAGGAGGTGAAGTGGTCATTTTTAAACGTGAGGGAGGTCATCTACAAATCGGGCAAACCATAGGTAGGTAAAGTGTATTTTCCCCTTAATTTTTCACAACCATAAGTAGGTCCAAAACATATGCTCCATGAATTTTGGTAGAAAGTTGAAGTAAAATGTACAAAAGCTTAGCCTTAATCGAAAAAAGCTACTCTATTATTAGAAATTCAATTACCCTCAAACATAACACAATTTCTATCTACCATGAAGAAGTGAAAAGTACAGCTTCCCAAATGATCCTCAAAGCTCCATTGTCAAGGACACACCCAACTTACTCCCCACCACCCCAAAAATTGAATACTTACCTTCCATTTTTTTTTTGGTACATAGGAAAAAACCAAAAAAGGAAACTACACTCTTTCATAGGCCACCCCCCTCATATCCGCTTCTAAGAGGGGGGGTGATTTCCATGGGAGGAGAGATACGAGAAACCCATTTGTGCTCTTATTCCACACCAATATTACCTAGCTTGTCTACCACTGTGTTCCTTCACGGTATCTGTGGTTCAATGTGCATCCAGTGATAGCAAGGATCGCCTTGCACTCTTCAATGAGGGTCTTGTGTGGGGAATGGGCAAGAGCCTCTCCTTTGATGAGCTCTATAGTTGTTGCAGAATCTGATTCCACTTCAAGAGCTTCCATGTTTTGGCTTCTGACCAACTCTAAACCTCTAAAAATTCCCCATAGCTCAGCTTCTAGGCTGGTACAATCTTTAAGTCTTCCATAAAAATCAAGCACCCAATGGTCTCTTTCTTCTTTGAAGATACCACTAAAACCAGCCGGAAAAACCAAACCTTCCAAGCATGAAGGCACTGCAATCAAAGCCGATGAGCACATAGCAAATCACGAGTGAAGAAAATGTAATTGGTAAATGCATCACCGGAAATTAGACTCCCTCTTTGAAGTTGATCCCTCGTAGATAGCTATGCAACAGAACCAACCAAGAAAAGAAGGAACTTTAGGATGGACAAAATTTGACTAAAAAAAATTGTGACCCATAAACTCATCAACTTCTTACATGTCGACACCATAAAATATTTCATTCTTATCTAACATGTATAAAAAAATACTCTAATTAAAAGCCAAAAAGCCAACCAGCCCACCAATTTGGAAAACACTGGTTTGCCCAAAAAAAAAATTGGTCCAAAGGCCAAGTTTGAGACTTTAAATAATGTTTAGTCCAGCTTAACTTGTTTTAATGCCTCCAATGCATTGATAGACAAATTTTGAGGGCTCAAGGACAAAACTAGACAAAAATAACCTTAATGAAGCCATCACTCACGTGCACCATGTCTGTCTTACTGGTGTCGATCGGCTAAAACCCATTGTCAGGCCGTCATTTTCCATTGCAGTTGATAACTTTATGCGTGAAGTTGGCTTTGAAAGTAGGTCACTATGGTTACCATTGAAAGCGACTAAAGCCGTGACATGTGGACTTTATGTAGCTGTGAAAGCGACGGGTTTTCATATGGGACAAATCACTTACCATTGAAAGCGACTAAAGCCTCTCTCTCTCTCTCACACACACACGCGCGTGCGCGCGCACGTGCGCGCATGAGACAAATTTAATGGGTGGGATAAAATTAATTTCTCGCTCTTCAATTTTTGCAGTGGGTTCAATTTTAGGGGGTTTAGGTTCTTTGGGGTAAGGTATAGTGGGTTTAGGCATTTTGGGTTTAGGTACTTAGGGTGCACTTTCCAATTACAGGGTTTTAGCTATTTAGGAACTTTCATAGGATACCCTAGTATTTTAGGCACTTTCATAGGGTACCCTAGGGTTTTAGGCACTTTCATAGGGTACTCTGGGGTTTAGGTTTAGGCATTTTCATTAGGTTTAGAGGTTTAAGCACTTTCATTAGCTAGTGAGGGCATTTTTGGAATGTGTAGGTGATTTCTTCTTTTGGCATTAAAAAAAAGTTGATGTCCTTATTGAAGTAAAGACCCCTTTACTATATCCTCCCAAAAAACGGGCCCAAAACAAAGAAGTTACTCTCTCTCTCTCTCTCTCTCTCTCTCTCCAGCCCACCAATCAAACCTCTCATCTCCGCAACTGCTCCCACCAATCTGGCAAGGCTCGATTAATGAAGGTATGGCGACAGGAAATCATATCCTTTTTCCATCTGTACATTCTTTGATTTCAAGTAAGTTGAAAACAAATGTGTACTTTTTAGGTTCTATAATTTTTTCTAGGTATTTTTAGGGTAGCAAATCAGATTTTAAAATTTGGGGGCAAAAAATTCTAGCCTATCTCAGTTATGGTGCCTGTTTTTAGGGTTTGTATGAAAGGGAGATGAGAGAGATGAGGTAGGGTGATAATCTAGGCCGGATTAGTTTTAGACAGGGTCTGACTTGTCCAAAAATAAGAGTCGAGCGTCCTCCTTAATTAGTCCGGGGAAAAATTAGTCCGGGTACCCAAAATGTTCCCAAACCTAGGATGCCTGAAGGGTGGGTCCAGGATGTGTAATCCGGGTGCAAAAATAGTCCGGCATCTAAGACCCCATCGAAACGAGCCATTATGGCTAGCTTTAATCTTGAGGTTCATCCACCAAATAATCAAATATATTCACTTTTAGGAGTTACCCATTGGATGCCCCACCAAGAAAGCATTTCACACCAAACATTGACAGGAGTATCAGAAATAACTGATCTAAGGACTCATGCTGAAAAGTAAATTGCACATCACCTCATCATGATTATGAATGAAGACCAAATTATACAGATAATGTGCAGTTTTAACTCTACCAAGTTGAACTAACCACCCAAAGCATTGAATTCTATGAGGGGTCAAATTTTTCCAAATGAAATCAAGTACAGCATTTGTGGGTGAATCATAAACTTTGGAGAGATGGTATCTACTATCTACCAGCTCCATATCCTCCATAAAACAATTAAAGTCCCTCATACCCCTATTCCTCCTAGGACACCCTTGCCTTCCATTGATGTTTCTAATCTCATTAAAGTCACCTGCAATGCACCATGGGACATTGAACTCAGGATTAAGTGACAAAGAGTGTCCCATAGCTTTCTCCTATTCACAGCATCACATGAGAAGTTTGGATTAAGGATACCTTTAAGTAACAGAAAATTCCTCCTGCTGCAGCACTCCTCTAACTTGAAAAATTCAACCTCCATGGATTGGTGATTTGCATTCCCCCAAATAGAAGATACAAAGTTAGCTGCTACTGACATTTTTTTTGTTTCCTGAAGTAGAATCATATCCACTCTCGTGTCTTTCAATAATAACTTTTCCGGTTTTCCTCTTTTCTCCTTCAAGTCTAGTCCCCATACATTCCATGAAAAAATCATTATCATTTTGGGCTCGGCCACCTCCAAAATAGTTTTGACCCATTCAAAAGCTTCACTAAAATCATCCAATGAATTTCTTTTTACACAACAATAAACTTCTAGTCTCTGCCATTAATTCGATCAAAATTCGTCTTTATTTCGCTTTTCTTTCTCTCTACAAAATCACTTTGCATCCCAAAATTTCGCTTCAAGGTGACCAAGAACGTCCTTGATTACGAAGGCTATGTTGATCATACCCATACTGAAAACGATTACTATGACGATGAAACCTACGTGGAAGAGAGAAGCAAACCGGAGAGGTGGAGAGCCGCTATAGCTTGTTGTAGATTCTGGACACTAGCCCAAGCAATTGCAACACCCGTGGCCTTCATTACATCGAAATCTTCTACTTCAGTTCGACGGCCCAAAGTGCCATTTGCAAGCCTTCATGGTTCCCGAGAAAATGCATAGACCTGACGTTCGTGTTCCCTCGCTTCTCATTAGCCATTGTTATTGGTTTTGCTGTGTAGAGAATAGGGTGATTCAGAGACTGAAGGGGGTGGCTGTTTTATCCATTTTGTATCTTAGCCTAACTATTGCTTAGATCAGACAATCTTAGAGCATGGTACCATAAAATGTGGAATTGTCATTGGATTCGCAATGTACTTATTTGGCCACCCTTACCCTGTCAGAGAGTTGTTGGCCAAGCAAGTACATTGCAAATCCAATGACTATTTCACATTTAATGGCACAGTACTCAAAGACAATCTGATCTCAAGCCAGAGTTAGGCTGGGATACAACATGGATACAATAGCCACTGCCTTGGGTCCTTGTCTCTACCCAGTAGAACCAATACGAATGGCTAATGAGAAGCGAGATGAACACGGACGTCACGCTTGTCCAATTTTCCGAGATCCTCAAAGGCTTGGAAAATGGCACTTTGGGTTGGCGAACGAATGTTGAAGGTTTCGATGAAATAGAGGCCGCGGGTGCAGCAATAGCTTGGACTAGTATTCAAAATCCACAACGAGCTATAGTATCTCTCCACCTCTCCGCTCTGCTTGTCTTTTCCACATTGTCACTATCATCGTAGTAATTGTTTTTAGTACGGGTATGATCAGTCTTGGTAATCAAGGAGGTTCTCGGTCACCTTGAAGTGAATATTGGGATGCAAAGCGATCTTGTAGAGAGAAAGAAAAGCGAGAAAAAGACAAATATTGATTGCATTAATGGTGGAGACGGGGAGTTTATTGTTTTGAGAAAAAAACTTATTGGATGATTTATTTGGTGAAGCCTTTGAATAGGTCAAAAAATTCCCAAGATAGTACTTTGGAGCAAGGCTGTCAAATTGTGAATCGAATCGAGAATTGAAATGGTCCTTTCCGAATCGTGAATCGCTTTGATTCAATCGTAACTTTTATAACGCAAGGAAACCTATGTATATTGATTAGGGTAACAAAAATATATACTACAAATGAAAGTTTTAGGCCCAAATCAATAAAAACCTTCTTCTAAATTATGATTTGATAAAATAGTATTAACATTTTCGTTGATGTCATCCTAGGCATGAAACTAGTCCACTAAAAAATGTGGAATCTTCAGATAAAGAAAAAAAAATGTGGAATCTGCTACGTATGGTTCCTTATCCAGCGATCTGATGCATCAGAGGCCAAGTTTTATACACCACAGTATCGCCAAGCAGGGGCGCACCAAAGAGGGTGTTCGCCCCTACACAATTCTAAATATTCTCATTAATCGTACTAGTTTTTGTTTTTAGTTTACCGAAGTTCTATAAGAATTGCACCTACAAGTCGCTTGGATGAAAAACAAAAAAATTCCTAAAAGTAGGTATATATGTGTGGAGAGCTCGCAATAATTCTATATCAACATTTTTTTGATCACCTGTGTGAAATAAAACGATGGCTATGTAAATATTACCTACATACTTAGACCAACCAGGAAACAACATATGGAATAGGAAATTTGTTATCATTGGAGAACTACGCGTGACTAGGTTACCTGCTAAGGATAAATCCTGCGTTTGCCACTAAATATAAGCCTAGGCTAACAAGTCTTTCCCTTTCACAGCTTGAAACCCATTGTCCGCCACTGATTGTAATCCTGCGTCCACCACCAAATGTCGAATGCAAACGCCAAGAAGGAGGTCTCCAGACTCCACAGATTTGCAATCTAATTCTATGTCGTATGCTATTAATTAAACAGACCCTAACTATTAACAATCAATCAAATTGCTATTTCCGTTTCCGGAAACCTCATCTGGATGCACAAATTTCATAGAGTTGAACCAAATGCCGTGTATTCCTATGATAACAAGAACGATTTACAAACCAACATAACATTCGCATCAGATACACGTAAAAGGAAGCCGGGTGCATGGTGTGAGTTTGCTCCCTGCTGAGAGCTTGAACTCGAATGGGGCATACTCTAGGCCCCATAATTCGATTCTACCCATTATCTTAGTTGGGTTCGTCGGGTTGATGGTTCATGCCTGTGAGTTAGCATACATGTTTGGCTGACATAATTTTGAGAATGAACTCCGTGACAAATGTACTTGAAAAATGTCCTCCACTCATATGACTACCAATATCTCATTTACATAAAATAAAAGTTAAAAAAAAGGGGCAGAACGTACACTTAGCCCTTTAGGATCAAATCTTGGGTACGGGCCAGACGACACATTTTCAACTGCATGCACCCAGTGTCCGACCTAAATATTGCATAATGCCCCCAATTCAGGGTCCAATTATCACATTAGTTGTGCTACATTTTTCTGGTAAATTTGCAGAAGTTCTATATGGTCCACTCCTGCAAGTCTCTTGCATGAAGAAAAAAGAATTCATAAAGTTCCAATATATGTGTAAAAGAAAACCTAAAACTTCAAGTTATCAACCATTTTTCGGTCGCGATTACAAAATTAAATAATGATGTGTGTATATAAACACAAACTCGTCTCCTTCTCAGAAATAGCAAAAAGTGATAGTATATATAGGAAGGCTTCTAGATAGGGATCTCTTAAACTGCTTAAAGTGCGGACCTCACCTTTCCCAATTAAATTTTGATTATCCGAACCGTCCAATGTGTTTAGAATGTGTTTTTAAAGGTTCTCACGAGGATACATAAAAAATGATGACCGGGAAGATCTCCGTACGTGTGTGTGTGTGTTGCCTTTTCGCTTTGGGTCTGCTTAATCATTGTAATTTGTTTTCAATGATTACTAAATTTCCTTTACTGAGCAAACAAATTATATTATGAACTATATTCATTGTCAATGTAAAAAATACATGTCATTCTGAACTGCCAAAAAAAGTGTTTGGACAGCCCCAGTGAGATGGGGTGCAATTGGGGTACACTTGGTGGTGTACTCAAATCATTTCTGATGCAATTATATAAGTTTCATTTTGCGAAACAACAAACAGAAAACTCAATAATTTTTTTATGGGATAAGAAAATCAGATCACTTACCTGAAGAAGGAAGCTGTGACAGAAAAGCCAATTGCGAGCGTAAAAAAGGCTAGGGTTGAATACAACGAATTGGGGACGGGAATTGAGAAGGGTTTTGCCAACTGAGCAGAAACTTGAGAGGAAGCAAGAGCAGAATTGAGAAGAGAGAGAGAGAGAGAGAGAGAGAGAGAGAGAGAGAGAGAGAGAGAGAGAGAGAGAGAGAGAGAGAGAGTAATTTTGTATGGTGGATGTGAAGATCGATTTAGAGATTTTGCTTCGAATTTTATGCTTAGCATATGGCACGAATAATAAACAACCAAACTAGCACATTAATATTATTAGAGAAAAGATAAGAATAGCTAGTGGGGTGATGGTTGAGGCACACAAATAGCACCCTCCATAGGAAAGATACATTATCTTCTGCACTGGGTTGAATGACGCTTCTTCTCAAAGATACAATGACGTACAAGCCTCCTTCTATGGAACGAAATAAACTCACGAATTGCTTGTTTTCTAACACTTGAAATATGAATAAATAGTTACAGCAAGTATATGAGAAAGGCTGGGCCGAATAGATGTAATTTGAACAAGAAGAAGCATTAGTGTGTAAATATTATAAGTACTCGAGTAAGATTGGAAGGCAGAAGTGAGAGATGGAAATATAGTCTTGTATATTTTGGAAGCAACAGCCAACGTTAATTTATAATCAATGTAAGTATATGTTAGTTTGTTAAGTGGAGTTCTGATTATGTGGAGGAAAAAAAGGAACTAGAGTCAAAATGGGTTTCAACAAACTCCCATGATCTGATATTGTGGTGAGATACAAGGAGAGAGTCTCTCCAACTAACCCAAATTCTGTTATTTACTTGGCGACAACTTAATAAAATATAAATGTAAAATTTCTAAAACAAAAAATATTAAATGTTAAATTAGAACAACAACAACTTCAGTTGGATATTGGACTTTGTCAATCTCAATGAGGAAATAATCAGCGACCCATGCACCGCGCGCCAAGCTCTTTGATACCACATGTGTAAACCATAATCACAAGGCCGTATAAATATGTAGTGGTGGAGAGCCCTGGACACCACCTAACACTGTCGCGAAACCATAGATTAATTTGTCGTCCAAAGGCCCTGGACAATTTTATCCCTCCCAAAACTATTCAAACATTCCAATTTCCTAAAGTGCCCTCCTCATGTGTCTAGATTGTTTGATGCAAAGAAGACAACAAAAGATTCCGACACGTATTTGAGTGTTTCGAATAAACTCCCTCTTACAGAGATGATTAGATCAACAGGCCAAAATCCCAACCAACAATTTGGCGACCACAAAAATAAAATCTCAGCAATCTTTTCCTCCTAATACTTCTTAAAGAAACACGCCAGACAAAGAAACTAAAAGTACTCAAATCATTCCAAGTCAATATACAAATGCACGGCCATAGATGCTCACGTGTATGGTGGTTTTAGAGCACAGCGGAAACATAACACGATTTTGGTTAGTGATAATTTGATGATTTTGCGAAAAGTAAAAATATCTATGATTCTGGAGTTTCAAATTGGCACTATAATGAATATATGTTGACAATTGATATTCAATACAAGCACTTCAATCCTCCTCTTCGACAATAATTCTTATGCCGATCCACCGTAACATTAAGGTAAAATGTCGATATCTCAAACTCATTTGGGCTACATGTAGTACAAAAACAATCAGATACGAACCACGTTATCAGTCACAAACCAAATCATAAAAAACAATCAGATACGAACCAGAAACAATCAGATACGAACCACGTTATCAAAAACAATCAGGTACGAACCACGTTATAAGTCACTGGCCAAATCATAAAAATACTTCGAAACAGTTTATAGCTAATGACAATGAAGCCACACCACAATGGTGAATTGGTGATAACTTCCTAGGAAAAAGCAACGTTGAACTTAGGTGAAAGTTGAATTATGACTACAACGACAACGTCAATTTTGAATAGTCCAAACCAAATGTCATATCCAAAAACGAACAAAAGGCAATTTTTACCAAAACTCGAAGCAATTTTCCGATGTAAAATACTTTACAGCAAAACAAACAGAGCCTTAGGCTCTGTTTTTTTGGGTTGAAAATGTTTTCTGGAAAAACTTTTTCAAGAAAATAAATTTTGTACCTTGATATTGGCACTACCCATTTTGATATTGACACTCCTTATTTTGTTTCTCTTAGGTGAAGTTACTACATCATCCTTGTACCTTGTAATTACATTTTTCTATTGCTTTTAAAATACAATGGTGTTTTAGTAACTTCACCTAATATAAACAAAAAAGGGAGTGCCGATATCAAAACGGAGAGTGCCAATATCAATTCCCTAAATTTTTTTCCTGGTGTTTCATTGCAATATGAAAACATTTTTTATTTTTTGGTAGACATGGAAAATCGTTAATATGATAAAATGACTAAAATTCCCATATTATTATTATTATTATTTTTTTTTAAAAAACAACCCACATCCTACACAAATAACAAAGAATATTCATGCCTATTAAAATGACCAAAACATCTAACAAACAATTGGATGAGAAAAGGGAGAAAGAAGCAAATACAAAAACTAATTGCCCACAGCCATGAACAGGGCTGAAAACATAAGCAAGGCCCTAATAAAGCAGCAATCTTCAAAGTAGCAGAAAATTTCAGAGACTTGGATCACTTCTTAGCAGCCATACGTAGCACCCATGACAGCAAAGACAGTCCACTTCTCATGTGGGATCCCACACACACACTTCCATTTCTGGATTGAATTTCAATGATCCGAACCCTTCAATGCATTTAAAATATGTTTTTAAGGGCTTACACGAGGATTTGTAATAAAAAAATAAAAAAAACCTAGTTGGATCAAGGCCTTTACAAACATCTTTTTTATGATCCTCATGTGGACCCTTAAAAACATGTTTTAAACAAATTGAATAGTTCGGATCATCGAAATTTTGATAAAAAAACGGGAGTCCCGCACAGAAGCCGTGTCCGGGATCCCCGATTGGATCCTACTTGTATGTATGCATGAATGTATATAGATAGCCCTGCTCCTGCTCCAGTATAGCCCATCTCCCCACGCAAAAATCTTGGATTTGTCCTTGCTCACTATAGAATACCTCAGAACTCATGACAAAGAAATGCTTTGAAATTCTGAAATGAATGAATACCCAGAACCCGAAAACGGCAGCAACCACCTATCATATCTCAAATGACGCTTCAAATTCTGAAATTCCAAGCAATAGACAGAACCAAGCAATAGCCAAAATACATCAAGCAGCGAGTAGCAAGCATCAGCAAACAAAATCAAGCAGCAAGCAGCAAGCAAAGCAAATTGCCTTGAATGTTTTTAGTTAAGGTGTGGCCACGGATAATTTTTGTTGTCCCAACAATCACGATCAATGCAAAGAAAATTGCCATCTACTGTAAATAGATCAATGTAGAGCATCAAAGAAACAAACTACTGAGTTGGATGATCTATAGCTGATGAACATACGAAATAAAACCTATCAACAAATGTAGTATTCCATAAATATAAATTGCTCCATTCAATATTAAACTAGATTACAAATTTGAGACAGTTCCAGAGAATAGTCAAGATTAAATGCCACAAGCCTGAGAAATACAACGTGAAATAAAGAAGTTGAGACCCAACAAACAAACAATGATTCTGGGACGTAGACCATTTATAGAAAGGGAACTTCAATGTCAACACTTTTAAGCTCCATTTATTTGGGGATGACCAATGGAATAAAGCAGAATTTGATCGTCAGGAGGATTGCCACGGCCTGCAAAACAAAGGGAAAAAGTAAATTAATATGGTACATATCAATCAGAATGTTTAGTTATATATGTGATCAGAATGTTCGTCTATAATAGGAACACCTAAAAATTTGATAAGATTTCAGCTTAAAACTCCTGGTCCTCATTACCAATACAAAAAAAAAAAAAAAAGTTGCACCCAATGTCTCAGACATTTCATTAAGCATGTAATACCCTAATCTGTACACACTTACTACTAGAAAAGCACTACCCAAGACATGGACAAACTCTTGCAAGACTGGCCCCTATTGTAAAGTTGCCTCATAACTGAAATAGTATGGTAATCGATTTCGATCAACCATTAGAAGAAATAACTTATTTAATAGCTATTGATGTCACAATTTCGCAAAACGGTACACAGTTCGAATTTGGCACAACAATGACTTGAAAATTTTGAAGAGAAAAGAAATTAGAGAAGTCTTGGATTCATGAACAAAAACACGATCAACAGATCAATGAATCCATGAACACATATACAAAATTGCTACAGTATACAAATAGATACATAGTATAGCGTTATAGATATAATCGATTGAAATAGAATGGGACAGAGATGCTGAGAGAGAGGGAAACGATAATGACAAAGAGCAAACCCTTCACCGAACATTTGCAAAGATAGCATAAGTGATATCAGCGGAAGAGAAATACTTGTGAGTAAAATCCTGGAATTCCTTTCCCACCAAAGATGGGAAAGAATTGCTGCCACGGAAGAGAAATACTTGTGAGTAAAATCCTGGAATTCCTTTCCCACCAAAGATGGGAAAGAATTGCTGCCAATGCCAGAAAGGCACTTGAAGAACCTCTAGGTTTTGTTTTTTTGTTTCGTCAGAGGACCTCTCTATTTATTTGCCTCATTTTCTTGCTGGTTTTGTAGAGGTGAGGAAGAATACTATATAGGGGTCCAATAGGACCCTGTAATGCTCATGATAGCCAACTGAAACAACTAATCAGTATATAATTATGGTTTGCATTGTACATTTACGTGTTTTTGGTTTGATTTTGTTAGACATTCAAAGCATTTTTTTCGACCATTGATGCTAGACTAATCACCCCTCATGCTAGAAGCACAATATATATATATATATATATATATATATATATATATATATATATATATATATATTAAACACCAATACCAGATACTGGATTTGGCCATGAAAGCCTCAAGTATGTGAGTATGGATTATTGTTTAGAACACGTGAATTAAGGATGAGAGAGATTTATAGATTTATAGGTTTATAACACCAATAAAGGGTTATACCGTTTTCCAATTTGGATGACCATCATCCCCTTCTGAAAGATCGGGCTTCATTTCTTGGTGTAATGCCAGAGCCTAGTATAATCTTCATGCTAGAAAGTGGAATATACATTTTGAAGATTAAAAACACTTGAACATACTACTATATTTGGGAGAGAGAGAGAGAGAGAGAGAGTCATCTGGATTATGATTTGTAAGACGAGAATCAGTTGTAAGATTTATACTGTAATTCTAGATGAATCAAGGAAGAGAGAGAGAGAGAGAGAGAGAATCGTTAATTTGTTTGGTTTCGCACTATGCCAAAAAAATTAGGGGGCAGATCACCTCCTATCTTTGTTCGGAGACCCTTTCAAACTCACTGAATTCGTGGATCACAACGGGTCTCAAAACATTGATCTAAATTGTTCATTTTGTAAATTTAAGTTATTTGGGTAAAAGAAATTTTTTAGAATACACTTATAAACAAATTAAAATGGTATATTAATTAATAAGTTGTTTAAGTTTAAAATCGTATTTATCGCTGAATAAAATATGAATAGTTCATTCTTCAATTCATCTTGAATCAAAATTGCTATTTGATAGTAGTGTTAATTTTCCCTACGGCATACATAATTGTAATCACTATTTTTGAAACCTTGGTGAGACTTGCAAACTCAGGTTTGGAGGAATTTTAAGATGCAGAAGTATGGAGATGATTTCCTCCTGAAAAATTGTTGCCCATAATGACAATTCAATTGTTCGTTTTGTAAAATGCACTGACAAAAACTAATTCCGGAAATTGATGCAACTTTGAATACATTTGCATCGTTTTCTCCAAAAAGGATGATGATAACTGCCAAATTATATACATGGAGACCCTTAAATCATATATTTTCTCTCCATTTTATATAAAGAATTACTCTAAGATCCATTATAGCTTTTTGTAACATGTCTAATCCACCTCTTAGTTCCATAACTTATCTAATCCACTTTTTTGCAACAATCATGCTACGATGTACAACCGTTTTGGCTCCAACCATTTACAACCTCTTCACATACATGTGGGGCCCACACAAAATTATGGGTGTAGGTCCCATGTGTATGTGAGAAGGTTGTAAATGGTTGGAGCCAAAATGGTTGTACAAATAGCATTTTTGTTTTTGCAATTTCTAAGATGTAAGGTCCACTCTCCATTTTTAATACACAAATATACCCAAACATTAAATTTAATACATAACATACTGTTGTCGGAAAGTTCACCAGAGCCAGAAAGTTACCTGTGCCGGAAAAGTTCGCTGGCATCGGAACAATCGCCGAAAAGTTGGACTTCGCCGAAAAAGTCGCTAGCTTTGAAAATAGTGTACTACACAGCTTGTCTTTCTTTTTCTATTAACAAGTTTGTACTATACAACTTTCAAAATTGTGTCCCTTCTCTTTCTTCTTTACTTTTTTCCATCTTCATCTTCGTGTAACTTTTGCCGACAAAGGCATCATCGCTGCTCTATTTTCCAAACTTTTTTCGCTTCTGCAACAAGTTCAAGCTATTAGCCGCTAACTCCAGAAATAGTCTGGTACGACCGAAATCTGTTGGTATGCCAGAACAGTCCGAGAACAACCTGTAAATTTGTTGGGACAAAATCAGACGTTAAACTTACAGGACGGAGCTGCTCGATTGTTGAAGAGTAGTTGGAAACATTGACGACGACACAGATTGGAATGGCTTTCCATTTGAACAGGGATTGTCCATCGCCGGAGTTGCAGAAAATGGTCGAACGACTTAATTTCAGCCACAAACGACAATGACAACGTGATTAGATCACGATTTGATCGTTTCTGCTGGAGTTTCACCGTGGTGGTGTTTGCCGGAGGTTCGCCGATTTCGCGATGGAGAGAGGAACGAGAGAGAGAGAGAGAGAGAGAGAGAGAGAGAGAGAGAGAGAGATTAGAGCCCAAGAATGACGTTTAGAGGTTCAGGACTGAATTTATATAGGTAGGGTATTGGAGTGTTGAGGTTAGGAAATTGGTATATTGGACTGGGGAGCAACTCTCCCTTTTATATTCTATTATAGGTTGACTTATTTAGGGCTAATTTGTGATTGTAAGTTTCCGGAGCCTTTTGCATAAATTAGACTTCACTTTAAAGCTTTAAGGAAACAAGAACGGATGATGGGGGGCGGGGGGCGATGGTCATCAAGAAATGAAGCTTGATCTTTCATAAGGGAATGACAGTTATCCAAATTGAAAAACGGTATGACCCTTTATTTGATAAAAATGATAAATGATAGTATTATAACTTTGAATCTTTATTAGAGTTGTTTTTGTTTCAGTCATATTTTTTCTCCCAATCATTATATTTTATTTTATCCCTCTCTTTTTCTACCATTTCCCTCCGCCAGCCCACCACACCCAACATTTCAAACCACATTCTCTTTCCGTACCTCCTCTCCTTCCCCCTGTTTGAAATTCAAAAGACCATAAAAAATGGGTACCGACATGGGCACGTGAGTTGATTGCTGAAGGCACGGGCACAACCATGCACTGGGAGATTACATCAAAAGGACGAATCATCCTATAAAAATGATCCACCAACAAAAAAAATGGAGGGGACTCAGTCCAAAGACTGTATCCCATACCAACTAAACCTCTCCTAGCATAACATGAGCAACTATGTTAGAAGATCATCGAACTACTCCCACGTCCTGGCCAGCCTCAGTTTTGCCATTAAACATGTCGACCACCAATTGCGAGTCGCTTTCCAAAATGACAGAGCTCAGCCCTATTTGGACCCATAACAATATGCCACTTCGAAGTGGTAATGCAAGTAAAAACCAAGGCCTTTCCAATTTGGAAGGAAAAATTAAGAGTTTGTTTTCATCCCGAATTACGACTCAAGTTGCACAGCTTCGGTATTTTGACCATAACTTACTCAATTATGTGTTTGAAGCGATTCAATTTGGGTTGGAAAGCTGGTTTTGGCTATAAGCAAAGTCATTATATATGCTGTGGTAAAATTCATCCAAAAATTCAGATAAATGAAAGTGTGACCACAAACACCGCAAAGACAAATTATAATAATTAAAAAATAAGCCTAAAATTTTAAAAATTAGGAATTACACAATTCAAATTGTTTTCACAGTGGGGTCCCTTCGAATTTTCACATGATTGAAAGGATTGAAAGGTACGTAGGTTTTAAATTTTGGGTCTTGCTTACATGAAGTACCCAAAAAATAAATAAAAAAATGCACGCCAATGTACATTTTACATTTTTCAACAAATTTACACCTACATTTGTCCATTACTTTTTAAATCTTAACATAAGCCCAGTGGATTTTTTTGTTTTTGGAATTTTCCTTAGATTTTATCATTGTTTCTATTTTTTAAAACGTAACAATATATAGTTAAAATAAAATTAGTCTCAACCCATAAGCAGAGGATAATGCTTAGTAATTCATCCACTTTTCAGAAACAGAAAAAAAGAAAGTAGAAGTAGAAAAAAAATTACAACCGATTCACCATGTATAAATTATTTTTGTGACATTCTAAATGGCATTTGCATTATTCTAATCGGGTTTACATTTAGTGCAAATATCACAATAGGGCACAATCTAATCGGGTTTACATTTGGGGGGCTGATCTATTATACTAATTTTGGCTCATGCGCTTTGCACGTAGCCGTGTGCTAATTGACATTCTCAATATTTTTACATCACAGTTGGTTGCATATCGTAACAGTAAACCACGAACAAGCGAACACCAATATTGAACACTGATGTTTCAATCAACACCAAAATTGAACAAGTGATTTTCATTGAAACATCAATGTCAGTCCCCAAGCTAGAAGGACAAGTCTAACAAAAAACATGCATCTCATTTCCAAAGTGCCCCGTCCAAGGCTAAAGAAGAGGGTCCTATGAGAAGTGCTTTTCCAAACTCTTCAAAAAATTCCATTTGGGCCATGCGAATAACCACATTACTCCCACACAAACTGAAGAAGTTAGCCCCATCAAGAAAGGTCATTCGGATCACTTACACTCCCCCTTTATGCCTTCATCTGAGATAGCTGCAGTCTGGTCCTTCCTGCATGATACTTGGGTGATCTTTACAAGATCATGGGCTTCATCAAGGAACAATCAACCACTCTAGAGACCACAACCAGAAATAGGGCAATTAATAGCTACTGAAAAGTGTGAACAAACGAACCATCAACCAATCTAGAGATAGATTATTTCTCAAAAAGCAAGGACATGTTAGAAACAAATCCACTATGCCAAGTTCCTCGGCTAATGCCCGCAGTGCAAATTGTTAGCTATTTGGTGAATGCCTACCAGATAAGTATGCAACTGACGAACCTATACCCAAGTTTAGTAAATAATCCTCCATATACAAAGCCCTACCTGTACCGATAGGAGTCATTGTAGAGTACTTGCCCAATTGCATCTTAGCTCATTCCAAATTTTGGTTGCAAAAAAAGTCAACAGGGAATTAATACATATTTGATACAACCTAAATCTAACAAAACATTACCAAAGAAAGAAATAAAAAACTGGAGTTGAGACTTTGAGAATATGTGTACTCCAAACCAAAACGGTCCAAAACTTTTCCCCAATAGCTTCCTTTCTTTCTATGGAATCTGGATCCTGTTTTAAAAGAAAATAATTTGCAAGGTAATTGACCCCTCATGATATGTCGCTCCACCATGGTAGGGCCTAGCATTTTTCATTTCAACAAAACCTTGAGGGAAATATGTGAATTTGAGATTTCGGAAGGAAATTATCAATCAGCAGAACACGGAATCATTTTGAATAGCAGTGAATTCAGATTCCCAGCCCTTCCCAATAACCAAAATCTTCTGGAAGGTATGCACACATTCAGAATCAAACCCTTACAAAAATAAAGGAGTAGCATCTAACCATTAAATCAAGCAATAGAATATATGTCAGCCCGAAATTAGGCCTTTAATTGTTTTTTCTACTTTCCCCCCATCTTTTGCATTTTGATTATCCCTCCTTTTTCCAGTTTGTTGCTGCCCCTCTTGCCACCTTTCAATGAATTGTCCTTCATTAATTACCAATCTTAGAAAACTATCAGAGACCAACCGGAGTTGGATAATTCTGACAGGTAAAAAGGCTGGATTATCATTCTCCATAGACTCCTCTCAATGAAATTGATTTTCTCACGGTTTATATATACTGACATACTATTCCAGAAGTGCTGCCAAACTTGAAATTGGCTACAGCGACAGCCTGGCTGTGTTTATCAAGACTTTTTACCAATTTATTATGCAAATGTTCCCATTTTCAAAACAAAAATAACACTCATATGCTGAAATCAAGTGAAAAATGATATAATTCAAGGTTAATAGATAAGACATGACCATGCTCCAATCTGTAATAGTAATGCAAATCAAAATTGACATCCAAACTACAATGCAAAGTTGTAAAAGGCAAGCCTAGGCTCAACCTCACTCTTGGCGCCTGGAGGGGTCCAGCCGAGGAGAGGCCTAGGTGACGAAGGTGGGCACTTGATGAGCAACCAAATTTATTTCTAAAGGAAATGTTACTAAGGTCTAAACCTAAGGGCTAATGATCCTCATACATCAGTACACACGTTGTTACTAGTCTACTGTGCTGACCATTTCACTAATATGCTGGCCACTGCTTTCGTGTTGGTGAGGCTTTAAGACAAAATTTAGTCATTCTAAGTAATCTTATGAATATAGGGGCTAAATATGTCCTTTCTACCAACTATCCTAGCCAAAGCAGTAAGCACAATTAGGAACTGCACAACTACAATCAAGCCTCCAATGTGTCGAGACAAGGATCTAAAATTCATAATTGTTTGTTTGTAATAGAAGACAGAACTATTAAGCAAAAATGGGAAATTGGAAATTAGGACCCAAACTAGGACAGATCATAGAGTGAAGCCGGCAAATTGAAAGCTGTAAAATACCGAAATAGTGATCTCAGAAGTCAAAACTAATAGGATGGCAGTAGGAACTGGAAAGTAGGTCCTAATTCAACCCCCTCAAATCCTATAAACAGTCCAGTAATAGGTATGAGTCATATGACGATAGAGGAGCTTTGCAAACAAGATGAACAGTATAAAGAGCAATCCGAACCATATGCCATTCAGTTGCTAATTTAGATTAGAAGCACTTAAAGGTTATATCTTCAATTCCAATTTCAGACGACAGAGTCCTTGTAAAGTACAAGGAAGATCATGACACGACATCACACACAGAGGACTGATAACGGGCCAGTTTAACTGTAGAAAAATAAAGGCACTGGGTTTATGGTGCTTAATTGTACCACTTTCAAGAGGTAAAATGTGTCCAGAACCTCTTAGCTGTAGAAACATAATGGCCTAATGTGAAATAGAAACAAGGTAAGCTACACCTACGATGTTCAACTTTGAACATCTGAACCCATGTGAGAGAGCTGGGTGTGGTGGGAGCACTTTTAAAATTGAAACTTAGAGTAGATATACTAAAAAACACACTCGTTGATAGTAGCACCAATGACGAATGTAGCAGCTACTAATGTAGTATTCCACACAATATGGTTGTTTTTCCATCACTGATAGCCTAGGGCTTTCCAATAGGATGGAAACGACATATATCTTGTATTGTAAAGAAAGAATAAGTAAACATAGGCACACATTAGTGTAGCATCATTCAAACTGAGTATTAAAGAACACCAATAGATAAATAGAGATATCCCTCAAAAAGGAAAAAATGGAAAGCATAACTTTACAAAGAAATAGCAACACACACCACATATATGACACAGCTGGCCAAATACATAAATGAAAACAAAATAAGAAAGGCAGCTTGCATGAAGAAAGAGGAGCACCCAATAGAAGTGAATTTATATCCCCAAATATGATCCGCTGGATAATTTTGCCCCTACACAGTCACATTACGTATTAACAAGAAGGGTTTGGAAAAGCCTGTGGTGGTCGGGGCACATGAGACTGCAATCTGCTTAGGAACAATATGCCTCCTCTTGCGATTGGTTGAATGGTACTCCATCTCAAGACCTTAAAGCTTGCTTTTGTGCAGCAAATCGAAACTCACGAAAGCAGACACTCAAAGAAAAATAAAACACAAAAATGGGCGACTATGAGGGTTGATACAGCACATGGGAAGGGTAAAAAGAGAGGATTTTTAGTTTTTCTCAAAAGTGATTCGGCTGTGATCTCTCTTCCTCTCTCTGTGGAAGTATGTTCACTAATACATGGAGGGGTTGTTAGTAAAATAACAAATTGTCCTATTAATTTGGAGAAATGAAAGTGCATATGCAATTGACCAATTCCAAAAATCTTCCCATGTAAACAATCTGAGGTTCACATCAGGGCGACCACAAACAGCTCAAAGACAAATTATAATAACTAAAAAATAAGGTTAAAATTTAAAAAATTAGAGATAACACTGTTCAAATTGTTTTCACACTTGGTTCCCTTGGAATTTTTGCATTCGATTTTACTTTGTCTAAGCTCATAGGAGTAAAAGATAGATAGGTTAAGATTCAAAGGTATGTAAGTTTTAAATTTTGGGTCTTGCTTACAATAAGTACAGGAAAAGACAAAAAAAAAAAAAAAATGCACCCCAGTGTATATTTTACATTTTTTAATAGATTTACACCTATTTTCATACATTGTTCATGAATTTCAATACCCTTTTTAAATCTTATTATAAGCTGACTGGTTTTTTTTTTTTGAATTTTACATAGATTTTATAGTTTCTACTTTTTAAAACATAACCATGGTTAAAATTAGAGTTGGCAAATGGGTGGGTTGGATTGGGTTTGTGTGGATTGCATTGGGTGACGGCTTGAATTATGGGTGGGTTGAATATGCTCTGTTATCTTCCTTTGCTAAAAAAAAAGGCCTTACCCAACTAACATTACCGAAACCACCAGGCGTTTAAAAGCCTTACCCAACTAACATTACAGCAATAACCAAGCATTTGAAAGACCAATCGAACCGTAGCTACGAGACTCAAACTAATAGCCGAATTTTTTTGTCTTTATTCACTAAAAGCCAAGTTGTTATTATGATAAAGTCGGGCAGAATTTTTACAATAGAGTGTATTTATAAGCCCCACTCTAGTCTAACCTTAACTATTTGGTCTTGCTGCCCAGCCACAACAGTTGAATTCGTGATGGCCTAGATGCCTAGCTCCATTTCGCTCGATTGTCATTTAGCCTTCATTCTCGGCACCTCACCATAAGAGCCACAAGTTCGAACAAAAATTACAACCGATTTACCATGCATGAATTATTTATTTATTTGTTACATTTTAAATGGCATTTGCATTATTCTAATCAGTTTACATTTAGTGCAAATGTCACAATGGGAGCACAATCTATAGCATTGGAAGCATTCTGAAGCGAGGTTTTGAATCCTGTTCTGAACTGGCCTGTACATACCAATTTTTTTGAGTAAACGGTAACCTTACCAGCCACTACCGTGCCGGTTCCAATACCTGTGCTTACTGAGAGTACCACAGATTTTGGCTGATCTCGGACAAGAAGACGGTATGTACTTTGATTTTGGCCAGTATTTTGCACTGCACGAGATCGAGAGAGGGAATGAGAGCCAGATCGAGAGAGGGTGAGGGAGAGAGACTTGGTGCCATGCTCTTCATCAGTGGAGACTAGTAATCGCTGCTGCTGTGGCCTCTTGTTTGTTCTATTTTACTAGTTTTGGCCAACGTGCTTCGTGCATAGCCGTTTGCTCATTGACGTTCTCCATATTTTTACATTATGGTTGGTTGTAATAATTTCTTTCATGCTTTCTTTGAATTGAAACTAACCAATTTACTATATAGTAACAAAAGAGTACATTATTAAAGACTTGCATGGGTATTGCTACCAAATATGCCTATGCATTTCACATTCGATTTCCTAACTGATCCAAACAAAAAAGCATTACTGTCTTTATTTCCTGAAAATTATACCCTAACAGTAAACCACAAACAAACGAACAAGATCAATGTCAATCCCCAAGCTAGAAGGACAAGCCTAATTAAAAAAAAGAAAAAATGCGTCTCATTTCCATACTTCTCTCTGAGGCTAAACATGAGGGTTCTATGGGAAGTGCTTTTCCGAACTCTTCAAAAAATTTCATTTGGGCCATGCGAATAACCACATTATTCCCACACTAACAGAAGAAATTAGCCCCATCAAGAAAGGTCATTCGGATCACTTAAACCTCCCCATTATGGCTTTATCTGAGATAGCCAATAGCCTGCATTACACTTTGGTGACCTTCACAATATCAGGGGCCTCATCAAATGAGTACCCTTTTCCATTTGTTTGTTTTCATTTTTGAAAACATTTCTTTTCCTCAATATCGATTAATATTTTTATATCATATTTGCCTGAGGACTAAAAAAATATGAAAAAAAGGGAAGAAAAATATTCATTAATTAACAACAAAACTAAATTACAGAATAAACAAAAATCCAAACCCAACACAAAGAAAGGAATACCTTTTTATCCCCATCAATTATAGAACTCAATAAAAACATATTTCTACCAAATTACGTATATTGTTTACATATATATATATATATATATACACAATACAAACATATTTCTACCAAATTACGGACAACTAAAACACATATGATTACCATATCCAAGATATAAAATAGCTAAAAGAGTGGCTTATCAAGGAGAAATCAGAAATCACGAAAAACAAGTTAAGAACAAGTATCCTAGAACTAACCACCAATGGAAATTTTTACCCTCGCCAAACTATTCAAAACTGCATTCTGATTTCCCAAAGTGCCCTCCCCATGTGTCTAGAGTGTCTAATGAAAATAAGACAACAAAAGATTCGGACATGTGGTTGAGTTTTTTAACATGAACCCATATGTCTCCGAAATGTCCATGCTTCTGAGTCTTGGGCACTTGAGTGGCCTTCATAAAAAGTAAAAACCGATCACCAGAAGCAGATAGATTTCAGCTTGCGTACCTCATGTGCTGAGTCACAGGTTCTGATTACATTCTTTAAAATGATTATTGAAATTTCAAACCATCTTTTCTTCTTCTTTGCTGAGCTTACAATTCCTCCAGTCAGCCCTGTCAGCTTTGTTCAGCAAGCCTACCAAAACCTGTGTTGCACACAGAATCAACTTGATTAGTCAAAACCACAGAATTAACTCTCTCTCATAGAGATGATTAGATCAACAAGCCAAAATCCCAACCAACCAATTTGTTGACCAAAAATTGAAATGTCAGCAAACTTTTCCTCCTATTGCTTCATAAAGAAACACACCAGACAGAGAAACTAAAAGTACTCGAATCATTCCGAGTCAATATACAAATGCAGCATGGCCATAGATGCTCATGTGTACAAGGGTGTAAGAGCAACTGTGGAAACATGACTTAACACCATTTTGGTTAGCAATAATTTGATGATTTTGCAAAAAGTAAAAAAAGCTCTGCCTATGATTCTGTAGTTTTGGATTGGCACTATAATGCACATATGTTGAGATCCAATACAAGCACTTCATTCCTCCTCATCGACTGAAATTATAATGGCGATTCACCATAACATTTAAGGAAAATGTTGATATCTCAAACTCATTTGAGCTACATTTAGTACAAAAACATTCAGATACGAACCACGTCATCAGTTGGGTCAAGTAGTACCTTTTCAGGCTGTCCTGGAATCCAATTAACTCCATTTCACACCAGGGGGAGATGCAAGGGTAGTAGGTATGTGTTCAATGGGTATAACTAGAACATGATCTTCAACTAGGGGTCCTAGACCAAGGGACAGTAGTAGTGTTCCCCTGTACTTGTGATTAAATGTGACTCCAAACTTGGACTTGATAAACAAAACCAGCAATCTCTTGACCTGAGCACAAGAGGGGTGGTCATTCCATGGATTAACTAGTCAAGAAAATCAGAAGTCGGATATTTGAACGTGGATTAGTGACACATTAAAAAAACTGACACATCTTGAACTAAACAAAACAAATTGGTATGACTAGTCACAGTAAACCATATGGAGTGATTGCCAAATTAAACCAACCTTTCAGAGTTCGCATTTCCCGATCTAGATATCTTGCTAGTAAAGCCATTATCTTCTATCTGTAAACTGTGCTTAAAATTGCAATCTGGGCCCCTTTCACACTTGCCTTTGTCGAGAAAATCAAAGCACACACCTCATAAATGTTGTTCCTTTGCGCCTTCATCATGCTGAAAGTAGCATTTCTCTCCTCAATCGCAGGAACCAGAGGACAGATATTTAAAGCAAAGCTTATTGCCATCACCATCACCATGATTCTGCCGTTTCTGGGACGTATCATACCGCCAATATTGTGAGTCAGAGGCACTATCACTAGCTCTCTTTGCTGCTCTACCAGTAGTATTGGCTGCTTTCTTAGCAGATGAAAAGGGAAAGAAGGTAGTATTTGTTGTCTTCATGCTACTCTCAGAAGCACACATAATAGATGCTGGAGTAGGAGATATTGCATGGAAGAATTTCTGAGCAGGAGCCAGAATCAAGTGTTAACAACTAGAAGCCAAATTCAGTCCATGCAGAAATAGAAAAGCGACTTACATATATTGTAAGCAACTTTCACAGAAAAAAAAAACTCATTTGCTTTAGTTTTCCCCAGTTTACAACAATGAGTTGAAATAGAAATAAGAAGAAATGAAAGTAGTAATTTTGCAGCTTGTATATAATCCAGAATACATAAATTGTACCCTAAAACAAATGCCACTAGCAAGCACCAGATGCATCAGATCAAAACTGTACAAAAGGCATCTCACTGAATTTTCCAGCACAAGATAAAAGTAAAGAAGACTACCCTCCGTCGTAGGTTAAAACTTTAACTATGACCAATAAGCAACACTAAATACCATCCTGTTCACAACTGTCAACTTGTGAGGACTTAAATGTTCACAAACGTGAGCATTTACTCTAGAAAATATAGTTTCAGAAGAAAGCTCAACAGAAACAAATCGGTCACTTGATGCACATTCAGGACAAATTTCCCAAAGGAGGAAACCAATAGAAAAGAAAAGATAGGAAAAACAATCAAACAACAGAAAATAATGCGCAGAAGAAAATAGCCAGACATGTTTGTCGTTGTTTCCAACAGGAGCAAGACCTAAGAAACGTGTTACATGTACAACTTCAACATTGGTATACAGTTCTCGAGCATAAAATACACCCTTCGTAGTTGCAACACGGTAGCTACAATAGAGTACCAAGATTTAATCAGGAAAAAAGGTTATATTAGAACCTGAATTTAGGCCACAAAGCAGATCAAAAAGTACCCAATCATGAAGAAATGGCAATGAGATGCTATCTTGCTATATCCAACTATCCATTTGTTCTGAGATTGGGGCAGGCCTGCCAACCTTCAACATTGTTACCATCTTTTCGTGTTCTACTTTTGAATATCACATAAACTAACCAAGCTTCCTACAGCCAAAGGTAAACAAGCTTATTAGCTTACTCCAATAAATAATGAGAACCAATATTTTGAAGTTGCTTTAAATAGGCAGACAAATTACATGAAGGCACGGTTTCCCAGTTGAATCAAGAGCTTCCAGAGACAATGCTAAAACACGAGATACTTGAAGGCAAAGATACAGAAGGCGATATATCAAGACAGGGTTGTTCAGTCAAAACAAAAACAAACTGACACACTATATGCGGTGATACATAACAGAGACACATGACCCTTGTTCAAAAGGTACTTTTGTTATTCGTGCTTTCTTTCTGGAATGATATTCTCCCAAGGAGCTTCAAACCTAATTCAATAATGGAGCAAAAAAAAATAAAAATACAGTGACTAAAATAGAAAAAGCAGCTGGGCAATACTTACCAAGGCTTGATCTCTGCTAGTAATTCTGATATAGTGGAACTGCTACCATATGAATCAAAGGCTTCTAGAGGAAGATCAGATGTAACAACTCTATTTGTGATGCCATGTGGCCATTCATTAGTATGTCCAGTTAAGGAAGTGAAGGAAGCAGAAACCATAACCAGAAATAGAGCAATTAACAGCTACTGAAAAGTACGAAAAAATAAACAATCGGCCACCTTAGAGAAGATCGTTTCTCAAAAAGTAAGGATATGTTCAGAACAAATCCACTATGCCAGGTTCCTCAGCAAATGCCTGCAGTGCATCAACATCATCTTGGCTGTATGTTCTAAATTGTTGGCTACTAGTTGAATGCCTTACCAGATAAGTATGCCACTGACAAACCTATACACAAGTTTAGTACAAGAGCCACCTTATATAAACTAGGGGCCATGCGATAGGAGTCGTAATAGAGTACTTGCCTCATTTCATCCCACTTCATCTCAAATTTGGTTTCATAACAGATTTCGTAGAACCTAAATCTAACAAAACGTTACCAAAGACATAAATAACAAGAGTTGAGAATTAGTGGTTGCATTCCAAACCAAAACAGGCCGAAACTTATTCCCTGGTAGTTTCCTTACTTTCTATGGAATTTTGATCGTCCTTCAAAAGAAAATACTATCCAAACAAATTGAGCCCTCATGACATGTCCTCCAACTTCCATCTGGCCTACCATTTTTCATTTCAGCAAAACCTTGAAGGAAATATGTGAATGTGAGATTTAGGAAGGAGTATCAGTAAGCAGATGCCAAAATCAGTTGGAGTAGCAGTGAATTCAGTTTCCTAGCCCTCCTCACTACCAAAACATTGTGGAAGGTATGCAGACATTCTGAATCAAACCTCAAATAAAAGGGCAGCACCTAATAATTAGACCAACCAACAGAATATGTGCTGGTCCGTAACTAGGCCTTTAGTTGTTTTTGTTTACTTTTGTCCCGTCTCTTCCGTACTTAAAATTAACTATTCTCCATTATTTTTCCACTTGGGTGATGCCCCTCTTGCCACCTTTTAATGCATTCACCTTGATTGCCTATCTCAAAAACTATTAGACACCAACAAGGTAACCTAACATCTGGAGTTGGATAATTCTGGCAGGTAAAAGGCACGCTTATCAAGCTCTATACACTCCTCTCATTGAAATTGATTTTGTCACGGATTATAGATTCGGACAAACTATACTACCATCTGCAATGCCAATCATGCAATCGGCTACAGCAATAGCCTGACCCTGTTTTTCAATACTTGTAACAAATTTATTATGCAAATGTTCCCAATTTCAAAAAAGGGAAAAAGAAAAACACCCATCAAGTAAAATCAAGTGAAAAATGCTATAATTCAAGGTAAATATATAAGACATAACCGTACTACAATCTGTAGTGCAAATCAAAACTGACATCCTAACTACAATGCCTAGTTGTAAAAGGCACACCTATGCTCAGGCTCACTCCTGGTGCTTGGAGGGAGTCAAAGCGAGGCGACTTGACAAAGGCTAGGCCTAGGCAATGAAGCATGGGCCTGGTGAGTCTCTTTCAATTACACCAAATTTATTCCTAAGGAAATGCAACTAAGGTCTTAACCTAAGGTCTAATGATTCTCGTACACAAGTACACCACATCGATCTCTTGTCTCTCCATTGAACAACTCGAACCAAACATTCTCTCTCGGCCTCTGTTTGTTATTTTTGCAAGAAAGTCTTTTATTGAATTTAACATTTAGTTCTATATACACGAATTGTTGACTATCAGCATTTGATATTTGGTAGATGATTTGATGGATTTTTTACATAGTACACTTTCTGAACTTCATTGGTTTAGTATTTACATAAAAAATAGGTTTATGCTACTTTTGCTATTTTCTCTCGCCTGAATGCACCTTGCTTCAATAAGGCTTGTGCCTAATCACTACAGACCTTTGCGCTTCAGTGTGCCTCTTGCTCTTAATAACTATACCATATCACAACAAGATACATAGATTGCCTAATTTAAGTTGACAGAATTTTTTAGTTTTCAATATCTCAGGGTGTTGATCTTTTTAAAAAAGATATCTCAGGTGTCCGCGCTAGTATTATACAATCTGTTATGGATCAATTAACATGTGTGTTACTTGATAAGACATGCAAGTCAAATAGGTGAAGTTATCATTAAATTATACATTACGCACAAATGAGCTGCCAAGGAAAAAGTTAATAGATAGTCCATACAAAGGCAAACAACTGATCAAGGCAACTAGAAGATTAAAACATGGAGTCTATGTGGTTGTCCATAAGAAAGTAGGGAACAACATTAATCAGTAAAGATACTCTGCCTTAAACCCCTAAGAAAGTAGTCTTCAGACCTTTAAACTTTAACAAGAAGTCATTAATGGATAACTCATTTGACACACTCTTGCATTTTTTTGCAAAGGACACATCTTAGCTAGATCTAGCACCTCAACTGAATCAATGCAAGAGGATCAATTATGTGTGTTGGTAAAACGATTATAAGGAAAAAAAGTAGGGGCGCATAATTGTTTAAGACAAAATCTTTCCAAAATGCAGTAATGTACATACCAATATGACTATGAGGTGTCCTGTACCAACTCTGCAATCCAAAATTAAACCAAACTGCACTATACGTTATTCAATCTAAAATTAAACCAAACTGCATTATCTTTCAGCCAATTTGCATTTTTGTTTGTTGAAATACAAGTCTTGACATGTCATGTATTCTTTTAGTAGAAATACCAAGTTACTAACACATTGTTCAGTTTGGGTCTTGATATGCAAATTTAAATTTTTGTTACCCCTATTTCCATCCAATCATTATCCTATATTTTCAATCATTTTTCTCTTTCTTTCTCCAATCATTGCCCCCTATTTCCAATTATTACCCTTATTTTACTCTTCACTCAAAATCCAAAACCCAAACCCAAAACCAAACAAGGCCTAACAAACTCCTTGTTATTGATCCAATCTGTACTAAAAGTGGTTACCAGGATTAGGAATTAGCACTTCACTAAAATTACAAACTAGCTATTGGGGACATATGAACAAACACATACCGGCGAGAATCATAAGTTAGCAAAATCTAAAGTTTAGACTACGTACTAGCCCGTGTAACAAATTCTGGTTCATAACCAAAATGTCAGGCGGTTAACTCATGTTTTGAGTCCTTAGTGTAATACACCAGATTTGGGGATAGAAATTAGTTAGTCCAACAGTGAAAGTCTACATGGGTGATCTTGGGCATATAACAATCCATAGAGACTACTAGTGCCTTAGGCTTAAGCATTTTGGGCCATGTGGTGTGCCTTGGCCTTTACTCTCGTCTTCTACTCTAAGGTGGTTGAATTAGCCAAATCTAAAAGCCCAAACTGACTATAAAACGCAAAAAGCCTTTTTCTTTCCGCAGTTAGAGGCAAATTAGTGGGTTAAAAACGTCAACCTCCAAGCTTCCAAATCTCCCGCTCGGAAGCCGAGAGGTACCACCAGATGAGCTGAAAAGTTACATCTAAACACCCAAAAGTCTTAAACTATACAAGCTTTAAAGTTCAGCAAGCATGTAAGAAATATGTCATCGAGATTAGAGATTAGTTAATCCAGCTACGGGAAAGAGTAGAGAAATCATATGGGATGGCTAAGAAAGCGGTACCTGTTCTTAATGTGGTCGGAGCTGCCGAATTGCTCACCTTTGTCGGAGATAATTCTGATCGGACGGAAAAGTACAGGGTCACAGCGAGGCAGAGAGCTTCAAAGGGATCGACGTAGTTTCCCTCCTGCAAATACGAGTTGGATGGAATGGGTTTTATGGTTTTGATTCAATGTAACAAGACCTATTTTAAGAAACTTAAATTCACTAAGATCAAGTACGAATCTGAATCAAATTGATATGATTAATTTTCATGATTTAGTTTCAAACACAATATTCAAAGTAAATGTCTCAGATCATCAAAATATTCCTGGGATTGGTAGAAATTGTCCATACATTCTCCGGTGAAATATTTTTTTCCGTTAAACGTCTCTCCTAAGGGAAAACTGGGTTGAGGGTTTTGATTTAGTGAAACCAAACCTATTGCAAGAAACAGAAATTCACACAGATTAAGCACCATTTTATATTTTTTGAATTTGATATTTTCACATGATATTTATGATTATAATTTATATCTAATTAACGTATCAGATTATTAAAATATGGTTCATATACGTAGTAATTGTCCTTGAAATACCCAACCTGAATGTTAATTTTACACGACGCCGTTTCTAGGGGTATGACACAGATTCAACCTGTGTCATGACGTGGAAAATATTTTTAAATTAACCCCTTAATTCTTTTCCTTTTCCTTTTTTCTTTTTCCAAGCCAACACAGGCTTCCCCTTCTTCTGCTCCCTCTGTAATCGACCTCCTCCAGCAGCCTGTCTACCGCCGGTGACCAATCCGGCAGCCATCTCTCCAATCAGTCGTGTGAAAGATGCGAGATTGCATTGATCTTTCAAAGGGAAGGTCATCTTGGAGTTGGATATGAAACAGGTTTGCGTTTTAATCCAGTGGAACAAACCAAACCCCATTTTACGAAAAACAATTATATTAAGATCAGTAACTATTCTATACACACAATATATTTGCTGAAATGTCAAGGCGATTTTTTCTATTGGTTGTAGATCCTTATTTTTTGGGGAACGGAGACATTGTCAAGAGCTGGGATGTTTAGTGTTCTAAAAGGTATAGCTGTGGATGTGAATGGTGGAGTATTTTAAGCTTTCTTCTTTTCGTGGTACACTTTGTTTTCAATAGGGAAACCATCCTTGATATTGATGATGCGTATGACTGATAGTTTTGTGAATAGACTGCAATTGTTAGTCGGTAACCATCTAAGAAGCATTGATGCGGGCACAGAGACTTAATTTATCAAAAGAGGCATGGACACCGACATGGGCATGAATAGGAGACCCAACAATCGGACAGATAGCTATTAATATATGGAGACATGTACATGACAAGGGATTTGGCAAAATTTATGTTGTATAGAAGAATGGAAGTGAACTTTCCATACAGAAACCGCCAAAATGTATAACTATGTTACAACTCTTATTGTCGTATTTTTACATTTTATTTGGTGAAAATTCATTTGCTTGTACTTTTTTTCATTGTGTTTTTGGAATAGAAATGAGTTTCCAATATTAAGAATTGGTCCCGGTCATGTTTCCATTTGCGTCCAAGCTGAGACAAGGGTGTCCCTGGTGTGTCTTATGCTTAAAGATAATTAAATTTCTTTACATTTTATTTGGCACGGATGTTGCTTTAAGACCAAGCTATGGTGTTTGCTCACAAACTGAAATTATGAAGCATTCTCTTGATGAGGTCACGGATGTGTGTTTGTTCTTGTTTCTATAATTTTAGCTTTGTAGTCTCATGCGAATGCATCAAAAGTGGGATAATGGCTCTCTGACCCTTGCTTCTCTTGACTATTTTGATATCTTCATATTCGATCTTATTTCTATTTGCTACTAGTGGTGGCGCTGGTGACTATACTTAGTGATTTAATTGCACATTCGGATGTTTATCAACCATGATTATAATTATTTACCCATTGCATGTCGGCTCTCACTGTCTGATTGCTCATATTAGACTTAGGATTCAATGAGATTTCTTGTTGGACCTCATTTCAGCATTTAGATGCCACAATTGGAGGAATTACTAATATGATTTACAACCGCATCAGCAAAGCATGAAAAACTTCGCCCAACTAAATTTGGCCTGAGGTCATTAGTTTTCTTTTAAGAGTTTTGATTTTCTCATTTGAGTTTTTTGGGAACAAACCTACCTCTGTGATGTTCCTTTCTTGGTTCTCTAAAGCTTCTTAAGAATTCATTTTTGTCTTCAACTTCTTTGTTGCCTGGTTGTATTGTTACGTGTAAAAATCATCATTTACTTGCAATGCTTGATGTATTAGAATTTTGAACCGAGGATAAATAGAAATAACATGGGAGGGCTTAATGTTCGCTTCAAGCCAAGGAGGCCTTAACTTCAGTTGTGTGAACGGCTTGAACAAAAGCATCAAAACATGGATCTACTCTTTCGAATGGCCTGCGGCTCTTATGTTCCCATTAAGGTATTCACAGCTTTTTGCTTTTGAGTTCTTGAGATTGGTTACCAATTTAATTGTCAAAATGAATTGTTTATGAAGATGGAACAAATGCTTTCCATGTCCAAGTAGTTAATTCTCCCTCACCTTATCCCCTCCCAAAAAATGGAAACCCATACAAAAACTCTTTTCTTGAGTGTTCTTCAGCTTCATTTTTTTACATCGATTCAGCACAGGGCGATAGCTGCCCAACCTTTCTACTGCAACGAGTGCTGACTATCTTGCAGATAAAAGTCTACATTAAAACCAAGCATGTTTAGTGCTGCACAAAAGCATCAAAATGCACATTATTAATGTTGAACCCAGTAAGATATCACAAAGTTAATTTTCATAGCTATATTTCAGGTCTTTTTATTTGAAGATCAGGATGCTCTGTTTATCTGGATTTGATATATGAGGTTCTAATGGGAAACCTGAATCCGCACCTGATGTCTGTGTTTGTATGCATACTTGTTAGTTCTTGATTTGTCAGTATTTTTCTCCTGAACATTCATTTTGGTGCTTGGCAAATGCATTTTAACTTAAAATCATGTTCTGATATACTAGTGCTGCAGGAACATGTCATTAATAAAGATAGTTCTCTCATCTCATTTTTATATCATTGTCATGCCAAATTCCTTCTGAGTTTATCCAGAGGAGAATACGGGTCCCTGCAAGTTGACTACTTCACTTTCTCATCCAGCATTGCAGATAACATGAGATCTGCTTCTCTTGTGGTTTGTCACACAGGTACCTTCTTCCCACATGTTTATCTTTTACTTCCTATTCTTGAATATTGCCTGAACTACATGTTACGGTGAATGATTATGTGCCGACAAAGTATTTTGATAGCGTCATATTCATTCCTATTTCTATTTGCTACTAGTGGTGGCCTTGGTGGCTATACATAGTGATTTAATTGCACATTCCGATGTTTAGCCATTTTCATATCAACCATGATTACAATTGTTTACCCCTTGCACATCGGCTCTCACTGTCTGATTGGTCATATTAGACTTAGGATTGAATGAGATTTCCTGTTGGACCTCATTTCAGCATTTGGATGCTACAATTGGAGGAATTACTGATGTGATTGACAACCACATCAGCAAAGCATGAAAAACTTTTCCAACTAAATGTGGCCTGAGGTCATTAGTTTTCTTTTAAGAGTTTTGATTTTCTCATTTCAGTTATTTGGGAACCAGCCTGCCTCTATGATGTTGCTTTCCCGCTTCTTTGAAGCTTCTTAAGAATTCATTTTTGTCTTCAACTTCTTCGTTGCTTGGTTTTATTGTTACGTGTAAAAATCATCATTTACTTGCAATGCTTGACGTATTAGAATTGTGAACTGAGGATAAATAGAAACAACATGGGAGGGCTTAATGATCGCTTGAAGCCAAGGAGCACAGCTTTTGTGACTGTGGGAACAACTTGTTTCGAAGCTTTTGATCAAGCGGTTGACACAACTGAAGTTAAGGAAGAGTTATTTTGGAAAGGTTACATGGATCTACTTATTCGAATGGCCCGCAAATCTTATTTTCCCATTACGATATTCACAATCTTTTGTTGCTTTTTTCTTTTGAGTAATTGAGATTGGTTACCAAGTTAATTATCGAAATGGAATTGCTTATGAAGATTGAACAAATGCTTTCCATGTCTGATTAGGTGATTCTTCCCTCACCTTATCCCCTCCCAAAAAATGGAAACCCATACAAAAACTCTTTTCTTGAGTGTTTTTCAGCTTCAATTTTTTTACATTGATTCAGCACAGGGCGATAGCTGCCCAACCTTTCTACTGCAAGGAGTGCTGACTATCTTGCAGATAAAAGTCTACATTGAAACCAAACATGTTTAGTACTGCACAAAAGCATCAGAATGCACATTATTAATGTTGAACCCGGTAAAATGTCTCAGAGTAAATTTTCATAGCTATATTTCAGGTCGTTTTATTTGAAGATCAGGATGCTGTTTTGATCTGGATTTGATATACAAGGTTCTAAAGGGAAACCTGAATCCGCACCTGATGTCTGTGTTTGTATGCATATATGTTAGTTTTTGACTTGTATGTGTATATGTTTTAGTTCAGTATTTTGTCTTGATCATTTTTTTTGGTGCTTGGTAAATGAATTTTAGCTTAAAATCATGTTATGATATACTAGTGTTGCAGAAACATGTCATTTTCTTGCAAAATTTTCTTTGGTTTGCTTTCTTTACCTCTTCTTTCCTTGGGCTGCTTCTGCTTACTTGGAAGCAAACAATTTGGACATTAATAAAGATACTTCTCTCATCTCCTTTTTATATCATTGTCATGCCAAAATCCTTCTGAGTTTATCTAGAGGAGAATACGGGTCCCTGCAAGTTGACTACTTCACTTTCTCATCCAGCATTGCAAACAACATGAGATCTGCTTCTCTTGTGGTTAGTCACGCAAGTAACTTCTTCCCACATGTTTATCCTTTTACTTCCTATTCTTGAATATTTGCTGAACTACATGTTACAGTGAATGATTATATGTGCCGGCAAAGTATTTTAGGATCCTGATGGCTTAAGAACTGCAGTTTTGTGTATTGTTGGTGCCTCTTAATTCATGCTTGTGGTATTTTCTCTGCCACTTTGACAGCATTCTTCAATGTTTAGTAAAGCATCTTCTAGGATAGATGTTATTCTGGCTAGTGTAATATGTCATCAATCGTAAACAAATCAAACCAATCAAAATGTGATGGTCTCAAATGGATATGAATTATTTAAATCCTAAATGTTCTAAAGTATCGAATCATCTTAATTGCTTCTGTAATTCCCCAAATATTGTGATTATGAAGCTAAGTAATAGAACCCCATCACTAGAACCCGTTATTTGTTGTTGGACGAAATCAATATACTCTTTAAATGTTTGCTGTAATTTTTCCCAAAGCTTGAGACTATGAAGCTTAGTATTTTTGGATGCAACCACTACAACCCCTTCAAAATTGAAGGTCTGCCCAAAAGTTTAATCGTATTATATTAACCTCAGTTTTGGGTAGATGACTACGATTTTTTTTACATCACTACTCGAGTTCTCAGAATCTTCCATTAAACTTTATCCTCGTTATAATTTTCCATTAGACCATTCAGTGTTGAAAGCACTGCTGGTTCTCTTTCTTCGTTCAAACGCACATCTATTTGTTTTTTGTCAAGTAAACTACATCAACATAACTATGCAAAGCCCACATAGAAATCTTAAAAACTTACACCTCCAACACTGGAAAGATTGCGGCCACAGTAGCTAAGTTTGTGGCTAAGCTGTCTAAGTTTGTGGCCTCACTAGCTGAGTTTGGTGCCAGAATGCCTATGTTTGCGGTTACAGTGTAGAAGTCTGCGGCCACCTTGTCAAACCTCACGGCCACAATATCGAAGCTTGCGGCTGCAATGCTGAAGTTCACAGATTTATCTTGGGCTGTTTATGGGCATTTTATGAGCCTTCCAGTGAATTTTTGTTTGGATTTCCATAATGAATTTTTATGAGCCTTCCAATGAATTTTTCTATGGGCATTCTCCCTTGACTATAAAACCCTCCCGTTTCAACACACAAGGACGAACCAAGAAGAAATCCAAGCTAAAATATCTCAATCCGACTCTTTAAACTTAGCCTTTGTCCCTCTATATGCATCTCAAAAACAATCCCTACATAAACATTAGCCCAAAAAATTCCAAAAATCCTTGTCCTAACACCATTATCCATACTTCAAATCCTCCATAATCCAAGTTCTTGAAGCATTGGTCAAGTGAAGTTCTTAAACCATGCTAATGCAGGAGCAGTGTCCACTAGGCACCCTCAATCATGCTGATTGTATATGGTGACACTGCTAGCTACATGAGAATGGTTCAAATAGTGATCTCTACTGAGAAGGTGCTATTCTGCTATTATATGGCGGTATTGCATGTATTTTAGTTAGGTGAACTTTTGTTTAGTTGGGTGTCTCTGCTGTAAACAAAACTGTGTTTTGCTTGGTTGGCTCCTTGTCAACGAAGTTTTTTATTGGATTTTGGTTGAAATTTAAGGATTGGGTGTCTAACATAGTTGGAATGTGATCCGAATTTCCTTCTCTCTTGAGCCCTTCTATTTTTTGTACTTTATTTTCCCCTTTATTCAATTCTTCTTTACTGGTTTTAAACAAAAAAAGTTCTTGTTGCAGCAATACTGTGCTAAACTTAGAGGTTCTAATTTGTGTTTGAGACGATCGTCCAGGCCTTGCTAAAGTTACTGATCGTCTTTCGTTCATTTGTTGGGGAAATAGCCTCAAATTGGTATTTTCAAAATTCAAGATCTTTGTCTCACAGTGAATCGCTAGTCTCACAGTGAAATGGCGACGAACCCAATCTCTCACCAGTTTAACATTTCCGGGAATTATGTCTGGCTTATTTGTTGGTCTAGGAATTATGCATCCACAATGAATAAGGTTCCGCCCAAAGCACATAAGGTTCCATAAGATCTGTTTCTTGTACTTTATCATTATTATTAATATATTTTTTACTCTTTCACAAAAATATAGGAGTGATTATTGTGTCAGAAAATTAAAGGGAAAGAAAGCTTTAAAACTCCAAATCTACTCATCTATCTTGAGGAATACCAAAAGGTAATTAAATGTTAGCTTGAATGAGTCAAGCAATCAGATTAATATGCTGGCCTGATATCCAATCACGGAATAAAAAAACCCAGTTATTTTGATTGAATCCATATATGAGTTTCATACATATTAATTAGCGAGCCGAAAAGAATAAACACTAAGCACACGTAGACATTTTCATTTTGGACTGTCCTTAAATAGCTGTGTGGTTTGAAAAGTTAATGAGTGTAAGTTCCTTATTTGTGATTGACTAATTTTGTGACGTTTCCATGTAATTGAAATCCTATGTATATGGTAGTTAGTTGATTGATTGGTGTGAAATCTAAGATCAGAAAGCATTATGGGAAGATTTTATCTCTAAGGAAGATTGAGACGATTAAGAAGATTGTAAAGATTTTACTCTGAAAGAATTATGGACTTATTGTGTTTGGGAAAAGCAAGAATCTTGGGGGAAAGGAAATTAAGAATAAGGAAACAATGTAATTGGAGATGATCATTTTGTTTAAGGAAACAAAATATTTGGAGATGTGTAATTCGCCCAATCAAGAAGTAATAGGTTTGCTTAAGCGAGTAATTGAGCGTCAGCAGTTGAATTGGTTCTGCTCGATCGAGTTGGTCGAGCAACAGTGGCGTTTTATTTCATTTGTCTATAAATACAACCTCATTAGGGTTTAGATAATTAACCTCCAATAGCCACAATGTGAATAGAGAGAGAAAAAGTTTGTGAGAGCAAGAAAAAACACTTGTGGGTTGTTTCCTTAAGATATTGGATGAAATATTGGATCTATACATCACTTGGAGTTCAAAGGCAATTAGAGATTGGTCTAAAAGAGGAGTCCTGCGTAGATCAAGGATTTGAGAAGTCGAATCCGAAAGAGCATCTATTAGGGTGGTTCATCAGAAGTCAGCAAAGAAGTTCTTAGCCAATAATGAAAGAGTTCATAGCGTGGTTGTAAGAAACTTTGTTTTTGCATTTTGCGTATAGTGCTCTCTTATCTCCCGTGGGTTTTTAGGGAGCCTTGGGGTTTTTCCACGTATATTTGTGTTATGCTTGTTTTTTATTTCTTGCGCTCCTTATCTCGCATAATCACATAGATTAGGGTTTAATTAATTTATTCTCCGTAATAGTAAACCAATAGGCGATCTAATTTTGGTTCTTACAAGGAGTAAAATTTTGTACAGTTATCATTTTGCCTTTTTTGAAAAGTTGTGGATAAAGAGTTAATGGGTAAAAATAGAGGATAATTTTGGAAGGTAGGGGTAAAAGCTGATGTTAAAAGTGTAGAGTGGAGGAAAAGTTGATATGAAAGGTATAATATGATGTTTCATTAATAAGTTGGATTTATGAAGTAACACATTTAAAATGGGATGGAGGGAGTAAAATTTATGGAGTGTCATCCTCAACCCTAGTTGAGAATTTTTTCCTAGCATAGACAAAATTAAAACCTCATAGGGACTTCTTTTGCCCATCTTGTTTTCCAGCCATGAGGCACATTTCAAATTTTTGCCGCATCTTCTATGCTTGACACATGAGATGTGTTGCATCATATCTCCTCATAGAACCCTCTTCTCCTAGCTTTTTTTTTTTCACGCCAAAAAAATTCATTAATCACTGAAAGATTATAATGACTAATAGGAGTAAGGGGAAAGCATCAAATTCAAATATTCAAATGTCTAGTCCAAGACCTAATCCTCGATTGGAAAGAATTCAATCGAGCCCTAATGGGCCTAAGCCCAACTCCAAAGGGCCACAATGCCCAGAAAGAAAAATACAGAATAAACCCTAGGCGACCCAAAAACCAGCACCTGTCAACGACATGCTTTGCCACAACCGCCGCTACTCCACGGCCACATATAGCGAGTCAAACGCTGCCACACCATGCCAGAATCCTAGAAAATAGGCCCATGTTGATGACCCAGAGAACAGCTCAACCGCCTCGCCATAATAGGCCAAAACCAATCACACAACACCCACATTGCCACCACAAACCCCTAGCTGCCACCTGCAAAACCAAAAAACCCTATCTACAACACAACACAAGCACTTAACTGTTTGGCATAAAATCGGAGTAGCCCAACAACCAGTGGCTTCGTGAAGAAGATCTACCACAAATGCCCTTAGCCGAACACCCACACACAAACAAATGCCCTCACCCACCACCAAACCACCCAAAGCTTGACATCTAACTCCAGGCTCTGCATACCACAAACCGTTAGGCCGAGAACCAAAAACTTTCAGCAAAGGATCTAGCGTGCCAACAGCCGAACCAACGGGCCGTTAGGCAGAGGAGGGCGCAACCAACATTGATAGCCCCTACTAGCCCACCCTCTTGCTCCATCCTTGCATGTGACTACAGCCAGATATGCTTGAAAGCTCACCAAATATGAGAACTCTTGTTTTCAAGGAGGTGGCTGTGCATTTCTCAACTGTTCAAGAAGTTTATTTTGGCCTTTTTAGTTTGCCATGTTCTAATATTGTTTTCTTTGAGGATCTCTCACTTTCATGGTGGCCTTAACCTCTGAGATCCTCCTGAGCATGTAGCTCCTCGTTTGTTTGTTAGCCTCAACATTATTAACAAATGGAGTAGACAAGTGTGAGCTGAACGTAGTGAAGCATATGTTGATGAATGCGAAGGCTTTGCAGATAATGGATATAAAATGTGAAAAAAGGCAGATGGAAGAAGAAGAGTTGATGATGGTTAACGAGGAGCTGCTGAAAATACCTAGGGGTTCAACAAGTTGTAAAGTTGGCGTTTCTACCGGTTAAATTGGTCCTAGGAACATCTTCATACGTAGAACTTTCTTTTGATTATGTGAATACATGAGTGCCACATATTCTAACCTTGAACTAGTGCGATATGATGTTCTATACAAGTGCAGCTTCTCCAATCATGTGCTAATGATACTTCTTCCTTTGGATTAATTTGCTGAAAAGAATATGTAGAAATAACCATAACTTTACACTGCTCAAGAATATTTGATTTTCTTTCGCTAAATAAGTCTAAGAGTGTTCACCCCATAATTACGTGTATGAAGTCATTTATATCACATATGACAATGTTCATCAAGCCACTTGTTACACAAGATGGTATATTGCATCTGTGTGACAAATTGTAAGCTCCATAAGTCGAGCTCACTTTTTTTGGTTAGCACATTTATGACCAAAATCCACATTTGCGTGTATTTCCTTTTTTATCGAGTTGTGTGCTTTATTGTTCAATTTTTTTTATTCTTTAGAGCGTTTGCATTAGGGTGTGGAAAGGAATCACTTACATTGTCTTTTTCGTTTCCACAATGAGTGGTGTTAGTTGTTAGTCAAGAATAACGCTCCAGCAAAATGGGACTTCATTATGTGGCAAATTTTTAAAACAGATGGGGCCTATATATATGAAGCTATTAGGTCAAAAAATATGATTGTTGCCATGAAAAGGACCCTAGCACATATATTTCCATCCCCCATCACTTTCAGTAGCTAGGGTTTTGTGCATCTCAAAGAACTATAATGATCGAATGATTCTTTGATTCTTAATATCATTTTCGAGGGGTTCTCTTACATCAACAATACTTTTCTTAGAATAAAGCCTTTTCATGGAAGGCAATTAGTTGGAAGGCTTAATGATTCAAGATTCGGTAATCATGAAGAGGTGTGATTAACGAGGATACGACAAGTAGGTCTTAGGCTTTGTGATGAGGATACACGAATGCTGAGTAAGATCTCTTTTATTCACACATGTTTTTATTGCAAGATTCCATCCTACGACTTTTTCCCATTATGGGGTTTTTCTCCTAGTTTGTGCGATTGATTGTTTTTCATTGTTCAACTTAATTTAATTAAGGAATTTCATTTGGTATCAAAGCAGATCGCTCTTTTTTTCTTTTTTCTTTTTTCTTTTTTCTTTTTTCAGAATCGTCGTGTTCTTGTCCAAGTCCTAGTTTTCTTTTTTGGAATCATAATGTTCTTGAGTCAATTGTGAGGATCCTCAATTGTGCAGTAAGTGCGATTGTAGACGTACAATATTTGTAATAGTGTTTGATTCCTTTCCATGGTTTTTCCCCGTTTAGGGTTTTCCACGTATATATATCCAGTGTTCTTCGTATTTCTGGTTCATTCTCTATTTATTGTTTTGTAGTTCATTGGCACCGGAGCAGGAATTTCATGCCCTCCGCTTCCTCGGTCATTCCCCCCTTCCAACGTGCATCTACCAATTACCAACATCCTAAAGGTTACAACATCAAGGAAAATAATATAGGAGAATACTAAGAAAATTATATTCTTTTATAACTTAGAATATTAGGTTACCTGCATTTTTATAGAAAAATAGCAAAATGTGAGTCATCATTCTTTTTTGGGAAATGGAAACATATATTAATAATACAAACAAATACAAAGGGACGCAACGCTTCAATACTAGGAATCAAAATCAAAATAGTAAATAGGCTGACAAAACATTGAGGTCCTCTCAAAATAAACTCACAACATGCTATAACTTCATACGGAGTACTAAACAATATAAGAAGACCTATCCAAAATATAAGTCTTGAAATAAAAAGTATTATCGCATCTTTTCTCTCTCCAAAACATGTTGCTCGAGGGGCACCATTCGGCTCTGCGTTCTCTATATCAGCCCTCTATCTCAAGAACGCCATAGCAGCACAAATGAGGAACATAGCATCCACTAATTTATACCATTCCACGTAGTACGGCTGTTTTTCCTTATCTTATAGCCCAGGGCTTTCCATTGGAATGGTAAAGAAAAAATAATGAAACATAGGCACACAATAGTGCAACACCATTCAAACTAACTATTAAAGAACGCCAATACATAAATAAAGATAGACCTGAGAAAGTTAAAAATAGAAACACAACTTTACAAGAAATAGCAACGCACGCCATATAGATGACATAGCTGGCCACATCCACAAATGAAAATAAAGTAAGAAAAGAAGCTTACATAAAGAAATAGGAGCACTCCTATAGAAGTGAATTTATATCCCCGATATGATCCACCCGATAATTTCGCCCTTGCAAATCCACTGATCAATTGCTTGAACTACAAATGAACGATTGGCATAGTGTATCTCCCACCCAATCATCTATTTTTATATCTTGACCATTTGCTTTCGTTGTAGCCCAAGCAAATGGTCAAAAGATAAAAACAGATTATTGGGTGGGAGATACACTGGGCCAATCATTCCTTTGAAGTCCAAGCAAATGTTCAGTGGCTTTGCAGGGGCCGGAATTATTGGGGGATCATATTTGGGGATATAAATTCACTTCTATTGCTCCTCTTTCATCATGTAAGCTAATTTTTTTTATTTCATTTTCATTTGCATATTTTGCCAGCTATGTCATGTATGTGGCGTGTGTTGCTATTTTTGTGTGTAAAGTCATGGTTTGAATGGTGGCCAACTAAGATTATTTATGTATTGGTATTCTTTCATATTCAATTTGAATGGTGGCCAACTAAGATTTGCCTATGTTTAGTTATTCTTTCTTTACAATACAGGATGTATATCGTTTCATAACCTTTGGAAAGCCCAAGGTTATCAAAGAAAGAACTATGTGGAACACTACAAATTATGGGTTGCTACATTCATCATTTGTGCTACTATGACGTTCATGAGACAAAGAGAAGATATAGAAAACACAGAGCGCGTAGGAGCGCCTTGAGCAACATGTTTTGGAGAGAGAAAAGATTTTTATTTCTAGAGTTATATTTTGAATAGTACTTCTCATATTTTTTAATAATGGAAGTTATAACAAGTTGTGAGTTTATTTTTAGTGGACCTCAATGTTTTGTTAGTCTTTTTATTATTTTGATTTTGTTTCTTTGTATTTACTGGACCATTGTGTCCCTTTGTAGTATTTGTTTGTGTTATTAATATACGTTTCCATTTCCAAAGAAAAAAAAAAGGAATGATGATTCACATTTTTCTATTTCTATGAAAATGCAAGTAACCTAATTTTTTGAATTATAAAAAGATAACAATATTCTTAATTAATCTTTTCATGTATCCCTCCTTGCTCTGTCATGTGTTCCATCATTTTTGTGGCATCCTCCCATTGACCTTATTTGCGTAAACCATCAACCAAAGAGTTGTTGGTGAACACATTTGGCATAACATTCCACCCTCTCATCTATGTTTCTTTTCTTACAAAGGTTGTCATTGATTGTGTAATACATCACAACATTGGGCCTATAGTTCTATTTTTGCATACTCCTAAGCGACCGTATAGCCATTGTAGTGTCTCCTACTTTACAAAGTTTCCTCTTATGACTGTCCCATGTCTGATTTCAAAAAAGGGCCATTTGATGGAATAAACTAAGAGAATCGTCAAGGTTATCAAAACCCATTTTACGTTTATCCAACAACACTTTCTGTAGGTGCATCTGATTCTTTGTAGCATTGTCAATTCAATGGGCTGATAATAAACATATAAAAGACAAAATAAAAAATAAAAAAATCACGTATTCCATGTACTTTGACATGTTTTTATTCACCTTTCACAAATTTTAATACACTTATAAATTCTTAACAACAGCCCTGTGGGCTGATTTTTAAATTTCCCTTGCCTTTTTTGTTTTTGTTTTTAAATTTGGATCAGATTATTACCGGATTGAATCTAATATATCTTGATCGATCCTATGAATATTTGGATAATCCAGTGATCAAATTGACATTTTCGGCTTTGGTTTGAATTTTTCAGCCGGATTTAGATCGGATCCGAATTTATCTACTTTAAACACTCCCCTTAAACTCACTCCTAAAATTATGGCTGAATTTAATTTAGGAGGAAAAAAAAAAAAGTTAGCCATAGTAAAAAAGGTTGGGGACTTGGGCTACTTCAGCTATTTATCTACTTTGGACGTGGTTGGAGAATTTAATCATCACAAATATATATTTGTCTAATCTAAATATTGCCAAACAAAAACAAAAAACTTTTACTTAGCAAAATATCTCTACAAAATTGATTTAACAAATAAAATTGTTTATCATAAAAAGTACAGATTTTTACCTTTACGTCTAGAAAAGTGACATCTAATTACCACTAAGGTAAGTCACTCTTTTTGGGGGTTTAGATTTAGGGAGCACTTTTCTATTATAGGATTTTAGTAGTTTAGGCACTTTCATAGGGTACCTTAGAATTTTAACACTTCCATAGGATACTCTAGGTTTAAGGTTCTAGGGTGCACTTTCTTACTATAAGATTTAATGGTTTTGACACTTTCATAGGGTAGCCTAGCATTTAGGTTTAGGCTTAGGCACTTTCATAGAGTACCTTATTTCTTGTACAAATTACAGCAAATAGAAATTCCAGATTAAAAAACAATGCTACGTAATCGCTCGAATTCTTTTAATTTTTGTAATTTATTTCCAAAGATTTATAAATTTTCTTTGCCATTCAAAAAAAAATCTCATCAATCTAAATAATCACATAACATATTAACAAGGGTTTGGAAAAGCCTGTGGGGTGGTCGAGACACGCGAGACCGCTCTCTTCTTGGGAACAATATACCTCCTATTGCAATTGATTGAATGATACTTCTTGTCAAGACCTTAAATCTTGTTTTTGTGCAGCAAATCGAAGCTCACGAATGCAGAAACTCAAGGAAGAATAAAACACACAAAAATGGACCGTAATAGAAGAGAGTTGATAACTTGATATATGCTAATCTGTGCACATGGGAAGAGGTAGAAAGAGAGGATTTTTAGTTTTTTCTCAAAAGTGTTTCGGCTGTCTCTCACACTCTCGGTGATATATATGGAGGGGTTTAAGTTAGATAACAAATTGTCCTATTAATTTGGAGAAATGAAAGCGTTTGTGCAATTGACCAATTCCAAAAATCTTCCCATGTAACCAATCTGAGGTTATCACGTAAGGGCGACCACAAACACCTCAAAGACAAATTATAATAATTAAAAAAATAAGCATAAAATTTTAAAAATTAGAAATAACACTATTCAAATTGTTTTCATTGTTGGGTCCCTTGGAATTTTCACATGGGATTTTACTTTAATGATTCAAAGGTACGCTGGTTTTAGATTTTGGGTCTTGCTTACATTAAGTACAAAAAGAAAAAGAAAAAAAACACACACACACACACCAATGTAAATTTTATATTTTTCAATACATTTACACCTACATTTATATATTGTTCACACATTTCAACACACTTTTTTAAAATTAACATAAGCCCACAGTTTTTTTTTTTTTTTTGGAATTTTCCTTAGATTTTATCATTGTTTCTATTTTTTAAAACATGACAATAGTTAAAATACAATAAGTCTCAACCCACAAGGAGGAGGGTAATGTTTAGTAATTTATCCACTTTTTAGAAGCAGAAAAAAAATGTAGAAGTTGAAAAAAAAAATTACAACCGATTCACCATATATAAATTTTTTTTGTTACATTTTAAATGGCATTTGCATTATTCTGATTGGTTTACATTTAGTGCAAATATCACAATAGGAGCACAATCTAAAGCATAGGAAGCAAGGTTTTGAATCCCGTTCCGTACCAACTGCAATGTACCGGATTTGTGAGAAAACAGTAACCTTAGCCTCCAAAACCGTCTTAGTTCCAATACCAGTGCTTATCGGAAAGTACCGGCAATTCCGGCCAATCTCGAACGGGAAGACAAGAATTCGATATCGGCAGTTATTTTGCACTGCACTACACCTGATCCACCCTAAACCGACCCTGGAGGAAGACAGACTAGAAACACTAAAAAAGCAACCAGCCAACTAGAGAAGCAAGAACCTAGACATCACCGAGATCTCCATATCACAAGAGCTACATCAAAACTCCACCAAATTGGACACATATTCCTCCACCACATCAAGATCTGTAATTTCTTGTTCAGAAATATCAACTCCATCTGCTTCTTAAATTTTCTTAATGTTGAAGCTTTCTCTTCCATGATTCTACAACTATCTTAGTAGTCTACTTCATAGTCTCGCGGGCTTTTCTGATTAACCTCGATTTCCTAATGCGACTGACGCTATTCACTCCCTCTCGCAATTTTTCGGAGGTAGATGAGGCTACAGTTTCAAGCGCACTCCTGATACTCAAATTCCTCCTTCCAATATCAGTTGAGTTAATGGATTCAGAATGATAGCTAGCCTCTGTTGGGAGTCTGATCCGACTGAGGTTCTGCCGTTGTGCATGTAGGCCCAATCCGTTGGGAGATTGTCCATAGAGCCCACCAAATCACATGGACCCAATATACATTGAATAACCCATATCCACTTAAAAGGCTAAGCCTTGTAAGTAGTGAGTCATCCAATTGTATATGAAGGTCTAACTCTTTTTCTAATTATCCAATGTGGGACTCCAATCTTTCACACATGTTCCTAACAATCTCCCTCCTCATGTGTGAACCATGCATTGGGCCTAGCTCCCCTTCAATTTGATCGACTTGACTCCTCCTTAAATCTTGATCTATCTCTCCAACACCGTGTTCGAATCCGGGCTTATTTACCGCACCCACTCCATCATGAGCAACCATACTCCACAAAAGCCACCTTTGCTTGCCAGCAAGTGCTGCATGTTTTTCCTGCTCCATCAAGAGTACCCACTCCACCGAGAGCCACCTTGCTGCCAGCCACCTACTGCACGCACCAGTAATTTTCTTGCTCCATCGAGAGTACAATGGATTTTTCTTGCTCCTCCGTGAGTCTCCATGCAAGCCCACAACCACTGATGCTTCAAGGAGAGTCCGCCATAGATCGTCAGCCATCAGCTCTGATACCATTTGTTGGGAGTCTAATCCGACTGAGGTTCTACCGTTGTGCGCATAGGCCCAATCCATTGGGAGAGTGTCCATAGAGCTCACCACAACACATGGACCCAATATACATTGAATAACCCATATCCACTTAATAGAATAAGCCTTGTAAGTGGTGAGTTATCCAATTGTATATTAAGGTCTAACTCTTTTTTTGATTATCCAATGTGGGACTTCAATCTTTCACACATGTTCCCAATAGCCTCACCCCCTGACACTCTCCTATTCCATTACCAACTGAACCGTGGTCTAGATAATCATCTCTTCTCCTCTTAGATCTTTTATCATTAGCCATGACTTCATCTTCCGAACCCATTGCCTCTCCTCCCACAATTTTACCCACCGCCCAAATCGCCTGAGCATCGTTAAGTAGAAGTTTATTTCTACGAGTACCTTCTGAAGAAACCAATAGGGATGCTGCCGCCACAACCAATCTAAAAACCACTTGTTTTGTTTTCTTTCTCCTTCTTCCCCCAAACTGTGTTTTATCATCAGAAACATTGGCCTTGTTTTTTTTCCTTTTTCACCCCTTTTCAAAAAAAAATTCAAAATGATTTTTTCTATTAAAAAATATTTCATCTCCACTCATTACATTATTATTTGATTTCTCTTTCTATCTCTCTCTAATCATTATCTCATTATTCTCATTTTCAAAAACACAACCAAACACATTCTCAAAAATTTCTTTTGGAAACCCATCCAAACACAGCCATTAAGTCCTAAGATATCTTCCAAAGTTTTCTTTTTACGACCCGGTTTGAAAGAATTCCTCAACTTAAGATCCAGACCATCAACATTCGGGTCAAAACTTGGCTCAGACAAACTAGAAAAAATAAATAGTAGAAGAAGAAACAAGGTTGAGGGCTTGGAGGATGTAAATGGCAACTGGGTTTTACAGGTGCCCCGCGGTAAAAGAGGTTGGACTAACCAATGGGAGTCTAGCTAGAAAGAACTCTTGAGCAGGCTTGACCATCTTCAAAAAAATCCTAATTCATACGGAAAAAAAAGGTCACAAACGAAAAGAGTGAAAGTATGGGCTAGTCAAGGAACTTTACAAAATTGATTAGAGCAGGCTTGACCATCTTCCAAAAAATTACTCGTTCCTCCATCGCAGACCCATTGATTAGTAAAGAAGGTATTCGCAAAATTGAAGGCCCAAATTCTTCCATTGATGGTCCATTAACCTCCGAAAGATTAAGATGGGCCCCAACCATGCCAACAAAATTATTGGGTTCGAAGCCACAAACAAAAATTTTACTATTAATAGACCCAATTCCATTTGCAATACTCTCACCTACCTCTTTAATTGTTATATGAATCACAAAATCTCTCCTCTCTCCCTCTTCAATTGAATTTGTCTTGGAACCACACTCTTTTATTGGAAAAATCCCAGACTCCTCAGACGCCTTTTTTCCGGGAACAATGATAGAGCCATATACTTTGTGTCACACCCAACCACACCCCCACTCACATGGGGTGTAGGCTCCACATGTGAGCCCCGTGTGAATCCTACACTCCATGTGAGTGGGGGTGTGATTGAGTGTGACACAAAGTATATGACTCTAGCATTTTTGTTTTTCCGGCCTCCAAAGCTCCCCTAGATTCCTCCGCAATCGAATCCTCCACGCGTGAGACACCATTTGAATCAGTCTTAATTTTGTTTTGCCTCCTCACCCAATCCTCATGCTCCACGTCACGTATTGAGTTTTCCTCATCGACTGAGTCTACTACCGAGTTACCCGTCTTTCCAAAAGAGAGTGAGTCAACATTGGTAGACTCATAAGAGTTGAAGCAGAAAACAGAGCAGTGGCCATGAATAACCACCTGCTCCTCCACCACCATAACCTTAAAAGCTTTACCTTTCATCACAATCTGGATGACTTCGTTGATTCTATCCCATTTCTCCATAGCTATCATAACTTTACCTGCTGCAAATGATAATCCTTTGCTTGTTGCGTCATTCATGGCTAAGACCTCTCCCTTAAGTTGGCCCTTTTTTTAAAACGTTTCTACACGAATAATGATAGTGACACAAACTTTGTGCCACAATCAACCACAACCTCACTCACATGGGGTGTGGGGCCCGCAAGTGGGGCACATGTGAGACCCACACCCCATGTGAGTGGGGTTGTGGTTGGTTGTGGCATAAAGTTTGTGTCACAATCATTTTTGTTTCTACACTCCATCCATGAAGAGGAACCCGATAACATGAAATCCAAATTTTTCTCCTTCGCACCTCTTTTTTTTATGGACTCCATTTCTAGACCTCCTCAATCCAGTTATTCAACCAACAAAGATCCCCATAAAAAACGGATAGCATCTGTTCAGATGATGGAGAAGTTATTACCACCCATAAACTGCCCATATCCTTCACCTCCATCTTGGGGCCATCTTTGCTATGAAGAGCCTCTCTAATTGATTCCATAGCTGACAAAGAATTTAGTTTTGCAACAACACTCCTAGAAAGCCATTCATTACCATTAGGATTAACGGAGATAAGTTTTCGATCGGCATTGACTTTGCCCGCCACGACCTCAACAAAAGATTTCCTAGTTGTTCTACATTGAAGCGACCCTTGATTCTTGTAATCTTTGACACCATGGTTTCCTACATCCGTCTGTAAAGGAGGAGGAGGATATTTGTGATTCATTCCACCATGTTTCATCTCCATCCAAAACGTCGCCATTTTTACTAAAATCTTTTTATCTTTGATAATAACCCCATTGAGATCAGAAATAGCCGATTCTACTTCCATGCCAAAGTTAAATCTAACGAAACAAAACTTGGACATAAAATTTTTGCTTCTCTTCCTTGGTATGAAAGCATCGATGACCCGTCCATACTTAGAAAAGATCTGGCCCAACCTTTGCACATCCATATCATCTATAATATTGTCCACATGGCATAACCACCTTTGATGCCCCTGAGGAGACCCAACCTTTGTAACCATTAGGTTTTAACTTCCTTTTAAGTACCCATTTATAACCAATTTCTTCTAGTTTCCACGTTCTATTGGTTTCTATTGAGTCCAGTTCATTGTTAATGGCTTCTTGCCAAAAAAAACAAAAAGCATCTGGGGAAGACAAGGCTTCCTGAAGTGTAGTGAGGTCCTTTGCTAAAGAGAATGCAAAATCAAGTCCAAAGTCCATCGAGATGCAAGCCCTCCTGCTCCTCGGTTCAATATCGTGTCTTTAGAGTTCACATTTCTAGGTTCTTCTAATCTAATTATATTGCTACTAGATTCAGCCCCCACTAATTTGGGATTTAAAAGGAAATTTTTTTTTCACAAAAATCAGTGTGAATAGATCCTACAATCACCTTATTGTTAATATCAAAGAATCTATAAGTTGTACTATTCATAGCATAACTAATAAAAACACATTCATAAGCTTTACTTGCAAGTTTTGACCTTATAGGCTCAGGAATGCGAACATAAGCCAAACAACCCCAAACTTTAAATAAGACACATTGTCTTCTAGTTTCTCCACAATTTATAAGGTGAATCAAAGATTTAGAATTAAGAACTCTATTCAACACATATCATAGAGTCAATAGAATTTCACCCTACCAATGTGAAGCTGCACCCGAACTAAGCATAATAGCAACTACATGTTCACACAAAGTTCCATTCTTATGTTTTGCCTTTCCATGCATCTTTTATTGATTGGAGGCCAAAGAACATCAAAAGAGTCACGGATGCTTATTCTCCAATTGGCAAGAGCAGATTTTTTTCTCATCCATAAAACACGACATAGTAAAAATGAGAGTTGTTGGCCATACCTCAACGAGTTTTTTAGTCTCCATGATGCTCTTTCCTTGTTGTCATGCGTAATCAATTAAGTTGTTTGTCATAGTGGCAAGGTGTACAAATAGTTTATGGTTCTTGAAAAGCTACATACAGTCTCCTGGATCCTTAAGTTCTAGGAGATGCGTGATAGTTTTGTCAAGTGGTGGGAAATTAGGACAACAGGTGCAAGCATGGATCCATAAGTTCTAAGAGATGAGGTATAGTTTTGTCAAGTGGTGGGAAATTAGGACCCCATGCACCTATTCTTTTTGTTTCACAAAATCAAGATACCTACGGTCTCTTCTAGTTGCTGATCCCATAATGCTACCCAACACCCTTCCTGTTAACACACATCTATCATAATTAATATTTCCATGAAAGTTTACACCCCTTCTTAAAAAAAATACTGTGAAATCTTTACCATCTGTTTCAATAGTTTGGATTTTGTATTTTACAAAAGTTGTTTGGCTTGTTCCATCTGCTAAAATAGTGACAACAAGTTAGCAACATTCCACTCTTGTAGACCATTCCTCGTCATTTAAAAGAACTACTACACGAGAACACCTACCCATCTTGAACATGGAAAAGTAACACATCTTTCACAACTTGAAGTTTCTCATTCCAATTCAAGACACTATTTTTTTTTATCCCTTGGCACGTACAAGTTTTTGAATCATTCTAAAAAATTTCCCATCCTCACTATCGATTGTGAGTAGCATGGGCATGGTAGATGCATCTATTGATAAATTTTGATTGGATATATGCTATAAAAATATCACGACTTTATGTCTATTACCCCTGCTGAGGAATGCTTGAACAAGTCGTAAGAGATATCATTAAGTGCAAAACTATCTGCATCCATGCCTTCAAGTAACCCCTCAGCTTCATCCAAAAAGGCAACCTTACAGAGGCTACTAATCATTATATTGTACTTCCTCCGTCCCCTAAAGTTAGACACTTTTAGGAGTGCGTGCCATTTTTAAATTGCCTTTATCTTTCTATTCATAACGTTTTTATGTGATTTTCAGAACTTTGTTTACAAGAACTAATTGAAATCTATCAAATGAGATCCATATTACTTATATAAAACATTATAGATTAAAAGAAATAATTAATTTTTTCATAGGGCTGGGATAGTGAAAGTATCTAACTTTAAAGGATGGAGGGAGTACATCTTAACATCAAATCTCAAACCTTTAGAGAAAAGGCAACTAAACAGTTTCCGAGCATCATCAAGTTTTCCGGCTTTGAACATACCATCAATAACCATTCGATAAACAATATCAAGAACTATCCATTGATTTTCTATGGAATGGAACACCTCTATTGCCTTTACACTTTCTTGGCCTCGCAGCAAAAATCTCCAAAAAGTAGCCCCGCAGCAAGCCAGTAACAATCTAGAAACTCTTCAGCAAACAACATCATATTGTAGGTTTCATAACACACATTAGAAACAGCTTGAACAACCTTAGAGATAACAGTAAACATAGCAGTAGAAGTCATATCTCATGAAAATAATATTTGCTCCATTACATCTCCCTACTTGTAGCCGCTCCTTTAACAAAGTGTTTGTAAGTTTCATTGGCAAGCTTTAACCCTTTACAAGGCATTTCTTTGAAGAGATCCATGGTATGTTCTACATTCCTCCACTTGTAGAAACCATTGATTAAAATATTACAGCTACCGGATATTAGGTTCAATGAATTTATCCTCCAGGGTGTTGAACAATTCTTTTCCCTTTCACATGTGGTCTTGTAATCAATATCCGTCCATCAGTGCATTATAATTAAGTGACAAGGTTGGGTTTTTGGCCTCTCCAAATCATGATCTAGAGTAAGCCCTCACTTCCTCGGTCATTCCCTTCTTGCAACAGGCATCTACAAACAGACTAATTATAAAGGTTACAACATCAAGGAAAACAATATAGGAGAATACTAAGAATACTCTATTTTTTTATAATTCAGAAGATTTGGCTACTTGCATTTTTATAGAAATAGCAAAATGTGACTCATCATTCCTTTTTTTTTTTTTTAAATTGAAAAATATGTTAATAACACAAATAAATACAAAGAGACACAACGGCTCGCAAATAATTGGAAACAAAATTAAAATAGTAAAAAGGCCAACAAAACATTCAATGTAAATTCACAACTTGTTATAACTTTGTACTAACAAATACGAAAAGCCCTATCCAAATATAAGTCGAGAAATAAAAGTATTATCGCATCTTTTCTCTCTCCTAAACATGTTGCTCGAGGCCCACCAACGGGCTCTGCGTTTGCTATATCAGCTCTCTACCTCAAGAATGCAATAGCAGCACCAATGACGAACATAGCAGCCACTAATTTATAACATTCCACATAGTAAGGCTGTCTTTCCATCACTGATAGCCTAGGGCTTTCCAATAGGATGGAAACGACATATATCTTGTATTATAAAGAAAGACTAACTAGACATAAGCACACATTAGTGTAGCACCATTCAAACTGAGTAATAAAGAACACCAATACATAAATAAAGATAGCCCTCAAAAAGTATAAATAGAAAGCATAACTTTACACGGAAATAGCAACACACGTCACATATATGACATAGCTAGCCAAATATGCAAATCAAAAAAAAAAAAGAAAAGAAAAGAAGCTCACATGAAGAAAGAGGAACACCCCAACAGAAGTGACCATTTGCCCCTACAAAGCCATTTGCTTGAACTACAAAGATGATCCGCCAGATAATTTTGCCCTTACAAAGCCACCAATCATTTGCTTGAACTACAAAGTACAAAGGAACAATTGGCCTATGTATCTCCCACCCAAAATCTATTTTTATATCTTGACCATTTGCTCTCAAGAGATAAAAATAGATTATGGGAGGGAGACACTAGGACAATTGTTCCTTTGTAGTTCAAGTAAATGATCGGTGGCTTTGCATGGGGCAAAATTATCGGGCGGATCATATTTGGGGACATAAATTAACTTCTATTGGAGTGCCCCTCTTTATTCATGTAAGTTGCTTTTCTTTTCTTTTTTTTTCCTTTGTGTATTTGGCCAACTATGTCGTGTGCGTGTGTTACTATTTTTGTGTCAAGCTTGCTTTCCTTTTTCTTTTTCTTTTTTCTTTTTGAGGGCTATCTTTATTTATGTATTGGTGTTCTTTAATACTCAATTTGAAGTGGTGTTGCACTAATGTGTGCCTACGGTTTTGTTATTGCTTCTTTACACTACAATATATCTGTCGTTTCCCTCCCATTGGAAAGCCCTAGGCTGTCAGAAAAGGAAAAACAACCATACTATGTGGAACACTACATTAGTGGTGGCTACGTTTGTCGTCATTTGTGCTACTCTAGCAATCTTGAGGCGAAGAATGATATAGAAAATGCAGTGCCCGTAGGAGCGCGTCGACATGTTTTGGAGAGAGAAAAGAAGCTATATTTCTTTTTGTTTTGAGACTTGTACTTTGAATAGGACTTCTCATATTTTTATAACAAGTTGTGAGTTTATTTTGAGAGGACTTGAATGTTTTGTCGGCCTCTTTATTATTTTACTTATGTTTCCTAATATTTGCTTGACCGTTGTTTTCCTTTGTATTTGGTTGTGTTCCTTTCGTGTTGCTATTTGGGCCAAGACAATGCAAGATGGAAAATGGCTATAGCAATTGCTATAATTTGGCACCAAAAAATGCTTTTGTAAACCCCAATTTAACTATCTATGTCATTTTCAACCTCCGTTGTCATCTAATTTTTGAACCCCCGTTCCCAACTACTTTTTCAACCCCCATGAGAGTAGACCCATATATAGAAAAAAAAAAACCGTTGCAAATACTAAAGAGCCATTGGCAAATAATTGCCCGTTGGGAGAACAAAAAATTCCCATTGGGAGAGGCATTTTTAGAATTGTCTCTCTCTCATCCTTGTCTCATCTGCCTCTGCATCTCCTCTCTGCCTCTCCATCTCTCTGCCACCTCTCCCAAATGCGATCCACCACCTCTCTCTCTCTCTCTCTCTCTCTCCGATCAACCCCCTCTCTCCCTTTCAAAAACTGATCGGCCAAGCCCTAACCTTTCCACAAACCGACCGGCCAAACCCAAACACTAACCAATCAGCCTAACTTCTTGTCCTCTTCCAAATTCCAATCGGCCCCTCTTCCTGATTCCGGTGCTAAACATGGATTTCGAGGTCGATTTCGGAGTTTTTCATTGTGATTTCATATTCCAGCAACAACAGAAGGTTTACTACATTTGAAATCCATCAACTTTCCAGTGATAGCAGCAGATTCCGGCTATTTTCCGGCATGTTTCAAGTAATCCCCGGTTCATACACTGAAATAGCAGTTGGGATTGGTTATATGGCAAGAATGGATAGTTCTATATTTAGCACCAACTATAGGACCTAGGCATTTTCCATCTAGTTTTACATCCACATTGAGTTGTAAGAATTGGTTGAATTATAGGTAAAAAACTAAGAGAGTTTGGACCGTATCGAGGGATTTGCTTACATTGGACTTGCTCTAAGAGAGTCATAACAAAATTTAGGGGTGAGCATGGGTCGGGTATGTACCGTATCTAAACGTCCGATCCGACAAATTCAGGTGAAGAAAACTCTCACCCAAAATCGAACCTAGTACTCTCTGAAACCGAACAAATAGGGTCGGTCAGGTAATTGGGTTCGCTCTGTTCGAAGTGAAAAAGACAGAGAGACAGGAGAGAGAAGAGACATCTTCAATGGAGTTTCTCCGATCTACAATTTTGAACCCTATCCTAATTAACAGCAGCAAAACATTATCAACTTCCACGTTTTCAAAGGCAATCGAAACAAAGACTTGGACTTACGGTGGTGCAATGGAATATGATTACGTTTTATGAGATTTTTTTATGATAACTGAGGTTAACAGTATTGACTTTTTCCACATCAACATGCTATTAAGAGTGCTTAGCAAAAAAATATAGAAGAGCCCTATTTCTTGGACAAATTATAGGCAATAGAAATTCCTAATAGAATATATAATAATTCTACGTAAAATTCATCATTTAAAATAATCACATAACATATTAACAAGGAAGGGTTTGGAAAAGCCTGTTGTTGGATGGTCGAGGCACACGAAACAGCTCTCCGTGGGAACAATATACTCCCTCTTGAAATTTGGTTGAATGGTACTCCTTCCCAAGACCTTAAAGCGTGCAGCAAATCAATGATCAACGAACGTAGACACTCAAAAAAAAATATATAAAACACAAAAATGGACTATGATAAAAGAGGGTTGATAGAACTCTGTGCACTTGGGAAGTGGTAGAAAGAGAGGATTTGTAGTTATTCTCAGAAGTGATTCGGCTGTGATCTCTCTTCCTCTCTGTGTGTAAGTATGTTTACTGATATATGGTGGGGTTTAAGCTAGTACATAACAACTTGTCCTATTAATTAGGAGAAATGAAAGTGCATGTGCAATTGACCAATTCCAAAAATCCTCCCCCATGTAACCGATCTGAGGTTATCACATAAGGGCGACCACAAACATCTCAAAGACAAATTACAATAACTAAAAGATAAGGATCCAGATCCTCTATTAGGATTTTTCTGTGAGTATCTTGTGAGGATCCGGATCCCATAATTCAACAACATTCAAATTATAATGAACGCAGAGAGAGGAAACAAATCATACTTCTTGGGTCCATTTGTTTGAAAAAAATCATTCAAATTATTATGCGTTTGTAGTGGCTTGTCATTCAATCAGATTTTTTTCCTATAAAACGGCGTCGTTTTGATTTAGAAACAAGGGGCTGTGAGCTGTTAAATCAACTTTTTGGTGTGTTGTCAATCCACAACAAGATCGTCACAAAGAAATTCTCTAGAGGATTCGGATCCAAAAAATAAGTGTAAAAAAAAAGTTAGAAATAACACTATTCAAATTGTTTTCACAGTTGGGTCCCTTGGAATTTTCACATGGGACTTTACTTTTAAATTTTGGGTCTTGCTTACAAAAAGTATAGTAAAAAGACAAAAAGACAAAAAAAAAAAAACACGCACACTAGTATACATTTGATATTTTTCAATACATTTACACCTATTTGGATACATTGTTGGCACATTTCAATACACTTTTTAAATCTTAACAATAAGCCCACTGGTTTTTTTTTTGGAATTTTCCTTAAATTTTATCATTGTTTCTATTTTCTAAAACATAAAAATAATAGAAATACAATAAGTCTGAACCCATAAGGAGGAGGGTAATGTTTAGTAATTTACCCACATTTTAGAAGTAGAAAAAAACAAATTATAACCGATTCACCATGTATGAATTATTTATTTTTCCATTACATTTTAAATGGCATTTGCATTCTTTTGATCTGTTTACATTCAGTGCAACTATGACAATAGGAGCACAATCTAAAGCATTGGAAGCAAGTTTTGAATCCCATTCCGTACCAGTTTGTAACTACCAAATTTGTGAGTAAACGGTAACCTTACCATCCAATACCGGTACTTTTTACGAGAGTACTGCGACTACCGATCACGCATAAGACGATCCACGCTCGATTTTAGCCGGTACAAGGAGAGAGAGAGAGAGAGAGAGAGAGAGAGAGAGAGAGAGAGAGAGAGAGAGAGAGGGAGAGGGAGAGACCTGATGCCATGCTCTTCATCGGTGGAGACCAGTATTCGATGCTCTGCTGCGGCCTCTTGTTCATTCTATTGTAATAGTTTTGCCCCACGTGCTTCACACGTAGCCGTTTGCTCATTGACGTTCAATATTTTAGCATTACAGTTGGTTGTAATAATTTCTTTCGTGCTTTCTTTGAATTGAAACTTACCAAATTGGTATATAGTAACAAAAGAGTACATTTATTGAAGACTTCATAGGTATTGCTACCAAATATGCCATTGCATTTCACATGCGATTTCCTCCCTGATCCAAACAAACAAGCACTACTATCTGTCCTGCAAATTATACCCTTACAGTAAACCACAAACAAGCGAACACCAAGATCAATGTCAATCCCCAAGCTAGCTAGAAGGACAAGCCTAATAAAAAAACTTCATCTCATTTCCAAAGTGCTCCATCCGAGGCTAAACATGAGTGTCCTATAAGAAGTGCTTTTCCAAACTCTTCAAAGAATTCCATTTGGGCCTTACAAATAACCACATTATTCCCACACTAACAGAAGAAGTTAACCCCATCAAGAAAGGTCATTCGGATCACTTACACCTCCCCTTGTGGCTTTATATGAGATAGCCATAGCCTGCATGAAAACTTTGGTGATCTTTACAAGATCAGGGCTTCATCAAGTGAGTACCTTTCAATTTGTTTGTTTTCATTTTTGAAAATATTTTTTTCCTCAAAACTCTACCAGAATCGATTTATATTTTTTCTATTTGCCTGAGGAATAAAAAAAAATATGAAAAAAGGGAAGAAAAATATTCATCAACAACATAACTAAATTTCAGAATAACCAACAATCCAAACCCAACACGAAGAAAGGAATACCTTGTTATCTCCATCAATTATAGAACTCAATAAATACCTTATTATCTTGAATTATTTCAATCTACATTGGACCTTGTCTGATTCGAAACCAACTCGACGATACTTACTCGGAACATTTTGGTGACGTTAATATCAGCACTTAGCAACATATATCCAATAGCTCCAATTCGTCCGGTCGGTTTGTAAAAGAGAACCGAAAACAATAGCAATAGATACACTAGCAGTAGCAACTCTCTTTTTCCTTTTCTCGAAGAAATTTTGGAGTAAAGTAGATTTAGGAACCTTGACAACACATTATATAGGTGGATATATTATTAGATAACTCCAGATCATGAAGGAAGCATGATGACGAGCACAAGAATTGATTTGGGCCGCTTGGCTCTTGGATGCCTTCCGGTTTTGAATTTGGGCATGCTTATGCAGCAAAATGTCTCTGTAGCTCCTCGGCTCTTAGCGATATTTTGAGAGCAACCACTTGTACATATTGTCAAAGGCTAAGTCTCTCTCCAATCATCTCTACCCACATCTCATTGGGAATTGGATGGGTTATGTTGTTATGATCTTTGTGTCATTAGATAACTCCATTTACATTGAAGGTGACTAGATTGACCAGAAACACAACACACTTGAGTAAAAGCCTTCCAAGGCAAAGGAAGGCCAAAAGAGGCAAAAAGAGGTAAAGAAAACCTATGTATTTCATTGGTAGTGAAGTTTTACTGGATCACCAAAATCATTTCTCTTGTAGACAACAAAGAGAACAACATTTTATAACCAAGAAAGGAACACAGAGACTTAATAATATTTATTCTTCACTGTTCAGAAAAGAAAGGAACACAGAGATGTTCATCAAGTTAAGCCAACTAAAGCAACATAAATGATCAGAAAACTATCTAAAACCATAAGGACATCTTAACCGCATCAAGGAACGCCAAAACTGAATCATCACTGGCATGCTCAATTCCAAACGAGTATAACACAGGTGGAAGAAAGATGCCACCTCATAAAATTACACAACAGCGAACCTCAACAAGTTCAAGATGGGAATATGTGAACCAGGAATGCAGTTCCTTTTGAATATGGTCCCAAAATTTCCTCTTTTGAATATGGCAAACGAAGGCCCCAAAACATGAGGAAGGCCACCTCGTAGTGATATTTGATTCTGAAAGATTGACACAACAGATGGCAATTTGTGGTGAGACAAGTGGGACTGCATACAGATGCCATCCAAGTTGGTGCCATTCCACTCAAACAAGATGATGATATTATCCTAGGAACAGTAGGAAGAAAATCAAACCTACCAATTGAGCTAAGAAACATTTGATGGTCAGCAAATGGAGAAGTGAAAGACTGCTCGGGATCGCCAGCTTCTTAAGTAAAAAAAGTACGGATATGGACGTGGAAACAGACACAACACAGACGGATGTGTTGGAAGACAAGCTTGGTTTTTATGTGGGCCATATTAGAGACAAGGCAGTAGAGGGAATTGAAGAAGGGTGGTGGATCTATATCTATATTTCAGTGAGTTATTGTGGGCATGTTTCGGAGTTAATTGGCGAGTTGGGAAATATGTGATTGTAATGCATTTACTAGTTGTATAAGAGCATGTGTGTATGTATTGTATCAGTGTGGGAAAAGAGAGTGAGAAAAAGAGAAGGGGAGGAGTTTCAGGGAGCCCCTTTGGGGATCTCCCCCCACCAGTAAATGTTGTGTGCATGTGAGAGTGAAATGTTAGAGTATGTATGAGATACGTGTTGTTTTGTATTAGTGTGAAAAGTTTGAGTAAAAATAAGTGAGTTTAGTTGTGTGTGAATTTCTCTCTTTTACCCACCAACGATGGACATGTTTGTTATGTTTCCAAAAATTAGGACATGGACCCTTATTGGACACGTAGGATGCAAAGAGTTGTATGGTACAGGAATATAGTTCTTGTTTACATATATAATACAAACATATTTCTATCAAATTACGGACTACTAAAACACATACTATTACCATATCCAATATCAAGGAGAAATCAGAAATCACCAAACAAGTTAATAAAAAGTGTCCAAGAACTAACCACCAATGGAAATTTTACCCTCGCCAAACTATTCAAAACTGCATTCTGATTTCCCAAAGTGCCCTCCCCATGTGTCTAGAGTATCTAACGAAAAGAAGACAACAAAAGATTCAGACACGTAGTTGAGTTTTTTTAACATGAACCCACATGTCTCCAAAATGTCCATGCTTCTGAGTCTTAGGCACGTGAGTGGCCTTCATAAAAAGTAACAACCAATCACCAGAAGCATTTAGATTTCAGCATCTGTACCTCATGTGCTGAGTCACGGGTTTGGATTATATTCTTTAAAACAGTTCTTGAAATTTTAAACCATCTTTTCTTCTTCTTTGCTGAGCTTACAATTCCTCCAGTCAGCCCTGTCAGCTTTGTTCAGCAAGCCCGCCATAACCTGTGTTGCACACAGAATCAACTTGAATAGTCAATACCACAGAATAAAATCTCTTATAGAGATGATTAGATCAACCAGACAAAATCCCAACCAACCAATTTGCTGACCAAAAATTGAAATGTCAACAAACTATTCCTCCTATTGCTTCATAAAGAAACACGCCAGACAGAGAAACTAAAAGTACTCGAATCATTCCGAGTCAATATACAAATGTAGCATGGCCATAGATGCTCATGCCGTCATGCGTATGGTGGTGTTAGAGCAACAGTGGAAACATGACTTAACACCATTTTGGTTAGCGATAATTTGATGATTTTGCGAAAAGTAAAAAACACTCTGCCTATGATCTGTAGTTTTGGATTGGCACTATAATGCACATATGTTGAGATCCAATACAAGCACTTCAGTACTCGTCCTCAACCAAAATTATAATGCCGATTCACCCTAACAATTAAGGAAAATGTTGATATCTCAAACTCATTTGGGTTACATTAAGTACAAAAACATTCAGATACGAACCACGTCATCAGTTGGTTCAAGTAATACCTTTTCAGGCTGTCCCTGAATCCAATTAACTCTGTTTCAGATCAGGGGGAGACGCAATGGTAGTAGGTATGTGTTCAACGGGTACAACCAGAACATGATCTTCAACTAGGGGTCCTAGAGCAAGGGACAGTAGTAGTGTTCCCCTATACTTGTGATTAAATGTGACTCCAAACTTGGACTTGATAAACAAAACCAGCAATCTCTTGACCTGAAAAGCACAAGAGGGGTGGTCATTCCAACCCAAACTGGATTAACTGGTCAAGAAAATCAGAAGTTGGATATTTGAACGTGGGTTTGTGACACATTAAAATAAGTGACACATCTTGAACTAATCAAAACAAATTGGTATGAATAGTCACAGTAAATCTTCTTTCCATAAACTGTGCTTAAAATTGCTATCTGGGCCCCTTTCACACTTGCCTTTGCTGAGAAAATCAAAGCACACACCTCTTAAACATTGTTCTCTTGCGCCTTCATCATGCTGAAAGTGGCATTTCTCTCCTCAATCGCAGGAACCAGAAGACAGATATTTAAAGCAAAGCTTATTGCCATCACCCTCACTATATTTCTTCCATTTCTGGGAGGTATCATACCGCCAATATTGTGAGTCAGAGGCGGTATCACTAGCTCTCTTTGCTGCTTCACCAGTAGCATTGGCTGCTTTCTCAGCAGATGAAAGGGAAAAGAAGGGAGTATTTGCTGTCTTCATGCTAATCTCAGGAGCACACATAATAGATGCTGGAGTAGGAGATATTGCATGGAAGAATTTCTGAGCAGGAGCCAGAACAAAATGTTACAAAACTCGAAGCAAAATTCAGTCCATGCGGAAATAGAAAAGCAACGTTCGCGTATTGTAAGCAAGAAAAAAACTCATGTGCTTTAGTTTTCCCCAGTTTACAACAAAAAGTTGAAATAGAAATAAGAAGAAATGAAAGTACTAATATTTGCAGCTTGTATATAATCCAGAATACATAAATTGTATCCTAAAACAAATGCTGCTAGCAAGCAAAAGATGAATCATATCAAAACTATACAAAAAGCATCTCACAAAATTTTCCGGCACAAGATAAAAGTAAAGAAGACTACCCCCGTCGTAGGTTAAAACTTTTAACTGACCAATAGGTAACACTAAATACCGTCCAGTTCACAACTGTCAACTTGTGAGGACTTAATGTGCACAAACGTGAGCATTTACTCTAGAAGATGTAGTTTCAGAAGAAAGCTCACCGGAAACAAATCAGTCACTTGATGCACATTCAGGACAAATTTCCCAAAGAAGGAAACCACTAGCAAAGAAAAGATAGGAAAAACAATCAAATAACAGAAAATATTGTGCAGAAGAAAATAGCCAGACATGTTTATCTTTGTTTCCAACAAGAGCAAGGCCTAAGAAACGTGTTACATCTACAACTTCAACATTTGTATACGGTTCTCGAGCATAAAATACACCCTTTGTAGCTTCAACATGGCAGCTACAATAGAGTACAAGATTTAATCAGGAAAACAGGTTATATTAGAACCTGAATTTATGCCACAAAGCAGATCAAAAAGCACACAATCATGAAGAAATGGTAATGAGATGCTATCCTGCATATCCAACTATCCATTTGTTCCGAGATTGGGGCGGGCCTGCTAACCTTCAACATTGTTACCATCGTTTCTTGTTCTACTTTTGAATATCACATAAACTAACCAAGCTTCCTATGGCCGAAGGTAAACAAGCTTATTAGCTAATTCCAATAAATAATGAGAACCAATACTTTGAAGTTGCTTTAAATGGGCAGACAAATTACGTGAAGGCACGGTCACGGTTTCCCAGTTGAATCAAGAGCTTCCAGAGACAATGCTAAAACAAGAGATACTTTAAGGCAAAGATATAGAAAGCGATATATCAAGACAGGGTTGTTCAGTCAAAACAAAAACTGAAACAAACTGACACTCTTTATATGCGGTGATAGATAATAGAGACACATGACCCTTGTTCGAAAGGTACTTTTGTTATTCGCACTTTCTTTCTGGAATGAGATTCTCCCAAGGAGCTTCAAGCCTGATTCAATAATGGAACAAAAAAAAAAATAGAGTGACTAAAATAGAAAAAGCAGCTGATCAATACTTACTGAGGCTTGATCTCTGCTATTAATTCTGATATAATGGAACTGCTACCATATGAATGAAAGGCTTCTAGAGGAAGATCAGATGTAACAGTTCCATTTGTGACACCATGTGGCCATTCATTAATATGTCCAGTTAAGGAAGTGAATAAAGCAGAGACCATAACCAGAAATAGGGGAATTAATAGCTACTGAAAAGTACGAACAAATGAACAATCAACCACTCTAGAGAAGATCGTTTCTCAAAAAGTGAGGATATGTTAGGAACAAATCCACTATGCCAGGTTTCTCAGTGAATGCCCACAGTGCATCAACATCATCTTGGCTGTAGGTTCCAAATTGTTGGCTACTTGTTGAATGCCACTGACAAACCTACATGAGTTTAGTACATGAGCCAGCATATATAAACTAGGGCCTGTGTGATAGGAGTCATAATAGAGTACTTGCCTCATTTCATCCCAAATTTGGTTTCATAAAAGTTAACAGAGAATTGAATACAGAATTCATAGAACCTAAATCTAACAAAACGTTACCAAAGAAAGACATAAACAACAAGAGTTGAAGAAGAGTTGATAATTAGAGTTTGTATTACAAACCAAAACAGTCTGAAACTTATTCCCTTGTAGTTTCCTTACTTCCTATGGAATTTTGATCCTCCTTTAAAAGAAAATATTATTCAAACTAATTGAGCCTTCATGACATGTCCTCCAACTTCATCTGGCCTACCATTGTTCATTTCAGCAAAACCTTGAAGGAAATATGTGAGTTCAAGATTTAGGAAGGAAAGTATCAGTAAGCAAATGCCAAAATCAGTTGGAGTAGCAGTGAATTCAGATTCCTAGCCCTTCCCACATACCAAAATATTATGGAAGGTAGGCAGACATTCTGAATCAAACCTCAAATAAAAGAGTAGCACCTAATAATTAGACCAACCAACGGAATATGTGCCAGTCCGTAATTAGGTTGTTTTTGTTTAAATTTCGTCCTGTCTCTTCGGTATTTATTTAATTATTCTCCATTCTTTTTCCACTTCAGTGCTGCCTCTCTTGCCACCTTTTAATCCATTCACCTTGATTGACTATCTCAAAAACTATCAGAGACCAACTAGGTAACCTACATCTGGAGTTGGATAATTCTCGCAGGTAAAAGGCACAATTATCAAGCTCCATACACGCCTCTCATTGAAATTGATTTTGTCACAGTTTACAGATACAGACAAACTATACTACCATATGCATTGCCAATCATGCAATCGGCTTTAGCGATACCCTGACCCTGTTTATCAATACTTGTAACCAATTTATTATGCAAATGTTTTCAATTTCAAAAAAGGGAAAAAGGAAAACGCTCATCAAGTAAAATCAAGTAAAGAATGCAACATAATTCATGGTAAATACATAAGATATAACCGAACTACAATATATAGTGCCAATCAAAATTGAAATCCTAACTACAATGCCTAGTTGTAAAAGGCACGCCTAGGCTCAGGCTCATTCCTGATGCTTGGAGGGAGTCCAAGCGAGGTGACTTGATAAAGGCGAGGCCTAGGTGATGAAGCGTGTGCCTGGTGAGTCTCTTTCAATTTACACGAAATCTATTCCTAGGGAAATGTAACTAAGGTATTAACCGAAGGTCTAATGATTCTCGTACACGAGTACACCGTGTCGATCTGTTGTCTCTCCATCGGACAACTCTAACTAAACATTCTCTCTCGGCCTCTGTCTGTGATTTTCCATGATTGTCTTTTATTGAATTTAACATTTAGTTCTCTATACACGAGTTGTTGACTGCCAGATTTGATTTTAGTAGAAGTACCAAATTACTAACAAACTCCTTGTTATTGATCAAATCTGTAATGAAAGTGATTACCAGAATATTCGATAAAATTACAAACTAGCTATTGGTGACATATGAACCAACCCATACCGATGAGAATCATAAGGCAGCAAAATCTAAAGTTTAGACTACTTACTAGCCTATGAAACAAATACGGGGTCATAACCAAAATGTCAGGCGGGTGACTCACGTTTTGAGTCCTTAGTGTATACGTAAATTGTTACCATCATGAAGAAGGTTTTTAAAAGCCTAATTAGGAAAAAAGAAGTAGTGTATGGGGGCACAAACACCAGCAGACACCCAACAAGTTGATACTTTCAACAACATGCTAAATATATGATCATCAGTACCCTACATTTTATTTTCAAAGATTAAAAGTTCCATTGTAAGCAGTACAATAAACCTGCAAGGATCACCACATGCCACATACTCAAGTCACTCGTGGTATCATGTGAATAGGTAATTAATGAAACGAATTGATAGAAATCTTCAACCTGTAATTTACAACAACAAAAAAAAAGACAAATAAAAAAGATGACCATTATCAGAAGCTAGCATTCTAGAAGAAAACATATCGGACTTGTTACACTTCAAATTAATCGTACACCAGAACAAGACATGAGCAGTACGAAATTTGTCTCACAAGTTGACAAGTGGGTTTGACACCTAGACTGGATATTTAAGTCTAATTATTTTCCCAACTCTTCCACTCCAAAAGCACAGACTGGCCAACAAACACCAAAAGCTTTTTTCTTTCCGCCAACATTTAGTATAAATCAGTTAGAGGCAAATTAGGGGCAAGAGGTACTACCAGATGAGCTTAAGAGCTACATGTAAACACCCAAAAGTCTTAAGCTTTATAGTTCACAAGAATGTGAAAAATATGTCATTAAAATTGGAGATTAGTTAATCCAGCTACGGGGAAGAGTAGAGAAATCATATGGGATGGCTAAGAAACCGGTACCTGTTCTTAATGTGGTCGGAGCCGCCGAGTTTCCCACCTTTGTCGGAGATAATTCTGATCGAACGGGAAAGTACAGGGTCACAGCGAGGCAGAGAGCTTCAAAGGAGTCGCAATCGACGTCGTTTCCCTCCTGCAAACACGAGTTGGATGGAATGGGTTTTATGGTTTTGATTCAATGTAACAAGACCTATTTTAAGAAATATAAATTCACTGAGATTAAGTACCGATCTCAATCAAATTAACATGATTAATCTACATGGTTTAGTTTCAAACATAATATTCAAAGTAAATGTTTCAGATCGTCAAAATATTCCTGGAATTGATAGAAATCGTTCTTGCACTTTCCGGTTAAATATTCCATTCCGACGTCTCTCATTAAGGGGTAAACTGGGTTGAGGGTTTTGATTCAGTGAAACCAAACCTATTTCTAGAAACAGAAAATCACTCAGATTAAGTACTAGTTTGTATTTTATGAACGTTATAATTTTACATGATGTTTTTCATCGTAATTTCTACATAATTAACGTCCCGGATTATTAAAATATAGTCCATATATGTAGTAATTGTCCTTACAATACCCAACTTGAATGTTAGCTTGATACGGTGCCGTTTATATGGGTATGACACAGGTTGAATCTGTGTCATGACGTGGAAAATATTTTTAAATTAACCCCTTAATTCTTAATCTTTTCCCTTTTTCTTTTTCCAAGCCAACACACGCTTCCCCTTCTTCTGCCCCCTCTGTAATCGACCTCCTCCAGCAGCATGTCTACCGCCGGTGACCAACCCGGCAGCCGTCTCTCCAAGTTGCCGTCTGAAAGATGCAGTGAAGCCCGGTCGACATCTTTTCAAAGTGAAGGCTTTCTTGGAGTCGGATATGAAACAGGTTTGCGTTTTAATCCAGTGGAACAAACCAAATCCCATTTTACGAAACACAATTACATTACGATCAGTAACTATTCTATACACACAATATATTTGTTGAAATGTCAAGGCGATTTTTTCTTGGAGTTGGATATGAAACAGGTTTGGGTTTTAATCCAGTGGAACCATACCCAGTTTATGAAACAGTTTGCATTGATCGTTTCACTCAAATATTTTGTTGAAATGTTTAAGGCGATTTTTTCTTTTGGTTGTAGATCCTTATTTTTTGGGGAACGGTGGTCTGTATAATTTGCCAAGGAACCACGACAATGTCCAGAGCTGGGATGTTTAGCGTATCGCTGTGGATGTGAATGGTGGAGTATTTTAAGCTTCCTTCCTTTCGTGGTAACCTTTGTTTTCAATATGAAAAGCATCGCTGATATTGATCATGCGTATGACTGATAGTTTTGTGAATAGATTGGAATGGTGAGTCGGTAACCATCCAAGAAGCGTGGATACCAGTACGGAGACCTAATTTATCAAATGAGGCATGGATACCGACATGAGCATGAATACGAGACCCAACAATCTGGCAGACAACTATTAATATGTGGGAACAGGTACACGATAGGGGATTTGGCAAAAAGTATGTTGTATGGGTGTGAACTTTCCATGCAGAAACAACCAAAACTATAAGTATCTTTACAACTCTTATTGTTGTCTTTTTACATTTTATTTGGTCAAAATTTCATTTGCTCCTACTTTTTTTCATTGTGTTTTTGGAATAGAAATGAGCTTCCAATATTATGAATTGTTCCCAGTCATTTTTCCATTTGTGTCCAAGTTGAGATAAGGGTGTCCCCGCCTCCCCGGTGTGTCTTATGCTTAAAGATAATTAAATTTATTGGCACACCACATGGCCTGGCCCATACATGTCCCCACATGTCTCTCCCTCCCATTGAGTGTTTGTGTCAGAAGATCTGGTGATTATAAAGCTTGAGTGGCACGGATGTTGCTTTAAGACCAAGCTATGGTGTTCACTCACAAAATTGAAATCATGAAGCATTCTATTGATGAGGTCACGGATGTGTGTTTGTTCTTGTTTGTATTGAGTACCGATTTTAGCTTTGTAGTCTCATATGCGAATGCATCGAAAGTAGGACGATGGCTCTCTGACTCTTGCTTCTTTGACTATTTTGATAGCTTCATATTCAATCTTATATCTATTTGCTACTAGTGGTGGCCCTGGTGGCTATACTTAGTGATTTAGTTGCACATTCGGATGGTTAGCCATTTTCATGTTAACAATGATTATAATTATTTACCCCTTGCATGTCAGCTCTCATTGTTGAATGAGATTTCCTGTTGGACCTCATTTCAGCATTTGATTGACAACCGCATCAGCAAAGCATGAAAAACTTCACCCAACTAAATTTGGCCTGAGGTCATTAGTTTTCTTTTAAGAGTGTTGATTTTCTCATTTTAGTTTTTTGGGAACCAACCCACCTCTATGATGTTGCTTTCCTGCTTCTCTGAAGCTTCGTAAGAATTCATTTATGTCTTCAACTTCTTTGTTGCATGGTTGTATTGTTACGTGTAAAAATCATCATTTACTTGCAATGCTTGATGTATTAGAATTGTAAACCGAGGATAAATAGATATAACATGGGAGGGCTTAATGATCGCTTGAAGCCAAGGAGCACAGTTTTTGTGACTGCGGAAATAACTTGTTTTGGTGCATTTGTTCAAGCAGTTCACACAACTGAAGTTAAGGAAGAGTTATATTGGAAAGGTTACATGGATCTACTCATTCGAATGACCCCCGGCTCTTATGTTCCCATTAAGGTATTCACAACCTTTTGTTGCTTTTTGCTTTTGAGTTCTTGAGATTGGTTACCAAGTTAATTGTCAAAAAGGAATTGCTTATGAAGATGGAACAAATGCTTTCCATGTCCTAGTAGTTGATTCTCCCCTCACGTTATCCCCTCCAAAAAAAATGGAAACCCGTAGAAAAACTCTTTTCTTGAGTTGTCCTTCAGCTTCATTTTTTGTACATTGATTTAGCGCAGGGCGATAGCAGCCCAACATTTCTACTGCTCGAGTGCTGACTATCTTGCAGATAAAAGTCTACATTGAAACCAAACATGTTTAGTACTGCACAAAAGCATCAGAATGCACATTATTAATGTTGAACCCAGTAAGATATCTCAAAGCAAATTTTCATAACTATATTTCAGGTTGTTTTATTTGAAGATCAGGATGCTCTATTTATCTGGATTTGATATACGAGTTTCTAAGGGGAAACCTGAATATGCACCTGATGTATGTGTTTGTATGCATATTTGTTAGTTCTTGATTTGTCAGTATTTTTCTGCTGAAGATTCATTTTGGGGCTTGGCAAATGACTTTTAACTTAAAATCATGTTCTGATATACTAGTGCTGCAGGAACATGTCATTTTCTTACAAAATTTTCTTCAGTCAGCTTTTTTTACCTCTTCTTTCCCTGGGCTGCTTCTGTTTACTTGGAAGCAACTATTTCAGACATTAATAAAGATAGTTCTCTCATCTCCTTTTTATATAATTGGCACGCCAAATTCCTTCTGAGTTTATCCAAAGAAGAATATGGGTCCCTGCAAGTTGACTACACTTTCTTATCCACCATTGCAGACAAAATGAGATCTGCTTCTCTTGTGGTTTGTCACACAGGTACCTTCTTCCCACATGTTGATCTTTTACTTCCTATTCTTGAATATTGGCTGAAGTACATGTTACAGTGAATGATTATATGTGCCGACAAAGTATTTTGAGTGAACCCTGTTTAGGATCCTGATGCCTTAAGAACTGCAGTTTTGTGTACAGCCAATTCCCAGCTGGTACAAAAAGAAAAGGTGATGCATGCCCAACTCCAACATCTTTTTGACAATGCACTGAAAATCCCACAAGCCATATGAAAGTGCGTAAACCACTAAAACTCTGTAATAGGAAGGTGCACCCTAAACCTAAACCCTAGGGTACCCTATGAAAGTGCGTAAATCCTTGGGTACCTTATGAAAGTGTCTAAACCTAAACCTTAGGGTACCCTATGAAAGTGTCTAAACCACTAAAACCCTATAATAGGAAAGTGCACCCTAAACCTAAAACCCCAGGGTACCCTATGAAAATGCCTAAACCACTAAAACCCTATAATAGGAAAGTGCAACCTAAACCTTAAACCCCAAGGTACTCTATGAAAATGCTTAAACCTAAACCCTAGGGTATCCTATGAAAGTACCTAAAATCCTAGGGTAACCTATGAAAGTGTCTAAACTACTAAAACCCTATAACAAAAAGTGCACCTTAAACCTAAAACCCAAAAAAGAGTGACTTACCTTAATGATAATTAAAAAAAGTGACTTAATGGTAATTAGATGCCTCTTTTCTAGACCTAGAGTAAAAAATCTGTTTTGTGTATTGTTGGTGCCTCTTAATTCATGCTTGTGGCATTTTCTCAGCCGCTTTTACAGCATTCTTCAGTGTTAAGTAAAGCATCTTCTAGGATAGATGTTATTCTGGCTAGTGTAAAATGTCGTTGATCGTAAACAAATCGAACTGAATCAAAATGTGATGGTCTCAAATGGATATGAATTATATAAATCCTAAATGTTCTAAATTATCGAATTATCTTAATTGCTTCTGTAATTCCCCAAATGTTGTGATTATGAAGCCAAGTAATACAACCCCATCACTAGAACCCGTTCTTTTTTGTTGGACAAAATTAATATACTCTGTAAATGTTTGCCGTAATTTTTCCCAAGGCTTGAGACTATGAAGCTAAGTATTTTTGGATGCAACCACTATAACCCCTTCAAAATTGAAAGATCTGCCCAAAAGTTTAATCGCATTATATTAACCTTTCAGTTTTGGGAAGACGACTACGATTATTTTTACATCACTACTTGAATTCTCAGAATCTTCCATTAAACTATTATCCTCATTATAATTTTCCATTAGACCATTCATTGTTGAAAGCACTGCGGGTTCTCTTTCTTCGTTCAAACACACATCTATTTGTTTTTTGTCAAGTAAACTACATCTAAACTAACTATGTAAAGCACACACAGAAACCTTAAAACTTACACCACCAACACTGGAAAGATTGCCGCCACAGTAGTTGAGTTTGTGGCTAAGCTGTCTTAGTTTGTGGCCACGCTAGCCGAGTTTGCAGCCAGAATGCCTTGGGCTATTTATGGGCATTTTATGAGCCTCACAACGAATTTTTGTTTGGAATTCCATTGTAGAAGCTTCTCCCTTGACTATCCATAGGAAGGGAACCCTCCTGTATTTACACACAAGGAGGAACCAAGAAGAAATCCTAGCTAAAAGCTCTCAACCCGACTCTTTAAACTTGGCCTTTGTCTTCCTATATGCATCTCAAAAACAATACCCACATAAACTTAGCATAGAAAATTCCAAAAATCCAAGTCCTAACACCATTATCCATACTTCAAATCCTCCAAAATCTTATCCATGATCCATGTTCTTGAAGCATTGGTGTTCTTAAATCATGCTGATGCAAGAGCCGTGTCCACTAGGCATTCTCAAATCATGCTGATTGTATATGGTGATACTGCTGGTTAAATGATAATGGTTCAAACTAGTAATCTCTACTGATTAGGTGCTATTCTGGTATTATATGGCTGTATTGCTTGTATTTAAGTTAGGTAAACTTCTATTTAGTTGGGTGGTTCAGTTGTGCTCACGGGATCAAACCAAACAAACACAAATAACACGGAGTATTTTACGTGGTTCCCCAAAATCGGGTACGTCCATGTCAACATAGCATCCCAAACAAGTCCTCCATGCCCAAAAATGCCATAAACTACCGTTTCAAGGCTCCATAAGAACACTGGACAAAAAACGTCTCGCAAAACAAGCATCACGGTTGCGTCTGAAACGGCTGATTTAGTCAAAAACAAGTCACCACTTGTCAAAATCAGTCAACAAGTGCCCAAAACCCGCTTGAAAATGCGTTTTCGGCACACAAAATGGACTGGATAGCAACTTCGGGATCGAATCTCGGGAAACAGAGTGCACGATTGTATTTGGAACGCGAAACAAGTTTGAAACTGGGCTGAACCAAACAAGAACACCACAAAACCGGACTGAACCGGTCACGAAACAACACTGTGGTTCAACAGAACTCCAGAACCAGTTCGAACTGGTCAATACCAAGTTGAACCGCCGGTGTGATGAACCGGACAAAAACCGAACCGCCTATCTAACTGAACCGGACTGAAACAGAACCTCTGGTCTGCTGACTGGACTGCCATGTCAGCCTCCTGCTAACGTGTCATTGAGCTGGCTGCTGACATGCACCCACATGGCGCTAATGTCTCGCCCATGTGGCCGTCTTCAACCTCCAGAATGGCGCGTGTGGTGCATGCCACATGTGGGATGGACGCTCCTCACGCACCACCTTCAAGCCGCGCGTGCAGCGTCTGTGGTGATCCTCCGCCACCATTCGAATTGTCTCGGCAAGATGATCAAGATCAATGGATCATATCATGTTTCCGAGCTGTTTTGAAAACCGTGAGCACAAACAGAGAGATTGAAAACAGATGTTGTGATCTGCGTTTTGGCCCCCAAAAGCTCTGATACCAAACACACACAAACACATGCACACAAATAACTCAAAGTATTTTACATGGTTTCCCAAAATTGGGTACGCCCACGGAGGTAACTAGAGCAATCAATTCATAAACTGGAAAAACACGAGCTTTACAAGTAACTCTCTCTCACTACACTCTGATTTTTACAAAATTGCTCATACAAAACAGACCTCACAAGTCTCCTTCACTGGAGACACAAGTCTACCTCTTGGGGAGAACCAAGATTACACTACGGTGATCACCAAAACCACTCGCTGGTTTTTATCCAATTTCAAAGGCAGAAGGCTTGATTAAATACCCAAGCAAAGAGCTTGTGTTACTCTGGAAAGGCATGGGCTAGGCTGGCAACACATGGAGAGCAACACACCATTAAGGTCTCCCACTCCCTCAATCAATGTGAGTGGATGGGAGCCAATAATACCAACAGGTTCTGCTGTAAACAAAACTATGTTTTGCTTTGTTGGCTCCTTGCCAACGAAGTTTTTTATTGGCTTTTGGTTGAAATTTTAGGATTGGGTGTCAACATAGTTTGAATGTGATCCTAATTTCCTTCTCTCTTGAGCCCTTCTGTTTCTTATACTTTATTTTCCCCTTTATTCAATTCTTCTTTACTGGTTTTAAACAAAAAAAGTTCTCTTGTTGGAGTAATACTATGCTAAAGGTTAATACCATGCTAAAGGTTCTAAGCTCGTGTTTTGAGGGGATCGTCCAGGCCTTGCCAAAGTTTTTGATCGTCTTTCGTTCTTTTTGTTGGGGAAACAGCCTCAAATTGGTATTTTCAAAATTCATGATCTTCGTCTTGAAAGGGCCTACATGTGTTTCTACCATGATTTATACCGAGGAGGTGAGTCTTGCAATATTTAATTGAAGGTTGAACTTTTGCTGAAATTGTTCTATTGCTTTCTAAAAGTTGCAGATATGAATGGGATGACTTACATTCGCTAAATGCATTTCCAACTCATTCCTTTGTTTTTTCATCTCTTTCCTTTCTAGCTTCTGAGCAAAGCCGAGGCGAATTGGGAGAAGCGGTCAAAACACCACGTCTTTTTCTCTCCCTTCCTCTTGCCGCTGCCATCCACTTATGTCCATTCCTTGTCACCGCCGACCACAATTGCACACTGGAAGCCATCGTGGGACACCCAAGTTACTGAATCGCTAGTCTCACAGTGAAATTAACCAGCAATGTCGATGAACCCAATCTCTTTCTAGTTATCCTCTTCTCTCACCGGAAGTACTATCTTGCTGCTCACATTTCCGGGACCAATATATTTGTTGGTCTAGGAATTATGTCTGGCTTATTGTTGGTCTAGGAATTATGCATCCACATGAATAAGGTTCCGCCCAAAGCACATAAGGTTGCACCCACATTGCTTAAGATTATGATTGTCTCCTCCTGTCCAAAACATGAACTGAAGAGGATCTAATTCCAAAAGTAGAATCTGGTGTGCAATTCGTCTTAATTCTACATCATGATTATATACTTTCTTCAATTACTTGCTAATAAAAATACTTATTATAACCATATGAATCTAGCTGAAAAATTGATTCATCCCATTCTTGCATAATTGTACCTTCATCCTCACCTCAGCTCAACTCCATTTACTAGGATATTTAGCTGCTTGAAGGGGTGATTAATATAGTTCTTGTTGTTTTGCTTTGATATTTTGTTCTAGCCATCTCTGCATTAGATCTGTTCTTGTACTTTAACGTTATTATCAATATATTAATTAGCGAGCCGAAAAGAATAAACACTAAGCACTTGTAGGAAAAATCATACGCAATATTAATTAATAAGATTTATGGAGTGTCATCCTCAACCCTTGTTGAGAATTTTAGCCTAGCATAGACAAAGTTAAAACCTCACAGGGACTTCTTTTGCCCATCTTGTTCTCCAGCCATGAACCACACTTCAAATTTTTGCCGCTTCTGCTATGCTTGATACGTGAGACGTGTTGCCTATCTCCTCACAGAACCCTCTTCTTTTAGCTGCTTATTTTTTTTAAAAGGCAAAAAAGATTCATTAATCAGTACTCCCTCTGTCCCTTTTTAAGTGTTTAACTTTTCATTTTGGGTTGTCCCTAAATAAGTGTGTGGTTTGAAAAGTTAATGGGTAAAAGTTTATATAATTATCATTTTGCCCTTTTGAAAAGTAAGTGTGTGAAGAGCCAATGGGTAAAAGCGGAAGATAATTTTGGCAAAGTAGAGGTAAAAGTTGATGTGAAAATATAAAGTGCAGGAAAAAGTAGATGTGAAAGGTGTTATGATGATGTTTTTTTGTTAAGTTGGATTTACGAAGTAACACAGTTAAAAAGGGAGGGAGGGAGTAAAAGATTATAATGAATAGGAGTAAAGAGAGCATCAAATTCAAAGATTCAAAAGTCTAGTCCGAGAACTAATCCTCGATTGGCAAGAAGTCATTCAATGCCTACAACTAATGGGCCTAAGCCCAACACCAGACGACCATAATGCCCAGATAGAAAAATACAACACCATAAACCCTAAGTGACCCAAAAACCAGTAGCCATCAATGACATGCTCCACCACCACCGCCGCTAATCCACGACGGCTTATAGCAAGACGAACACTGCCACACCATCGTCAGAATCCCAGTAAACAAGTCCATGTTGCTAACTAGAGAACAACTCGACTGACTCACCATAATAGGTCAAAATCAATCACACTACAACAAACCCTTAGCCACCGCCTGCAAAACCAGAAAACCCTATCCACTACAACACAAACACTTAACCGTTAGGCATAAAATCAGAGTAACCTAACAACCAACAACCAAAGGTTTCGTGAAGAAGATCTGCCACAAATGCCCTCACTCAAATGCCCCCAAAATAAAAAATAAAAAAAAAAACCATCCAGAGCTTGACACCTAACTCCAGGCTCTGCATACCACAAACGGTTAGGCCGAAAACAAAAAACTTTCAACAAAGGATCTAGTGTGCTAGTAGCTGAATCGATGGGTTGTTACCCGGAGGAGGGCGCAACCAACATTGACAGCCCCTACTAGCCTCCCTCTCGCTCCATCCTTGCCTGCAACTACTGCCAAACTTGAAAGCTCACAAAATCTAAGAACTCTTGTTTTCAAGGAGGCGGCTGTGCATTTCTCAACTATTTAAGAAATTTTTTTTAGGCCTTTTTAGTTTGCCATGTTCTAATATTGTCTTCTTTGGGAATCTCTCACTTTCATGATGGCCTCAAGCCTTGGGATCCTCCTGATCATGTACCTTCTCGTTTGTTTGCTAGCCTCAACAAAAGAAGATTCCGAGTAGACAAGTGTGAGCTGAACATAATGAAGTATCTGTTGATGAATGCAAATGATTTGCAGACGATGGATATAAGATGTAAAAAAAGGCAAATGGAAGAAGAAGAAGAGTCGATGATGGTTAACGGGGCTGCTGGAAATGGCTTGGGGAGTTGGGGTTCAACAAGTTGTAAAGTTGTGGTTTCTACCGATTAAATTGGTCTTAGGAACATCTTCATATGTAGAACTTTTGATTATGTGGATATATTAGTTAGTGTCATATATTCTAACCTTGAACTAGTGCGATCTAATGTTCTATACAAGTGCAGCTTCTTCAGTCATCTGCTAATGTTACTTCTTCCTCTGGATTAATTTGATGAAAAGAATATGATGAAAATCATGAAATAGCCATAACTCTGCACTGCTCTTGAATTTTTGAGTTTCTTTTGCTAAATAAGTCTGAGAGTGTTCACCCCACAATTACATGTATCAAAATCATTTATATCACATATGACAATGTCCATCAAGCCACTTGTTAGAAAAGACGGTATATTGTATATGTGTGACAAATTGTAAGCTCCATAAGCTGAGCTCCCTTTATTGGTTAGTACATTTATGACCAAAATCCACATTTGCATGTATTCCCTTTTTATCGAGTTGTGCGCTTAATTTATTGGTCAATATTTTTTTTAGAGCATTTGTGTTAGGGTATGAAAAGGAATCTCTTACATCGGTTTTTTTTTTTCATTTCCACAATGAGTGCGTTAATTGTTAGTCAAGAATAACACTCCAACAAAATGAGACTTCATTATGTGGCAAATTTTTAAAGCAGATCTTTTCTCAAGCAAAAAAATTTTGCTCAAGCAAAACAAGCGATTTATTTACAGCATTGCCAACATATTGTGGGGCCTATATCTATGAAGCTATTAGGTCAAAAAATATGCCTGTTGCCATGAAAAGAACCCTAACACATATTTCCATCCCCCATCACTTACAGCAGCTAGGATTTTGTGCGTCTCAAAGAACTGTAATGATCGAATGATTCCTTGATTCTTAATATCATCTTCGAGGGGTTTTCTTAAAACAATACTTTTCTCAAAATAAATACCTTTCATAGAGTTCAAAAGGCAATCAATTGGAAGGCTTAATGATTCAAGATTCGGCAATCATACAGTGGTGTGATTAACGTGGATTCGGCAAGTAGGTCTTAGGCTTCGTGGTGAGATACACGAACACTGAGTAAGATCTCTTGCATTCACACATGTTTTTAGTGCATGATTCCTTCCAATGGTTTTTTCCCATTTTGGGTTTTGCACATAAATCTGTGTCGCGTGTGATTGATCATTTTTCTAGTTTGTGCGATTGATTGTTTTTCATTGTTCAAGTTAATTTAATTTCGTGATTTTGATTCAGGAATTTCATTTGGTATCAGAGTAGGTTACTCTATTCTTTTTTGGAATTATTGTGTTCTTGAGCAAGTCGTAGTTTTTTTTTTTTTTTGAATCATTGTGTTCTTGAGTCAATTGTGAGGATTCTCAATTGTATAGTAAGTGCAATTGTAACCGTACAATGTTTTCTATAGTGTTTGATTCCTTGTGGGTTTTTTTTTTCCCTATTTAGGGTTTTCCACGTATATCTCATGCTTTTCGTATTTTTTGTTCATTTGCTATTTATTGTTTTGTGGTTCATTGGAACCGGAGTAGGAATTTCATGCCTTCCGCTCCATCAGTCATTCCCTCGTTGCAACGTCCATCTACTAAGTACCAACATACTAAAGGTTACAACATCAAGGAAAATAATACAAGAGAATCCTATGAAAATTATATTCTTTTTATAACTCAGACTATTAGGTTACCTGCATTTTTATAGGAAAATAGCAAAATGTGAGTCATCATTCTTTTTTTGGAAATGAGAACATGTATCGCATCTTTTCTCTCTCCAAAACATGTTGCCTGAGGGGCACCAATGAGTTCTGGGTTTTCTATATCAACTCTCTGTCTCAAGAGCACCATAGCAACACCAATGACGAACGTAGCATCCACTAATTTATAGCACTCCACGTAGTAAGGCTGTTTTTCCTTCTTTAATAGCCCAGGGCTTTCCAATGGGATCGAAATAACATATATCTTACAATGTAAAGAAAGAATAATTAAGCAATAGTTACACATTAGTGCAACACCATTCAAATTGAATATTAAAGAACACCAATAAATAAATATAGCCCTGAGAAAGTAAAAAATAGAAGCACAACTTTACAAGTAAATAGCAACACACACCACATACATGACATAGCTAGCCAAATCCACAAATGAAAATAAAATAAGATCAGAAGCTGACATGAAGAAATAGGAGCAGTCCTATAGAAATTAATTTGTATCCCCAATATATGATCCACCCAATAATTTTGCCTTTGCAAATCCACCGATCATTTGCTTGAACTACAAATGAACAATTGGCCTATTGTATCTCCCACCCAATCATTTGTTTTTATATTTTGACCATTTGCTTCCTTTCTAGTCCAAGCGAATGCTCAAAAGATAAAAATAGATTATTGGGTGGGAGATACACTAGGCCAATCATTTTGAAGTCCACTAGGCCAATCATTTTGAAGTCCAAGCAAATGATCGGTGGCTTTGCAGGGGATGAAATTATCGGGGGATCATATTTGGAGGTGTAAATTCACTTCTATAGGAGTGCTCTTTTTTCTTTATGTGAGCTAATATTTCTTATTTTATTTTCATTTGCGTATTTGGCCACCTATGTCATGTATGTTGCGTGTGTTGCTATTTCCGTGTGTAAAGTTGAGGTTTACATTTTTTTTTCCCTTTTTGAGGGCTATCTTTATTTATTTATTGGTGTTCTTTAAATCATATTCAATTCGAATAGTGCCCCACAAATATTTGCCTATTGTTTTCCTATTCTGTCTTTACAATACAGGATATTTATCGTTTCGCTCACCTTGGAAAGCCCTAGGCTATCAGAGAAGGAACTACGTAGAACACTACAAATTATGGGTTGCTATGTTCGTCATTTGTGTTGCTATGACATTCATGAGATAGAGAGCAAATATAGAAAAACATAGAGCCCGTAGGAGCGCCTCAAGCAACATGTTTTGGAGAGAGAGAAGAAAGATAATACTTTTTTTTTATAGACTTATATTTTAAATCGGGCTTCTTATATTTGTTAATAATGGAAGTTATATAAACTTCTGAGTTTATCTTGAGAGGACCTAAATGTTTTGTTGGAATTTTTATTACTTTGATTCTGTTTCTTAGTATTTTCTAGACCATTTTTTCCCTTTGTATTTGTTTGTGTTATTAATATACATTTCCGTTTCCAAAAAAAAAAAAAAAGAATGATGATTCACATTTTTTTATTTCTATAATAGTGCAGGTAACCTAATCTTTTGAATTATAAAAAACTAATAGTATTCTTAGTCTTTTCATGTATCCCTCCTTGCCCTACCATGTGTTCCATCATTCTTGTGGCATCCTCCCATCAACCTAATTTGCGTAAGCCATCAACCAAAGATTTGTAGGTGAACACATTTGGCATAACATTCCATCCTCTCACCTCCAACAAGAGGCTCAAAGCATCATCTATGTTTCTTTTCTTACAAAGGTTGTCGATGATTGTGTTATACATTACAACGTTGGGCCTATAGTTCTATTTTTGCATACTCCTAAGTGACCGTATAGCCATTGTAGTGTCTCCAACTTTACAAAGTTCTTCTATAGCTATCCCATATGTGATTTCATAAGGTTCAATGTTTCCTTTCTCAATTAATTTTCCAAACAACTTCATAGCCTCAAAAGTCTTATGTTCTAAATATACCCATTTATTAGAGTTGTGTAGTTACATCTGGAGTAAGACCACATTTAAAGAAGAGACCCAAGACAGCAAACCCATAATCCACTAGATTCAATTGTCAAAAACATTGATCAAAACATTCAGCACAGATTCATTAATCAGAATACCCAACTCGCTAATTCTTCTCTATAAAGAAATAACAAAAAAGATATAGAAGAGCCCTATTTCTTGGACAAATTATGGGAAATAGAAATTCCTGATAGAATAAAAGTTCTACATAAAATTCATCAATAAAAATAATCACATAACATTTTAAAAAGGAAGGGTTTGAAAAAGCCTGTGGGTGGTCGAGGCACGCAAAACTGCTCTTTCCTCGGGAATGATATACCCCTCTTGCAATTGGTTGAATGGTACTCCTTCCCAAGACTATAAAGCTTGCTTTTGTACAGTAAATCAAAGCTCACGAACACAGACTCTCAAAGAAGAATAAAACACAAAAATGGATTGATAAAAGAGGGTTGATATATACTACTCTGTGCATATGGGAAGAGGTAGAAAGAGAGGATTTTTAGTTTTTTTCAAAAGTGTTTCGGCTGTGATCTCTCTCCCTCTCTCTATGCAAGCATGTTTACAGATACATATGGTGGGCTTTAAGTTAGTAAGATAACAACTTGTCCTACTAATTTGGAGAAATGAAAGTGCATGTGCAGTTGACCAATTCCAAAAATCTCCACATGTAACCAATCTGAGGTTATCACGTAAGGGTGACCACAAACACCTCAAAGACAAATTATAATAATTAAAAAAATAAGCGTAAATTTTAAAAATTAAAAATAACACTATTCAAATTGCTTTCACAGTTGGTCCTTTGGAATTTTCGCATGGGATTTTACTTTATTTCATTGGCAACGATTCAAAGGTACGTAAATTGTAAATTAAGGGTTTTGCTTACAATAAGTACAAAAAAAAAAAAAAAAAACACTCACGCGAGTGTATATTATTCATTTTCCAATACATTTACACCTATTTTTATGCATTATTCACACATTTCAATACACTTTTTTAATCTTAACATAAGCCCACTAGGTTTTCTTTCTTTCTTTTTTTTTTGTTGTTGGAATTTTTCTTAGATTTTGTCGCTTCTATTTACTAAAACATAACAAAGGTTAGGTTTTTTCTCCAATCATCCCACCCATGCCCCCAATGATTGGGAGCTGGATGGGTGGTGTTATTTTGATTTATGTATCATTAGATGACTCCATTTACATTGAAGGTGACTAGATTGACTAGAAACACAACACACTTGAGTAAAAGCTTTCCAAGGCAAAGTAAGGCCAAAAGAGGTAAAGAAAACCTATATACTTCATTGGTAGTGAAGTTGAACGGGATCACCAAAATCATTTTTTCTGTAGGCTACAATGAGAACATTTTATAACTAAGAAAGGAACACAGAGATGCTCATCAAATTAAGCCAACAAACAAAAGCGAAATAAATGATTAGAAGAACCATCTAAAACCATAAGGATATCATAACCGCATCAAGGAATACCAAAACTGAACCATCACCGGCATGCTGAATTCCAAACGAGTACACAACAGCGAACCTCAACAAGTTCAAGACAGGAATATGTGAACCGGGAATGCAGTTCCTCTTGAATATGGTCCCAAAATTTCCTATTTTGAATGTGGCTCCAAAACATGAGGAAGGGCACCTCTTAATGATATCTGATTCCAAAAGATACACAACAGATGGCAATTTGTGGTGAGACAAGTGGGACTGCAAACAAATGTCATCCAAGTTGACACCATTCCACTCACGAACAGTAGGAAGAAAATCAAGCAAACCGATTAAGCTAAGAAGCATTTGATGGTCAGAAAATGGAGAAGCAAAAGAATGCACCAAACCGCCAGCTTCTCAGGTCAAAGAAGTATGAATATGAACATGGAAACAAACACAACACAAACACAAGGACATGTTTGTTATGTTCCCAAAAATTAGGACATGGACACTTACAGGACACATAGGATGTGAAGAGTTGTATGTTATAGGAATATAGCTAACATATACAGATGTCATCCAAGAACTAACCACCAATGGAAATTTTTACCCTCACCAAACTATTCAAAACTGCTTTCTGATTTCCCAAAGTACCCTCCCTATGTGTCTAGAGTGTCTAATGAAAAGAAGACAACAAAAGATTCGGACACGTAGTTGAGTTTTTTTTTACAAAGCTCAACGGAAACAAATAGGAAAACCACTAGAAAAGAAAAATATAGGAAAACCAATCAAACAACAGAAAATAATGCTCAGAAGAAAATAACCAGACATGTTTATCTTTATTTCCGACAGGAGCAAGACCTAAGAAACGCGTTACATGTACAACATCAACATTGGTAAATGGTTCTCAAGCATAAAATACACCCTTTGTAGCCTCAACATGGTAGATACAATAGAGTACAAGATTTAATCAGGAAAACAGGTTACATTAGAACTTGAATGTAGGCCATAATTATCAAAAAAAACACACAATCATGAAGAAATGGCAATGAGATGCTCTCTCGCAATAGCCAACTATCCATTTGTTCCGAGATTGGGGCATGCCTGCCAACCTTCAACATTGTTAGTTGTTATCATCTTTTCTTGTTCTACTTTTGAATATCACATAAACAAGCCATGAAGGCATGGTTTCCCAATTGAATCAGGAGCTTCCAGAGACAATGCTAAAGCAAGAGATACTTGAAGGCAAAGATACAGAAGGCAATATATCAAGACGAGGTTGTACAGTCAAAACAAAAAATAAATCAAACTAACACTCTTTATATGCGGTGATAGATAACATAGACACATAACCCTTGGTCAAAAGGTACTTTTGTTATTTGTTCTTTCTTTCTGGAATGAACTCTCCCAAGGAGCTTCAAACCTGATTCAATAATGGAACAAAAAAAAAAAGAAAATACAGAGATTAACATAGAAAAAGCAGCTGATCAATACTTACCGAGGCTTGATCTCTGGTATCAATTCTGATACAGTTGAACTGCTACCATATGAATCAAAGGCTTCTAGAGGATGATCAGATGTAACAGCTCCATTTGCGACACCATGTGGCCATTAATTAGTATGTCCAGTTAAGTGAAGAACGCACAGGCCAAAACCAGAAATAGGGCAACTTATAGCTACAGAAAAAAATGAACAAATGTACAATCAACCACTTTAGAGAAGATGGTTTCCGAAAAAGTAAGGATATGTTAGGAACAAATCCACTATTCCAGGTTGCGCAGTGAATGCCCGCAGTGCATCAACATCATCTTGGCTGTATGTTCAAAATTGTTGGCTACATGTTGAATGCCTTACCACTTACCAAATAAATATCCACCGACAAACCTATACACAGAGTTTAGTACATGCGTCAGCATACATAAACTAGGGCCTGTGCGATAGGAGTCCTAATAGAGTAGTTGCCTCATTTCATCCCACTTCATCCCAAAGTTGGTTTCATAAAAGTTAACAGAGAGTCGAATACGAATTTCATAGAACCTAAATCTAACAAAACATTACCAAAGAAAGACATAAATAACAAGAGTAGACAATAGAGTTTGTATTCCAAACCAAAACAGTCCGAAACTTATTCCCTTGTAGTTTCCTTAATTTCTATGGAATTTTGATTCACCTTTAAAAGAAAATACTATTCAAACGAATTGAGCTCTCATGACATGTCCTCCAACTTCATTTGGCCTACCATTTTCATTCCAGCAAAACCTTGAAGGAAATAGTGAATGCAAGATTTAGGAAGGAAAGTATCAGTACGCAAATGCCCAAATCAGTTGGAGTAGCAGTGAATTCAGATTCCTAGCCCTTCCCACTAACCAAAATATTATGGAGGGTAGGCAGACATTCTGAATCAAACCTCAAATAAAAGAGTACGACCTAATAATTAGACCAACCAACGGAATATGTGCCGGTCCATAATTAGGTTGTTTTTGTTTAAATTTCGTCCCATCTCTTTCGTATTTATTTAACTATTCTCCGTTCTTTTACCACTAGGGTGCTGCCTCTTTTGTCACCTTTTAATTCAGTCACCTTGATTGCCTTTCTCAAAAACTATCAGAGACCAACTGGGTAACCTACATCTGGAGTTGGATAATTCTGGCAGGTAAAAGGCATGATTATCAAGCTCTATACACGCCTCTCATTGAAATTGATTTTGTCATGGTTTACAGATACAGACAAACTATACTACCATCTGCAATGCCAATCATGCAATCGGCTACAGCGATACCCTGACCCTGTTTATCAATACTTGTACACAATTTATTATGCAAATGTTCCCAATTTCAAAAAAGGAAAAAAGGATAACACTCATCAAGTAAAATCAAATGAAAAATGCTACATAATTCAAGGCAAATACATAAGACATAACCGTACTACAATATGCGGTGCCAATCAAAATTGACATCCTAACTACAATGCCTAGTTGTAAGAGGCATGCTAGGCTCAGGCTCACTCCTGGTGCTTGGAGGGACTAGGAAGTCCAAGCGAGGCGACTTGACAAAGGCGAGGCCTAGGTGATGAAGCGTGTGCCCTATGAGTCTCTTTCAATTTACACCAAATCTATTCCTAGGGAAATGTAACTAAGGTCTTAACTTAAGGTCTAATGATTCTCATACATGAGTACACTACGTGGATCTCTTGTCTCTAACTAAACATTCTCTCTCGGCCTCTGTTTGAGATTTTGCATGATTGTCTTTTATTGAATTTAACATTTAGTTCTCTATACGCGAGTTGTTGACTATCGGCATTTGATTTTGGTATATGATTTGGTGGATTTTTTACATGGTACACTTTTTGAACTTCATTGTTTTAGTATTTACATTTAAAAAAATAGATTTATGCTTTTTTTCTATTTTATCTCACCTGATGCACCTTGCTTCAATACGGCTTGTGCCTAGTCGCGTCTAGACCCCTACAAACCTTTCCGCTTCAGTATGCCTCTCACCCTTAATAGCTATGCTACTTCACAACAAGATACATAGATTATCTAATTTAAATTGACAGAAATTTTTAGTTTTCGATATCTCAGTGTGTCGATGTTCAAAAAAAAGACATCTCAGGTGTCCGCATTAGTATTCTACAATCTATTATGGATCAATTAAGTTGTGTGTTAGTTGATAAGACGTACGCAAGTCAAATAAGTAAAGTTGTCATAGAATTATACATTACACATAAATGAGCTGCAAAGGCAAAAATTAATAGATAGTCCAACATTGAAAGTTTACATAGGTGATCTTGGGCATATAACAAACCATGTAAGAGACTACTAGTACCTTGGGCTTAAGGATGCCTCATGACAGTTCACCACAAGCTTTTGGGCCATGTGCTGTGGCTTTTGGATCAAATCAAGGTACTGGACTAGTGGTCTGCATGGTGCATTACACTTAGTCTATACGTAAATAGTTTCCATCATGAAGAGTGTTATTAAAAGCTTAATTAGGAAAAAAGAAAAAAATAGTGAATGGGAGGTACAAACACCCATAGACACCCAACAAGTTGAAACTTTTTGCAGCATGATAAATTATGATCATCAGTTCCCTATGTTTTTTTTTGGTATTTTCAAAAATTAAAGGTTCCATTGTAATATACTTTTACCCAACAAGACTACTATCACAAGTGGGTTTGACACCTAAACTGGGTATGAAAGAGCGGATATTTAAGTTCAATTATTTTCCCTAGGGGCGGCTGTGCATTATACTATGGATGGTCACATGACAACCCAAAAAAAAAAATCGTAGAATACATGCAGAAATTTTTTGGTAGCTCATTGTTGAACACCCTACCCAAACTAAATTGAACACTGAGCCCTAATAAATTCAAAATTTTGCTCAATAAGAAAGCCCAAGTATTGAAAACTTTGGCCAGTAAAAGGGCCCAAGTTCAATTCAATTTGAAACCCAAAAAAAACTAAAGCTCGAATAGAAAAGGCATGGGAAAGATAATGTATTGTATTTTACTACTTTTTTTGGTTGCTTCTATGTCCGGCTACCAATCAACCCTAGGTCTTATGGTTTTAAGGGAGAATGAAACTGCATATTATGTTCATTACTTTGGACTTTGCTCATCAACTTAAGGGAGAATGAAACTTCACATTAATGGTGATCTTATGCAAAGGTTTCAAAGTATGAAAACTCATTGATCGTAATTGTAATATACTGTATCCATTGTTTTTGGGTGGATTGTCAATATAAACGGAAATTTTTTGTCTATATTTAGTTGTGGTTTATAGAGGTAGTAGAGCACAAGAACTTATGAAAACCCTTAGAAAAATTTCTGGAGCTGCCACTAATTTTCCACTTGGAAGCCAAGAGGTACTACCAGATGAGCTTAAGAGCTACATCTAAACATCCAAAAGTCGTAAACTATACCAGCTTTAAAGTTCAGCAAGCATGTAAGAAATATGTCATCAATTATTTGTGTAGGTAAAAAGATTATAGGAAAAAATAGGGAGCACATAATTATATAAGACAAAATCTTTCCAAAATGCAGTAATGTACATACCAATATGACTTTATGAGGTGTCATGTGTCAACTCTGCAATCTAAAATAAACCAAACTACACTATACGTTATTCAATGTAAAATTAAACCAAACTGCATTATCTTTACTAAGAAACTCCTTGTTACTGATCCAATCTTGACTAAAAGTGGTTACCAAAATTAGGAATTAGAACTTCACTAAAATTACAAGGTCACAGCGAGGCAGAGAAATCATATGGGATGGCTAAGAAAGCGGTACCTGTTCTTAATGTGGTCGGAGCCGCCGAGTTGCCCACCTTTGTCGGAGATAATTCTGATCGGACGGGAAAGTACAGGATCACAGCGAGGCAGAGAGCTTCAAACGAGTCATAATCGACGTCGCTTCCTGGGAAAAGGCCTCCTGCAAACGCGAGTTGTATAGAATGGGTTTCATGGTTTTGATTCAATGTAACAAGACCTATTTTAAGAATCATAAATTCACTGAGATCAATTACAAATCTGTATCAAATTAACATGATTAAATTGCAGAACTTACTTTCAAACCCAATATTCAAAGTGGATGTCTCAGATCATCAAAATACTTTTGGGATTGGTAGAAATCGTCCTTGCACTATCCTGTGAAATATGCCTTTCTGTTGAACGTCTTTGAAAGGGCAAAATAGATTTTAGGGTTTTGATTCAGTGAAACCAAACCTATTGCAAGAAATAGAAATTCACTCAAATTAAGTACTATTTTGTATTTTATGAAATTGATATTTTTAAATGATATTTGTGATCATAATTTCTATATAATTAACGTTTCAGATTTTTAAAATATGGTCTATATAGGTAATAACTGTCCTTGCAAAACCCAACTTGAATGTTATCTTGAGACGATGTCGTTTCATATAGCATGCCACAGGTTCAACCTGTGTCATGACGTGGAATTTTTTATTTTTTTCTTTTTAATTTTCTTTTTTTAATATTTTTCTTTTTTTTTCTATTTTCTTCCCCAAGCCAACAGAGGCTTTTACCCGCTTCCCGTTCTTCTCCTTCCTCTGTAATCGACCTCCTCTGGCAGCATGTCTACCGCCGGTGACAATCCGGCAACCATCTCTCCAATTTGACGTGTGAATGATGCGAGGTTGCATGGATCGTTTCAAAGGGAAGCCTTCTTGGAGTTGGATTTTAATCCAGTGGAACCAAACACATTTTATGAAAATTTGTTAATGTTTAAGGCGATTTTTTCTTTTGGTTGTAGATCCTAATTTTTTGGGGAACAGAGGTCTGTATAATTTTTCCAAAGAACCCCGACAATGTCAAGAGCTGGTATGTTTAGTGTTCTAAAAGTTATTGCTGTGGATGTGAATGGTGGAGTATTTTAAGCTTCCTTCCTTTCATGGTACACTTTATTTTCAATGTGGAAAGCATCCTTGATATTGATCATGCGTATGACTGATAGTTTTGTGAATAGACTGCAATGGTGAGTCGGTAACCATCTACGAAGCGTGGATACTGGCACAGATACCTAATTATCAAAAGAGGCAAGGATACCGACATGGGGACATGTACACGACAAGGGATTTAGCAAATAGTATGTCGTATAGAAGAATGGACGTGAACTTTCCATACGGAAACAACCAAAAGTATAAGTATCTTTACAACTCCTATTGTTGTGTTTTTACATTTTTTTTGTCAAAATTCATTTCCTCGTACTTTTTTTCATTGTAATTTTGTAATAGAAATGAGCTTCCAATGTTATGAATTGATCCTGGTCATGTTTCCATTTGTATCCAAGTTGAGGCAAGGCAAGGGTGTCCCCGGTGTGTCTTCTGCTTAAAGATAATTAATTTATTGGCACGCCACATGGCCTAGCTATGGTATGTTTGTTTTGGTGATTATAAACCTTGAGTGGCATAGATGTTGCTTTACGACCAAGCTATGGTGCTCACAAAATTGAAATTATGAAGCATTCTCTTGATGAGATCACAGATGTGTGTTTGTTCTTGTTTGTATTGGGATAATGGTTCTCTGACCCTTGCTTTTTTTACTATTTTGATAGCTTCATATTCAATCTTATTTCTATTTGTTACTAGTGGTGGCCCTGGTGGCTATACTTATTGATTTAATTGCACATTCGGATGTTTAGCCATTTTCATATCAACCATGATTACTATTGTTTACCCCTTGCACAACGGCTCTCACTGTCTACTGCTGCGAGTGCTTACTATCTTGCAGATAAAAGTTTAGTACTGCACAAAGGCATCAGAGTGCACATTATTAATATTGAACCCAGTAAAATGTCTCAAAGTAAATTTTCATAGTAATATTTCAGGTCATTTTATTTGAAGATCAAGATGCTGTGTTTATCTGGATTTTATATACGAGGTTCTAACGGGAAACCTGAATCCACGCCTGATGTCTGTGTTTGTATGCATAGTTGTCAGTTCTTGACTTGTATGTGTATATGCTTTAGTTCAGTATTTTGTCCAGAACCATTTTGGTGCTTGGCAAAAGCATTTTAGCTTAAAATCATGTTATGATATACTAGTGCTGCAGGAACATGTCATTTTCTTGCAAAATTTTCTTCTGTTTGCTTTCTTTACCTCTTCTTTCCTTGGGCTGCTTCTGTTTACTTGGGAGCAACTATTTCAGACATTAATAATGATACTTCTCTCATCTCCTTTTTATATCATTCTCATGCCAAATTCTTTCTAAGTTTATCCTGAGGAGAATACAGGTCCCTGCAAGTTGACTACTTCACTTTCTTATCCAGCATTGCAGACAACATGAGATCTGCTTCTCTTGTGGTTAGTCACGCAATTAACTTCTTCCCACATGTTTATCTGTTTACTTCCTATTCTTGAATAGTGGCTGAACTACATGTTACAGTGAATGATTATATGTGCTGGCAAAGTATTTTGAGTGAATCCTGTTTAGGATCCTGATGCCTTAAGAACTGCAGTTTTGTGTATTGTTGGTGCCTCTTAATTCATGCCTGTGGCATTTTCTCTTTAACAGCATTCTTCAGCATTTAGTGAAGCATCTTCTAGGATAGATGTTCTTCTTGCTAGTGTAATATCTCGTCGATTGTAAACAAATTGAACCCAATCAAAATGTGATGGTCAAATGGACATGAATTATATAAATCCTAAATGTTCTAAAGTATCGAATCATCTTAATTGCTTCTGTAATTCCCCAAATATTGTGATTATGAAGCTAAGTAATAGAACCCCATCACTAGAACCCGTTCTTTGTTGTTGGACGAAATGAATATACTCTTTAAATTTTTGCTGTAATTATTTCCGAAAGCTTGAGACTATGAAGCTAAGTATTTTTGGATGCAACCAATATAACCCCTTCAAAATTGAAGGTCTGCCCAAACGTTTAATCGTATTATATTAACCTTTCAGTTTTGGGTAGACGACTACGATTATTTTTACATCGCTACTCGAATTCTCAGAATCTTCCATTAAACTTTTATCCTCATTATAATTTTCCATTGGACCACGGGTTCTCTTTCTTCGTTCAAACGCTCATCTATTTGTTTTCTGTCAAGTAAACTAAATAAAAATAACTATGCAAAGCCCACATAGAAACCTTAAAACTTACACCTCAACACTGGAAAGATTGTGGCCACAGTAGCTGAGTTTGTGGCTAGCTGTCTAAGTTTGCGGCCAGAATGCCTATGTCTGTGGTTACAGTGTAGAAGTCTGCGGCGACCTTGTCAAACCTCACGGCCGCAATATCAAAGCTTGTGGCTGTAATGCTGAAGTTCACAGATTCATCTTGGGCTATTTATGGGCATTTTATGAGCCTCCCAATGAATTTTTGTTTGGATTTCCAAAGTAGAAGCTTCTCCCTCTACTATGAAACCCTCCCATTTCAACACACAAGGAGGAACCAAGAAGAAATCCAAGCTAAAATCTCTCAATCGGACTCTTTAAATTTAGCCTTTGTCCCTCTATGTGCATCTCAAAACAATCCCTACGTAAACATTAGCCTAGAAAATTCCAAAAATCCCAGTCCTAGCACTGTTTTCCATAGTTCAAATCCTCCAAAATCTTATCCATAATCCAAGTTCTTGAAGCATTGGTCAAGTGAAGTTCTTAATTCACGCTGATGCAGGAGCAGTGTCCACTAGGCACTCTCAAATTAGGCTGATTGTGTATGGTGATACTGCTGGTTACATGAGAATGGTTCAAATAGTGATCTCAACTGAGAAGGTGCTATTCTGCTAGTGTATGGCGGCATTGCATGTATTTTAGTTAGGTGAACTTTTGTTTAGTTGGGTGGCTCTGCTGTAAACAAAACTGTGTTTTGCTTGGTTGGCTCCTTGTCAACGAAGTTTTTTATTGGATTTTGGTTGAAATTTTAAGATTGGGTGTCTAACATAGTTGGAATGTGATCCGAAGGAGCCCATCTGTTTCTTGTACTTTATTTTCCCCTTTATTCAATTCTTCTTTACTGGTTTTAGACAAAAAAGTTCTTGTTGCAGCAATACTATGCTAAACTTAGAGGTTCTAATTCGTGTTTGAGAGGATCGTCCAAGCCTTGCTAAAGTTTCTGATTGTCTTTCGTTCATTTTTTGGGGAAATAGCCTCAAATTGGTATTTTCAAAATTCATGATCTTCGTCTCGATTGGGCCTACATGTGTTTCTACCATGATTCATACCGAGTAGGTGAGTCTTGCAATATTTAATTGAAGGCTGAACTTTTGTTGAAATTGTTCTATTGCTTTCTTAAAGTTGCAGATATGAATGCTATGACTTACATTTGCTAAATGCATTTCCAACTCATTCCTTTGTTTTTTTCATCTCTTTCCTTTCCAGCTTCTGAGTGAAGCCAAGGCAAATTGGGAAGAAAGCGGTCAAAACACCACGTCTTTTTCTCTCCCTTCCTCTCACTGCTGCCGCCACCATCCACTTACGTCCATTCCTTGTCGACACCGACCACAATTGCACAATGGAAGCCGTCGTGGGACACCCAAGTTACTGAATCGCTAGTCTCGCAGTGAAATCACGAAGCAATGTTGACGAACCCAATCTCTCACTGGAAGTACTATCTTGCTGCTCACATTTCCGGGACCCATATATTTGTTGTTCTAGGAATTATGTCTGGCTTATTTGTTGGTCTACGAATTATGCATCCACAATGAATAAGTTCCCGCCCAAAGTACATAAGGTTGCACCCACATTGCTTAAGATTATGACTGTCTCCTCCGGTTCAAAACATGGACTCTCTCTCTCTCTCTAATCCAAAATAGAATACAGAGTGCGTCATAATTCTACATGATTATATACTTTCTTCAATTGCTTGCTAATAAAAATACTTTAACCATATGAATCTACTTGAAAATTTGATTCATCCCATTATCTCTTAATTGTACCTTCATCGTCACTGAAGCTCAAACCCATTTAGCTAATTGAAGAGGTGATTAATGTAGCGCTCTTGGCTGTGTTCGGTTGCACAGTTTAGTTTTGTTTTATTTAGTTTTGATGATGTAAGCAGGTGTAATAAGTGGAGAGAGATAGAGAGAAAAGTGAAAAAAGCGCTGATGTAATCAAAACTGAAATAGTGCCAAAACTGCCCTAAAACTCCCAAACGAACACAGCCAAGGTAATTATTAATATATTTTTTGTTTTGATCTTTTGTTCTAGCCATCTCTCCATAAGATCTGTTCTTGTACTTTATGGTTACTATTGATATATTTTTTACTCTTTCACAAAAATAAATGAGTGATTATTTTGTCAGGAAATTAAAGAGAAAGAAAGCTCTAAAACTCCAAATCTACTCATCTATCTTGAGGAATACCAAAAGGTAATTAAATGTTAGGTTGAATGAACCAAGCAATCTGATTAATATGTTGGCCTGATGTCCAATCATGGAAAAAAGTCTTTCATTTTGATTGAATCCATATCCGAGTCTCAGACATATTAATTAGCGAGCTGAAAAGAATAAACACTAAGCACGCATAGAAAAAGAATAAATATGCAATATTAATTAATAAGATTTATGGAGTGTTATCCTCAACCCTAGTTGAGAATTTTAGCCTAGCATAGACAACATTAAAACCTCACAGGGACTTCTTTTGCCCATCTTGTTCTCCAGCCATGAACCACACTTCAAATTTTTGCCGCATCTGCTATGCTTGATAAGTGAGATGTGTTGCATCGTATCTCCTCACAGAACCCTCTTCTCCTTGCTTCTTATTATTTTTTTCACAGCAAAAAGATTCATTAATCACTAAAAGATTTTAATGACTTATAGGATTAAGGAGAAAGCATCAAATTCAAAGATTCAAAAGTCTAGCCCTAGACCTAATCCTCGATTGGCAGGAAGTCAATTGAGTCCTACACCTAATGGGCCTAAGCCCAATCTCAAAGGGCCACAATGCCCATATAGAAAAATACAACACAATAAACCCTAAGCAACCCAAAAACTAGCAGCTGTCAATGACATGCTCCACCACCACCGCCACTGCTCCACGACGGCTTATAGCGGGATGAACGCTACCACACCATAGCCAAAATCCGAGAAAACAGGCTCATGTTGCTAACCAAAGAACAGCTCAACCGCCTCACCATAATAGGCCAAAACCAGTCGCCTATGAAGCACGGGTACTCTGAAAATGTCGTCGTACAAGTACCAGGTATGGGTACGGGTTTCGGGTACGGCTGGGTACGGCAAAATACATACTAGGTACGGAAAAAACATACCGGGTACTTTTGCACAGTTCAGGTACGACATTGGTACACACCTGGGTACTCCGATTGGGTACTTGGATGGGTACATTTTGGTCATTTTGTAAAATTTTCAAAACTTTAAGGGGCCCAAATGAAAATTATTGAAACTTCAGGGGTTCTTGTGTATTTTTTACACCCAATTTAAGTTAACAGACGACTTAGGTCTTCATCAATTAGGGCATTTCTTAAATAGCAGCAGCCATCTTCAGATCTTCTACTCTTCGACTTTGAGCAACAGCATACTATCTCTGGTCTCTGTCTCTCTCTCTGTACAGTGTACACTCTCTTTTTCTCTGGTGTACATCGTACACTCTCTCTTTCTCTGGTGCATTGATAAGCCCCAAATGTTGTATATATGCGGGCTTATCTCGCTCTTTGTGATCACACACACGTGCATTTTGTGCCTTTATACGATTGATTTTGCGCGAGTTGTGTTTTTTATAAGTTTCAGAAAATCGGAGCTAAAAGGCGTGTCCAAAGCTCCAAATAATCCCCGGTTGTACTCGGAGGTATCCAAGACCTCGCAATGCCGTGGAGGACAATCGCCGAAGCTTGAAAGTCGATTCAAGGAGCTTTGGAAGGTTCAAGGAAGGCCCGGAACAAAGGAACATGAAATCTAGAGTTATGAGGCTCAAGGAAATCCGACCAACCGACAGAAAAAGACCCATATCTCTCATTCTACAAAGGCCATGAAGATAAGGTTAATCAGGTTAGAAAGTAGACTCATAGAGCTTTTCAACGGTTCAAGAATCGCCTCATTCCGAGTTCGGACGAAGCCGAGGCGTGCCCGCGAAGTTGGGTCAAAAATCTGCCTGACCAGTCCATCTTGGATCGATCCAAAGAAGGTTGGATCAATCCAACTTCATCAAAAATTCACCAGAGTCTTTTGGATCGATCCAAAGAAGGTTGGATCGATCCAACTTCATCAAAATTTCACCAGAGCCTTTTGGATCGATCCAAAGAAGGTTGGATCGATCCAACTTCATCAATTCTTCAACAGACCACTTTGGATCGATCCAAAGAAGGTTTGGATCGATCCAAACTCAATTATGGCGATTTTTGACAGATTTTATGTTGCTTTAATATCTTCCATTTATGGAAACTTTCCACTTATAGTATGTTTTTGGGATAATTAGCCAATGTAAAGGGGTTGTAGTATAAATACCTTCCTCCCTTCTCTCTCCTACCACTCCCTCCTTAGTCTAGTTTTTGCTCCTCCATTGGAGGATTTTTAGGCTATCTCTCTCTAGTTTTTTCTCAAGTAAGTCTTCATTTTCCTTTAATTTCTTGTTGTTTAATGTATTAGCTACTTGTTGGATCACTATATAAATCAAGTTTATTTTCGTTTTTATCGGTTAAATTGTGTTCTCCATTTTCTAGTCATTTCCTTCTTAAACCTTAGTTTTTACTTGTTGCTTGTGATTTTCTTAAGGTTTAAAGTTGTAGGTAGACTTATAATCTTCATTAAAAATTAGTTTTTTAGAGTTGTTAAGCATGTTATTAGTTTTTTTCGTTTTTATCGGTTAAATTGTGTTCTCCATTTTCTAGTCATTTCCTTCTTAAACCTTAGTTTTTACTTGTTGCTTGTGATTTTCTTAAGGTTTAAAGTTGTAGGTAGACTTATAATCTTCATTAAAAATTAATTTTTTAGAGTTGTTAAGCATGTTATTAGTTTTCTTCAAAATTCTAGACTTGTTTTCTAGCATAATGTGTGAGTAGTTAAGTAGGCTTGGTCATGGGGTGGTTAACACTCCATGACTCGGGCTAATCCGTTCCTCTCATTTCAAAAGCAAACACTTCCTGTTGATCAAATAGTTAGGATTAATTTTATATATCAAAATTTGGATTTGTTAATCTCTTTGATCTCACGTAGCCAAGGGCTTGGCCACTTGGCACGTGTGATGCTTAGGGCGATGTCAATCAAAATGTTTGTCTAAATGGCACAAGAATCCTAATCTTTGTGAAACACATTTTCTAGTCAAATGGTTTTAATTTCTAAATCTTCCGTTCGGGAGCATCTAACGGTGTCCCGAGCCGGTTATCAAGAGTCGAACGGTTTAGCCTTAGTTGTGGTATTTATGATCCCCTAGACTTTGCCTTAGTTTAATTTTCCGTTTTTAATATTCCAAGTCGTTCTCGAAGTCGAGAGAATTCCACCAACCAAAATCCAAAAGCCAAGTTTGCCGCTTTAAGGCTAAAAACTTCATTCGCAAGACAACTCTCACGCCGGGTGCATTCGGTCCATGTGGATTCGACCCGGTCTTACCGGTTATTATGCTACCGCCGACCTAGCCCTACGCTTGGGGCAACACTTTCTACGACACAATCCAAAGTCGCAAGCATGCATAGTGTACACACTCTCTCTCTCTCTCTCTCTCTCTCTCTCGGTTACACACTAAATCAATATTCAAGTATGTACTCTAAAACAACATTGCACTTGTTTGATCTATGCACTAATAACTTTTATTTATGTTGTTTTTTGTTGGTAAATGGGTTTATTATTCATTTTGTGCAATGGAACATAGTAAAATAGAGGGAAAAAATTACACTTACGTACCCAACCGTACCCATACCCTACTTTTTTAGGTTTTTGCCGTATCGCGTACCCCTACTGCGTACCCGTACCCGTGCTTCCTAGCCAGTCGCACAACAACCACGCCACCACAGCAAACCCTTAGCCACCGCCTGCAAAACCAGAAAACCTTTTCCACAACAACACAAACACTTAACCATTAGGCATAAAATTGAAGTAGCCCAACAACCAATAGTTTCGTGAAGAAGATCTACCACAAATGCCCTCACTCAAACGCCCACACCACCACAAACGCCCTCACCCACCACCAAACCACCCAAAGCTTGACACCCAACTCCAGTCTCTGCACAGCACAAACTGCTAGGCTAAGAACCAAAAACTTTTAGCAAAGGATCTAGCATGCCAGCAGCTGAACCGATGGGCTGTTATGCAGAGGAGGGCACAACCAACATTGACAGCCCCTACTAGCCCCCCTCTCGCTCCATCCTTGCCTACGACTACTGCCAAACTTGACAGCTCACCAAATTTGAGCACTCTTGTTTTCTAGGAGGTGGCTGTGCATTTCTCAACTATTCAAGAAGTTTTTTTTTGGGCCTTTTTAGTTTGCCATGTTCTAATATTGTCTTCTTTGGGAATCTCTCACTTTCATGATGGCCTCAAACCTTAGGATCCTCCTAATCATGTACCTGCTCGTTTGTTTGTTAGCCTCAACATTATTAACAAATGGAGATTCCGAGTAGACAAGTGTGAGCTGAACATAGTGAAGTATCTGTTGATGAATGTGAATGCTTTGCAGACGATGGATAGAAAATGTGAAAAGGCAAATGGAAGAAGAAGAGTCGATGATGGTTAACGGGGAGCTGCTGGAAATGCCTTGGGGTTCAACAAGTTGTAAAGTTGTGGTCTCTACCGGTTAATTAAGTTGGTCTTAGGAACATCTTCACATGTAGAACTTTGGATTATGTGGATATATTAGTGTCATATATTATAACCTTGAACTATTGCGATCTGATGTTCTATACAAGTGCAGCTTCTCCAGTCATCTGCTAATGTTACTTCTTCCTCCCTATTAATTTGATGAAAAGAATATGCTGAAATCGCCATAACTCTGCACTGCTCTTGAATATTTGAGTTTCTTTTGCCAAATAAGTCTGAGAGTGTTCACCCACAATTTTGTGTATGAAGTCATTTATATCACATATGACGATGTTCATCAAGCCACTTGTTACAAAAGATGGTATATTGTATCTGTGTGACAAATTGTAAGCTCCATAAGCCGAGCTCCTTTTTCTGGTTGGCAAATTCATGACCAAAATCCACATTTGTGTGTATTCCCTTTTTATCGAGTTGTGCGCTTAATTTAATGTTCAATTATTTTTTATTTTTTAAAGCATTTGTATTAGGGTGTGGAAAGGAATCTCTCTCTTACATTGTCTTTTTCGTTTCCACAATGAGTGTGTTAGTTGTTACAAAAGAATAACGTTCCAACAAAATGGACTTCATTATGTGGCAAATTTTTAAAGCAAATATCTTTGCCCAAGCAAAAATATTTTGCTCGAGCAAAACGAGCGATATATTTATAGCATTGCCAACAGATTGTGGGGCCAATATATATGAAGCTATTAGGTCAAAAAATATGATTGTTACCATGAAAAGAACCCTAGCACATATATCCATACCCCATTACTTTCGACGGCTAGGGTTTTGCGCATCTCAAAGAATTAGAATGATCGAATGATTCCTTTGATTCTTAATACCATCTTTGACAGGTTTTCTTACATCAACAATACTTTTCTCAGAATAAAGCCCTTTCATGGAGTTCGGAAGGCAATCGGTTGGAAGATTTGATGATTCAAGATTCGGCATTCCACGTAGTAAGACTGTTTCTCTTTCTCTAACAGCCAAGGGCTTTCCAATGGGATGGAAACAACATATATCTTATATTGTAAAGAAAGAATAATTAAACATAGGCACACATTAATTAGTGCAGCACCATTCAAACTGAATATTAAAGAACACCAATACATAAATAAAGATAGCCCTAAGAAAGTAAAAAATAGAAGCACAACTTTACAAGGAAATAGCAACACACACCACATATATGACATAGCTGGCCAAATCC